>CM038711.1:34883669-35498669 GCA_021613375.1 Megaleporinus macrocephalus | reverse complement strand
GAAAGAGGTTTGTTTCTGAGAGACCAGCCCCTAATAGCAAGCTTTAACCAAAATACCATTCACTGTCATCCAGAATAGTTTCTTTAATATGACAATGCAGACAAGTAGACTTTTCTAAATGACTAGTCAACTAGAAAACATTAATATTCATACAAACCCAGAACAGTTTTAAGGGGGCACAGCCAAATTTTTAGAGAGAACAGACACTTATACATGTGAGTATCTGGTAGAGGCGGACAAACTCTATTACTTATGTAAAAGTATAGATACTCTCAGACAATATTACTTCAATAAAAGTAAAAGCTGTTCATTCCAATTTTTACTTGAGTTAAAGTACTGGAGTTCTCACCTTTACAAATACGTAAATACTGCAATTTTGAATATCTGCTTTGCTGTTGTATTGTTGCCACAATGCATTTACAGAACCTAATGACTCTGAAACATCTGCATGCCATCGCATGACGTCACTAACAGTTCCTGACTGAGTCCATTTAAAAAGACAGGACAGTGGTCTTAGCACTGAAGCATGTTAACGTTAATGTTAGTAATACAGCATTTTCACAATGTAGGCTGACTGTTAGTATGCATCAGCAGTGGATTCACACAGGACCTGGTGTTTTGAACCAACTGCTTTCCAAATGGCCATGAGTGCCTTGGTGAGGACAAAGCATCTTTATCTTTTTTATCTGCTGTAGAACAACCGCCAAGATCAACTGTTTAAGAAGGAACACCACTTTCAACCTGACTTGCTGTAGGAGGAGTTTACTGTGATTGACAGTCAGTGTAGAAGGAGTTTACTGTGATTGACTGACAGTGTAGGAGGAGTTTACTGTGATTGTCGGTGTAGAAGGAGTTTACTGTGATTGACTGTCAGTGTAGGAGGAGTTTACTGTGATTGACTGACAGTGTAGGAGGAGTTTACTGTGATTGTCGGTGTAGAAGGAGATTACTGTGATTGACTGACAGTGTAAGAGAAGTTTACTGTGATTGACTGACAGTGTAGGAGGAGTTTACTGTGACTGACTGACAGTGTAGGAGGAGTTTACTGTGATTGTCGGTGTAGAAGGAGTTTACTGTGATTGACTGTCAGTGTAGGAGGAGTTTACTGTGACTGACTGACAGTGTAGGAGGAGTTTACTGTGATTGACTGACAGTGTAGGAGGAGTTTACTGTGATTGTCGGTGCAGAAGGAGTTTACTGTGATTGACTGTCAGTGTAGGAGGAGTTTACTGTGATTAACTGTCAGTGTAGGAGGAGATTACTGTGATTGGCTGACAGTGTAGGTGGAGTTTACTGTGATAGACTGTCAGTGTAGGAGGAGTTTACTGTGATTGACTATCAGTGTAGTAGGAGTTTATTGTGATAGACTGTCAGTATAAAAGACGTTTACTTTGATTGGCTGACAGTGTAATAGGAGTTTACTGTGATTGACTATCAGTGTAGGAGGAGTTTACTGTGATTGGCTAACAGTGTAGGAGGAGTTTACTGTGATGGACTGTCAGTATAAGAGAAGTTTACTTTGATTGGCTGACAGTGTAATAGGAGTTTACTGTGATTGGCTATCAGTGTAGGAGGAGTTTACTGTGATTGGCTGACAGTGTAGGAGGAGTTTACTGTGATTCATGCCTTAGAAAAGAATATTCGTCCACTGACAGTCATATGTACACTAATGGTCTTTTTTAATGTAATGGAGTAAAAGTATGATGAAAAAATGATACTCAAGTAAAGTGCAGATACTTAACAGTAAGTAAGTAAATGTACTTTGTTACTGTCCATGCTTGGTATCTGGAGTGCCTACGAATCCACAAACTCAGAAATATGACAGCCCGGTCAGTTTTTTTGTGGGCTGCCTAGGTCACAAAACATAGGATTCAACATGCCATTCAGATTTGGCTCCCCTTTCTACCTCAGGTGGGGACTAGATTAATAACACCCCCATTTTAATTCTCCACTATGACTTCAGACCTTCACAGAGCTACGTCTATGGAGGTATTGCTGCATATGAGTTGATACACTTTATTGTTAATGTCGAAATCCAAGTTCGAGCAGGCAAAAACCTTAGAATCTGACACAAAACAGAAGTCAGCTTCCTATTTGCCAGTTTGTTGTTCGAAGTTTCTTGTTCCATGTTAAATGGTGCAGCAGTTACTCTCTGGCACCTCAGGCACCTGCTGTTAACTCCTACACCATTTACGATGGAGTGGGAAGATTTGAACAGGAAACTGGTGAATAAGAACTTCAGCCTCATGGGTCTGACTGCTTTTCCAACCTGGGTCAGTATAATACTGTGCTGGCAGTGAAAGCAAGCTTTAACGAAATAAGGGATCAATATAAACTGTCCGCTGCAAAACTCCAGACAAGGGAAATCAGTGTTATAAAAAAATATGCTCTGTGTTTCTTTGGCTGTTTAGCATTAGTTAACACTAATAGCCAAGGTAATATATTAATGGAGATATCATTCTAGAAAGTTTCTGCTGTTACTTTCTGCACAATCCACAATAATGTTAATGTTATTAGTTTGTTGGTTGAATGTCTGTAAGAGAAACAGGTGAATAATATGCAACTAAAATGAAAGTATGAGTATAGAGTCTCCAGAGTACGTTTGCTAGGGTAGCACAAAGTTGTACCTCTGTGAGCACACAGTGAGTTAGAGTGGAGCGCAGCAAGCAGGGGCTCATTATCATTTAAAGGAACAGACACTCAAACAAGCCCAAACAAGGGCTGGGTGGAAAAGGTGCTGTGCTGCTCTGTCCTTGTGGTATTTTGAGCAAAGCATGTCAGAAATATTCCATTTAGATTCCAGAGAACTGTGTTAACTTCTGGAAAGGTAGTGTAATGTGTCATCTTTCACATATGAAATAATCATTGTGGTGCATTTTTTCCATAGGTCTGTTCATCCAAGTCTTCTGTTCCATATATTGTATGGAAAGTGACCTGATATGATAATAAGCTTTACTTAAACTCAATTTTAAAATCAATCATTTACTACTGTTTCTAAAATTTGAAGACTAGGGTGTGTCTCAAAACCTAGTGAGTGTCTAAGTAGGCTGTCTATGTAGGCAGCTGTTTAAGTAGCAGTGTTCTCTCCTCATCTCTCCTCATAAAACAGATTACTGAGACGCTCTAGTTAGAGAGAGACTGCGTCACGGCTTGTTCCCGCCCACTGCAGCACGCCACCAGTGGTTTAGCTGGTTGCTAAGCTACCGGCCAGCATCCAAAACAATAGCCTGAGGCTTAAAAATCTGCTAGCATAAATGCTAATGGCTCGAGTATAAAACTGCAAAATGGTCAGGGACTCATTACAGAGTTGATAATAAAATACTGTTTTGTGTGATTATATGACGAGAAACACATTAAAACACCAGAGAGAATTAAAATAACTTACATTTTTAAACCACTTCCCTGCTCGTAGATTTGCCTGTGTTGCATCATGGGATTGCCTTAGCGGCTGACGAAGCGTTCGATGCTTCCTTAAGATCAGGTGAAAATAAGGCGCCCCAGTAGACAGCATGTTTAAGATATCTAAGAATTGGGACAGCCTACATGTCAGGAGCGCATACTATAATGTAAAATGCTGTCTATGTAGATCCTCACTAGGTTTTGAGACACACCCACCGTCTCCTGCCAATTACAGTCCTGCGCAGTAAACTGTAACACATCTGTAAACTGCCACAAGTCTGCACTGCTGGAGGAGTGGCGTCCAATCTTAGTGGGCTTAATATTGACCCAAATATGCCAAGAGGAATTACCTCACACGCATCAGGAAATTAAAGGAATCTGACCGCTAATCCTCGTGGCACTTAATCTGAACCGCCGGACGGAGTCAGTTCCCTTAAAAGTTACTATGATGGCAGCGTCAAAAGTAGGGTCTACTACTGACGAACGGAGGCTGCAGCAGCCAAGCTAGCAGCACTAAGAGCTTGTTAGTACTCCGACTGGGCTTCAGACAGCAACAAAGCGAGGGACGCTTAGAAAAGGGGCCTTTGACGAGAGCTGAGAGGGAAAGAGAAAATGAGCACAGGGGCTTTCTTTTGTTAAGGGTGGCCAGGGCTGAACAGAGAGAGACAGGTGTTTGACCCCCCCCCCTCCCCCTCTCCCCCCACCAACTTTCCCCCAACTCCGTTGTCTCACAATCTCCTCTCACACAAGTATGCCGCCCCTTTGAGTTAAGCGCAGACAGGAGGAGGGATGCTGAAGCCTTTTCTGAAAGAAATGAAGCTCAGAGCAGCCCGCGTCTCACACTGTCTTCCTCCTAGAACTTAAACGCTGTCCCAGCCCCCCAACTGTGTTAAAAATAAAGAGGGGGGGGGCAGTGTTAAAATGCTTCTCGTTTAGCCAGAATAGATGTTGAATATTAATGTGGGTTTGGTTTAGGGCGACTGCCATTCGGTGGATATCTTTTACATGGGGGGGAAGCCCTTGCCAGCAGTTTGGACTGCTGAACTCTATGGGCCATAGAGTACGCAGCTCTTTGCTGGGAGTCTCTCACCTCAGCTTCTCCTTTGTCTGAAGTGCCCGCTGGGGGTTTTCTCCGGGACAGACGCTCGCAGGAAAAAAATAAAACAGACGTGTCCTTGATCCCCGACACTTCACAGAGCGTAGAGGAACTAATATGAAGAACGAAGTGCTCTCAGCAGACAGGGGGACACAACAAAAGACACTACACAGGAAACACATGGGCAAAGCTTGGTTGCTGCGAGGGAAAATTTGTTGAGCCATAGAAGCTTATGTAACGTTAAGTACTTAACATCAAGGGGTGAAGGGCTTTAGGGTCTGTGAAGCCTGTATTCTTATTTCTTATAAGTAGTAATAGTACATAATATAGTAGAAGGAAAGTGACATGCTTAACCATTACTGTAATACTCCACGCAACATTAATAGCAACTGTAAAAGAATATATATATATATACTACCGCTCAAAAGTTTGGGATCACAGTGAAATGTTCTTGTTTTTAATGGAGTAGCCTTTCTTCCTTAACACAACAATAGACTGACGGGTCTCTAAAGAAAGATTTTCTTTCTGGCCATTTTGAGTCGGTCAGCAAGCCATCAACTGCTGATGCTTCAGATACTAAACTAACCTAGAATGTTGTTCTCCCTTTTATGTTCACTTATTAGTAGAATGTTTTTCAGCTGTGCATCACAATTGAGCAAGAATGTCCTAACAACCAATTAGCCCAATAACATCCTTAACTTGGATTGGCGGCCGTACCAGGAGATTTAGACAGAGGACTGAGAATTGCTGATAATAGGACTATATGCAAAATAAGCCTCTATACAAAAATAGGCTTTAATACAAACATTTTTATTCTTTAAAAATCATCTGATACACTTCAATTGTGAAATAGACAATATTGTTTGTGAATTGCATGAAAATTGCATGAAAGGAAATTCTAAAGTGATCCTAAACTTTTAAGCGGCAGTGTATATATATATATATATATATATATATATATATATATATATATATATATATATATATATATATATATATATATATATATATAAAGTATTTTGTTAGGTATATGAGTCCATATACCTATATGACATTATGACATGTACTTGTACATGCAGTTCCCAATGTTCATCACTGACATCTAGAGAGAGCAACAATATTTCCAACTCCTGCACCACTGTAGCCTTTCAATCTCTTCTTCACTCTCATTCACCTAGCCTGTGTTTGCTGTGGAGGCTCTCAAGGGGAAATGGAGCTTTCCACTTTGCTATTGCTTTTGTTAGTTTATCCATAGGTCTCCCGCAAGCGCCTGCCCAATGTAATCTGCTGAAGGTGTTTTGGGACTGATAGGGATCATTCCACTGAATTGATTTAGAGTTGAAAACACATTTCAGACTTTTAACTGACTTGGACTTTAGACTATGCTTTTTAGACTGTTTATTTTATTCAAATGAATGATTGAACATTCCATAATGCCACTGCCAAAACAATCATATCACTGCTGAAACTTTACCAAATGTTTTGGCAGTGACTGTTTCAAAATTTAAGCCAATTTTGAGCATCCAAAGGGCCAGACCTGTTAATGACTAGCAAACAAAGCTTTATACAGGATGTGCAGAAAATCATTAATATTTTTCATAAAAATTTTACTCAGCTAAAGAAAACATGCTTCAATAATGACAACTTCACAGGTGGCCAAGAGGGACAGGGATGCAGTGGTGTGGCTAAAATAAAGTTCCGCCCATGCATTAAAACACTTTAGGCCTATTTACAATTGTTTACTAGTCTATATGGCATAATGCACTGGTAGATACTGTATACTGCATACTACTCTTCATAGTAAAGTACTGTACTATATCCAGCATAGATGAAATCCATGTGCCACACTACATTGTGGGGTCTGACTAACCTATCAACACCTGGGACTGAACCACTGAACCAATCTCAAAAGCCAGCCTATTTTTCTCAGGTCTCCATTCACTAATTTGCAAGTTGCCACTTTTCAGTTGTCAACATGTGTGGATATATTTTGACCATAAGCTCACTGAGTTTTGAAAGAACAGAGGAGTACTAATCTACAAAGCCACAAATAAACTTAATAAAATATAAGCTCTCTTCATCTATGTGCTAAGCCTGTTTGGTTTTTTCAAACACACCTATTTTCCTGAGCTGATGCAGAGCCGATTGTTTGGTTGAGACCCAGTTGCTTCTAAGACCACCATCAATGTAGTAAGTTAATTTGGTTAAATACAAGTACGCAACCTTAAGGCCAGCAGAGGAACAAAGTAGCTGGACAAGCTGTTTCCTTTTATCTATATACCTACAAAAGACTGAACTCGGGCTGACAAACTGCTTGAGGCAAACCAGGTCAGTACATCAGTAGTTGCATCTGGCTGTCATCAGGAAGTCCCAGCAGCGACTGTACTTTCTGAGAAGGCTGAGAAAATTTGGTATGCCAACCAAAATTCTCAGCACCTTCTACAGGAGTATGATTGAGAGTGTTCTTACCAGCTCCATCATCGTCTGGTATGGAAACTCTACTGCTCAGGACAGAAAGGCTCTCCAGCGTGTGATCAAAACTGCACAGTCCATCTCAGGAGCAGCCTTCCCCTCACTACAGAACATCTACCACACCAGGGTCACCAGGAGGGCCCACAACATAATCAGGAACAGTACACACCCCCAGCACACACTCTTCACACTTTTACCTTCAGGCAGACATTACAGGAGTGTGAAGTCCAGGACCATAAGACTGACAAACAGTTTCTACTCACAGGCCATCAGGCTTGTGAACACCTCACGCACTACCTCTCCAACCTCTCCTATCTGAACTGGTTTTAACTGGTCTGATTTTAACTGCACCTTACACTCACTGTGCTGCTGTTTACATTCAATACTGTTTACATTCGCTACTCACACAAAACATTATTGTTTACATTTGTTACTTGCAACTTGCACTTTATGGCTGCTGCTCTTCATACTTGCACATAAAAGCACAAATAACTTTTATTTTTTATTCTTTAACTATAAAAATACTTTTATTTACTTCAACTTATATCATTATACTTTGTATATTTTGTATATATTTTTATTATTTTGTTTATTTGTTATCTTTATCTATTGGTGAATGGAGGAGCAGCAAAGTAAGAATTTCATTGTACAGTGTAACTGTTTGTTCTGCTGTACATATGACAATAAAACTCTTGAATCTTGAAACAGTCGTCTTTCAATTGGGGATGTAGATTATGGCAATGCTACCTTTGGCTGCACACTGGAATATTTGGCCAGAATGGTATGTCTTTGGGATTCTTTGGCATCCCAGACAAATTCATGTAAAGCATTGCTTATACTATAAGACTAGGCTATGTCTTTGAAAGACCTTTCAAAGTTTTGATCAACATTACAAGAGAGGGCTTTTTACTTTTAATGAAAGTCAATGGAACCAGAATTTGAAGCATTTTTATTGGTCCATTTTCACACAATATAAACAGTGGCTCTCGGGTTCAAATAGAAAAATCGACAAAAAAGGGAGTTACATATTTTTCTTTGGACAGTGACGATATACTCAATCATGTGTGTCCAGGCTGAGTGAATATATACCCATGCACACACATACAGCAGAGGGTGGTAAAGTAGAGAAACAGCAGGGAAAAGATGATAAACAGAGGACTTAGTGCACACTGAGTTATACCGTTCTGCTTTGACCTCATGTTTTGCCCTTTCCCAGGAGCTGCGACTGAATGCTGATGAGGGATGGAGGAGTTTGAGCATGTAAAAGTTTGACAGGAGAGAAATGTTTATGATGAGCACAGCACAACGTGCTTTCTCAGCCTCGCTATTTCCCCCCGGAGCCAGTGCCGTACCACGCTCCTCCTTATTTGCATTTCTACCTCGTTTCCCCCCCCCCTTATTCAGCTGAAATTGCTGGGAAAAACTTGATAAAGCTGGAAGACCAAGACAATGCCTGACCCATGGCCCGGCAAACCAAGCTGCTGTACTGTATCTAATCAGAGATGTGCGTCCAGACTCTCCAACCACTGACCTTCAGCACAAGGTCTGATGGAGGGGAACAAAAGCTTGATTTACTTGTGTCACTGCTTCATGATTTCATCCTCGAGGCAGTCAGAAGAGAGTAACCCACAACTGGAATAAAAACAGGGCCGGGAAGCAATAATAAGGGTCCATAACGTCTGTGGAGTTTTTTAGCTGTGAGACATTAATTAGTTGCGAGAACCTTTGTGGCAACTCAGCAAAACCAACAGGGAAATTTTGAATTCCGTATTTTGGAGCATGCCCGGAAATTGATTCATAATATTTTCACAGATCAACAGCTGGGAAATTATTTTTGTATAAGCAATGCAACACTGTGCAGATGGTTTGTCTTCATATTCAGAATTTAATGAATAATCTCCCAAACATAAAACAACATAGCTAAGCAGTGGAGGTGTCTCATTACACTGTGTTTTGAATTGAGCCAAACAGCTGCTAATTAGTTTTGGGACTTTCTAGGTGACAGCAAGTTTGAAACAATACTGTGGTAGGGAGTTTTATCAGTGGACGCAGGCAGCATAAGTCACAGTGCAGCTCAGCTGATTGCAATTTCAAGCACAAGAAGTATAAGGGTCATTAAATGCGCAACTCTGCCACTCTGTCCATTCGCAGCATTCTGTGCATTGCTCACTGCCGGAGTAATGTGAGGTCTTATTCATGGCGAGGATAATTTGTTTCCCCTTCTGGCAGTGGTTCACTTGAGAACAGGCAGGGCTTTAACAATAAAGAACCAAAGCATTTGTTTTGAATGCTGGGAACCGTTTTATTACCCGTGGTAGCTTTTCTGCTTCCCATTTTATGATTGGTTCGCCATCCTCAGATGAAAGTAACTGGGTTCTAGCAACTCCAATTCCTCATTGCCCTATCAGGGTGAACGAGAAGTGCTAAAATGGTTCAGATAGCAGCGATAAAACATTTCATTTTATACTCAGTCATTTGGTTGTGAATTCTTTGTCCTCGTGAAAATGGGCGTTATGCAGAATTACAGAACAGCAGATAAGACGGAGTCAGAATGCAGAGAGAAAGGAGGTGAAATACCCCCCCTCCATTAAGAACACATTTAAACCTGCACGCAGTGAAAGGAAATAAACTGGAACAGCACACGGCTTTGTTTGTCAGTAATGTTTCACACATACACCTGCACATTCTATACGAGAAATAAAGAAATAAATACATAAAATCAAATCATTCTTGGAAAGAGGATAAGATTACCCCACTTACCCCGTTGGTGAATCATAAATCTATAATTTTACTCAAATCATTTGCATTATTAAAAAAAGTAGTATACACAATGATATTATATTATATTTTATTTTATATTATATATTATTGAGGCTTTGTCAGTTTGTCAGTTTATGTCTTAATAATTTTACTTTAATTTAAGAGAATATGACAGAAGGCAAATGACGATATACATTTTAAATGTGAATTTGTTTATTAATTATATTTAAATAATTATTGTGACTCTGTGGCCTAATGTTATTATGTAAATCTTATTATTATTTTTATTTATTTATTTATTTATTTATTTATTTTACATTTAATTTAACATATAATTAATGAATGTAAACATGACAAAAACCAGTTAGATCCAGCAAATGAGCTAAAAGGTTTCCCAATTCTGATGGTAAGATATTAAAGTTTTTTGTTTTGCCCCATGTCTGGAGAGAGGTTTTCCATTTAACACCTACTATTTTCTGTTAAAAAAAGAAAAACACAAAAAACAAATATCTATTTCCCTTAAAAGCCAAATATTTGTCCACAGCCCACCATAAAGTTCAGCACAATAGAAATGCACAATCATAATTATAATTGTGTGGAGGGGTATACTCAAGTTACTTTATTTGGAAACCACCAGTAAAGGAGCACATGACAAAACATAAACAGAACCATATGGCCGACGTAGAGACAAGCACATGGACCAGACAAGGGAATGTAAACAAAGACAGACAGTTAGAAAAACAGGGCAGGACGTTACACGATGCAAACAGGTAGAAGCAGTGTGGGCCTGTTTTCGGCAAGCTTGTGATCATTGGTGGGATCACGAACTCTGCAGAAGTATGCAAATTAATCTCTCAAATGACAAAATGGGATCTTTGACCAAGATAATAATGCAAAACAAACCAGATGCCATGGCGATGCTTTGTATTCTAATATAATGAACCTAATACATTGTTAAGTATGTGGCCACTGTATTTTATGTAGAAAAAAACAATGTCACATTCTTAGCTCAACAGTTGGTACTGGATTTTTACAGAAGCTTGCTGGGGTCACTGGAGTGTTTCCCTGGGGTGTTACGCTGATTTGATCATTTCCTTTGTTTACTTTTGTCTAACACATTCGTACCAGTGCAACAAGTAGAAATATGCCACTAACATGTTAGCATTACTGCTGTGCTGAGACTGGTCACCCACTCAAATTCTACCTAATCAGTAGTGGTTCCATTATTAGATGGGATAAAGAGGGCCTGATGCATTTGAGGCAACAGATGAGCTGAGGCAAAGGAACAAAGTGCACCAATGGTAGGTGGTATGTAGGTGTACCTAATAAAAGGGCAATGCTGTGGATCTCAATGTACAATATAAATCTCATTGTGCAGTCTCTTTGTATAATGGATCAGTAATAGATTGGCATGCATGTAATACTGGGTCAAGCCATAGCTAAGCACATGGTCAACCAATTACCCTTTTTTAATTCCTTTTTCTTCTTTTTCTTCTCAAACAGAGCTGATCCCCCCCAAGCAGCTGTCTGAAAGGGCACCAGCAGCCTGGAACAACTTACACACGAACAAACTGCATATACATTTTTATTTGCTTGTAATGTTATCAATGCATTATTGTGTCATGTAGTGTAATATATAGTCGCTGTTAAATGAAAAACTTGTATTTCCAATTTTTAGTTTTCTTCATTATTTAAACACACCAATGGTTCTTTACATTGTGTGAAAATTGACGACTGGACCAATAAAAATACTCCAAAATAGCTTGGAAAAAAATCTGGTTCCATTGACTTACATTGAAAGTAAAGTATGTTTTTGGTCTCTCCTGTAAAGTTGCAATTTTGGAGACACTTGTTTTTCATTGGACAGCAACAATAATTTAGAGTACAAACCTCTTTTTATGTCTACAAGTCTTGCATGTCAAGAGTAGCCTAAACTAGAAACAGCGTAATTCACTAACATTAATCAATGTCACGGTGGCTTGTCATGTGCAAACCCGACTGACTAGGAGAGCCATCTTTGATTGATGTTAATTACGATGGGCTGCACTGACAAGTCAGTTCTGAAGCCTATGTGGAGATTACAAGTTCAGGATGTCCTTAGAGAGCATCAATCACATCTGACTTTCTCTGACTACGTTTTAGCGACAGCTGCTCTTTTGCATAGGCTTCAGAGTGCTGTGTGACAGGCAAAACAGTCTTCGCTGCTTTCATCCTTTGCCCTCGCTTCCTAAGAGTGGCAGATAGCCTGTGAATTTGGGAAGGGTTTGTGAACCTGTCAGTGCAGGGCTGTGCTGTGTGTGCCTGGTTTTAGATTGGAGCAGGTGCAACAAATATTAGCTATTTGAAACAGGTTGTGTAGCTGATTTGGGATAATTTGCCTTTGTAATTTCAGTCTGACACCAACAAATAGTATGCATTTATTTCAATAGAGATACAAAATATACATTTATTACAAAACGAAGCAATTTATATTGGATATGGTTGGTGAATGACCCTCTGCCAGGGGTTCAGTTCCCTACCTGGGCAAGCATCCTATCAATATACAGTCAGGTCCATAAGTATTTAGACAGTGACACCATTTGTCTGTTTTGCCTCTGTACACCACCACAATGGATTTGCAATGAAGCAAAACAAGATGTGACTGTAAACTGAAGTGGTTTAACAAAAATGTTGCATTGACTATTACATTTAGTCCCTAAATGTAGTTTAAAAGTAAATAAACAGTTGACTGATCAGCAGTTTTTCTTTTGTAATCTATTTCTTCTTTATTTCATAAAAAAATTAAGGAGATCAAATGTCTGGCATTGAGGGGAAATTGGAAAATCTCAATATGTGGTTCAAAAAGGTGTGAACTTGAGTGAAAGGAGTTGTCATTCGGCTGAAAAACAAGCCTAACGACAACTTTAGAAATGGCCAAATCAACCATTTAGTACATTCTTAAAAAATAAATGCACCGTTGAGCTGAGCAACATTAAAATACCTAAAAGACAACTAAAGAGGATGATAAAGATTTTTTTTTATGTGATGAAGAAAAACATTTCACAACAACTAATCAAGTCAAAGATGTTCTAGAGGAGGTTGGGGTATCATTGTTGAAGGCTCCAAAAATCTTCTTTGAACAGATAAAACCAAGATTATCATGCACCAGAACGAAGGAAGGAAAAAAACATATGATCTGAAGCATACCGTTTCGTTTGTGAATACATGTATAACTGCCAGTGGAACCTATTTACTGGTGTTTATTGATGCTGTGACTGCTTTTAGAAGAAGAATGATGAATTCCCGAATATATATAGCTATACCCTTTGCTCAGAATCCAACCCAAAAGCTTCTTAAGGACAAAGAAATAGAATGTTCTTAAATGGCCATGTTCATCACAATTTTTAGCCACCCTTGACTAAAGACTAACACATGAAAACAACATGCAACATCATCTTTACCATACTGATTTCTATGGGACATAATACTCTACCGCACGCCCACCCCACCCTCAACATGCAGGTTGAAGTTATCTCTACCATGGCAACCTGATATCACCATCAGATAAGCATAAAAATCAGTTGCAACAGGGTGGTCTTTGTCTCTGAAATATAATGCCCTGTTGGTTTTATTCTATACACATTTTTCTTTGTTGTTCTTGTGTTTTCTGTTTCCTTCTAAATGTATAGCCTTTCGTCTTTCATTTCCCTGTATTGCAATTTGCTGCCCAGGATGTTTTGCTTGTAAATGCCCAACCTGCCCTGAAACCGAGACTCCTGGAGCCCAAATGTGGTATGAAATCAATGCGGTTGTAACACATGGGAGAACTTTGAAGAGCAGCATGATACAAGTGCTCAAGCAGGTTTTCTTAGAACGCAAGAAAAACAACACAAAGGGATAACAAATGAGTATTGAACATGGAGAATAACCTAGACCAGTGTTTCCCAGTTCTCATCTTGCAGCACCCCCTGCACTGGACATTTTCTCTGTTCCCCACGCACGCCTGACTCTACTCGTTAGTTAATCAATAAGCCCTTCAAGAGGTTAAAACGGGTCTTTCAGCGGAGAAAACACTACAATGTGCATTGCAGAGAGACGTCTGCAGCAGTGTTGAGAAACAATAATAGACAAAGAACCTCTGCACTGGAATTAAGAGCACGCATTGTAAAGCCCACCCAGTAGCAAGACTTCAGGTGATGTATATCTTAGCTGTCATATCAAAATATCATAACATTTTTATGCCCTTTGCATTGTGTGAATATATTTGGTTATACTTTGCTTGAACCTTGCTATATAACAATGACATAACGGTAACACACCCAGGGCCGGCTCCAGCCTTTTGAGAGGCTTAAGCAGCAAGCTGGTGGGCCCCCCAACAATGATGTGCTGACTGTGGGAACATTGCACGTTTAAATGAGCGCTCTTTATTAAACATGGCAACAGTGGACAGACTGAACAGCCAGGATAGCAGGCAGGTCATCAAGAGCCTCACATTCCAGAGTGACGGAAGCACCACTACCCCAATAAAAAGCCAACACAACATAGCCCCCACACACATTTACCCAGCTTTAAGCTATCAGTTACAACTATTTAAAAAATTTAAGTCTCTCCTACTAAAAGTCTGGCGTTAACCATAATGCTTCCCGTGCATCCATGGCCGAATGATCCGGTAGCTCTACATTGCTTAATATTAAAATGAAGTCGACCTAAAGTAAAGTTTCGTTTTCGTAAAGTTCCTCATTGTTCCAAACCCAGCTCTGGGCCTTCCTGCGCTGCCTCCAGCTGCTTTTCTTACCATCTTCTGTACTTCTCCTTTTGCTGGCTCCAGATGCAAACATCCTTCTTTTAGACATGATTTACCAGTTGTTGTTTATTTCCCCCTTTACACAAACATCTTATGCTGGCCTTGCATCAAATAACTTGCGATGCAGATGCAGGCTGATTTCCGACGCTGGATTAAAATCATGAAGTTTTGCTAGTTCATTTGGTGTTTGCTAGATCACGTGTTCAGGATGACTGCTTAATGTAAGTTTTCTCATCTTCACATTCCATCACGGCATGTGACATCTGCTTTTACAAGTTTAATGCATGGTTATATCATGGTTATATTCTAGTACAGTATAAGTATTTGTGGTGATCATGAATCAGTTGAATGGACCGAAAAAACTTGTTACATTTTGAGAGTTTTATTGTCATATGCACAGCAGAACAGACAGTTACACTGTACAATAAAATTCTTACTTTGCTGTTCCTCCATTCACCAATAGATAAAGATAACAAATAAAAGAAATAATAAAAAATATATACAAAATATACAAAGTATAATAATACAAATTGAAGTAAATAAAAGTATTTTGTTTTATAGTTAAAAAATACTAAATAAAACACTAGAAATTTAGCTTATTGGAGATGAGATTTAGTTGTGATGGTAATAACACAGGCAGTGGTGTAGTGGTTAGCACTGCCGCCTCACAGCAAGACGATCCGGGTTGGATTCCCGGTCTGGGCCGTTCTGTATAGAGTGTGCATGTTCTCCCCGTGCTTGATTGGGTTTCCTCCAGGTACTCTGAATTCCTCTCATTTAACAAGTTCACGTTCCTCCCACACATCCAAACACGTGCATGTTAGGTTGATCACTCACTCTAAATTGCCTGTAGGTGTGAGTGAATGTTGGCTATGCGATGGACTGGCAAACTATACATGCTGTACCCAGCCTTCGCCCAATGATGCTGGGATTGGCTCCAGCCCCCTATCCCCCACTAGCAGGATTACACGGAAGATAATTCATGGATGGATGGGTGGTAATAACACATATGAGAGGTGACTTCAATAAAATGAGGAACAAAGGAATTCAACAGCCTGAGAAAGAGGAAATGAATCAGGATGCACAGATTGGTGGGATGGTGCTCCTGCTGGTGTAGTTATACCGAGAATATCAATTATTTAAAACATTTTTTAATCTTCATTTAATTTTTTTTATTTGTCTTTTGCACATAATGGCTAATAAATAGTCCAGAAAAGTAGCATTTTTCCCCAAAGATCAGTGATTCTTTTAAAGCTCAGGCATGAAACTATCTTTAATCCTGTAGAATAACTGAAATGATATATACAATACTTCATAATAATCACATCTCTGGGAGACTGAAAAGAATCTTGTTTTACATCGCCCTCTTAAAACTTTCATTAGTAATTCATCCAGAGTGAATCAGAGTATTTGTGTCTACATACTATATATATGACATGTAGATCACTTTATTCAAAGCATGTGTCCACTGCAGTGGAAGACAGTAACTCGGCGCAATTCTCTTTGCTTCCAACTCAGTTCCATTGTAAGGCCTGAACTACGAGCACCGGAAATCAATAATAATGACATGTGAAATGTGCTGGTGCAAAATCAATACGGCATGTCTGTTACAATCAAGCTGAAGCTGTGCCAAAGCAAAACGGGTCTGATGCTTACGCTGCGTACATATAAATAAAAACAATGGGTACGAGTCAAGCCAACTAACAGGACAAGATTTCTGTCAGGATCAGACTCACAGGTAACAGCTGTCAGCCACTTTTCTCTCTTTTTTGGGGGGTCCTTTTTGTGGTTCTTCTGACACGAGACCCTAACCCTAGATCTCATATTTCTCCAAAAGATTTATATTACAGACAATTTTAACTTTAACTGCACATACATTAAAAGTGTTGTAATGTTCAGTACTGACCT
The DNA here is from genome assembly GCA_021613375.1 of Megaleporinus macrocephalus. Taxonomy (NCBI): domain Eukaryota; kingdom Metazoa; phylum Chordata; class Actinopteri; order Characiformes; family Anostomidae; genus Megaleporinus; species Megaleporinus macrocephalus. The sequence goes on along the minus strand of CM038711.1, from coordinate 35,482,251 downwards.
TAACCCTAGCCTTGGCCTTGCCTCTGTCTCAGGGTAATGAAGGCCTGTTCCTCCAATCAAAGGCAATGTCTCCTCATCTCATTTTTACACAACTGTGTACAGTGAAGTGAATTTCAAACAAGAAGTGGATGCTGTGTCATGTGCTATCTGCTTTGTGTGAAATCAACACGCAACATGCACAACCTTTGACTTCAAGTGTATTTTCTGATGGTGGAAACATAATACACATAGTACACTATACTCTACTTACAATACAATACTCTATTTTTCTTAAAAGTCTCTAATGTAAATGTTACAATAGTGTATCTGTAATGTAATGTTTTATAATGACTGTAAAGTCTTATATTGCACTTATGTTTGTTTCCGTATTGATAATTTTCTATCTAGGTATTAGTGTCAAGACTTCTTATGGGCAGTTTCTTAAGTCAAGACTTTCATGGATTTAAAATAATGTCCGCCAAATGTCATAAATATAAATGCAAGGCATCTGGTATACAATCAGTTATTGTGTTGTTGATGTTTTATGTTAAAGGAGCTACTTTTGAATTAAATACATTTAAGGATGAGATATTGGCCTAATCTTTTTTCTTTTAATATTAAACATAGAAGTTTTTAATGGTTGCTGTCACCTTAGCAGAAGGCCAATTCAAACAGGACTTCTGTAACTACCAAGGAGCTTGATAAATTATAGAAGGTATTTAATCTGGAATAATTGGTTGGCACTGAAATCATGGACCTCATGTCAAATTACAGCACTTCTCCAAGCAAAACAAATTCAATTCAAATAAGTCTTAAATTCCATGTTAATGGAAAAGATATATTTCTAAACCCATTATGCATGTTAGAAAATCAAACACAATACAAATACTTGGTATGACCCCTTTACCAACACAATATCTTAAATAAAAATATATAAAAAATACTGTGCATTAACATCAATGGTTCTCCCATTTAATAGTGAACTACTACACCTTTTACAATTTGCCAGCTAGGGATGCCTTCACCCTGCAAATGCAATTTCCCTCGATGCCAGAATTTGCAGAACAGCTTGCTGGTCCTCTGTTTCCTACTGAGATGTAACCACTGGGCACTGAAATAAATTGAACACAGCATGATGAAGGTTCTTGAATGGGGCAGGCTAGACGGCACAGAACACAGTGCCATAGCTTACCTGAACTTAGTGAAGCAAGCACTGTAGTAGAGAGCTGGTGAGCTGTTCTGCAAATTCATGACATCCAGGGAAGACAGCATCTGGAGAGTTTTGCTCCCGTTACAGCTCGCCGGTCCTCCATTCAAGCTCTAAGGCACTATCAGGGAGCAGGCCTTCTGTAGCTCCTTTGGGCTACTAAAGTTAGGTCAGTGCCCAGTGGCTAGAATTTACACCAAACATGGATTTAGTGCCCTCAGCAGAAACCGCATTTCAGAGCAAAGGATACTGCTTGTGTCCAGATATTGGCTCTAATAGTCTTCATTACAACTATACAATTAAATATTAAGAACTTTTTTACTCCAGATATTTTTACTTATTTACTCAATCGGGTAAAAATTTTAATTGTGACATACTGGTATTAAAACTGCATTGAGCATACACCATTGTTTTCACTTTTCAACTCAACACTGATCATAAAAAAATTGCACACTTAGTGGAAAGCGACATTGTACACATACTCCAGTTGAATATCAACATCAGTGTACTTAAAATAGATGATCTATCATGCCTGTGTTTAATGACAGGTACTTCCCCCACATCTATACTTTCTGTTACAGGGCTCAAATCCTTAAAGCCCCAGATGATATATTAGCAAAGCTGGTCTTTTTGTCTGCTTGTGTACTTAATCCTAAAGAGAGAGGAAAAAATAGGTCACTCTCCTGTTGCTAAGTAATAGGAGATGAATGAATGTCATTAGCGTAGATGCTAGATGCAGGTCACCATATGCTGGCTCAGTGTCCCAGTCGGCCTTAGTGAATTGTTGTAAATGGAATGATAATAAGTAACACTAAAAGTAAAAATAAAGTTGTATTATAAATAGTTGTATTGATTCACACACATAGATACATGGACACACGTAGATATATATCTCAGAGAGACAGAGGACATAGTAACATAGTTGCTTGGCTATTTGAAGGATTGTTGACACTTTGTTACATTTTTCTGAGGAATGGACCAATAGAAATGCTTCAAAAGAGCTTGAAAAGAATTCTGGTTTTATTGACTTTCAGTGAAAGTTAATACTTGTTTTTCTTTGGAGCGATGATATAAAAAGCCTTGAAAAGCCATACATTACTCAGCATTAGCGAAGACATAATGAGTGAAGATAAAGGTAAAACACACACTATTAAATGTGTGAAATTATCAGGAGTATCTATGTTGATTAAGCATGCAAAAACCACTGTAGTACATATCAGTCTACTGCTAGAAGTTTTAATCTGGTCATGCAATTTATATTATTGCCCGTCATACTGCAAAGTAAGACTGTTACTACATGAATTATGTTCCACCTGTAGAAAAACTTAAATGTGTTTCAATTCAATATAGATCCTACAATCCATCTGTTATATACTCTATATCCAACATCTTTGGTAATGGAAACTACATTTTGGAATGAAACTCTTTAACTGTTTCCACAGCTGGAGAATTAAAACTATTTTCCACCAAAAAATGGCAATAATTGCAGTAGTCACCATGTCAAGCAGCCAAATAGTCATGGGTGAATACTGAGTATTTTTGCCTTGTTAGAATAATATGTAACACATTCAGGTGTATCTGGTGAAACAGAACACACACACATGTTGACATAGTTGCGAAGTATATTTGGTGCTTTTAATGTTTATTTATTTGCAATAAATATTTGAGTTTTTTTGTTTGAGTTGTGAGTAGTAAGTTGTGTTTCTCGGGAACACTGTGTTATTGCATAGATATTGCAGTGACAGTCATGTATGTTCTATTTATTTACAGATTGGAAAGATGTTCGTGTTGACTTTGGGCTCTTTGGTTCGCTTGTCATGTCTCGTTTACAGCGACTCTTATTCTGAAGGGCTGTGTATGTGTGGTGGTAATGCTTTACAGGGCCTAGATGTAAACAGAGCCGAGACAGAGAGATGGTGAGCTTACTGTGCATAGCTGAGTGCTGGCCTTAAGCTACTTGTTCCTCTTTTGTATGCTGTGTTTTCAGTAAACCGAGTTTGATCTTCAACTTGTCTTTGGAGAAACTCCCCATGTTAGAACATGTGCTCCTTATATTAAGCCTGCTATATATATATATATATATATATATATATATATATATATATATATATATATATATATATATATATATATATATAGAGAGAGAGAGAGAGAGAGAGAGAGAGAGAGAGAGAGAGAGAGAGAGATTATTCCTATGAGTTTGATCAATGTAAGAAATGATTGAAATTGGTTTTGACTTGAATTGGAATTGAAATTAAATGAAATTGCTAAGAAATGATAAACCCCTACAGATCTGTTACATTTATTCCGTTATAAACATATCAGTGGTTCATAACTTTACTTTAGGGGGTGTCATGAATGATCAGTATTTAATCAGTAGTAAAGGTGGGAATGGTTTGTTGCTTTACTTTACGGGCATAAAAATGAGAGTTTAATCATGAATAATCAGTAATCAGTGCTTTCTTTGTAATGAATTGAGGCATGCTGTGCACAGTGCTGTATACTCTGACACACTTCAGCCAGCACAACATGAGCTTGCAAATGAGCAAATGAGTTTAATCTGGTGTGCTAGAGGAGGAAAAGCTCAAAAATGTTTAGTGTGGGTGGCTGTTAGTATATGACTTCCAGATTAATTACTCATTACTTTCTGATTAATCATTCATTAGTACCAGCCTTAATTACTGGCAGATCATGTACTCCTAATATAAAGCGTTACCTTTTTCCTTATGTTGACATGTCATCTTCTCCCTTGAGAGACAGAAGTCCAATGTAGCTCAGTCTATATCTGTCAAGTCTATATCTGTCATACCGTAATCGAGTGAGATCTTCTGTAATAGAGTTCAATCAACCCTGCATACCCTACAGCACTGCTGTGTCTGATCCACTTGTACCAGCATGCCACCACCACATCAATGTCACTGCGGTGGTGAGAATGACCCACCACCTAAATAATACCTGCTCTGTGGTGGTCCTATGGGGGTCCTGATCACTGAAGCACAGGATGAAAGGGAGCTAACAAAGTAAGCAGAGAAGGACAGAAGGACAGATGGACTACAGTCTTTAAGTGTAGAACAATAAAGTGCTCCTATATGGTAAGTAGAGCTGAAAACAAGGACAAAGGGTGTAGATACAAGGAGGTGTACCTTACCATGTGCAGCAGGGGATGTGAGAAGGGTCCTTGTTTAGGAGGTTGATGGTCTAGGGAATGGAGCTATGGATGTGGCAGTTGGTCTAAGTCTTTAGGGCTCTCGCTCTTGGTCTCGCTGAGATTGAAACCAGTAGAAGAGTGAATGAAAAGGGGGTAAGGGGTCAGCCATGACCTTTCCCACCCTTATCACCATCATCCTAGCCGAGTAAAGGCCTTTGAGGGTGGAGAGTCAGAGATGCAGAGAACCTGACAGACATGGAGGACGAGATGACGGACTCCATTTTAGCAGTGTGGAACTGGACCAGCAGTGCTTGGGGCAATCTAAATTTCTTGGGCTACTGGGTCCTTCTTCATAAGCGCCTGTGCTGTGTCAGGAGTTTGTACTCAGGACTGGGTTTCTTTCTGAAATCAATAATCTCATCCACAGTGTTGTGCGTTCAGCTCCAATATGTTAGCTTCATGAATGCTGAGTGAATAAATCTCAGACATACACAACACACACATAGATAGACAGATGGATTGTTAGACAGCTAGCTGGCTTACTGAGAAGTTTAATGAATTTGATTTAGCTTGCTAGGTTTCTTGGATTCAAAAAGAGGATAGAGTAAACCATGTTAACCTTGTGATTGGTTAGGAAATGCTTTTGGAATCGTTACCCACTATTAGGACTATCCAATATACAGAGAGGAGAGAAATGTGGTGAAAAATAGCAGACAATTATTAGATTTTAGGAAGATATCCATAAAACATACTTTGTACATGTATATTGTGTCCTAAAAAAACATTTCCTTTATTAGAAAGAAAACTTAGATTTGGATTCCCTTAAGAGAAATCTCAGCAGATGAAACCACTGCATCTAAAATATGCTGAATTGTTTATCATTGCTGTCCAATTAAAAACATATATTTTATTTTTTTTTAAAGTTTCTACATAATTCAGGCATTCATATTATGTGATGAACTGTAATTAAAATTACAAGAAATTAATACATTACTCAAAACTACTAATTAAATGTCTCCGCGTTGACTTAAAAATTAAAGACAATTTTGGCAATTTTGTAGACTTTGCAGTTTTTCTTTGGACCTCAATGTTATATGTTACAAAAAAGATTGTTAAATTAATTAGCATATATATATATATATATATATATATATATATATATATATATATATATATATATTATTGTTATTATTATTATTATTATTTAGATATTATATGTATTATATATTTTATATTTAATTTAATATATTTATATTAAATATATTTAAATTAAACTGCTAGCCAAAACTAACAGTGCTATGCGAGAGTATGTTGCTTACTATCCTATTATATTTCTCATGAGTAGTTTCTCTTTCAAATTTACTTTCTTAAGTCAAGACAAAGCAACACTGGTAGACTGTTACATTTTGCATTACATAAACAAGGAGCCTTTATAGAACCGTTCTCAGCTGCAGCCCGACTTGTGTAAAGCAGCTATAAGGGAAAGCCCTGCTGACACAACTTGTGATTGGAGCATTACATCTCTCCACAGTCAAAGTCAAATCAAAATCAAGCACAACATACACATAATCAAATGTATCACTGGACAAATGTAGGTGTGTATATGTCAGGTAAGTCTCCCCAGCAATGCATATATGCTAGAGGGTCTTTGCTTATGTATGATTCTAGAAAAACACACTTCATGGACATGGAGCCACATTGTGTGGAGGTTCATTAAATGGGTTTTCCCACTCTCCCACATCCCTTTTACAAAAGCATCTATAAATCTTCAGTTTAAAGGTTCTTTAGATTTGGCATAACTCAACCCTTTCTGGTTCAGCCTGGCACCTTATTGTTTAGGAGAGCAGAGATTATTTGTTTTTTACTGGTCAACATTAAATCCCACTCCTCCTCTGACCCCACATGCACACTACATGAACTTTAAAGGTCCCTAGAGCCGTGGAACGGTTTGTTAGGGAACCCCAAAAAGAAAGGTGGTCACATAGCATCGTTCCAAATAACTATTTTTAGCACCTCTATTTTAGGTGTACACACTTAACACGTTTATAACCCACAAACAGGCATGCTCTTATACACCTTCGGACAGATTCTCTATGCATTTGTTCTTTGCTTTTGAAGGGTGTGTTATAGCCCTTGTCTCCTGAGCCCCCCTCTGGGACCAGGCTGTAAGGATGCTCCGGTCAGAGACAGCCCTGAGAATGGAGCCTTTTGTATGAGCGGCATTCATGTGCAAATGAAAGTGGAGCGGAGTAACTTTCCTATGGCCCAGTGTACCATACCACCCTTATCTCACTTTCCCAAATAGTCTCGGCGCAAACACGGCATTAACTTGGAAAAATTCCCACAGAAGCAGAAGAGGTTTCCACCCTTTCCCTCAGTCCTCAGTTTACTGCTTTTGTTTAACTCCCCTGTTATGGAATGACTCTGCCCTCGACCAGTTGTGATTTTAAGGTATTTTATTGTTGAATCTTTCAAAACACTAAGTTCCTGACTTATTAGGCATATAATGTGACTGCTTATAAGCATTACAAAGAGGCTAGTCAGGGTAGTTAGAGGATTCTTCATAGGGAAAAAAAAAAATATCTGTACTCACAACAATTAGGGACCGTACACACCCCCAGCACACACTCTTCACACCTTCAGGCAGACGTTACAGGAGTGTGAAGTCCAGGACCACAAGACTGACAAACAGTTTCTACTCACAGGCCATCAGGCTTGTGAACACCTCACACACTACCTCTCCAACCCTTCCTATCTGAACTGGGGTGCGTTTTCCAAAACGTTCGTAACACTAAGTACTTTGTAATTTCATACTTGAAAACATTCTTAAAATTATGAATATTTCCCAAAAGCCTTCGTAACTAACATAGTACATAAAAAGTCATTCGCAAAAGTAAGAGTAATCCGACCCACTCGTAACTCGTTAAGTTCTTCTTAACTCAAAGTTCACGTGCAATTCTGTCTCAAAAAACAAATAGGTCGCTAATCATCCTTTTAAAAAGCATTGTTTTGTGCATGGGCACTACACGAATTTATACAAACATGAATTTATAAAGATTTATAAGAAGATTGCATCACGGAAATAACATCCAACGTCAACAAATATATCCAACAGCTTGAACTATGTAAACAGTAAACTTCGAGAATAAACAGGTGTTCGCTCGTATCATGGTGTAGTGGGAAGCAAACAGTCTACCACTCTGAAGGTCAGTACTGCGCATAAATGTACATGTTACTTTTTTTTTTTTTTTTAACTTTATTTCAAGTTTGGAATCATCGTAATCTCGTGAAACAAACAGTTTAAACTGCTTAAAGTACAATACATTATTTGTTGATATACACAAATAAATACATATTTTTAATACATTTTCTTCCAGTGTTACAGTCGTAGTAGTAAATTACTTGCGTTTGCATGGCCGGTGTGCCGTGCTAGGAAGGTTAATCGTGTGTCTCGGCGTGCTATAGACCACAATTGCAAGCGAAATGTTTTCTTTTTTTTTTTTACACACAAGTTATGTAAATCCTTATTTGTTGTTCTTAAATTTATTCGTAAATCACTAAGATCAATCGTTGTCGGCAAACGCACCCCTGGTTTTTAACTTGTCTGATCTTTAATTGCACCTTACACTCACTGTACTGCTGCTGTCAGAATACTGTTTACATTCGCTACTTGCACAAAAACATTATTGTTACTTGCAACTTGCACCTTATGGCTGCTGCTCTTCATACTTGCATATAAAAGCACATGTAACTTTTATTTTTAATAAAAAAAAATAACTTACATTTTATTTACTTCAATTTACAATATACTACAATACTTTGTATATTTTGTATATCTTAATTTCATTTTGTTATCTTTGTCTACTGGTGAATGGAGTAGCAGCAAAGTAAGAATTGCATGTAACTTTCTGTTTTTGCTGTGCATATGACAATAAAACTCTTGAATCTTGAATAGAGATTCATAGCCGTCTTCCAGCCTTCATAACTTCACAACGAGTTAAGCTACAAAACCAACCCACACCTGCTATTACCTCCCTGCTTCAGCTTTGAGTTGCATGCTTAGCGATGCTGGGGCTTATGTTGGTTAAGTTAGTTACATTGTAAAATATCTCAGTGTCAGATTTACTTGGACTGGGTGCTCCTTTCCTGTGTGTGTTGTTGTGTTGCAGATCTTCGGCTCCTAGGCTTGTGATCTATGCCATCTGATCAATGGAAACTGAAGTGTGAATATAAACTAAAGCTGTTAAATTGATCAAAGCCTTGTAATCTGTACTGCAAAACTGGCTGCCAATACAAAAACTCAGAGGTATTTCATTGTCTTGCAAGTGTTCCCATCCATCACATCTAGCAGTCATTTCAACAGGGTTGTATGGCAACTTGTAGCTACTGTAGGGAATCTATCCATCCATTATCTGCCGCTTAATCCCGCTAGTCGGTGTCACATGGTGCCTGAGCCAATCCCAATATCATTGGGCGAAGGGAGGGTACACCATGGACAGTTCGCCAGTCCATCGCATGGCCAACACTCACTCACGCACTGTGGGGAATGTGTACGTTTAAAGTTATAACTTAAAGCTACGTTGAAACTATGTCACTTGGTGCAAACCAATTCAATTTGAGCAGCTTGTAAACTTCCACTATGTCAGTGTCACCACAGTGCTGAGAATGATCCACCCCTCAAATAATATCTGCTCTGTGGTGGTCCTGTGGGCGTTCTCACTATTGAAGCATAGGGTAAAAGAGAGCTAATAAAGTATACAGTGAAGCAAATGGACTACAGTCTGTAATTGTAGAACTATGAAGTGCACTTATACTAGGTAATGATAGAACTTCAGCTGGTGCCACCGCAGGCTGGTGATTTTGAGTTCTGTATCTGCGATTTTCATAAGGCTACCAAAGAAATCCAGGGCTCACTGGACAGGACCCATCACTGACATGTGATGAGTTTAGTTTCATTCTTCTGAATGTTGTTATCTCTAGTTTCCTGAAGACTTTAATAGTAATGTGTTGCAGAGATGGTTTGAGGGGGAAATGCTGCCTAGAGGGTCTAAGTCACATGCAAATTTGTGAGATTCTAGGTTCAGCTTCATTCCGGAAGCTGTAAGACTTTTAAACGCCACTTAGTGGAACCACTGCACTGACACTTTTACTGCACTGACACTTTTACGACACCAGTCACTTTAATACACTCTGCTGCTACCTTCTCCATTCCTGTTTATTTTATTTTCATATATTTTATATATTTATGTTTATTTTATTTATTAAGTACTGCTGTCTGGGTAAAACTGGGTCCTTGGGTACCACAATTTCGTTCCACCCCATGTACTACATGTGATGCGAATGACAATAAAGTCTCCTTGAATCCTTCATATGACTGGTTTCCTGAAGACTAGCCATGTGAGCAATCCACAACTTGTTGAAAAGGGCACTGTCACACTGTACAGAACGTTGGAGTTTTGTATGGTTACATATTTGAAAGATTTTGAAGATGCAAAGTATACCCACTTTCTCTGTACACCCACAATTGCACAGCCAAACACAGCTCCAGTGTCATCATCAAATTTGCAGATGACATAACTGTGGGCCACTGTAGAGAGGATCAGCAGTGACCCTCACAGAGGAACTTGGACAGAACACATTACATGGGTGATGATGAAAACACAGCAGCGCCTCCTCTACACTTGCGCATTTGGCATGAAATCCCCCATCTTCAGAACATTTCACACAGGTACTGTATGGAGAGCATTTTACTGGGGATTCATCATCACATGGTATAAGAACTGCACTGCAGAGGGTGATGTGGACAGCCCAGTACATCACTGAGGTTCAGGTTTCTAACATCCAGGATTTATGCACCACCTGCTGCTTAAGAAAGACCAGGAAAGCTCCACCATCCCACACCACTGTCTGTTCTCACAGCCACCGAGCAGGAGGCTCAGAAACATAAAGTCTTCTTCCCTTAGGCTATCAGTTGGCTGAACTGGACTATCAGTCAATGTACCTGTCACTACATCCCCCACCTGAATCATCATCATGATGATCTCCATGGACAACCCACACCCCATCCAAATCTCATTATAGACTCACTGTGCTCTTACTGATACTTCAAATCTAGTACATCTATATCTGCACATATATACTAATACCTTTAACATCTCTCCATATTCTGCATAATATTAAATATACACAATATACTATCTCATTTTTATTCACATCTGTCATAAAAACTGAATATTTGGAAAAACAATGCAACACCGGCGTATAAATTAAAGTATGTATACTTTGCGTTAATGTATTTGTATTGGTTTTTTTTGTGTTGCATAGGACTACGTACCTAAGAATGTCACCTGCACACCTGTATCAATCAATCAACCTTTATTTTCACCAATAAATGAAGTGAAGCCAAGCATTTATGACGTGAAGGAAATTAAAATGGGATTTAATCTGGTTAAAACTAAAATGAACAGAATTACATAAATTAAAAGGCAAAATAATTAAGAGAATTATTAATATTTAATTAAGAGGTTAAACAAAAAAAATAAAACCACGCTAAAAAACATATTAGTAACATTTCAAGATAAAAAAGTAAAAGATTATAAAAACAACTACAAAAAAGTTATATAATTGAGGCAAAATAAAGTAAAATAAAGTAAAACAAAACAAAATTAATTGGGAAAAAATACAAATAAAATAAAATAATAGTGTTCTGATAAAATAATAATAAAATTAGTTAAAAAGAAAAAACAGTTACATGCTGTCTGAAGGTGGCTAGAGACTAAAGGTTTCAACGTTTACTGATACAGTGAATCAATAAAATCACCAAAAAAGTTCTCTAACTAGAGTAACATCGCGACTTTAGTTTGTGTTTGTGCCTCATAGTGGAACATATATGACATACAAACACCCTATACAGTCACAAGATCAAATGAAAGTCATAATGTTCTCTATTGCTTTAGTTTGAAGGCAAGTCCAGACCAATAGATTTTAAAGTCTATGGTGGATTGTATATGTAAAAAAGCCAGCCTCTCTAATCTCAGGTTGGAATGCTTCCACACTGCTCCAGAAGGTTTGCCCTTCATCAGATGTTTTTAGTGGCATTTTAGGGGATTTTCTATTTAGGGCATTTTTGTTTAATCTCTGCGGACATGGCTTCAGCTAGGCATGATGGGAAATCTTCTTTGGAGGAGGTTTATGATGCAGCAGACCTGAGTGTGCATGATACAATTTGCATTACATGAGCTACTGTTTCTCTGTGTCCTTCCCCGTGCATACCTCTAAACACAAACCAATAAGCCACGCTTTCCATGCCTGGCCTTGGGGTCACAGTAGACCACACTAATGCATTAGCGCTCACGCTTATTGGGAATGCGGTGCATTTCACATGCAACCCACAGGAAGCGTATTATGTTTCACACAAATTGCATTTTAATTACAGCCTTTCGAAAGCCTCTTAAGTGGAACTAAATTCAACTTTTCAACCCATTTAAACCTAAAAGTGGTAAGTGTGGCCATTAACCAAATGTGTGTTTTCTAAAAACATTATATATATTGTGTAAGCAAGATGTCACACAGCAATTACTGAAAGAATCAGGCACAAAATGTTTACTGATGATGCAGTGATTTTGATATCTGGTAGATGACAATAGAAAATAATGGCAGTCTACAACTAAAGGGTTGGCTAATAAATGCATCTTACGCCACCTCAGTCTGTATAGCTTCTTGACAAGATTGCTAATTAAGTATCTTCTATTCTAAGCATCTATTAGACTTACTAATGTGGCTTAATTACTCTCTTTATTATGAAATACAGTTATGGTGTCATATTGGATTATACAAACTTAAGTGTTTGTAAATGGATCTTGGCTTGCATGTACAGCGCCCTTCACAATTACTGGCAACCCTCGTTAAGATGTCTTCTTAGGCTTTTAATATATATGTATTTATATTTTTAATGGTATAAGACAACAATGCAAAAAAAAAGAAAAAAAAAAAGAAAAAGCCAACCTTTAATTCGTGCATTTATTCAGTGGGAAATAAATTCCACATTAAGAAATAATTCTGTTACATGAAATCATCTTTTCCACAATTATTGGCACCCCTGAGATGAATACTTTGTACAACCCCCTTTTACCAACAAGACAGGTTTTCAATTGGGTTGAGGTCTGGGGACTGAGATGGCCACAGGAGGAGCTTGATTTGGTGTCTGGTGAACCATTTGTGTGTAGATTTGGCCACATGTTTAGGGTCATTATCTTGCTGAAAGACCCAGTGACAACCCAGCTTCAGCTTTCGGTAAGAAGCCACCAGATTTTGATTTAAAAAGTCCAGGTATTTCAAATAGTTCTTGATGCCATGCACCCTTACAAGGTTCCCGGGGCCTTTGGAAGAGAAACAGCCCCACAGCATCACTGATCCTCCCCTATACTGTCTGTAGATATAGGCAGCGGTAGGTTAGAGGCTATTTTCTTGTAGCCTTTGCCTGACTTATGAAGGTCTACACACATCTGCCTTGCTTGAATGATACATTCTCTTGTCTTTCCCATGTTGAAGAGTGAAAAAGAGAAATAGGTGTCTGTGTCAGATCATATTTATACCCCAGGGAAACAGGAAGTGATGAATTACTAATTAAAGGTTCCTACAGTAGAAAATTACATTTATTTTCTAAGGATTGTTAGAGTTGTCAATAATTGTGGAACAGTTGATTGAAATAATGATATAATGACAATTTTCAATGTGAGATAACTGAATTTACATTAAGACTTTTAACACATCAAAAACAGAGTGCCAATAATTGTGAGGGGCGCTGTATTTTCTAGGAGACCCAGATATCTTGTTGATTGAGTCATTTTAGAACTCTTATTGTTAAACCAGGAAAATATTACCATTGCAAATTAAAATAGTTTAAAAGATATAAAACTGTGACACTGGTATAGATGACATGGGAAACATAGTGCTTTAAAATGATATAATATATAATATATAATATACATAATGAACACTGCAGCGGAGGAGAACCACTGCTGAGGGCTACAGCAAGGGCTGAGATAGGAGGCAAGTCACTTCTAGCTGTACAGTTCCACTTGACAAAAGACACTAGCACTGCTCAATTACCCCACAGCCCAGCACATAATTGCAGAAATTACACATGCACACATCCTTAAACAATAAAAAAATTTGTATTTTTTCTTGGTAGGGATGAATATCAAAACCTTGTTCTGGTTCAGTATGGTTCATAATTTCAGGTTAAACCAGTTAGGAAAATTGAATTTGATTATATATATGTCATCACTGTCCAATGAAAAACAAGTATTTGCAAAATTACAACTATACAGGATAGAACAAAAACATACTTTCAGTGTACGTCAATGGAACCACTATTAATCATAAAATGTAAATGACCATCAACATAATGTAAATGACCATTGACAAAAATCTCCATCAAAATATCTCCATCATCAAAAATAGAGATACTTTGTAGATGTTTTTCATTGGACAGCGAGAATATATATATATGAGAAAAGGCCATTTTTGTATATATATATATATATATATATACATATTACCCAGCTCTACTGACAGCACTAACACCTGGCTAGCACATCCAGTACTGTCAGCCTGTGATATAGTTTTCTTGTTAGCAATAACGAGAAAGATAAACAGTGAGAAAAACAGTGGTGGTGAGAGCATTTGTAGTAGAAGGGCAACATCTAATTCGAGTCACTGTCATGTAGGTAGGCAAAGTACAGTAGTACTGTTATTGGAATAAACTCAAATGCCATGCAACCATATGTACTGTGAACGCAATGCCTCCAAAAAGACTCTTTACGTGGTTGTTCTGCTTGGCCACGCCTCCTATAGCTCTCTGAGCCAGTGGCAGGTTGCTACAATATGAAAATTAAACCAAGCCTAAGAAATTAACCCAGGACACTAAGCCCAGGACTGAGGAACATCATTATTATAAAATATCATAAAAATAATGCTCTATTAATAATAAATTGTATGTATGAGCGATGCTGTGCAAGTACGCAGACAGTATGGTTGCTGTGTAGTTTATGTTTGTATGTTTATTGGATGTTTCCATGCAGGCTGTGGAGACTAAATTCCCACCATGACTTAGAGGCATCTTGGGCGAGCTGCATTAGGGACACTACCACTGCAGCTACAAGGCCTAGCAGTCTGATTGGAACCATCCAGCACAGCTAAAGACACCTTCCAGGCTATGAGGCATCCCAGGTCAGCTACCTGAGCCACACTACACAGCAGCTATGAAGTACCTGGACCGGCTGCCTATGTGATGCTACTGCACAGTTAGAGGTTTTAGAATCCCCCTAGTAAAATAGCGCTGTGGGGTCTACAAGGTAAAATGTAAAGAAATGTTCTTTCCACTATATTTAGAGATAACTATTTTCGCATCTTTACTGGGTTCAAACTCTTCAGAGGTGTCCCTCATACGTGCACAATTCACATGACGTCTTTTCCACAGTTCACTTGCATTATGTTGACTCTCGCTGTGTTGTCAGTGCCCTCTATCTCAGTGAGACTATGAGCCAGAGGCAGGTTGCACTTCTATGTACCCTCCACTCTCTTCGAATGATAGCACTAATCCTCAATCGACTCCGCTCTCACAGCTTCCCAGTTTAACTTTTCTAATGGCGCATGACCTCTGCTTATCATCAAACAGCGCTGCACTAACAACACAACAGATACAGGCTCGTTTTGATCTGCACCACAGGAGCTGCAGATTAATGCCTACAGTGGCTGTTTGCAACATCAACTTCATTTGTGTGATCAGAGAACATGAATGAGCAGTGAGCTAATGGGTGATATGAATATGAATGTATTTTTTTATTATTTATGTAAATATATGGTTATTAGTAGTTGTGCATTAGTAGTTGGCTAATCACTCCTAAATTCAAACTTCTTTTATGCTAAATTCACAACCCTGTTAATTGCAACCCTTTTAATTGCAACCATATTACCCATTTTTTAACCTTCAATGAAAACGGCATTAAACATTTAAAAAAAAATAAAATAAAAAATTATTTAAACACATTTTCCTTTGTGCTGCATTAACATTTACTAAAAGAGAAATACAATCACTGTGTTCGACCCTGTTTTTTTTTCATTTCTGGGTGTAAATAGTTTTAGAACATTTAATTGAGTATGTTATTTTACCAGAAGTGTCAGTTTGGTAACAAGAAAAATAAGTCTCTTATAAAGTCTGTTCACTCAGTGGCCATCTTTGCAATACCACCAGGCAAAGCAGGTCAGGTTAAGTAGACCGGGTGGGCCGGACCACGGAGGGGCATGGCTACAGTCAGCAGAAGGTCCAGAGGTAAGCGTAGTTCATCACCTGGCCCAAGAGACAGAATAGGGGCAGGACCAACAATGTGAACAGGCTAAGAACAGTGCTGGGAAGCCAGCTGAGGGGCCATCCATCGGCCTTCCACTAAAGCCGGCACACATTCAGGAGCTGCACAGGAGACCACCACTGAAGAAGCAGCTGCAGTCTTCACTTGGTGAGCAGCAGTTTGTAAGGCCAGCACTGGATTGGGATGAGGAGCTAGCACAGGAGCTGGATGAGGATCCAGCATTTAAGAAGCAGCAGCTTGGGAAACCAACACTGGTTTAGATAGCAGATCAACTCAAAGGTACAACAGCTCAAGTAAACTACACAGAGACTTTGCAAACTAACAGAGAAAACAATGGGGTATATGTAGCAGTCCTAATAAATCTTAGGACAGTTTCACACCAGCACTGTTTAGTCCAGTTAAAACTCTGGATCGTTTGCACGCTTGTTGTGGTTCATTTTGGCAGGTGTGAAAACAGTAATCACACTCAGGTGTGGTCAAAAACAACCACACCGAGACCCTCGAGAGAAGGTGGTCTCGGTCCAGTTCAAAATGAACACCGGAGCAATTTGTTTGTGGTGAGAACATGATCAGACCTCTATCTGACCCAAGTATTAGGTATATTCCACAAGTTTGAGCTAAATGGCTCCTGTAGCCAGGTGTGCTGTGCATTATGGGATGAAGCAGATCATGTAAACAGATCACTGGGTATCTTTAGCAGCTAACCGGGCAAGGAAAATGAACTGAGGTCTCTCTTGGACTAGCAGTGAGGTAGGTTGCCTACTTGATATCTGAAGTGAGCTGGGTGTTCTGCAGGTGGACTGTAGTTTGGTATATTATCAGATTATTATTACAGCTATGAACAAATGCTGTCTCTGCCACTGCTCCGTGCTAAGTTGTTCGAGAAAGGTGCAATAGTTTGGGAAAACCGGATCTTCTCCCTGTGTATACTTTCTTGCTCCAGCACCAGACAGCTCTGACCAATCAGACGAGACAACGTGCTCAGGTGGTTTGTTGGGGCGCATTTTGGTGTGTTTAGATTTTTAACAGGGTCAAAGGCTTTTTGGGGGTAAACAACCTCATTAACTGATCCAAACCAGTAAAACAAGCTACAGGTGTGAAAACGCCCTTAGATCAGCTGCAGATGTGAGAAGTAGAGAAGAGTGAGAGAAGATGTGAAGTACAAGTGGGGGACATCATGCCCCCCTATCAAGGCTTGGCCAGTTTCCAACGGAAATACATTATTTGGAATGCAATGTGTTTCAAATGCTGTACAATGTATCTTGAAGATCAATGAACTAGCCTACCAGAAATGATCTATAATTTACCTAACAGCATTGTCACTCTGCTCTGTGTTCAGCTAGACTGGTGATTTCATTATTTTGCCAACACTCTATATTTGTTCTTTTTCGTGTGCATGAAGGTGTCTATATGCAAAGGTTTCACACGTCACTGAGAATAATTTGTAGGGAGAAGACAATTAGCAGCTTCACAACCTTACCTCACCTCAATCCTAACTCCTCCCTCATATCCTGTTCTATTCTATAAATAATGGCTCTGCCAAGGTGATGAAGTGGTGCATAAAGCTCTTCAAACAAACTCCTCATTACACGATGTGGACATCATTCATTTTTAATCAAGATTCAACGCTGAAGTCTGTTTATTTACTAAATAATAACATTTGCCATTTACACAGCAGGCTTGCAACTCTATTATTAATTCTTAAGGGGTCCATGTAATCACAACCACAACTTTTCCTCACTTTCTTAGCATGATACAGTATGTAAATTTGGTTGGAGTTTCAAAACATTCAGCACCATCCACAATTATTGGCACCCCTTGTTAAAATGTGTTAAAAGCCTTAAAATAAATTACATTTTTATTGCAGAAGCATAATCTCACACTGAAAATTGTAGAAAAAATTTAATCTTTAAGAAAATCATTATTTTTCATGAAATCACCTGCTCCACAATTACTGGCACGTCTAACAATTCTTAGAAAATAAATGTAATTGAAGTATTTCTGAGTATCTATCAGATTATCTAGGAACCTTTGATTAGCAATGGATGACTTTCTGTTTCCCTGAGGTATAACTATGAAGTGACACAGAGGCCTATTTCTCTTGTCCAGTCTTCAACATGGGAAAGACAAGACAACACACCATTTAAGTAAGGCAGATGTGTGTCGACCTTCATAGGTCAGCCAATGGCTACAAGAAAACAGACACTCGTCTACATCTCCTCATCTACAGTCAACAAGCCTGGACGAGGACACAAGTTTATCTTGCCACCACGCAGAGTGAGGAGGACGGTAAGAGAAGTACAAAGCTTCTCCAAAGCTCACTGTTAGAGAATTGCATCAGAGAGCAACATATTAGGGTCACAAAGTCTCCATAACAACCATCAGGCTCTATCTACACACCAACAAGCTGTTTGGGAGGCATGCATGGAAAAAGCCTTTTCTCACTTACAAGCATCTGGAGTTCGTTAAACGGTACTGGGACTTCAGCTGGGACCGTGTGCTTTGGTCAGATGAGACCAAGATAGAGCTTTTTGGCAACAACCCTCTAAGTGGATCTGTCATAACAAAAGAGGAGTATGCGAAAAGGCATCTCATGCCCACAGTATGAGGGGGATCTGTGATACTGTGGGCCTCTTTTTCTTTCAAAGGCCCTGAGTACCTTGTTAGGGTGCATGACATCATGAACTCTTTGAAATACAAGGACATTTTAAATCAAAATCTTGCGGCCACTGCCCGACAGCTGAAGATGGGTCGACCCTGTCTTTCAGCAAGATAATCACCCTAAACATGTGGCCAAATCTACACACAAATGGTTCACCAGACACCAAATCAAGCTCCTCCATTGGCCATCTCAGTCCCCAGACCCCAAGCCAATTGAAAACCTGTGGGGTAAGCTAAGGAGGAGAGTGCACAGGAGAGGACCCAGGACTCTGGGTGATTTAGAGAGATTGTACAAAGAGGAATGGTCAAAGATCCCTCTCTCTGTATTCTCCCATCTTGTTATAGGAGAAGATTAAGTGATCTCTTGTTGGCTAAAGTGATGTTATGTATTAATATCAGCGGTGCCAATAATTGTGGCACAGATGATTTCATGTAAAATTGTTATTTATTAATGTGGGATTTATTTCCCACTGAAGAAATGCATGAATTAAAGTTTGGATTTTTCTTATGTTTTGCACTGTTGCCTAAGAACCTAAGAACACATTGTGTAGGTCACTGTACCTTATATATTTTTCCCCAACCCTTCATTTGGAAATTAAGCTGTATTAGTTTTTTGTTATGTCATAAAACCAATGTGTTTACATATATCTGACTGATAATTCTGCTTCAACACCATTCATTAGCATTGAAGTTATAAGGGGTGTTTCAAGCTTCAAAGCACTGAATAAGGCACAATACATGACAGTCAAACAGAACAGAGGTAATTTACATATACCAGTCTTAAATGTGCAATAACATAACCAGCCTGAGGTTGGAAAATGATTTGTTTGGAACATAAACACATACAAACACCGGAATGCAGGATTTAGACACTTTAAGAATAGCTACCATGTATAATCCAGTAACTAACATCAATTATACTTAGATGTTATATTAAAATTATTTATTCTTTAATTATTAAGAAACCAATATTATAGTTTAAAACTGATGAGTTATATAGTTAGGTGGGTGTGTAGAGTATATATACAGAGGAACTGAGTTATATATACAGGGTTTGAAAGATTTAGAAGATTTAAATACAGCACACAATACAGTACAATACAGTATATTTTTATGAGCATATCACATAAATCCTCAGTACACATAGAACTTTGACCAACTGCATGTTTTATTATAAAGAGAGCAAAATTCATCGAATTTAACTGGATTTGCAGCACAGTATTAAATTTACAGTGTTTGATTTCATTTTTTGTATAGGACTAACTGATAGGTAGCCAGCAGTTTTGGAGGCAACACTGTACAAACTAATTGCATTACAATATTCTTATCATAGAGAAGCATGAAAGTTTCAGTTACTGGCTTAATAAGAATATTGGGTAACACTGAGACGTGCTTCATAACATGGACATAACATGTAATAAACATGTCAAGGCAGCTGTCATAACATTAACACTATATATTAATAAAGATTTTTGAGGTGTCTGTTTTTAAACTATTTCTACTAGGTTGTCAACCAACATTGGATGTTCATAATTTTAATCATGCATGACCGACAGGCCTTTCACTATAGCTGGCTGTTCCTTTCTAGATAAACTAGTGAAAGGACTATTGGTTGTTTCTTTGCACTTACCAATGTCTGCAGGTTTGTTTGGATTTCATAAAGTAAAGTAGAAAAAAAGTAGAAATAACACACTTTTATATCACAGGCAGCCAGACTCTGAGGCCATGGTGGAATTGAATGAAAATGGATTGAGACTAAAGCAGATTTTTTGATAAAGATAAAGACCATTGTTTCTCCTGCAGGGTCTCTTCTTTAGACTCAGCTTTGTTGTCTGCTTTTTTTCTGTTTTGATATTTCATGTCTGTTCGGGTCACTATTTAAGGGTAATGAATATATAATTCAAAGGACTTGCATTAATAATAAGAGCGCTGGGTGTGTTGAGTGTGTTGAGCAGATCTTGCAAGGTCATTTGGAATTAATAATAAAAAAAGGACAGGAGAGAGCAGAATACAAACCTTCCTTTGAGTCTGACACTGAGCCATGTCCTTGTACCTCATTCCTCATACAATTTAGAAAACTGGTCAGTGCATCTACTATCTGCTATCAGCTGTAGCATATCAAAGACAGACCACAGGAAACATCATTTAATTCCAATTTCATGCCCGAGTTAATGCAAATGCATCTAATTTATTACAATTTGAGGTAATTACGTTATTAATGATTACAGAATGGCTCTCAAACTCGGCGACTATCCACAGTTCATCCACAAAGCAGGAGGAACCTCCATTGCATTAGAGTTTTTCAATTCCAAATAAACAACCATAGAATTGATGATATATTACTGAACAATGCAAGGCTACACCGCTCAGTGCTCACACCATTACATCTGGCACAAAGACATGATAGATTAGCTGCTCACATCACATCCCATTTCAGTTGGGATGGAGTCACTGTTATCGTTCACATTAACAAAAGCATGCTGCTGTTATACAGTATTTTCTTACGTATAGCTTACTGAAACAAGAAAATCCTTTCAAATCTTTCAGATCCTTCTAAACTTTCAGCATATGTATATTTACATGTGGGATATTTTACCATGCTTTGATTTTATTGTGGCAACAGTCTTAATACCACGTAATAAAATACAGCATATGGCCAAAAGAATGTGGACACCTGACCGTCACACCTATAAAGAGTTGTCAAGTAACAAAGTACAAATACTTCATTACCTTAGTTAAGTAGAGATTTTGGTTATTTATACTTTACTGGAGTAATTATTTCAGATGATTTTTTACTTCTACTCCTTACATTTACACTCCATTATCTGTACTTTCTACTACTTACATTTTTAACATAGTCTTGTTACTCCTATTTCATTTCAGCTTGTTTTCATTCATGTACATTTACATTCCAGTAAAGATTATTGATAACATGCCTTTGAAGTTTGACTTTTTGCACCATTACAATACTTATAGACAACTAATCATCATATCTTCTGCTCCATGAAACACATGTTAATGCTCAGAAGTACACAGATATGCTTCTTTAATATATTTACTAAATATATTTAATATATGTACTAAAATACATTCATGTTCAATGGGCGTATATGCGGCTTTAATAGAACATTATAGTCGTTATGGCTTTTAGAAGAATGATTTTTTGGGGAGGTGGGCTAGTGCACTATAGGCCCCTGTGGTGCGGCTTAAGCTTTTGTCCTTAATGCCATTTTTCCCCTTACATGAACTTTTATACTTTAAGTAGTTTTGAAAGCTTTAAACCCTGGGATCTATACTTCTGCCTGAGTAATGAATGGGACTAGTTTAGACAACTTTGCACCTAAACAAGCTTGCCGTGCATCCATTTGAACACCCTGGGAACTAATACGAAGCTCTATACCCTGAAAAGCAGCCCCAGACCATTATCCCTCCACTTTACTTTACTGTGGGAACTATGCTTTCCAGTAGGTGGCGTGCTCCTGGTCATTACCAAGCCCAGATTCTCCTATTAGATATCTAGATGCCCAAGTGTCAATTCAAAAAACATGCTTTAATTGCTTTAGCGTCCAGCAACAGCGAGCTTTCCAGCTGACACTTGCTATTGCAGAATGTGATGTTTTTAGTTTTTAGTTTGACTTTAGTTTGTGTGGCTGTGCTGTGATGGAAGCCCAGTTAATGAAGCTAGTGATGCACAGTTCTCATGCTGATTTTGCTTCTAGAGACAGTGTAGAAGTCAGTAAAGGGTGATGTAACACAAGGTCTGTGATTTTTATAACTTTTTATGACCGCTCTGTAACGTTGCTTGGACTACTACATTGTGGCCGAGCCGTTGTTGCTCTTAGAGACTTCCATGTCACATTAATAGCACCTACTGGGGCAGATCTAGCACTGCAGAAATGCTATCTTATCGTACATTTAAGGTCACCAGGCTCTTCAGTATGACCCTTTCTTCTGCCACACTGTAACAAATGAGATGTTTGAACTTAACAAAGTTATTGTCCAGCCTGCCTTAAAAGTTTGTGTTATTTGAATTTGAAATAATACGTTTCTGGACGTAAAACACATTCCTGTTCTGCTAACTCACTATTCTTAATTCAGTTAACTAAAACAATTTAAGGCAGTTTGAACACCACATTTGCAGTTTTTGGCTCATATTAGCAATAAAAGCGACTGAAGCACTTGTGCAACAGCCAGAGACCACTTTTTATGTATTTAATCCAGACAAAATGCCCATTAAGTCCAAGGCGTTAATTAGTCTGGACAGGAAACACAGAAAACATTCAAGAAAACGCCTCACCAACAGAATATAATACCACTTCAGTGTGTATGTGTTCAGTGTGTCCTTGGTTCGCCTTCATTACAGCCTCCATTCTTTTTTTAGGAAGCGAAACTTGCCGGGATGTTTTTCCACACCTGCAGAATTCAGTCTGAGTAGCCAGTTGCATTTTCTGTTTATCAGGATAAACGAAGGTTGGCTCCTAACTTCTGCAGAGTGCTGTGATTACATGTACAATAGTACAGTGAAAAGGACAAAAACAGCTTCAGCTTTAAAGTTATGATAATGAAGTGCAAACACAGTGAACTAGGTTTCAGCTGATCTTTGACTTTACTTGCCAACCCGCTCTAGGTTGTCTGGCCACCAATTTAATTGTGAGTCCCTTGACAACCAGAGAGAAGGTGTTATTGGTACAGAGGTCCAGAAGGAGGAGATGCTTTCTGCTCTACTATAATACAAAGCAAGGCCAAGAAAGTGAGCTCAAACATCATACGTGTAGGTAAACATAAAAAAAAGTCATGTTATTTTCTAACATTTGTCCAGGCATTCGGTTCACTCTCTCTTTCTCTCTTCTCTGTCTGTGCTTGTCTTCTTCGCATATATTGGTGCTTATGTATGTGAATGCAAACAAAAGACACTTGTATATGGAATTCGGTGACATATGTTTATTGTTTTCTGTACTTGAAGTGGCACTTGGTGAGTACAGTAGATCCGGGCTATAGAACACACTGCATTTCACTGTGTGAGTAAACAAGCTCTCACTCAGACTGGAGTGTATCTGAGGAACATGTTGCTGTGCCTTTTTTTACTGCGAGGACCCTCTGTATGGTTGCCATGGTGAATCAGAGTTGTCTTGATGGTGCTGAGGGCACTTCAAGTATGAATGTAGCACTGCTCGCCCACCCTGAGGCCTCTCTATCTCTCTTTCTCTCTCTCTCTCTCTCTCTCTCTCTCTCTCTCTCTCTCTCTCTCTCTCTCTCTCTCATGCAAGTGTATTACTTCTAGACATAATCCCCCACCCCCACCCCACCCCCACTGCTCCACTGGTTGATTAGGTTAGAGAGCCAAACTGTGTTTAGGAACTGATGTTGCTGTCATTTATACCTACATGCACACACACATTATATTATATTATGGTAAATGAATGTTATTCAATCATATTGCAAATACTGATCCATTCATCATGAGATTTTCACATAATGTAATGAGTGTACATTTTTTAACAATGTGGTGAACAAACAAACATAAAATAAAGGAAGGCTATATGGAAGGCTATATACTGCATGTTTGTGAATATACAATGGGGTACCCTCAGAGCCTTCAAGGCCTTCCAAGAAAACCTAATAATATCTGGTAGCACAAAAAAATTAATGGCCAGAAATGTTATATAAATTACATACATTCAAGTCTGCAAGTACTGTAGTAATACTCATATTCCATTGTTTTGTTGTGGTTGGATAAAGAAGCCTAAACACAATCTATGCTCATGTTCAGTGTTCATAATTTGATTTTTTGGGGTCTACTAGAATTACATACTTCAATTTTCCCAAAGCACAATGTTTTTACATACTGTACGTCTGGATTCACTCTCTGTTTGAGACGCTCCACCTCCCAATAAGCCCAGGGTGCTCTGACTGGTCAACTTGCCCACTGCTTTCTGATTAGTCTACCAACAGATCAGCATCCTGCTACAAGATCCACCTCACACTGCTGTGGTTAATCTTACAAAAAAATCTTTTACATAAAACATTGAGCCAGAGTCTGACCCCGAAAGTCAGGTAGTAGTTGTTTTTACATCTGATCTGGCTCATAACTTCTGCAGAGTACTGTGATTAGGCCATTGCATGTACAATAGGACAGTGAAAATGACAAAAACAGCTTCAGCTTTAAAGTTGTGATAATGAAGTGCAAGGTTTCAGCTGAGCTTTGACTTTACTTGCCAACCAGCTCTAGGTTGTCTGGCCACTTTACAACTAGAGAGTAGGTAGTATTGGTATAGAAGTCCTGAAGGAGGAGATGCTTTCTGCTTTACTATAATACAAAGTCAACTTAACCACTGCTATCTGATTAGTCTACCTGCTAGTCTACAGGATCCACCTCACACTGCTGTGGTTAATCTTACAAAAAGAGCTTTCATATAAAAAATTGAGCCAGAGTCTGATCCCGAAAGTCAGGTAGAAGTAGTTTTTAGATGTGATCTACTTTCTCAAGCTAGACTAGAGCAGGGCATTTCAAAGTGTTACATTTGTACTGTTTTACTGTTAGCTCTCTGTGCTCTGTGTTAGGGTGTGCCAAGCTTTCCAGTAGGCAGGCAATAAAGATTATGTTATGTTATCACTTTGCTGGTATTCCAACAAGATTTGGCATCACAAACTCAGTAAATTGAAAATCTGTACTTCCATTCCTGGACCACACGGACTGGAGAGTGAATGATATACTTTACATTGTCATCAATATTTACATAGAGCATCAATAATAATTTTAAAATAACACAATAATGGAATTGGAATGGAACATATACGAACATGTTTGCCTCTGGAGAGCCCTGAAGTGAGTTTAAGTCCCATCTTTCAAAGACACAATGGCAGAGGTCAGAGGAGGGGCAAAAGCATTTAACGGAAACATTCAGACACCGACGTCGAGACCACTGTGTCACTACTCCCTGATTTTTAAATACATCAGCTTTCGATTTTCTCCTTCACAGTCCCTTCACCTGCCCTCTTCAGAAACACTGGACTCTACAGAGCATGACGGAGTCGTTCTTTTCCTCTCTTCTCTGGTATCATGGAGAAGACCCACACGCTGCTGTCATTGGTCATGATGTCACGCTGAGAGGCCATCTTCACCCAAGACTTTGGCACACATGGTGCTGACAGCCCTATAGGCAAGTATTCCAAAGGACGGAGACAGACAGCTTGATCTGACAAGATGTTTGTCCTCTAAGAGGAGGACAGGGAAGCAAAATTTGATTACACAAAGGAGCTGAATGAATTGTATTTATATGATTAAGCACTACAAATGCACTCCATGCAATGGAGAAAATGCATATCTTTGTTTGTGACCTTAAATAGTTCTTGGTTACTACTGGAACCTTACTGCACACAACCAGAGAACCTATTAAAGTCTTAATAGACGTTATAATCATGATGGTCAAATATTGGTCAATCAAAGAAAATAGTTTTTTTTGGGTAAACCTCTTGAACTGCATCATACAATGCATATTTAAGAATTCCGTACAACATCATTCATCATTTTATTTGTACATGCTTCAGTTTCCCTAAAACACAAAAGTTATCTTTCACTGTACGGTGTATTTGCCCACAGTTTGAAATGCTTTGTTAGAGCTCCAGTGTCTTTAAGCCCCTCCTCCTGATGTTTGTCAACTCACCCATTCTGTTCTAACAGGTATCCACACCACTGTGGTTATTCTTACAGTGGGATCAGTTCTGGCCTTGCAGTTTGAGTCCAAGGTATATCTCTATTTTGTAGCTTTCTTGTGTGAGTGCCAAGCTTGCTGGTAGGCAGGCAATAAGGATTGTGTTGTGAGATGACATCACCTTGTTACAGAAAAAAAGTGATGGAATTCCAATGAGGTACTTCAAGCATCTTAGAAAAGTGTTTTCTCAGATTCCCCACTTCTGCATGCACTGGATCAGTGACATTTTGTCTTTTATGAGGCTGGCAAAAAATAAAATGCACTGTATGTGGGAGAATTGGTATATATCACAAAACATGGCAACCCTTCCTATCCCACTTGGAGACAGTGAAGCTGGTTCCTCCAGAGCAAACGTATTTACTTTTCTAACTTTAATAGTTGCTGGCTTTGCAATATAAGGGGTACTCTTTTCAGATTTTGATACATGCTGTGATTAAGTGCTAGATATGGTTCTTGACTGTTCTTTTATGATTTTGGGTTGTGTTGCTCTTTTACTGTTTGCGTGTTTATTTGGTTTTGGTTTGTTGTTCTGTCTTGTAATATTTTCTTCTTCTTTTTTATTTTTATTATTTATTTATTTACTTTTTACCCCCCCCTTTCTTGTTGTTATGAGTCATTAAGCTTGTATCTTCTATGATTTTGTAAATGTAGATTAATCATTATACTAAAATGTATGTATAAATAATTGATAATCTGTTATACTGGTCAACTAGTACATTAAAATAAATAAAAAAAAACATTAGGATCAAAAAAAGAAAAGTGGTTTCTGTGGGAGAGAGTTTCTCTCTCTGGCATGTACTTTGGGCTTTATAATAATACTGTACATATACCAGCCTGTATTTTCATTAGCTATTGCCATAAACCCATGTGCTATGAATGATGGTTTGCAAAGTGCAAGTACAATTACAAAGAGCACTACATGAAACTCCATTCTCTAAGAGCAACGAGGTGATTGGCTAAGTAACCATATCCAGTTAGAACTAGCAAATAACCAGTCAGGATTTTTGGGTTGCTTTTCATGTTAAGATGTAGCAATTTAGTGGCATAATAATTAATAAGTAAAATATCCTGTATTTGTTTTCAGTAATGTTATACGCATATGTGTAGCTTTATTATGTCTAATTTACCCCCTACTGATTGGACGAGTTAGCTGGCATTGTTTTTGGCAGCCAGTGTGTTATTTGAATTTTTAGGATAAATTATAATGTTAAATAATTACGGGCATATGTGTTGCCCGAGGCGATAAATGCTGTATATCTTGATAAATTCACATCTCTCTTTAGTCTTTGGCCTATGTTCCATTTCAAAGCTGGATTTGAATCAGTTCAGAGTTCACCTGTTTGATAACGCCGTCAGAACGAGGTGTCACTCTCGTGTCTGATCTGGTCTGACGTGGTCGTCTCTCAGCACGGGCCTCACCCCTGTCCCTGTGCATCTGCTCGCCTGTCGGATTATACCGATTCACTGTGGCCTTGGGTCAGCGCTGGATTAAACAGCTTTAATCCCAGGTGTCACGGCACTTCATTAATTTACTCACTTTTGTCTGGAAAAGTCCCAGACGTGGCTGATAGGGCTTGGCGGGCAGCCAGTCTATGAGCTTTAAATGCGAGAGGTGGACATCAGGGTCAGCTACAGAGGGCAAACGAGAGGCTGTCTGCTCCAAATATGGAGCAACAGAGCCAGAGGGTGAGATGGGTATTGATGTGCATTAATGTTGATGAATATGTGGCCAGCAGTCCAGTCTGCTTCAGCATTTTTGGAAGTGTCATTCATTTTTCAGAGTATTTCTCATAATCTCTGGTATTGAGAATTGTGTTACACAGTACATTTCCATGCGCCAGTGCATACCATTTGAACTGTATGCATGCCATTATGAATGGTTGCTGTTTTGATGAAGCTCGTCTATCACAATAAACAGAGGCTGACCATTGATTGTATATTTATAAAAAGAATCAGTGAAATTCATGAAATAAATCTTTCAGTGTGCAGTTGCAATGGTGTCTTCTTAATTAATATTGATGGTACTAAGCCTCAACCGTGCAGTTTCACTGTGATTAAGCTTTAAATGATGCATGGCTCTGGTTTTATGGTCAGTCCAGCCATAAAAAGATACAGACTTGTGGATTACTCACACTGCAAAAATAACACAATGGTTTATCACCATAAATGATGCAATGAATGTAATGAATTCTCTACGTCTGCATTTATATAATTAATTAACTAACATTAATATAAACGTGTAATTAAAAATGTTGATGAATGTGTCATTTATACAGGCTTTCATTACTGTTTCCATCATGTTGGCACATTTGACGCAGTAAACAAATGAGTATTTAAATGTCCGGCCGGAGAATTCTGCAGTTGGGCAATGCTTTCCTTGGGAATTTTTTCAGAGGAGGGGTTAACAACTCGGAGACATGTGAACTCCCAACTCTTTGTATTTACATACATTCTCCATTTTATCGGCTCGACTTACCATATAGTAACACTTTATAGTTCTACACTGTAGTCCATCTGTGTCTCTGCATACTTTGTTAGGCCACCTAGTCCTTCATCAGGAGACTGCCCACAGGACACTGTTGCCTAGATGTTGCTGGTTGGTGGACTATTCTCAGGTCCAGCAGCACTGAGGTGTTCAAACACTCCAGCAGCTGTGTCTGATCCATTCTTACAGCACAACACACACTAACACACCACCACTATGGCAGTGTCACTGCAGTGCTGAGAATGATCCACCTCCCTAGTAGTTCCTGCTCTGTGGGGTCCTGACCATTAAAACAATGTATGCAGCAAAGCAGATTGACTGTAATTGTTGAAATAATAATTGTAATTGTTGTTGAAAAAGTGTTCCTATATGGTAAGTGGAGCTGATAAAATAGACAACGTATGTAGACACAAGGAGGTGGTTTTAATGTTATGGCTTATATATATGACATGATGACTCCAAAATCAATTAGAATGAAACCTCTTTACATTAGCTTACACTGAAAGTTAAGAATGTTTGGGTCTTTCTTGTAAACTTATTATTTTGGAGAGGACCAAATGAAAAGAAGTGGGGGAAAAAAGTAATTGCAAAAAACAGACTTTTTCCACAAACACACACCAATATTTGGGTGTGAACATACATATTATGAGATTTAAACCCTATTTAAACCCTATTCTTAACCCTATTTCAAACCCTATAGAATGATTGATCCCACTTTAAACACAAACTAGCCTGGGAATGTTTTTTTAACTGTTTGAAGCCATCAGAAGACTTGAAGAATCAGACTTATTGACCAAGTGGGTTAACATACAAAATAAATTTGGTTATGGCCATGGATGTAATCTCTAGTATTATATGCAGTATACAGATTATGTATACATTTGTTTATAGATAATGCACAACATAGAATATTTACAGTATTCACAATAAATAAACACTGTGCAGACTATAAAAGGACAGGAAATATTAGTAGCATTTCTGTCTGTTTATTTATTAACTTATTAGATTACCATCACTGTATAAATAATTTTATAGAAGTATTTTTATAGGTTGTACCAGCAATTGTAACAAAAGTCATTCTTTCTTTTGGTACCAGGACATTTTGTCCTTCATATGAATCTTGCTACATGTCCCCACCACTTCAACATCACAAGACACACCCAAATTATCATCAATATGGTGATAATTTACACGAATTCCACCTCTACCCTCAACCTATCACAGAGACTACACAATATTCAATATGAAAACAGTTTCCAAAGGATATATTGGAAATGTTATTGGGTACTGTATTTGCCAAGTAGACGTATCCACTTTTATACACTATTCATTTTGCCAACACTTCCCCAAGCTTGCACAGATTCTGGAAAACATTTTTTTTACAGAATGTTTTCCAATAGAGAATGAATAGGATGTATAAGTGCACGGCAGTCTACTAAACTTATGCTCAACCGACAGACACCGTTTCGCATACACTGACTCAGGGCAGACCCCTAACCACGACTGTAGTGTTGGTTCGACCCACGCTTGTCTATTTGTCGTTTTTCCTCCATCCCTCTTTTTTTCCCTATAGAGTCCTATTCATTTTCGGTTACACCCCAACCTCATGGTTTCATTTAACCTACAGCCTCCAACTGCATGTACTTTTTTAAGGCAGATCCCCAAACACTTAATCCACAGACATACTGACCCACACTCCTCTATTTG
Source organism: Megaleporinus macrocephalus (assembly GCA_021613375.1). Lineage (NCBI taxonomy): Eukaryota > Metazoa > Chordata > Actinopteri > Characiformes > Anostomidae > Megaleporinus > Megaleporinus macrocephalus. The sequence continues at coordinate 35,451,980 of CM038711.1, read as the reverse complement.
TTGGTTATTCATTCCTCATTCCTCCCATAGGGTCCCATTCATTTTCAGCCGAACCCAACATTTTTTTCTGCAGGTTTCATTCAACCTACAGCCACCAAACTGCCTGTACTCTTTCAAGGCAGATCCAAAAACTCTAATCCACAGACATACTGACCTGCACTCGTCTATTTGTGGGTTATTCATTCCTCATTTCTCCCATAGGGTCCCCTTCATTTTTGGCCAAACCCCAACATTTTTTCTGTTGGTTTCATGCAACCTATAGCCACCAAACTGCCTGTACTAACTCAGGGCAGATCCCCAAATTCTAATCCACAGACATACCTCTGTCCTCTGGCTGCCCGAAAAATGTGTTTTTTTAATTGTGTGTTGACGCCTTGGGAACAAACATATACATACTACTTCTAACCTGGTGAGAAGGATGAGAATGTGTGGAGTTACTCTTGCAGTTTTGGTTCATAAACAATAACAAAGCAGCCTTTACTCTCATGGAATAGTTTGCTGCTTTCCTCCTCGCTGCAGCCGAGACAAAAGTCTCTCTTTCCATTAGAATGAATAAAATTGACAATGCTCTGTAGGGGAACAGGAAATTGAATTAGGTTGTTATCTCGCACACTCAGGCTGACTCCAGCTTCTCTCCTTGGTCTCTGTTGTGGCTTCCCCATCCTCTCATCTAGTCTGGCTCACTCCTTTTTTTTAATCCACAGAACGGCTGAGCTACTGTTAGAAAGCGAAGCTTTATGCACCTGTTCTATTTACAGTTTGATTTGTAGCTGTTACAGTTAAAAGGGGAAATTCAGGCAAATTGTGTCACTTTCACTTTATGACTCACTTTGCAAAAAGACAGGTGAGTGCAAGTTTAACAGAGATATCTGTAAACCACATGCAGCTCTGTGAAGTCAGACCCTTCATTTATTTACTTTTATGCCATTAAGTTATTACATTTTTTATCAGAAGATCAGATATAAGATAATCCTATTGCATGAAGAAAGAAGATAAAATGATCATTAAAAATACAACTTGTTTTCAAAGCTGGAGTCCAAAAAATTGATTACAGATATAGAGATGTGACTTCTAACGACAGCACAACACCATGTAAACCACCATCAGATAAACAGCACTTAAAACTTTTATCTTTGAGAGAGAGGAGAAAATCCAGCTCCACAAGCTCCATCTGAGTTTCTCCCCATACTTACACTGAGGAAAGAGAACTCAATGCTCTGAGACAGGAGGTGTAGTTGTTAAGGAGCCATTATTGATAAAAGAATATAGACAAAAAATGCAAATCTCACAAAAAAGCTGCAGGTGCTCTTGGAACAATTGACTGGCCATCCCACAGTCCAGACCTCAACAGCATTGATTATTACTACCACTGTTATTATTATTATTATTATTATTATTATTATTATTATTAGTCATTATTTCAGAACCAAGACTGAGATTGAGTTCATTAAAGAGAATGGAAGCTCAAATAAAGGCAAAGGGTGGGCACTTTATATTTGAAGATGGACATTCAAACTTAGATTTACTTTAATGCCTCTGTGTAAAGTTTTGTTTTGTAATATGCGCTTTATGTTTTTTTCCCACTATGCAAGAAAAACCTAATCACATTGAATGAAAACTGTAAAACAGGTGGTCTCTGACGTTAGCACAGTCCTCTATTTACTTAAAGGTTGATATTTTGAAGACAAATCTAATAATCAAGACTTCTGCTGCAAATATGTACAACATTTCTGTGACTGGTGTAGAAAAATGCAGCCGTTTGCAGCTTCACCAATAGGCTCTTCCTTATTATTATTATTATTATTATTATTATTATTATTATTATTATTATTATTATTATTATTATTATTACAGACATTTTAAGATGGTAGAACTTTCGTTTGGCCTAAAAAGTTTGCTGCATGACTTTATAAGGTAATGAGCCACAACATTGGAGGTACTAAAGAAATTTTGCATTACCACCTTAAATGGTGCTGCGGTTACATTTTGGTTTCTGTACAAGCTGTAGCATTTGAGGAGGAATAAAGCACTAGATTAAGAAGCTGGCCAATAGGAGGCCAACTTTGGCCCCATTTAAACATGAACCATTTTCATTGTTGTGGCGCTGTTGTTTCATTGGGCTAGAATGTTGGTGCATATTATTATTATTATTATTATTATTATTATTATTATTATTACAGACATTTTAAAATGGCACAACTTGGGTTTGGCCTATAAAGGCCCCACATGACTTCAAAAGTTAATGAGCCACAGCAGTGGAGGTACTAAAGAAAAAAGCCCCTCATGCATTGCCATTTATCTATGCTGTTAAAAGCCAGAGCAGACTCAGAACATCACATATAGCGAGATGTTCAATGGAAAATTTAGCTTACAGCTCATGTTTTAAACCGGGGACATGTGCAATACACTGATGCCAATAAACAGTATGTCCAGCATGACCGCCAGTAAGAAGAAAGTTTTCAGAATGCTTTGACTCTGTGGGAATTTAGACTCACGGCATGAGAGTCATTTGCCAAGTGTGGATAATAGCAGGATTCAGAGTAAGATCTCTGAGCTAATCTCCAGTTAACCAATATTGACTCAGCACCAGCGCTTGAAGTCCATTTTGGCCTACTCTGTCCAGGCCTGCATATTTAAATGGAAGAATAAAGACTAGCTGTGAAATGAAATAATCAGTGCAGCTTTTGTTCAAAGTAACCAGATTTGTTTTTTTAAAAACACATGTATAAATTCCAGCAGGTATAGAACATCGCTGTCCAAAGAAAAACATGTATTTTCATTTCCGTCAAATTTTATTTTTCCACATCATTTGAACACGCCCGTGGCTATTCACATTGTGTGAAAATCTGATGATGATCTGACCAATAAAAATGCTCCAAATTCACTTTAAAAATGTCTGTTTTTATTGACTTCAAATTAAGGTATGTTTTTATCTCTTCTATAAAGTTTTGGAGATACTTTCTTAAACAGCGACAATGTATAATGTTAATGGCGATAAATAAATACTTCAGAGGTCTGTTGCCAGTTAATAATAATAATAAACATACTACTACTACTACTACTACTACTACTACTACTACTACTACTACTACTAATAATAATAATAATAATAATAATAATAATAAAAATAATAATAATAATAAAGTATTCAAATGGAACAATTGTGGAGTTGGCATGTTCTCTCCGTGCTTGAGTGGGTTTCCTGCAGGTACCCCAGTTTCCACCCACATTCCAAACACATGCATGTTGGGTTGATCGATCACTCTAAGTTGCTCGTAGGTGTGTGTGTGTGTTGGGCGTGTGATGGATTGGAGACCTGTTCGTAGTGTACTCCACCTCCGCTCAAAGAAGCTGGCATTTTAAATAATGAATAGAGGGATGGATGGATGATAACAATAATAATAATAAAAATTATAATATATTATTGTTACTAACACCATGTATAATCTTCATGCTAGAGTGTATATGTCAAATGTATTTTAATCTGCTAAGAATTTATGCCACAGATTGCATTTATTAATTATTTTAAATTGTTCTACATAAAAGGTATGTTGTCAGGACAACAAATGCCCAGATGTGGTTTTATACGCTCATCTATACACTCTATGATTTGGTCCTGTGGACAGGGTTGATCACAGTGTGTTCACTATTGTACGGGTGTTTACCTGCATGGATGGGTTCAATGTGGAGATCAAATTCCACTGAACAAATTAAAATATATTTATGTTATAGTACATGCAAATGAATATTAATACTGTTTGTTAACCGCTTTAATGTGATTTGCATTGTGCTAATAATAAAACAAGTTCTGTAAGATACCAGCCAGGAAACAAAAATAGCACAGTAGTCATTTTAAGGCAAACAATACTTCTAACATAAGTGTGTACCAAATGAAGCACTCACACATGTGGTAAAAAAATATTACTTAATAACAGGCCATGATAAACCATCACATTCCTAATTATCATGTTCCTATAAAACGTTTTTGACCATCTAAACCAGAAGCAAAATTCAAACATTTTTTTTATTGTCTTTCCTCTCTGCATCTTGTTTTCCTATGTGCTATTAACAGATAAGGTTAAAACTACAGACAATCAAATTAAAATCAATTTTAGGTTATATGCAAACTTTTTTAACTCATTAAACTCATGTTCTCATTATTACAAAGAGCCAGACCTTGTTCTTGTATATGGTAACAGGTCCAGGCAGTGCTATAATATAAACTTTACTCACCCCTGAAATAAACCTTTGCTCTAAATCCAAAATACTGGATGGTTCAAATTAAAAATTAACCAGATTTCAAGCTTGACTTTGAAGTGGTGTTGTCATCACATATTCAGCATACTCAAGAGAGAGAATGGGGGTAGAAATAGAGAAAGAGAAAGAGAGAGAAAGAGAGAGAGAGAGAGAGACCATACTCATGTATGCTATCACAGACTCTGGACCTCTTTAGAGCTCTTTTGGGGCCGCTCTGCTATAGTTCTACACAGCTCACATCGACAGAACTAGGTGAGGCAGTACCGCTTCTCCTTTACGCCGATCAGACTAACTGCTTCTAAGGCCACTCTTGGGCAGTTAAGGTAAGAGTGTTCCTCCGGTCCCTCCTTTAGAAAGACATGCAGAATTATGAAAGGAGGTCTTCTATTTTCAGAAGCTAATCATTCTTTAAAGATGAGCATGCATTTCTGCAGTCCAGGTTTCATTACAAAAGACAGAAAGGAAGCAAACAGGGAATGGTGCACTTTTACAAACAACCATGGCAACTAAAAGAACGGATGTTTAGAAGATTGATTTATTTAAAGTGCATCTTCGAAATTATGCTACAGTTCTCAAGGTAAAGCCGCTTTGTTGTTATATTGTCTACTGCATTACCAAAAGATTCACAGATGATGTTTTAAGGCAGACCAGTGCTCAGGGACCATTAGAAGATTCACATTTTTAGTCTATCACATCTCCCAAAACATAGAGATGTGTTAAGAGGAAACATGTTGTCCAATCAAGAGTCCTTGATGGACTGTCTGGGAGCTCCTGATGACGGATTTGAGCTCTAATAATCTGGGAGTTCTCTGGAGTGTGGTTCAGGCCTTTGATAGTTGCCCAGATAGTTTTACAGGCCCAATTACATCATAGAATTAAACCCTAGAGTGCTGTGAGCTGTTTTCTCTTCTTTTGGTAAGCTCATGAGTCATTAAAAAAATTCTAATGTTCTAGTTAGTAGTGAGACGGGCAATGATCCCACAGAAGCCACACATCGAAACAGTCACAGGCAGAAAAAATATTAAGTTGGTAAAGTTAACATTACTGATAGCTACTTGTTTTCAATCTCAACATCAGCACATCATGATTAGCTTCAGCATGCAAACAGTGATAAACTCACACAGCATGGCTGCTACTTGCAGGTTGCTGTTGGGGTTGTGATTCAAATAAAGGTGGAACTGCTCCTTCAGTCTCTTCAGTGTTAAACCCTGAGCATAGCTCAATATTATTCAATGTTTGAGAAACTATCCAGAGTGAAATGTGCAGGACAAGCAAATGACTCTGAATTTAAGGTGGTCCAGGATATTGTTAAAAATGTGGGAGCTGAAGTTGACTTCTTATTTGCCATCTTGTTTTATGAATTTTTCGTTCCACCTTAAATAGTGCTGCAGTTACCTTCTGCTACATGTACAAGCAGAAGCATTTAGGGTGGAATAAAACATTTGATTAAGAAGCTGGCCAATAGGAGGTCAACTTCAGCCTCATTTAAACATGAACAATAGCCATACCTGTTGACAGTTTGGTTCCGTAGGAAGGGTAAAGGAGATGTGCCGTCTTCTTGTTTACAGCCTGAATTAATACATTTCTCCATGTAGTCAGCCATTTTCGTTGTTGTGGCTCTGTTGTTGTTGTTGTTTCGTTGGGGTAGAATGTGAGCTGGTGCATGTACATTTTTGGGGATGCAGATATATACATTACTAATATACTAATAAACAAAACTGAAAGCTCATTACTTTTCAAAGAAAACCCAGTACCTTCCTGACATGATGACCATCAGTAAAATAGCTTTCAACTGTTTTGAACAGAACACCTTTCCACTAACTCACGTTGAAAGTAAAGGTAGTTTTGCTCTAAAGTTAGTATTTCGGAGATTCAAATTTTTCTTTGGACAGCAATATGTTGCAACAATAGCATAGAAAATGGCATCACTCATTACCACACTGGACTGAGAGACCAAACAGGAGATGAACATGATGATGACTTCGCTTGTTTCATTTCAAAAGCTGACCATCTGAGACAGATAAAGCTGAAGTTAGCTTTCTATTTAGCAGCTTCTTTCCTCGGGTGCCAGGATGTGTCTACTGCATCATTTAAAGTGGAATAGAAAATTTTAAAAGAATTAGCTAACCTTTCTCCAAAATTGACTCAAGAGTTTTTCCAGGTCAGAAAGCTGCAGTTCAGAGTTTTTATATGTTGATGGCCATTACTTTTAGGAATGTAATGCATTGTGCTAAATGGAATTATAGAAGCCATTTTGATAATATGCATTTTATAACATGAAATCCACAGCAAATCATCATGCAATATATCGTCGCTGTCCAATGAAAAATATACATTTTTGTTTTCATTTTTCTACACCATTAACATTGTGTAAAATTTCCATGATAAATGGACCAATAGAAATGCTTCAAAATCACTTGGAAAAAATTCTGGTTCCATTGACTTTTATTGAAAGTAAGGAATGTCTCTCCTTTAAAGTTCCTATTTTGAAGATACTTGTTTTTCATTGGACAGTGAAAATATAAAAAAATAATACTAATAATAATATGAATCACCATATTATGAAAACCCAGGTGAAAAGTGACATGCTTTGATGTCTCATATACTATAAATCTATCAATTACCATACACACAGCTTGGAAATATCATTTAATAACAAATCAATTAATTGTATTACTTTCCATACTGTGACAGCATTTAGGTTTACTTAGTCTTATAACCTCCACTGCAAATGTCCTGCTCTGAATGTACTGTGTGTACATCAGTCCCATACAAATAAAATCAATTACATCAACACAACTCTCAGTCCTGTAATCCATTTCATTCATGTAGAACCAAAGTGCACGTTCGAGAGAGGTGCTATAGGGGTGAGTTGTTTCCTGACTGATGCTCAGAGATGCTTTAAAGCTTTAACTATGCTTTTGGCAAACATCTCCTAATTTCCCCCTTTCGGCATCTTCTTTCCTGCTTCACTCCTCTCTAATCCTCTTTTTACAGGCTACACGAGCGTGCAAACCCGGGACACTTGTGACAGCTCAGACAATGCAGTGTAGAAATCTGCCTTATCTATTATGACAGGCTGAAATTCAGCGAGAGAAGCCTGACATTTAAGTGAATAGCTGATTCGTGCTGAATCGGCTGATTTCTCCGCTCTTCGTTCTCTCATTCAGGATGAATTAGAATACTCTCCAGGCTGTCAACATTTCCCCCCAATGCACATAATGAGCGAGAAGTGACCTTGTGTTCGTCTTTGTTGTTTTATGGGAGAAAGACTTGTGTATCAGCAAGCGTGTTCATCAAAAGACAGACGAAATAGAGAGAGAGAGAGAGAGAGAGAGAGAGTGAGAGAGAGAGAGTACATTTCAGGACCATAGACAGCAGCAGAACTATTAATATGCAGTTCTGCTGTGCTGCTTCTGCATGAGACTGTTTTTATGACACTTTCTATGAAGCTTGCATTGATAAGCAGTTATAAATGTGCTTATAACTGTTTCTTAGTCATAAGGCTTTGTGAGCACTTATCAACACTAAGAATGCAGCACTATGCTATGCACTATAATGAATTACTGGATGGCTTATAAACATGTAAGATAATGATAAATATTATCTTATCACCTATATTACACATGAACAATCGTAAAATCATTCTGAACATTTAAAATAATATATATGGCGTGTATGTGTTTTATAGTATACTAAAAGATACATAGACTATAATATAATATATATAGGTGGGACGGTGATGTAGTGGTTAGCACTGTCACCTCACAGCAAGATAATCTGGGTTTGATATCTGGTCTGGGCTGTCTTGTATGGAGTTTGCATGTTCTCCCTGTGCTTGAGTGGGTTTCCTCCAGGTACTCTGGTTTCCTCCCACAGTCCAAACACATGCATGTTAGATTGATCAGTCACTCTAAATTGCTCGTAGGTTTGAACGTGTGTGTGTGTGTGTTGTCTGTGCAATGGACTGGTGAACCAGACCAGAAGAATAAAGCGGAAGATAATCAATGGATGGATTATATACATATATATATAATATATATTTATATATATATATATTTATATATATTTATATTTGTACATTCCAGTACAAATACATATTTAAATGAGCAGTTCTTCATGTATAAAGCTATTGCAGTTACTGAGAATTTTAAGAAAATAAGAACTTTTCTAATAGCTGTTGAATGTGTCAGCATTGTTGTAATTAGTTTGGCATTGAACACAACAAATACATTTGTAGTACCTTAGCCTTTATTTCTAACATAGAAGGTTAAGATTAAGGTTGAGCTTTATTTATTTATATACGCCTTTTACAACAGATGTGGTCACAAAGCAGATTTACAAAAAAATCTAGTTTTAACAACATAATATATCAGTCTCTTTACTTAAAGCACTCCGTGATTGCAAGTTAAATGTTCAGAATATTTGTACAACTGTGAGTCTTTTTGTACAGTTGAGATTTTTTATTTTGTCTTTATGTAGCACAGGTATTTTCTGTCTTTGTCTATTTCTCTCCTTTACATAAGTAAAGAACCAGCTTCATCCCATTGGCATACTCTGATGCATGTGTATATATGATCTTGGACCAAATCTGATTAAATCTATATTATGCTATCCTGTATTTCACTCTTTTATGCATAGTGTTTCAGCACTGTGGACAGAAGTTGTCGGCAAAGCTCATGGTGACATTGCTTTTATGCTGTGATATCTTGAACAATGTCACGACTGCATGATTGCATGATGCTTTCTAATCATGCTTAGATCATCATCTATGTACAAGGCATTTGTGTTATGATACGTGATTAATTAATGATTATTAAGCATTGTTAGAGCTTCTAAATATCATTACAAAGCATAGCTACGTTATTAAAAGCATTACTCAGTTTTCAAATCACATCGCCGTTCAAGGTCTTTATTATGTTGCATGTATCAAAGAAATAGTGACACTTTATTTAAAGGCTACATTAGACACATACATAATCATTTAATAACATAATTACAAATAAATGCTTGTAAATGACCTTGTATTGAAATAAGTGGCCTTCAACTTTAGTAACTTACATTTCTTCCATTTATTACATTGCTATGAAGCATCATTCCCAGTGATTGTAACATATATACCGGAGGCTCTGTTGAGATCAATGTATCAGATTTATAGTTTCTAATTGAGTTACATAAAATAAAAGCTGTTCATCAAATAAATGACATGATAATGACCTCCCAGTCCATTAACTTTTGATTCTGTAAAAGACTAATAAAGACTAATACATTCTCATTGTCAAGTAGAAATATACACAGAGGACATCTTCTAATAATATAAGTAAGATTTTCCCCAATGACTCAAATCTTTCACAGAAATGATGCATTGTGTTCTTAACTGGGTCACTGCATTATAAGTTCCATTACTGGCTATTATGCTCTGAAACAGGCCATGCAATGGACTGGCGACCCGCCTATGGTGTACCCCGCCTTCGCCCCACTCCAAAACAGTGTTGCAAATGGAACAAATGCCCATCACTTTTAGTTTTAACCAACTTATGTCAATCATTGACCATATATGTTAAATAACAACAACAACAACAACAACAACAATAACAATAATAATAACAATAATAATAGCAACAATAATAATAACAACAACGATAATAACAATAATAATAACAATAATAATAATAACAACAACGACAACAATTATTATTATTATTATTATTATTATTATTATTATTATTATTATTATTATTATTATTATTATTATTATGTCAGCTTTTGATTACTGGCATAAGTTGCCTTTAAAATTTAAATATTGTTTTATAAAATCTTTTTTTTTTTTTCATAAAACCTGTTAAAGGATGCTTCTTTAAAGAACCTCCACATAACAAAACCTGTCTATTCCATTACCCACCAAGCTGAGATCCACTCAGAACCCTTTATTTTAAAAGGTTGTTACTTTGAACACAAGTCAAAGTGCTCTACAAGGCTGCCCTTGCCAGATGATTATAAATTCATCTTCTCTTTATATTCTATTAGATATTTATATCGTTTTGAACTAGACTTACTCGTCTTCTGTAATGTCCCATCATTTTACAGGAATTCCCTTTCAGCACATCCTTCTTCCCCGTGTTTCCCTCCCAACGGCAGCCTTTAAATAACATTGAATTACGATCCTACATTCTATATTCAGATTTTGGCTCTGTCAGAAATCGTGACAGCACATTTAAATATATTGGTCTCGCAGCCTCTTATAACAGTTTAATTTCCCCCTCTCCTGCCTCCACGAGCACTCTGGACAGTCACAGACAAAGTCAAATTATATGGGCCGCTGCCTTTCAGACAAATGCTTTACATTAGCATGTGAATGTGTGTTATAGTTCATCTCGCGCACCAGCAAATTTTAATTTGAATACAAACCAGGAAGCCCTGCCACATCTCTCATAAAAGGAAGGAGCCTCTACTATACTGTACTATAATATCCACAGTCAATGCCAGTGATTAATGTATTTACCACTGTACTGTGTTATGGGATAGTTTTAAGGAATATCTTTTAGATACTTAACAGCTTTGTGCTCTGCTGCACCATTACAGTCTTTAAAATGTACAGGCAAGTGTGAACAGCCTGCAGGAATTTATTCCATAGTAGAAAAGCTCAACTGTACACACCACTCTAAAAATATCTCATATTTAATAAATTACGAGCGACATAGTTGAATGGTTGGAATAGCAGGTGATTTGTACACGTTTTGCATATTTCTCTGGAATCCCCACACGGCTGTAGTTATTATCCTGTCAAAAGTTGAATCACGCTCATTCTTTCAACTGCTATTACTATGTCTATCTCTGTGTTCTATTTTAGCTGGAAAATGAGCCTCACTCTCACTGGAACTATCTTTTTTTATTTCCACTATTTCTATTTACTATTTTTGCTATTATCATCCATCCAACCATCCATTCATCCATCCATCAATCAATCTATTTATCCATCCAGCAGTCTTCAGTTCCTGCTTGTGCTTGTGGTGTTTTACCCTCAGTTTTGCCTTGGTTAAGTGCTCATATGCTCAATCCAGGTCACTTGCCTGACATAGCCATTGCAGACTGTCTCACTCCCTGGACTTTGGCCATTCACGTTGGCATAGCTGAATAAGGAGAGTTCAGTACATAAAACTGACATACTAGCAAACACTCTCAAACACTGCTGTTGCCCCTTCAAATGCAAATAAGGTCTAAAGCAGGTCAGTTTCAAAATCCTAGACTGTTACACAACAATCCTGACTTATTCATATAAATGATGACTCCATAATTTGCATGTGAAAACAGAACAATAGCAACGGAGACTGCAGACTATGTGGAGTAATCTTCTGTTCCAGGCCGTGAGGGGAAATCCAGCACCCTTTCCAAGAAGCCAAAGTGTCAGCAGACATGGTTGTTGTTCATTTGTTTAAACAAGGCTGAAGCCAGCTTCCTATTCACCAGCATCCTGATTAAATTCTCCATTCCACATTAAATGCTACAGCTTGTACAGAGTAAGAATGTAAATGCAGCACCATTTAAGATGGAACAGAAGAATCATCAAACAAGCTGACGAATAGGAAGACAGTCAATTCAGTGCTCACATCTTTGTTAGTGCCCATTTCTTTGATGTTAGTTCACCCTGCAGGTTAGAGAACCAGCCTTGTGACCGGATGGTTGCCAGTTCAATCCCATGCATCAACAGGAAAGGATTGAAGTGCCCCTGGATGCTCCCCGGGTGCTGTGGATAGGGCTGGTCACCGCTCCAGGCAAGAGTGCTCACTGCCCCCTAGTGTGTATGTTCACCAATGTGTGTATATGTTGGTCTTTCACTGAATGCATGGGTTAAATGTGGAGGTCAAGTGTGCACACAAATGATAAATAATTCTAAATTCTAATTCACTCCAAACCTCAGACGAGATCAAAGAGACTTGAGAGGAGCAGTTCTATCTTCATTAGCATCACAGCCCCCAACAGTAACCTGTATGTAGCAGTCATGCTGATTTCATTCACTTTTGAAGCAGATCATCTTAAACTGAAAGGTTTATTGTCAGTAACAAATTTAAATTACATTGTGTTGATATGAAGATGGGAAACAAGTAGCTAGTATAGGTAATGTTTTAGTATAGTAAGCTCCAAGTAAGATACTAACAAGCTCCTGCCTTCCACCCTATGTTTTAGCAGAGAAATGAATGAATAATGATTTGGCCACCTCTTTAATAGATTTGATATAATATTGACATACTGTTTACATAATGATGGTTTTGGTCACTGGCAGTGCCAACTCTTTGACGTTCATATTCAGGTTTAACAGCAGCAGATTCCAAAAGCAGTGGATCTGCATTTTCCTTTCAGGTTCACCTGAGGACAGTGAGGACACAACTATAAGTTGGTGGTAAAGCTTCATGTCCCATACCTCTTTCCCACCCCACACTTAGACTGCAGCGAAACGAGCGCAAGTTAAAAGTCTATGAGGGAGATACAGAATTTATGAGCCCAGCCAAGATGCTTAAGTAGGGGACAGCGAGACTCTGAGAGTCTGATCTATTCTAACTGGGGCTAATTTCTCAAGAGCAAACTGCGGCACCAGATAAGAGGATCCAAGCCAGAAATGAAGACAGAAGAGTGGGAATTATGAAGCGTATTATACTGTGTATTAATGTCCTCCTGCGGATTACACTTGTAAGTCCTTGCAGCCTCATTGACTGGTTGGAATACTGATTTGAAACATGGCACTATTTCCTTTTTACTTACTCTGACTGTCTTTATGGTTGATGTATAAGTAGCCAGACTTGAATGTTTTCAATGACCATATTCCCATATTCCTCTGTATCTATTTATTAAAATGATATTTTCAGACATTTTCAGATAATCGGCATTATTAGTTTGCTTTGCTTCATTACATCACATAATGAAATACAATTTTTAAGCTGAATGACTATATATATATATATATATATATATATATATATATATATATATATATATATATATATATATATATATATATAGGCCAGCTGACATTCACAATATACAGAAAAATAAAAAAAACAAAAATTAAGATACATGTTTGGACAGTAACAATACATGTGCTTAGGCACTATTAGGGAATTGGTTAATTCTCAGCATCAGGAGCGATTGTAGGCTTAGAGGTAGGTTTAGGGGTGAGAGCAGCTCATAAAAAAACAAAACTACGTTTTAAAGTAATTTCGGACTATCAATCAGTGTTCACTATCACTATCAAAGACGCCAACAAATCTTAAAAAAAACACAAACCTTAGTTTACAAATGTTATAAAACATTTTATTAAAAGTAAAATATAATAAAGTATAAACTAATATATATATACATATATATAATTAGTTACCAGTTACGATTATCAACAGATTCTGAGCATATGATTAAGATCATGTTAGCCTTACTCAAATATAAGAATCAAATATCTTTAGCTGACTTGCTGACCACAAGCGCACACATACAGTTATGCTATAGTATCATTTCTTCATAGCTTATCATTCTGTAACATTAATTAGCTAACACACATACAGACAGCACTACTCTAGCACCTTAGCTTTAATAACACACAGGCTAACCAACAGCACAGCAGCTACAGCTTCTCTCACACCTTTATAAACAGTAAACAGATCACCTGCAGTATTAGCCTGCTAAACTAAAATAAACTATTAGATAGTGACTCCTAGATAACAATAACAGAATAAAGAGTGTATCAGAAATATGGACTGCTGATTATGATGGCAATGTGTTGGTTCTGAGTGATAAAGTATAAAAATACTTCTTCACAAAACTTACTAGACACACAATACCAGTCAGATAAAGCACTGACACTGTGTTTATGTGATTCTGCATTGAGAGAAAGAGAAGCTGGATCATACTATTTTGCAAGGCAAGGGAGGGGCTGCTGTATTTTCGTTGTGAAAATAATTGGTTTAAACATACACTCTCTGAGGTTTTAACATTTACAGCTTGTCAGAGTCAAGTTAACAATTTAAGAAAAAAAAAACTTTTTTACTATAATCTTTAGGGGTGCTGGGGCTCCATGTCACCCGTAAACTAGGGCTAGCTACACCCCTGCTCAGCACTGCAGTGACACTGACATGGTGGTTGTGAGTTGTGAGTGTGTGCTTGTTGTGCTGGTATGAGACACAGCAGTGCTGCTGGAGTGTTTAAACACCTCAGTGTCACTGCTGGACTGAGAATAGTCCAGCAACCAGCAACATCCAGCCAACAGTGCCCTGTGACCACTGATGAAGAACTAGAGGAACACAAACTGTGCAACAACAGATGAGCTATCATCTCTGACATTACATTGACACGGTGGACCCACAAGGTAGATAGGAGTGTCTATTAAAGTGGGCAGTGAGTGGACACAGTGTTTAAAAACTCCAGCAGCACACTAACACAACACCAACATGTCAGTGTCACTGCAGTGCTGAGATTGACACATCGGCCAAATAATACCTGCTCTGTGGTGGTCCTTGTGGGGGTCCTGATCATTGAATAACAAGGGATAACAAAGTATACAGAGAAATAGATGGACTACAGTCTGTAAGTGTAGAACTACTAAATGTTCCTATATATAAGTGGAGCTGATAAAATGCACAATGTGTGTAGATACAAGGAGGTGGTTTTAATGTTCTGGCTGATCTGCGTATGTATTACAAGATATAATGAAGCATTCCCCACTACATTTACTGGTTCTATTTTTTTTTTTTTTACACAAATGTTTAAAAACAGTATCCATATACAACGTGTTCAAATATGATGAAACAAAAATGGACATTAATACATTTCTTTCAGAAATAAGAGTGGAATATATTCACACCAACCCCTTCGAACAGACCCTGCAGCTCTGAAATAAGGTCTCCAGGGTGAAACACATGGAAATAACTTAACATATGTTCTGAGAGAGAGTGGATAAGACCAGTTTTACACATAATGCATCTTGCTTTTCTTTTCGCAGCTAATGTTAACAGGTTAAAGCATTAACCTGTGTGAGCAGAGCAGCTGTGCTTCACAGAAGCAGCACCTCAACAGAAGAATAGGGCAAAGAACATGTTTTTCCATGTGGTACATGCGGGGCATGTCAAAAAATTAAGAAAAAAATTATTAATTCTATAGTTCAAGGTTTTTCGCTCATAATAGCTGACCCTTTGGTGCTACACACATATTTTCTAGTAAGTATATAGGCTTGAAAATGATTGCCCAATCACAAAATGATTGTGATTGGGCACACATTATTCACCATCAAGGTCAGGACTGGAGATAGAGATTGCTCTCTACAGCAGAGAGCATCAAAAGCTCCAAGTTCATTGGTTTGCACATGATCGACAACCTTACCGGGAGCCTCAACACCACCTGCCTTGCCAAGAAAGCCTAGCAGCAACTTCACTTCCTGCATAGTATGAAGAGAGCAGAGCTCACTATATTCTACAGGGGCTTCCAGACCAGCTGTCTCACTGTTTGCTATGGTAACTGCACCGTTTCTGAACTCAGGACCCTACAGCAGATTGTAAAGACAGCTGAGAAGATCATTGGAGTGTCTGTGCCCACAGTCGACACCTCTTGCCACAAGCAGTGCATCTGCAAGCCTGCCAGCATCGTGGCCGGCCACTCCCACCCATCGTGTGCTCTTCGCCCTCATTTCATCTGGCAGATTGTACCAGAGGATCCTACCACCACCACCAGCAGACTCCGCAAAGCTTCTTCCCCACTGGACAGCTGGCAGAAAACCACATTTGCACTATTCCTTCTACTACTATCCATTATCTTCCGCTTTACCCCGCTGGGTGGGGAGAAGCAGGGGTACACCATGGACAGGTCGTCAGTCCATCACATGGCCAACACATGCTCATGCACATTTAGAGTGACCGATCAACCTAACATACATGTGTTTGGACTGTGGGAGGAAACCAGAGTACCCGGTGGAAACCCACTCAAGCACAGGAAGATACACACTCCTCACAGAACGGCCCGGGCCGGGGGTCGTCCTGCTGTGAGGCGACAGTGCTGACCACTGCACCACCGTGCCGGCTCTTCCACTATTACTACTTTTTATTACTACCTGCTGCCAAATGCAGTCCAATGAAAAACAAGTATCTCCAAAATTGCAACTGTACAGGGGAGACCAAAAACATACTTTACTTTCAATGTTAGTCAATGGAACCAGAATTTTTTCCAAGCTATTTTGGAGCACTTCTATCGGTCCATTTATCATGACATTTAAACTTAATGTAAACAACCATTGGTGCGTTCACATGATGTAGAAAACTCAAAATCGACAAAAATGGATATGTTTTTCATTTTCACTATATTTATGTTATACATTGTCATATATAGAACCATGTATAAGGCCTGAAGAACATATTGAATTCCAACATATACTAGGATTAAAAATAAAAACACTTCACTTGACCTGACATGAACAATATTTCTTTCATTACGAAAACTTCACATTTTACATAAGAAGGACAAAACTTAAGTAACTGTGGGCCACTTCCAATAACAATAGCATTATAAGAATCCATATATCATTATTTATATATAGAATAAAATGACAGAAAATGACTGGCGACTTGCTACATTGCTTTCACAGAATTTCACAGTCATATGAAGTAATCAGCTGGAAAATTGCAACTATATTCTTTGATTTCACAGTCACGTGGACGACAAACCTACTGACATGTAGCTGTGTTCTGTTAAACACTACTAAGCTGCAGTAGCTTTAGCATTCTCAACTGTTACTGAAATCACTTACTTTCTTTACATAACAACTGAAAGGTCATGTGACTTAGTAGCCAGTAATGATCAGTGGTTTAATATTAAGGAAATGTTTAATTAATTACACCAGACCTATAAATAAAGTAACAGATACATTAAAATTAAATCAAAAGCAATATTAATGATTTTGCACTTTATATGCTCATATTAACTTTGCTTAAGATGTACATAAACCAGAACAAAAACAATATCACCAAACTAGAAAGAGAAGTTAGCATTTTAACACCACTGTCATCATATCCCAACATCAACTTTGCATTAATTTGTTGTGTTATTACCAAAAATATCTTAATTTTATAATAAAATTAAACAAAATAGTAATTTTCAATAAAACATAAAACATCAGTAAAATACAAAAATTTAACTGGTTTGATTTGACATCTACATAGTATTTATGAAAACATCAAAATTTTATATAAAGATAAATTCTTTAACTTCAAGATTCAACATAGCCATACTTCGGTATTGATCTGCCAGCCACTGTTCTCAACTCTGCTTGTCCTCTGAGTGCATGTCTCCAGTGTATTTTATTTCCACTCGTGCTCCAGTGTTGCTAATGCAGCTGAGTGAGAGCAGCCTCCTAATTGAGGGATAAGGTTATCTGTTAAACAGCACTTCATTAAGCCTAGCCTTGGGAGCAGTCTGCGGTCTCTTATAGCTCTCTGCTGCTCCCTGAAGCTTCATCACAGATCAATCTCTCCGGTAGGTGCACACTAACCCTGAGAGAACAGTGATCCTCCCTCCCTCCCCCTCCCTCCTCCAGTGGATCAGAGCGATGCAGTCAGCCCTGCTGTCAATAAGCCCCACTGTAAGATACTGCAGCACCTCAGGTGGCGAGAGAGCTCTCTGTCTGCCTTCAGCCGCTTGGCAAGCACTTCTAAAGAGGGATTTAGTCGCTTGGTTTAAAGAAGTAGATTCCGAGTAATTACTGTTTTCTGAGGTGTGTTTTTTAACTCTTTACTGCAAGGTGTTGTCGTTTGGCAACAACCACCTCCTTTTTTGTCTAACTACAATGTAAATAGTCACTCTTTTGATGGATGAGTATAGATGGAATTTTCTGTGGCTTTCTGAGCTTCTGTTTTTTCACAAGTGAATCACATGGCTTGGGCCTCTTTCCATATGTTTCCATAGTATTGTATTAATAAACAATATAGTAAAGAAAACATAATCTGTCATGTATTAGTATTATATCATTTATTTTTCATTAGTTAAACCAGTTTAGGTGCTATTATTTTTATATAATATTATAAAGTGTTTATGATTCATACATACATACACATCTGTGTTTTTATTAATATGCATATCACTGAATAAAACCTCATACCTCATTATTATTCGCATGGATATTAGTTTTTTTAAATTAACTAATGGCCTTTATTTTGTGGGTAAATTTCAGGATTAATGAATTAAAGGAAATGCCCAAAATAGCTTGGACAAGCAATATGACAAGCATTAGGGTAAATTTCTATGAACACTGTATTCATAATGCAATATAAATGCATCTATAAGACATTATATACCTTTCATTATAATATCTTCTCATTAGAACACTGTGAACATGAATATGGGGATGCATTACAACACGTTTCTGGTATGTATATTAATCCCACTAGTTGGGGTCACGGGGGGGGGGGGGGGTTACCAGCATCATCGGGCGAGGGCAGGGTACACCATGGATAGTTGGCCAGTCCATCGCATGTCCAACACTCACGCACTCACACCTATGGTCAATTTAGAGTGACCAATCAACCTAACATGCATGTGTTTGAACTTTGGGAGGAAACTAGAGTACCCGGAGGAAACCCACTCAAGCACGGGGAGAACATGCACACTCCACACAGAACGGTCCAGACCGGGAATCAAATCCGGATCGTCTTGCTGTGAGGTGACAGTGCTAACCACTACACCACCGTGCTGCCAGATGAACTTTCCATTAGCATGTTTTGTTATATTTAAAATAACAATAATAATAAAAATAATAATACCTCCAAAATGCAGTGTATGCGACATGCAATTAAACAGAGAAAAACATTTTTAACTAAGTGGTAAATTAATATATATACATTATAACACACCACAGTGGTTGTAGTGAAAGTCGTACTCTTTCACTTTATAAAGTACGGAAATAGTTATGATTACTTAAGAGCAGTGCTTAATTTGTGCCGGATCTTGCCGGAACTGGATCCGCCACCCCTCATTTTTCAAGCACCTCTGAAACTTATTTATGTAGATTCAGCCCCTCTGTGACTTTTTTTTATACTTATAACTTATAAAATAAATTTAAATAAAATAAGGACTGTTAGGTGTTTTTGTGTATAATATCGCTTTCGATATCGTTGCAATGGCGCCCTTTGTCTAGTAATTTGAATAATTAGAAGTACAGGCAGTCTTTTCAGCTGTTTCTTTGTATATGTATTGTTGTTTTTGTGCAACATGAAAGGTTTTTTATTTGGATTATTTGTAGGACACCACATTCTAAGAAAAACTGTTCCTCCGGTGGCATCTCTGAGATTTTATGGTTGCAGCTCCTCACTGCAGTCATTAGAGCTAGATCTATCTTATTGCACAGAATGCTACTGTGTTGGATACTTGAAGCACTATGTGTCTATGCGTTCCAGGACCCTTTCCATCACTGCCCGCTTGTCCCCACCTTTAGTGTTCCATTACCTGATGTTTTACAAATTAAGCACTGCTTAAGATCAATTATATACATAAATGTCTGGTATTATAAATAGATGTAGATGCGATACAACACCTTTATAAATGACTTTTAAAGTATTTCAAAATGCATTATTATTTTATCATATTAGGTTAATTCTCCTATTAGGAAGCAAACAAATATGGCATTTTTTGCCAGATGTTAGAGAAAATTTCTATTTCTTACTTTAACAAACTGGAACAAAGCCTTACATAGCCTTACATAATATAATATATTATATTTGTTTATTTGTTATAGAATTTCATATCAATCAAGCTTTGCTCTGAATGAAGTATAATCACAATGTAGTAAAAGAGCCTTGCTACAGCCATCACAGGATTTCACAGGCACTACACATTAAAGGTTGTTCTTAGTCTTGTAAGATTTGTATTTCGTGAATTCACATTTGAAACATATTCTTTTAAAAGCCTGAATAAAACATGCACTTAAACCAGCGGAATGTTAAGCCCACAGTGAAAATGACTGGTGACAGTGCGAGAGATCAGAGCTAAGCTTGCTTTCGGGTAAGGTGAGCTTTTCAGAAGGGTGCCAAATGCTCCAGGGGCTAAAGAAAGAAAGACATCATGTAAAGGCTAAGTGAGGACACGGAGAGGACATTAAATCCCCATACCAGAGGGCAGGTGATGACTGACACAGCGTGCTGGCGAAGCGGGATGGAGGCTTAGGCAGTGAAATAGACCTTTGTCATCCAAATGAGCCACTTGGCCTGCTACGCTCAGATTAGCAGCTCTTGTTCAGGAATAACTCTAAAAAGCAGTTCTGTATTTTTAAATAAAAAATAAAAAACATGAGCATCATTATGCGTAATTTAAGCCATATGGATCTTTTCAGGTAAACAGACTTGACCTTGTTTCGATCAGATACATAGTCCAACTTAGCATTTTGACAAGGAAACTCTGCGGAGTGGCTCAAATATATTGGTACAACTTGGGCTGAAATGATTCCAGAAGCTTGATTCCAGAAGCTTGAAAAAAAAGGTTGATTCATAAAAAAAATATATTTTTTTTGGCATCAAAGCTTTCCATATAATGATACATCTCACATGAATGATTATTATTGTTAAACTATGTGCTTACACTGAGAGACCGTGACATGAAGATGGTAAGATTTGATGGTATGGATTGCAAAACAGTGCATAGTGATAGGCGAACAGAAGGGAAAGGCCAGGATATATGACAAAGTTTGGCATCACATCAATCTGAAAAAAAATGAAACACTGTACAGAGTGTCTGTTCGAAAAACCCACCACAGCCCACCACTATAGCATGATGTCAGTGCTTCAGTATCACAGCAGACAGTATACATTCCACACACATACAAGCTCCTGTTATCATTAGCATCTGCCATCAAATCAATATGACTGCTAATTGAGTTTAAAGGGAACCCCGGCTGGAAACACATGAAAGCCGTAATATGTTGTAATGACTGACACGTAAAAAAATCACAAAAAGTAGCAGATTTATTTAATTTTTTGTAAAATCCCACTGTATGTAGGTTGCAGTAACTGGCCCTCGCACATGAGCACAGCTAGCTAGCTAGACATGGCTACTGTTCAGCCTTTGCGGCGACATCACACACCACGTTAGTCAAAACGATGATGAACAGAGAGGCGCGGAGGAGAGAGTGGACGCAGTGCTGGAGTTGTTGTGAAACTGTGTGTTGATGTTGAAGGAGAGTGTCTGTTAAAGGAACTCAGCTTTCTAGCAGGAAACATTCACGCTCAGTAAACAGCTCAATACACTGAACGGGAGTTTCTTTGAGCTTCCACACTTGTTTATTAGTGAAGTAGTATGTTCACTACTAAGGCTGTACTTTCACGTTCAGGATCCGGAAACGATGGAGAAGCAGCTGACGCTAACACTAATGTAAGCCCCACAGCTCGCCGAGTCACTAAGGTAGCCTAGGACACCCACACACACTTCCTACGTCACCATGGCAACCTACACATACACGCTCTGCATCCTATTAGCACAAGCAGCAGCAACACATTAGCAAACGGCATAAAAGCCAGGGATAAGGATAGCGTGTGGCGTTACTTTCAGTATCCTGAAAACTGTGAGGGTCAGTTCTTACCTGTCCGTGGTCTCTGGGTCAGTGTGCTCTTCCAAGGTCTATTCCCAGGTTCACCAAGCTTGGCCTTCCTACAGCGGGATCCTACCAACCTCCCTGGAACCTGAGAGAACCAGCAGACCTCTGCTCCGGCCTGCACGCTTAGCTCCAGTCGGCTGAGCCTCCCAGCTGCAGACACCGAAGAAGGAGGTCAGCGTCCCCACGGACCCCCAGACTCGTGACTCACATCCAGTACCTTTATTAAGACTATTACGTTTCACTGTGCAGTATATTTTCCCGGCCCTGCCGACCGTCCACGAAGGACTCTTTAGTTTACACTGCGCAGTCACTTAAAGTTGCCATTAGGCGCGCTGCTCTAATCTGTCAACGCAGGCCTCACCTGGAGCCCACACACACCGGGAGATCCTCAGTTCAGATTCCCCAGCTCCACCTGGAAGCCCACGGAGGTGCTTGGGAGAAGCTGCTCTCCAGCAGCAATCTACTTCACCTTACATCCAGCTTCACGGGTCTGCTCTCAGCTTCCCCAAGTCCTCCTCTCCCTATTTCAGTGGACTTTCCTGGCCTCACGGACATTATTTATTGTTTTTCACTGCTCTGAAAGCGTTAAAAGCCTTGCAAATTGATCATCTGTCTCCTATTGACTCTGATTCCTTACAGGTAAAAATTGTTGGCCGGACACTAGGAGAGTTTTCACATTTCTTCACGCAGTTCTCGCTCCATATTCTGAAGCTTTTGGACTTCCTGTGTGGGGAAACTGTGGCACTGCATTGTGTTTTAGCCAACACTTAAAACCAACAGCGTCCGTCAAGTCTCTCACCAGTGGTGGTCTACTGAACAACACAAACGCATCGAGACTGAAGTGAGGAGAGCAAAGCGGCGGGTCTTTCGGTAGCTGTGTTCGCCCTCATGCTGCTTCACAAATTATTCTCCTTTTTTATCTTGGAGAAAGTCTTCCCATTGCCCTTTGACTGGGAATAACATCCGACGACAACACAATGTGGCATGGTTTTCTTTAAGCTAGGTTAGCTAACTATCATTCTCTTCTTCCAACTGAAGTCAAGTTTAGTGCGCTGCACCCATTTGACATCATCTACCCAACGGGAATTGCGCGTCAGAAAGAATGGCTGCGTCCATATGTCAAATATTTAGAATAAAAACGTTAATTTATAAATAAATCTGCTACTTTTATTTTATTTTTTGCTACATGTCTTTACAATTTAGAGTCATTACAACATATTAAGGTTTACAAGTGTTACCAGTCGGGGTTCCCTTTAAGTCTATTAAAGAATGTATGTTAATAATGGCTACATGTAATGGCCACTTAAAAACATAAGTCAATATGGTAGCTAGTTATGATGAACTCTGCTAAACTTTATGTTTGTGTTAGTTTTAAAATAATATATGGGATTAAGGCTAGTAAAGAATAAATGTTAATAATGGTTATATGTGATAACGTGTTTGAACCATAAACAAATATAGTAGATAGTTATGATGTTATTATTATTATTATTAAAATGGCAGTAACACATTCACACTTGCACACAAGAACATGTGCCCCTCACATACATGCACACGCACACACACATATCTTTTCACCACACACTGATGCATAAAATAGCCCATAAAGCAAAATACCGGATGCTGTAAGCAGCAATTGGAGCCTAAAAGGTAACAATCCAACACAGCAATATATTCAAGCTTAGATTCAGCTGCAGTGAGGAAGGTCAGCAGGTATATTGAGTTTGATTTGACTGCAGTGAGGAGGGTAAGCAGATGTACTCAATTTCAAAGATAAGCAGGTAAACATAGCAAATACATGTACATTAAACCAGAATGTAATATGGCTCTTAAAACACTATACTGAGTTTGATTTTGACAGATGACATTACTGCATATGAATAAAGCAATAAATGTTCTGGCTTTTCTGGAAAAGAAACCAATTTGTCTCAATCTCTCTTTTATGTATTTGGAATTATCCGTTTACTCATTGCAATAATTAGTAGCCTATTCGATTACTAACATAGCTGATAGCTGAAGCCCTGCTACACTTTATCAAACTATAGTTAAATGGAATTTGCATCAGGGTTCTGTGAAGCTTGCACTACCTCAACACTGCCGCATTGAGGGATGCATATAAGTGAAGCACGGATTGTTCGGCTGTCAAGTCATATCAAATCAGAACTGCCTTAACTGTCTAAACTCTTTGAACATGATTTTCTTTCTTTTTCCTAAAAGACCACCTACAATGAGCTTTTCACAGAGGTGTGTTGACTGAAACCTGAAAAATAGTGGCAAATCCAATAAGAAACAAAACAAAAATCTTTGGGTTCTGTTGTGCTTTGCAGCTTTTTATATGTACACTTTTCTCAAGGTTTTAGACTCCATAGGTAATTATGATGAAAAACCAGCTGTGCTTATAACATTGTACATTAATTAATTACATAGAATTATCAGCTTCTAACACATTAATAAATGCAACTTGTGGTGCATCAGAATTGAGTCACTTTTACTTAAAAAGTTGCATTTATGACACACTCTGCAAAATTCAGTTACACACTGTTACAAACAGTGTTTACACAAGTGAACACTGTTAAATTCAGCTTTAAGTCCACTACCGGTCAAAAGCTTTAGATCACTACCAGCCAAACATTTCACATCACTACCAGTCAAACATTTTACATCACTACCAGTCAAACATTTTACAGCACTACCAGTCAAACATTTTACATCACTACCAGCCAAACATTTTACATTACTACCAGCCAAACATTTTACATCACTACCAGTCAAACATTTTACATCACTACCAGCCAAACATTTTACATCACTACCAGCCAAACGTTTTACATCACTACCAGCCAAACGTTTTACATCACTACCAGCCAAACATTTTACATTACTACCAGCCAAACATTTTACATCACTACCAGCCAAACATTTTACATCACTACCAGCCAAACGTTTTACATCACTACCAGCCAAACGTTTTAGTACACTACCAGCCAAACGTTTTAGATCAATACCAGCCAAACATTTTACATCACTACCAGTCAAACATTTTACATCACTACCAGCCAAACATTATACATCATTACCAGCCAAACATTTTACATCACTACCAGCCAAACGTTTTACATCACTACCAGCCAAACGTTTTAGTACACTACCAGCCAAACGTTTTAGATCAATACCAGCCAAACATTTTACATCACTACCAGCCAAACGTTTTAGTACACTACCAGCCAAACGTTTTAGTACACTACCAGTCAAACGTTTTAGTACACTACCAGCCAAACGTTTTAGATCAATACCAGCCAAACATTTTACATCACTACCAGTCAAACATTTTACATCACTACCAGTCAAACATTTTACATCACTACCAGCCAAACATTTTACATCACTACCAGCCAAACGTTTTACATCACTACCAGCCAAACGTTTTAGTACACTACCAGTCAAACGTTTTAGTACACTACCAGTCAAACGTTTAGTACACTACCAGTCAAACGTTTTGGATCAATACCAGCCAAACATTTTACATCACTACCAGCCAAAAGCTTCAGTAAACTACCAGCCAAACGTTTTAGTACACTACCAGTCAAACGTTTTGGATCAATACCAGCCAAACATTTTACATCACTACCAGTCAAACATTTTACATCACTACCAGCCAAACGTTTTACATCACTACCAGCCAAACGTTTTAGTACACTACCAGTCAAACGTTTTAGTACACTACCAGACAAACGTTTTAGTACACTACCAGCCAAACGTTTTAGTACACTACCAGTCAAACGTTTTAGTACACTACCAGCCAAACGTTTTAGATCAATACCAGCCAAACATTTTACATCACTACCAGTCAAACATTTTACATCACTACCAGCCAAACATTTTACATCACTACCAGTCAAACATTTTACATCACTACCAGCCAAACATTTTAGTACACTACCAGCCAAACGTTTTAGTACACTACCAGCCAAACGTTTTACATCACTACCAGCCAAACGTTTTACATCACTACCAGCCAAACATTTTACATCACTACCAGCCAAACGTTTTAGTACACTACCAGTCAAACGTTTTAGAACACTACCAATCAAACGTTTTAGTACACTACCAGTCAAACGTTTTAGTACACTACCAGTCAAACGTTTTAGTACACTACCAGTCAAACGTTTTAGAACACTACCAATCAAACGTTTTAGTACACTACCAGTCAAACGTTTTAGTACACTACCAGCCAAACATTTTAGTACACTACCAGTCAAACGTTTTAGTACACTACCAGTCAAACATTTTAGTACACTACCAGACAAACGTTTTAGTACACTACCAGTCAAACGTTTTAGTACACTACCAGTCAAACGTTTTAGTACACTACCAGCCAAACATTTTAGTACACTACCAGACAAACGTTTTAGTACACTACCAGTCAAACGTTTTAGTACACTACCAGTCAAACATTCTAGTACAGTTCTGAGACATTTGACAGGTAGTGTCAAATTAAACTTTCGACTGGTAGTGATCTAAAACTGTTGACCAGCAGTGTTCCTAAACCTTTGACCGATTATAATATTATAATATATTATAATAATTATATTCTAGTATAATGAAGCTGCCATTGCTTCAAAAAAAACAAGTAACAGGAGGCATGATGTTGCTGCAGTTATGAATCTAGATAGGCTGCATCGTTTACCTGTAGCTACAGAGGAAACCTCCTCTACAGACCACTGCTGCTAAGGACGCTGCAAAGGACATGCTCTACGAAACAACTGTCCTTTAAATGAGATACACTCTTAACCATATGTGTTCTCATTCATGTGTGCATAATCTTGCTTTTATTGTGTCTTGAAAAAAAAAACATGGTTATTGTGGTCAGGTGCCCAACATCAAGGTTAGTA
The DNA here is from genome assembly GCA_021613375.1 of Megaleporinus macrocephalus. Lineage (NCBI taxonomy): Eukaryota > Metazoa > Chordata > Actinopteri > Characiformes > Anostomidae > Megaleporinus > Megaleporinus macrocephalus. Next base: position 35,425,223 of record CM038711.1, on the reverse strand, counting down.
TGCGGCCATTGTGAAGCTGCATAGGACTCATGCAACCTGCAGTGATATTATAAAGTAAATCCCTGACTACCCACAAAAGGTAGGCAAGCAGGGGAGCAGGGGAAGCGTTAGTGCCCAGGGGCTGAAACTTGGTCAGGTCTTGATGTAATTAGGATGGAAAAGTGCTTAAATGATTGAAAAACAACCTGTTTTTTATCATTGATGAGCAATTAAATAGCAATCTAATATTGATAAACATACAATTTACTAAACGAAGACCTACTGTAACTGTTCTGTGATCATTTTCCAGTAAAGAGTAGCGATTTCGCTGGTGACAGCATAAAGCCTGTGCACTTGGAACTGTGTCTGATAGCACACCACAGTTAGAGTGAATCAAAGCCACCTCAGGCGCTGAGGTGTTTCAAATGAAGTATAAATTATGTGGAGCAGCGGTGGCTCGACTTCTTTACATAGCCAGCGAACCCGAAATCGGTGATGTGCCAGACTCTGTACTCCAGCAGGGTGAAGATCTCTCCGGTAGGCAAATATCCAGCTATTTCTGAAAGTGCATCTACACTGTACGAGCTCATATTGTTTGACAAACTATTATTCAGCAGTGACACATTCCTGTCGTTCTTGTGCACAGTTCGGTGGCGCAGTGAGATGCACTGTGATAATTGGAGTGACAGTACCTCCATCAGCAGGGCATGAGTTAGAACAGTTTGTCTCCGTCGCAGCGGGGGGCTCCCATCAGAGAGAGATATGCACAGTGGGATGCTGACCTGGGCCGTAGCTTCTTACGAGTCAGAGGGAATATCAAAATAGAAAGTGTTCACAGAGCATCTTCTGAGGAAAATGATATGTTGTCTACTGCTGGGCGGAGACGAGATCTAGTACACTTCAGAGGGAGGAGGACCATTTTAGCAGGACGTACAGCAGTTATAACGAGAGGCTATGTATATAAATGTCAGAACAGTCAAGTCCAGTCTCAATCTCGATATCATAAAGTCGAGAGTGGGGAGTAGGGTGGACCTAGGCTGTATACGCTTGCCAAGCCCTTTATTAAGACCACCTTATTGTATCTGTCCATGTTGTCAGCTCCACTTACCATATAGGGGCATCTATGTAGTTCTACAATTATGGCTGTAGTCCATCTTTCACCCTGGGCAGGAGCCCCACAGAGCAGATGTTACTTGGGAGGTGGATTATTCTTAGCACTGCAGTGACACCGATGTGGTGGTGGCGGTGTATTAATGTGTGCTACACCGGTGACGAGTGGATCAGACACAGCAGTGCTGCAAAAGCTTTTAAGCACTGTGTCCACTCACTGTCCACTCTATTAGACACTCCCTTTCTGTGGGTCCACCATGTTGATGTTAAGTTAGAGATGATACTCAGTTTGTGTACTCTAGTCCTTCATTAGTGGTCACAGGCAGCAGGATACTGTTGGTTGGATGGATATTTTCAGTTATTGAACTTTTCTCAGTCCATCAGTGACACTGAGGTGTAGAACTCCAGTAACACTGCCATATATTGTTTTGACATTATATTAATATTAGAGATGGCCCGATCAGCATTTTTTAAGGCCGATTCCAATCGCCGATCACCTTTCAGCGCGATCGGCCGATAGCCGATACCGATCGAGGGCGGTTCTACATATTATAAGCACAAGCATGTCTTGAAACAAGGTGGAAACTGGTTTATTACCATTTAACGAGCTCATATGAAACAGTATAATATTTGTAACTAAATTAGAAGTTGGTCTATGTGGGAGTAAACCGCTTTTTACAGCTCCGGAAGAGACACATCTGAAAAGTATTTCTACTAGGAACAGCAGAGCGTGGATCCAGGTGGAATATTAAGCAGCAGAATGAACGTCTTCTACAGCCGAGAAGAGCTGCTTATCTAGAACTATAAACTCAATCACTCTGGCTGTGGTTCCTTTAGCTCTCTGGCTGTTTCTGCTGCTGTTCTGTTCATAGCGGTCAGATCTGGTCTGTATGGTGTTCTGGGTTATTAGTTTTGTGCTAGCTGTATGTGCTAGCTCTGCTGTTGGCTGATACTCACTGTATTCAGCTGCGTGGTGTACTCTGAAGCGCCGTATCAGATTAGTAGTGTTAAATGTCTTTGTCTTGGTTCTCCAGTGAGAGACACTGATTTTACTAATTTTACAGATGTTACAAACTGCCCTGGATGAGTCTGAGTCACATACGGTAACAAACTGCCAGATGGACGATGTTTTCTTTCCGCACGTGCGGTGAACGCTTAAACTCAGTCTGACGAAAACAAAACGGTATGTGTTTCCACCTAGTGGTTCAGATAGGAATTGCAGGGAGCTGGCCGGAGGGGGTTTCACGCAGGGCTCCTCTTCCTGAATGAAACGCTAGCTGTAAATACAGAAATTAGGCTCATTTGTTTAACGCCGATCGCCGATACCGATACATGGCCGATCGATCCTTCTATCTCTAATTAATACGCAAAGTTTTGCTCCAACAGCGATGATATCGTCCCAAGATTAACCCAATGAGAATAGCATATATACAAACGAGCAGTTCTGCATAGCGTGAGTGTGCTTATAATACATCTCCTGTCTGCTTACAGATCGTGGTGCTGTGTGCAGTTACAGCATTAAGTTTGGCCTCCTAGAACGCTCCTTGTATATAACACATATACATAACGTTCAGCCACGTGACAAGCATTCACAAATATTCATGAAAGCATGTTTAGGTTGTGTCACCAGGTGTTCTTCCTGAGAGATGATAAGTGCCAATTGGAATTCTCAGCACATTTCCTCACGCCGTGCTCAAAAGCTTCAAATAATCCTCTCTCTCTCTCTCTCTCTCTCTCTCTCTCTCTCTCTCTCCCTCTCTCTCTCTCTCTCTCTCTCTCTCTGGAATGATCCAAGTCAAACTGCACGCAGAGTGGGCTTGTGCACGAAGTCTGGAAAGTACACCGAGAAAGAAAAAGGAGCTTTTGTTGAACTCGTGTGTGTTTCTGATGGCTTTGCATAGAGAAGCATTGCTTACACGTTAGCTTTCATAAACCCATTCAAATGTACAGTACGCAGGGTAGACTCGACAGAACCGTATACCTGTTTCTTTCATCTCACGTTGGTTTCAGTGTGTTCACAGGGAGATAGTCTGCATGAGTGTGAGAGAGGCAGGTTTCTTTTTCCTCCCACAACGCCCAGCTCCCTAATGAAGGAAATCCAGGAGGCTGGGGCATGACTCAAAGAATGAGATTAGAATAAAACAAGACAAAAACTTCTCTTATACAGTGAAACTCAATGCCCCCTCAGGCTGCCCATTTTACTGTGCCCTGCCATTCATTCAGCCTCCCTCTGTTACTGCTAGATGCCATTCAATACAATGCGCAGTACAATGCAGTCCAGTGTTGAAACGGAGAGGGAGCATCTAAAAGTCGGGATTAAAGAGAATGACTCAGTAAGACTGTAAGGATCGTCTTCCTTTCAACGGTCCTAATTAAATCTGATGACTCGAGGCAGCCCGACACAAATGTACCATATTTAAAGTAAACGATCCTATATTGCAATTCTACATAATTTCTCTCTCTCTGCTAACAGTCTACTTTCTTATGTTACCGTCATAGCCCTCTACTCCCTCTCAGAGGGCCTAAAATATTCTTAACACACACACAGATATATATTTTTCATCTACTTACAGTTTGACAATCAACATCTAAACAATTACAAAAATATAGGCAAATAAATTATTCAAACGTGTCTATTCAATCTGTGTTTGAACGTGAGGGGTTAAGTGGAAGCCTGTGAGCCTGTGTCTCCCCCTATAAGGACTGTGATGCCTCCGCAGAATGCTGGTGATTGGTGGTTGTGCTGTTTATTTACAGAGGGGGGCCAGGCAGTTATAATTCAGCGATACCAATTTCAAATGACAGTAAAACTGACCAATCATATCATACCAATATATATATATATATATATACATATATATATATATATATATATATATATATATATATATATATATATATATATATATATATATATATATATATATATATAAAAAAAAACAGAAGACCACCATTCATTTGATTTACAGCCTATGCAGCCATTAATTAAAATTGTTTATTTTTTTTTTAGGACATAATTCTGAGGATATTGGATACAAAATAATACTTGCAGAAGTGAAAACAGGAGTTTCAAGGACTAAACATGGTTAAATATTAAGACCACCAGATAAAAAAAAGCTTCAAAGCTAAATAATAATAATAGTAATAATAACAATCCACATGGCTTTATTTTTATCCTTCCATGGTGACAGAACCACATTTTAGATCTGAAAGGAAGTGCAGCTAACAAGAAGTTAAAAAAGAATGCATATGCAAATCAATCTAAGAAGCTGCTGGAGTTTCCAAACCAATAGACTGACCACCCCAGAGTCCAGACCTTAACCACACTGAATCTGTTGGGGATTATTTACATTGTGAGCAAGGATTTATAAGCAAGGAAAACTATCCCTGCAGGTATTTTTAAGTCTCAAGAAATAAGAATGGAATCTATAATACACATAACTTCATACATCACTTTTAAGGCTTCTGTGTATTTTAATGTTGAATATGGTTTCTGCCCTTTTTTTCACTGAAAAATAAATAACTAATATTTAATGACCATTTGAACCTCATATCAAATAAGTGAAAGGTGGTCTCTGACTTTTGCATGGTACTATAATAGACTGAGTGCATTAAACTCCCAAACCGTTCTGTCTTGTTATGGTGAGATGTCAGCGTGTGAGATCTAATGTGAAGCGATGGAAAATGCATCAATAAAAGGAAATTACATCACAGAGTCGTCGTGCTTAAAAAAGGAAGACATTCCATTTCCGTCAGTGCATAAAACCACTGTGGAGAATATAAAGTGGTCTTTAAGGGCTACTAATCTTCCTTTATCAGCCATAAACACTGCATGAACAGACCATAACCATGGCATTTCTTATAATTTGGCCTTTTTCCTTTAATTTCATACTCGTTTAATCTTGGCCTTTCTAGGCCATAAACTCCATCCATGGAGAATCGAATTTATTTGTTGTCTATTAAGCATTGCTAAACACTGCCATGCCACTCTGTGAGCGCAGAGAAAAAGTGAGGAGGAAAAGAGATGTCTTCCCGTTTCCCTTATTTAGGTGCTGCAGACGGGATCCTCAGCTAGACCACATTTTTGCAGCAGGCTTTGGTCAGGACAGGCCGAGCTTAAAATAATGATGGCTCTCGCTTCTATTAAAGGCATGGTGCATTTCTAGAAATAGGCACTCGGAGAGGCATCTGACTAACTTAGAATGCAATGTTTGTTCCCATGAGGCTGATAAAAGATGCAGAAGCTGGTAGTCACTCCTGAAGGCTTCTCTCTAATGGACATGGCTATGCTTCTAATGAAAGCTCGGAAACATAGAACCTTCATGTAAGATCCTCTCATCTTCTCTTTTCAGCTATTACAAGGCTTTGCACAAATATTGTTCAATGAGAACAGTGAGTGCAGCTCCTTGCCATGACTACTAATGGGTTTTCAAAATGCTCTTTGTGAAGCTCGTGTTGCTATTTCTAAGACGCTACTGATTTTCGGTCAGACCAGGCTGATTGATCTTTGCTGTAGAAACTCACAGAACTTATGTAATGTGTGTTATATTATCAATATGGTGCTAACACAGTATGTATCAACGGGTATTGTTTCTGTAATTCCATGTTCCTTTATTTTCTTGTTACTTTTCGTGAGACATTACTAATCAATCCCTTTCTCTGGCTCTCACTCAAGCATCTCAGTTCGGTTTGTATTGTGGATCGATTGATTTGCGCATTACGAAAACAATACTGCCCCAATACACTGCTGCTTTATGGTGAAGACCTTGAAATTTGCTATACATACACAACCACAGCCTTCCAGCTCACACTTTTCAGTGGGCAAAAACAGACCCACAAACATCATATGTAAGGCACTACTCAGGATAAACCCTGCCTGCCATCTTGTGACAAGACAGCACTGCTGATATATTTGAGCAATAAGATGTGAGAGCCCATGTGATCTTACTGTGCTGAGGACTGATCACATTGAATGCTGAATGAAAGAAAACTCACCACTGCTCTATCAAATACACTACTTTTATTACAGAAGCGGATTGCCGCTGGGCGGAGGTCAGTGATGTGCCAGTCATATCAGTGTGGCCAATAAGAGAACCATAGATATGCCTGGTAGCTCCTCGTAGGGAATGCTGCCCACTTTGCAAGTGGTGTGAAAGGGGGTCTGAGTTCTAATGGAGCTGTGGTCTAAACAAGACCTGATCTGAGATCTCATCAAAGCTTAAACAAAATAAAAAAACCTTTAAAGAAAGTTGAGTCCTCTTTATGGTTTAAAGACAACTCCGCTAGGTTCAATTAAAAGAAAGTATATGTAAAAGCTCATAGATGACTTACAAGCAGCTTTAGTTAGCTAGGCCCAAACATACTACTATGAAAACTCTATTAGGCGCTATGAGAAATTTTAACCTGAATTTGCAACAGTAAGTGCTTTGAACCCTGTTCTGGGTTAAACCACATTCACTAAGGTTGGGTATTGTGAGAATGCCAATTTCAATACTTATTCTGATTATCATATCTGGTTCTTCCCAAGTTTCGATTCCAATATGGCGAAGAAAGATTAAAAGATTAAAGAACATTTGTTTTATTGTGCCACTATTTTATCCAAAATGTCACTAGTTTCTTAAGCTTCTCCTGTTTGTGCTCTGTAGATTGTATTTTCTGTCTAATTTCCTCCTTACTGACATAGCGTGCTGTCACCATCAAGTAAAGATCCTGAGAAATGCTTATCCAGCTGTCGTTGGCTTTGTTAACAGTACCGAGCTCTGAGTGTTTAACTTTTCCGACTTAAATGGCTGTGACTTGACTGAACGAGCCTTCTACTGAAGATGCCGTTATTGATTTTTGACACTCCTCAGCTCCTAGTTAGAAATTCTCTCGTTGCTAATGAGAAAGGTATCACAGGCTGACACTACTGGATGTGGTAGCAAAGTGCTAGCGCTGCCTGTGCAGCTCGCTTATATGACACTCAGGCTTGGGGTCCACGTTTGGAGGTGCAAACTTCTTTACAACAGATCAATCTTCCACATACACTAATTAGCCATGATATTAAAACCACCTCCTTGCATCTACACACATTCTCCATTTTAGCAGCTTCATTTACAATACAGGAGAACTCTGTAGTTCTAAACTTACAGGCTGTAGTCCATCTGTTTCTCTGCATACTTTGTTTATCCCTTTCAGGACCCCCACAGAACAGATTATTTATTATTTGGGTGGTAGGTCATTCTCAGCTGGTTGTGGTTGTGCTGGTACGAGTGGATCAGACACACCAGTGCAGCTGGAGTTTTTAAACAGTGTCCGCTCCCTGTCCATTCTAATACACATGCCTACCTTGCTGGTCTAATGTGTAGATGTAAAGTCAGAGATGAGAGCTCATCTGTTGCTACACAGTTTGGGTTCCTCTAGGCCTTCATCAGCAGTCACAGGACACTGCCCACAGGACACTGTTGGCTGGATGTTACTGGCTGGACAATTCTCAGTCCAGCAGTGACACTGAGGCGTTTAATAACTCCAGCATGCTCCTGCTATGTTTGACCCACTCATACCAGCACAACAACACACCACCACCATGTCAGCTCTGAGAATGATCCATCTCTCTAATAGTATTTGCTCTGCTGTGGTCCTGTGGGTGTCCTGATCATTAAGTGGAGCTGATATAATGGACAATGTGTGTAGATATGAGGAGGTGGTTATAATCTTAGGGCTGATAGGTGGCTTCTTGGATTTTTGGAACAGATTCTGAACTGAAATCTACACCACCCGCTGCATCCGCAAAGCAACCAGCATTGTGGATGACCCCACCCGCCCTTCACACAGACTGTTCTCCCTCCTGCCATCAGGAAGAAGGTACCGCAGCGTCCGGTCCAACACGACCAGACTCTGCAACAGCTTCTTCCCCCAAGCCATCAGACTTCTCAACACAACTCAACGTCTGAACTGATATCTTTCTCCAACCATTTACCCCAGATAAAAAAAAGGGAAGCATTTTTTGCACAAGCATTGCACTAACAACTTTACTACCTCACTGGACTCTATTTATTACACATTGCACAATTTGCAACACAACCAGCAATTATTTATTATTCTCTGTCTGTACTGTGTTGTGTTGTCTGTCCGTACTTGTTTGTTTGTGTTGCACTTGTGTCTGTATGCACTGTCTATGTTGCACCATGGTCCTGGAGGAACGTTGTTTCGTTTCACTGTGTACTCTGTATGTAGTTGAAATGACAATAAAAACCCACTTGACTTGACTTGACTTGACTTGAAATCGTTTTTTAACACCCACTTGGTATTCTATTTAAAAATAAGTACAAATTGTTGTTTCTCCAAACCCTCAGACTAAATACCATTCTCAAATAGGCTAGGACTGGACTGTAGTGGTTGTAACGTTCCTTCCACTTGATACTTATAGTTTTATAAGAGTCTCTCATTACCCAGGCATCAAAAAACCAATCCTCATGTATGCCTACCAAGAACTTCACCTGACACTCCATGTAGCCTTGCTTCAAAAATTCAATTTTACCTGTCAGTCAGAGGCTGCTTGTTGTATAATCACCTCGCACAACTGTCCTTATGGAGAAGTGGCCCTTTAGCTTCACCCAGGTCGCTGCTCCCCTGGTAAATAAACATACTCTTCTGCTGATTTGCAGCTCATTACCTCCAGTGTCAGATGTCAAGCAGATTGAAGGCATCATCAACTGTGACCTTTATTCAAGAGGTCATCAACTGTGCGTAAGTGAGTGCTGAGCTGCAGTTACTGTTGGGCACTTCAGTGAGCAAACACACAGAGAATATGAATAGGCTTCATGCCAAATGTGCATTGACTATGTAGAACCAGTTTGCTTGAGTAAGTTTAGAGATATAAACGGCTTAGCGGACAGAAAAACCTACACGGCTTCTAGGACCTCAGACTCTACAAAATAAAGGTTCCTTAATGGTTCCTAGCTTAGACATGCACTGACCAGCCACTTTAGGTATTAGGTACATCTCCTTGTTTCTACACTCATTGCCCATTTCATCAACAGTACTTACCATCTAGATATACTTTCTAGTTTTACAGTTACAGACTGTAGTCCATCTATTTCTCTGTATACTTTGTTAAACTAATCTTCAATGGCCAAAGGACCATCACAGGACCATTACAGAGTAGGTATTATTTGGGTGGTGCTTAGAACTGCAATGACACTGACATGGTGTTGGTGTCTTAGTGTGTCTTGCACTGGTATGAGTGGATCAGACACAGCAGTGCTGCTGGAGTTTTTAATTACTCTGTCCACTTACTGTCCACTCCTACCATTTCGGTCCACATGCTAGAGGTGAAGTCAGAGAGGACTGATCATCTGTTTCTGCACAGTGTTGGTCATTCTCTAGTCTTTCTTCTGTGGTTACAGGATGCTGCACTCTATTGGCTGGATAGTTTTGGTTAGTGGAGTATTCTCAGTCAAGCAGTGACACTGCGGTGTTTGAAAACTCCATCATCACTCACATCATCACTCACTAACACACCACCACCACCATGTAAGTGTCACTGCATTGCTGAAAATGATCCACCACCCAAATAATACCTGCTCTGTGGTGGTCCTGTAGGGGTCAGTTATTGTAGAACTACAATCCAAAGATAAAGTATTAGGCCAACCAAAAAAAAAAAACTTAGAGAAAGTTTTGCATTAGTCAGTTGCTGATAGAATCACCTTGAACACAATATTTTAAGTATTATGAATTAGCTTTCCAGTCATAGCAAGACATGTTTCTAGATAACATCAATTTAATACCTGTCATGAACATACAAGTTGACTCAATATAAAAAAAAATAAAAAATTGCCAATTTTTCAAATAGCTTCCATGACAGACTTAGGCTAGCTGGCTAGCTCCTAGCTAAATGGTTTGACACAGCCTCAAAACAGGCAAAGTTACATTACATTACATCACATTAGCCAAAAATCAGACAAATATTTATAACAGATATAACACTTACCTTGCTTATGAAAACATGCTTTGTTGTTTTGTTATTTGTTCACAAAATCAGGTTTGTGGGGTCCAGCATGTACATTGGAGTTCCAACGTTTTTTAAGTGGGGCAATTCAAATCAATTAGAAATTGAATTTTGAACTTTATTCTTTAATCAAACATTTCAGGTTCTGGTTAAACAACACCATGTGTCATGTAAAAACAAGGAGGACTATCTAACAAAGTGACTGGTAGTGGAAGTGTACAGTAGATATTGGATATAAGAAAATCAAACTGCAATAGTAAATGAAAGTAAGAGAGTAAGTAAGTGAAAGGAACAGATGTTTCCCCAAACAGGAGTTTAAAATTAAAAGATACAGAACAAATGGGACCCCTAACAATTGTACTGAATCTGGTAAACCACCAAAACTGTCCCCATCAGATGAACAGCACTTGAAGTGTCAAACTTCACTATAGCTTCAGATACTTAAAAATCCCTGCGGTTTTCAGTTCATACTTTCACTATGAGAAGACAACTCAACACTATGGGTCTAAAAGGATGTGCAGATGTGATTTCTGGGTTTGGATGAGTATATATATATATATATATATATATATATATATATATATATATATATATATATATATATATATATATATAGATACATATTTGCAATGAGGTTTTAGATTTTGGGTCCCACCAAATGCTTCTAGGAAAGAAATAAAGCTGTTTATTTGCAAAGAAACTTCATGTAGAGCTTCTGTGAACTTTATGTCACTTACCGAACCATTTCTTTATGAAATCATCCACTTAAAAGCAGTGATTCTGTGGCATTGCTTTGAAGATCCCTTTTTGGAACCATTTCCATTTCGAAAGAGTACTGTTGCTTCAGAGAGAATCTACTTACTGTTGAAAAAATACAAGCTAGAATGTAATTTTTCAAACATTTCCAATCTTCTCCATCAGAATTATGTTCCAAACATCATTCATTATTCATTCAGAGTAAATAAACCTGACCGTTAGGTTTCCTCGAGATTGGTGATGTTTTTGATGCTCATTCCTTTTTAATCATTCTTCCGTATTACATCCTACATTAAAACACAAACAAATGATTATTGAAGCACATCTCTCAGTCCTCTCCAACACGCCACCTCCCCCTCCCCCGCCCCTGCCAACCGCGCCCCCCGCCCAACCATGTTAATTCATACAACATGTCAGGAAGCGAGGCATGGGTGTGATAAGATTATTAGAAGGGCTGTTTGTGAGCGTGTCTTATTCCATTAATTCAGTTCGGCTGACGTATCCAGTGTGGAAGTATGAATGAATGATTGACTCTCCAGACACCCATGGGAGAAAGACTAATTGAAGACATTTTAAAGCCTTATCTATTTTTAATTCCACGTGTCTCCCCCTGTTTATGAAAAGTCACTTGGTGCTGCAGCCGCGGCGCGTAATGTGACTGCTGATGACTCATTCCGTTCTATCCAATTTCCTCGCATAATTATCAATAAACGTGTTGAAAAAATACTGCCGAAGCGAAGGCAGAGGAAAAGACGTGCACCTCAGCAAGCTGTTGCCCTGCATTAAGGTCTGCGAGGACTACTACATTACACCTCATTGAAAATAGCAGATGGAATGATGACTGCTGTCATTGTTATTACCCCTCATTTCGCATCATTTGCACTACTGAAATTCAGCAAAGGCCACATCCAGGAGGAGGAAGTTTGTGGCAAGACCTGTGTCCAGCATAGTAATGGCAGGATTCTGAGTACATTTCACTTCTCAAGCAGTTTATTTGTTGGCCCGCAGCTATAAGTGCCCCTGCCTCCAAAGAGGCCACTTCAGCTCAGATGATGACTCCACAGCCAAGCGAGACAGGATGGAGTTTGAGGGAAATAGACGGGCAGATAAAAACACTGTGGCGTGCAATGCCTGCATGTTTATTTTAGTTCACCTTCTAGCTACATTTATTATATGATGTATTTTAATTGTGAGGCTTGCTGTTGTTTAATAGCTTCAACGACAGCTGCTATGATAATTCTAATAATACGTAAGACATGTGGTGCTCAAGTTAGGAGCTGCTCCACCTGCGGATCCTTAAACTGCATTTACACTGCAGTGGAGCAAAGCAATTTGCATTTCGTCTGCCGCTGATTTCTATGGGGACAGGCAGCAGTCAGGTGTAAAGGATTGTGAGAGCAGCAGTGGAGTGCAGCAAGCATAAAGAGTGATAGGAAGTTGAATATTTCTGAACTTGTTGCAGATACGCTGTGAATTTCGCCAGGCAGTTAATCGCATTGTTGAAAAGACAATTAAGTGGCAGGCTATTAAAGTAATAGATTTTTTTTAAACCTATTGTCCCCCAGTTTGGTCATGGCTCACCCACGAGTTACATCATTTTCAAATGCTAATCCTAACCACAGGGCCAAAATAATAAGCAACATAGGCATCACATAGACATCTGCTTAGGGTCCTGTGGCTGCCAGGGGGCCCCCTAGGAAGTTCTGGGCTAGAACGTCTGGCTATTTGTTTTTTGTTTGCACACTAAGAATAATTGATCTAGGGTCTGTCTAACAAACTTGGTCTAACTTAAAGGGGAATAAAAAATTTTTCACAATTTTTGATCCTTTCAGACGTAAACAGACTCAGATTTCTTTACAGTGTTGATGGAAACCAGGGTGGCCATGACTATGACATAAACATTATATTTACCATTGAAAACCTGTGTCTATGCATACTCTCCCTATAGAAACAACAATGTTCCATTGTCGCTTAACAATGTAACAACAAAAGCTGGAAATGTGTTACTACTAAAAAGCAGTTGGACGTGCAATTTGGAACTTAACATTTTAAAGAGTGTCTCAGAAGCAAAGATGGATAGTGGTTCACCAATCTGCTTCTAAAAATTGAGAAACAATGGGTGTGTCTCAAAACCTAGTGAGTGTCTAAGTAGGCTGTCTAGGTAGCAGCTGTTTAAGTAGCAGTGTTATGTCTGACATCTCTTCTCATAAAACAGATTACTGAGACGCTCTAGTTAGAGAGCAGTTGCGTCACGGCTTGTTCCCTCCCACTGCAGCACGCAGCACATGCGCCGGAATCCAAAACAATAGCCCAAGGCTTAAAAATCCGCTAGCATAAGTGCTAGTGGATCCAGTATAAAACTGCAAAATGGTCAACGACTCGTTGAAAAGTTGATAATAAAATACTGTTTTGTCTGATTATATGACAAGAAACACATTAAAACAACAGAGAGAATCAAAATAACTTACATTTTAAAACCACTTCACAGGCTCGTAGATTTGCCTGTGTTGCATCATGGGATTGCCTTAGCGGCTGAGGAAGCGTTCAATGCTTCCTTAAAATCAGGCCAAAATAAGTTGCCTTAGTAGAGAGCGTGTTTAAGGTATCTAAGAATTGGGACAGCCTACAAGTCGGGAGTGCATACTATGACGTAAAATACTGTCTATGTAGGCAGCTCACTAGGTTTTGAGACACACCCAATATCAGAAAAATGTTCCTAAATGTGAAATTGTAAAGACTTATATTCCACCATTAGTACATACATTAGTACATACAATCATCAAAACATTCAGAGAATCTGGAGAAAACCCTGTGCGCAAGGGACAAGGCCGACGGTCAATACAGGATGCTCAGGATCTGTGGTCTTAGGATAATTTCCAGAAATCCACAAATGAAAGTTGACACTGTATCATGCACAGAAGAAGCTATATTTTAACACCATTCAGAAACCATCTTTTCTGGGCCAAAGTTCATTTAAAATTGACTGAGGCAACATGGAAAACTGGTTTTGGGTCAGATTAATCAAAATTTGTAATTCTTCAAAATAATGGGTGCCGAATTGTGAATTTTGATTCATCTAAAGCTTCACAGCCTGCATCTCTGATGGTGAGAGGTTGCATTAGTGACTATGATATGGGCAGCTTACACATCTGGAAAGGCTCCATCAAAGCTGAACAGTATATAAAGGTTTATCTAGGCGCCATCCAGACAGCCCCTCTACCAGCAGTCCAGACCTTTCCCTAATAAAACATTTGGCGCATCCTGAAGCAATTGGTTTCCTCACTTACCACACGTTTACACACTGTTGTTAAAGGAAGAGGAGATGCTACACAATGGTAGACATGGCCAACTTTTTTGAGATGCGTTGTTAGCGTGAAGTTTTAAATGGCAAAATATTTTTAGGAAATGTTAATATGTCCATCTTTCAACATCTGATATTATGTGTTATTATGTATGCTTCAGATACTAAACTAAGCTAGGATGTTGTTCTCCCTTTTATACTCACTTATTAGTAGAATGTTTTTCAGCTGTGCATCACAATTGAGCAAGGGTGTCCTAACAACCAATTAGCCCAATAACATCCTTAACTTGGATTGGTGGCCATACCAGGAGATTTAGACAGAGGACTGAGAATTACTGATAAAAGGACTATATGCAAAATAAGCCTCTATACAAAAATAGGCTTAAATACAAACATTTCTTTAAAAAATCATCTTATACACTTTTTGTGAATTCCATGAAAAGAAATTCTAAAGTGATCTTAAACTTTTGAGTGAAAGTATATATTATGGTTGTATGTAGTGGATGTATGCGTTTTAGTGAAGGGTGTTACATTATTGGTGGTACTTCTGTTTTTTTTTTAAAAATCTATATCCAGAAATTGTGTTTGTAAACATGGAAAACTTGGCCTACCCATTGCCACATGCCTGCCCAAAAATGTATTTCAGCCTACACCAATGACTTCATAAGCAGATAGAATTAGCTTACAACTTCACTCTTGCTCTGCCCAGCTAATATTTCTTTTAGCTAACCCACACAAAAAGCAGCCAGTATCTGACAAGGTTTGCAATGGGCTTTTCTGTAATGTAAATACAGCCTTGAGGTATTAGGAGTGGAAAACGGGAGGCTGGCACTCTTACAAGGCTCGTGATGTCTATGTATGTGTGCTTCGCTTTTAATTGTCCGTGACTGTGCCGCCTCAGCACAGACGAACTGTCGATAGATTCCGATGATGCTCGGAACTGTAAAACAACTTTGACTTCCTGTCTTTCCGTTCACTCTGGAGATGGGGCTGGCTGCGCTAATTGTTGTTTGCTGATCATGCAAACAAATTGGCCTTTAAATAGGAGAGGTGGCCTCGGTGACACCCAATTTCCACATAATTACCATTGCAGATTAATTGGATGTCTTGTTAAATGTAACCTCTAAATGTTAGGATATAGTCGCAGACCAATTAATGTGTGCAGGGGGATGCGGGAGGGGGAGAGAGACGGAGACAGACACCGAGCAGGTTGCCTTCTGCCAGTAGCGTGCTCAGCATGGCAGACAGTGTCCCTGCAGAAGAGACAGCCATGTCAAAGTGACAGAATGAGCTGAGAGACGTGTGAGGATGTGAGGACATTTTAATCTCTACGGAGCCATCCCTGGCTGCCGAGCCTCCGCGCATTAGAGACGTTACAGAGGAGTGAATGACTTCAGGTCAGCGTTTGTCAAGCATCTAGACTTTTCAGAATTACACGCAGTACCAAACTTGAAATCTTTAAACCTGTCCATCTATCAACACACAGACTCCTTAGAGTAAAAAAATAGGTAGAGATGTAATTGCAGACTTCTTCTCTCTCTTTTTTTTTTTGGCCAGCTGAATTCCGAATCAGCCTATGATGAAGTGCTCAGCTGTCAAGTGGAATTATAATGAAGCTGAGAAGGTGGCTCCATGTCTCAGCTCTTTACAGAGACACAGCACAGAATGGAAAACGCATGTCATTCAGATTAAGGCAAAGGGGATCAGAGGAAACGTGAAATCAATCCAAGAGGAATGGTCCGCTTGAGCATTTTCAAATTGCACTCCCATTGAAGAAAGTCATTGTAACGCTCTGCCATTCAAGCTCCCATTCAAAAAAAAAGAAAGAAAGTTTACAACTGTATGTGCTTTTTATTAATTGACTGCCAGTAAGTGCCTCTAATCCCCCCAAAATATTTAAGAGATGGTTCTTCAGAATTTTATGTATTTTTAATGAGATGTATAAGCATGTAGGACCTCTTAAACCTTTAAGGCCGATGCTAACCGTAGCTAATCCTGCTGTTTAATCTTCTTCTCCATACATCACTTAATTTCTCTCTTCTGTTGCTGCATTTGTTTACTATGCAAAGAATACAGTAATTTATTTATTTATTTTTGTGCTGTTAAACTCTAAACAAGAGAACTCATAAATAGGCCAATACTTTATATACCTCAGCCAATAACAAGTGCTTAGTTCAGAACTGAATTGTAAATGAACTCACTTAGAAACAATACAGTGCATTCAACAAGAAATGCTGCATCATTAATATAGAGATGAACAACATGGTAGCACACAAAAAGCTCTGGTTCAGCTCACTGATACATTTTGGCCAATGTGGACAAGCATTTGCTAAAACTGGTCTAGCAACGGATTTGAATAAGGCCATCGGCAAATTCTTAGAATAGACCTCTGGCGATACGTTCAGTTCCACAGGATAAAAGAACCTTAATGTAATGTAGAAAAGTAAAATCCAGAATTGTTACAATATGTGTAAGAAAATATATATACGCACACACACATTTTATCTTTAACAATATATTAGCGCCTTTAAAACTTTTAGTAGTCACCGCTTCATTACAATTTTGGATAGCTCAGAAGATGCTGCAGCACCTGGCTAGTTAACACAGTTTTGACTAACTGTACACACACAAAATCACCTCATTTTTAATAAAACACAAGTCTTTACTCTTGTTGCAGAACACATGTTTCGGTAGTGACCATTCTTAAGGTTACTCACTGAGGTTTTGGACTTTTGGACACATGTACTTGAAGACACAGGGATGCGAATGATCACTGTGTGGTCAGGAGGGAGAGGGATGCAGTCTTATTTCTTGCTCTAAAAAGAAGGGGTGTGGCTAAAATAAGGCCCCACATATGGACTAACTTCACCAAGTATTGACATAAATGAAGTACAGACTTCAATGAATACAAATGTTTAAGTTCATGTTTTTGTTCATTACTTTTATGATAAATTTTAATTCTTCAGCTTTAAACCTATTTTTCAAACACAACATTAAAAAAACACTTTTGCATTGTTTTGTACAAGTTGAAATTTAGCGGGGTTATGGTCTAGAGTACAGTCACCTCCCAATAGAAAGTACTTAATAAATGATGATTTTGTAATAGCCTTTAAACATCCTCATGCACATCTTTTTTCAAACATGTTTTTTTAGGGAAAATGGTTCTTTCATGGTACCGCTGAAAGAAAACACTTGAGGATAAAATTATAAGCCCATAGATGTTTTAAGTGTATTTCCCAAAGGCTGTTAAATAGAGCACAGAACTGTTAACAAATCTTTTTCAAAACATCCCAGTTTTATTTTGATTTTTTTTTTCCTTTGCCCACAGAAATTAAACTATTTCCCAAAAAACAAAAACTACCACAGTCTAAATAAAATCACTTGGAATGTTAGTTTTCAACAAGTCTCTGTCACATCTCCTGAGGAATACCAGCCCAATCTCCTTTGATAAATCTCTCAAGCTCCTCTAGATTTGATGGCCTTCTGGCATAAACCTCCTTATTCAGTTTACCTCACAGATTTTCAATGGGATTCAAGTCAGGGCTTTATGCAGGCCAGTCAATAATGTTCACTTTGGGTTTCTGGAGGTAGTTCAGGAGCGATGTATGTTGTGGCTTGTTGTCATGTTGGAAGAGAAAGCAATGACCCAGACCAAGTTTTTCTGCTGACTGCTTAAGGTTTTCTTTCAAAATCTTCACATATCCTTTTTTCTTCATGATTCCTTCCATCTTGATGAGACTCCCAGGTCTGGATGCACTGAAGCATCCCCACAGCATAATACTCCCACCTCTGTGTTTCACTGTTGGGACGATGTTTTTTTGGGTTATAGGCTGTATAAGCTCTACCTTTTGCCTCCAAACATAAACAATGTATCTACGGCCAAAGAGCTCTAGTTTTATTTCATCTGACCAAAGGACACGCTTCCAGTACGCCTAATCCTTCTCTTAGCGCACTTCAGTCTGGCTTGAAGGTGTCTTTTCTGCAGAGGTGGAGTTTTTCTAGATCTGCAACCTCGCAGTTCATTCCTGTGCAGGGTTATAGTGATTTTCTTTTCTGAGACAACTATTCAAGACTTGGCTAAATCATTCACTAGTGTCTTGGCAGTTGTTCTGGGGTCTTTAGACACATCTCTCACTAGTTTTCTTTCCAGTGTCTTTGGAATCTTGCGCTTCCTACCTCTGCCTGTGTTCTGTAATGTGTATGGCTCTCTTTGAATTTCTTGATAATACTTCTAACTTCAGTTCTTGACATTTGGAAACGCTGTGATAACTTTGTTTATCCTTCTCCTGCTTTGTAAGCATCAGTGAATATTTTTTTTTCTCAAGTCTAAACTGATTTCTTTTGGTTTTGGCATGATGCTTTCTCAAGTGACAGCTCAAACGCTTACTGAAGCTTTTATACTGTGTAAATTGGGAGATAAATTGGGACTTGATTTAACATCACAAAGTTCAATCACACTACAGCAGTGGTTTGTGCTATGCCTTAATAAAAAAGTAAGTTCTTAAAGGGGCTAATTATATTGACCTTGGTGATTTTTGTTTCTTTTGAACTAATTTATGGTTTCTAATGAAACAGGGTATGTTTAGAAATGCCATGTTGAAAAATCCTTGCTCTGTTATAAAATGACTGTTGAAATAACTTTAAATTAAGTGTACTCTGTGGTACTTTCACATTTAGTCATGAGCTTGAATGCAGTGCCAGTGGAAAGCTGGAGGATAATTAAGGAAAGCAAAGCAAGTTAGATAAAACTCCTAATGGAATTATTGGTTGAAGTTATGTGTAAGAAGATTCTGAACACAAACATCTTATGCAATTTTGAACTACTGTGTAGAATCTGTGACCCATAAAACCGCCAAAGGCCAGCAGAGATTAAGAAGCGGAGAATTTAGTGGATCATGCCTCTCTGGTTGCCCTATTTTGAGCTGCGTTGGAGTGGCTAAAAATGAGAAATCACAGACAACAACCAGCCTTTGTGCAGCAAGCACCAGAATTTATAATTACTAGGCTACTATTATCCAATACCACCCAAAGAAAGTCTGGCCCCCGTGTTGTGCACTATGAAACATAGCAGGCTTTGAACTATTGCAGTCTTCCATGCCTCCGGATAGAAAACCAGAAAATCTCATCTTTCTCTTTCCGCTACGCTAACGCTGGTCGAACATAGTAGCAACCAGATGCGTTTTGCTTAACTGTAAGCATTAACATATATTAAAATGGGAACATCTGTTGATGCATGCTGCAAGCTACATCCCACCAGCTCTACCAAACAACGTTTTCACATCACTCCCGCCAGCGCTGACGCAATGTCAACTGCTGTCTGTCAAGGTAAATTAATCCAGATTTAATTAGCGCGCCTCTGTTGAATTCAACACGAATTTTCCTAACATGCCCTGATGTTCCCAGGGTGGGTAGTGTGCCATATGCCTGTTAACTGGGTAATTCTCCTCTCAGCGCTCGGAATATAAACTACGGAGGAGACTCCTTGTCCCCCTGAAGCCCGTGGGGTAGAGCGCGGGAAAGTGCAGCCTTAATTAAAGATGATTTGAGGTGGGAGAGGTAGCCGCTGGGGCCGTGGTGAAGTGCGAGTGTGTGCAGTGCCGGCATGTGCTCCGGCGACGGCCTCAGTGTGACAGTCTGGAAAGGTGAGATGAGAGAATAGGGGACACGCAATCTGTGCAGAAGAAGAGGAGAATTCCAACACGTGTTCTGTCTGGTTTTCACAGAGGAATCTGCTCACAGAAGAGCGTCCATACAAACCCAATTCCAAGAAAGTCAGGTAAGTATATGCAAGAAAGTGCTGATTTTTTGGCTTGTATTAAAATAAAAGCTACACAAAGTCCAGATATTTAAAGCCATTGTTTATTTAGTTTTTTTTTTCTTGCTACACTTATTCGAAAAATGATGGCTGCAACACATTCTAAAAAAGCTGGGACAGAGGCGGTTTAACATTAGGAATGTTGTTAAATGTTTTGAATATGGGGTTATGCAATCATATGTCGCATATCCAAGCCCCTTTATGCATGAACCTATATATTGATTGTCCGATTAGGCTAACGAGCCAAATCTGAGGTTGCTCTCTCTTCCCGGTCATAAAAATACCAATGGCCTCCTGCATCAAGCAGACAACCCCGGCAACCCAGGCGAACTGCCCACTTTCCCTGCAGCTCGACCGCCACAAAACCAGTGTCCAGACGTCCAGACAGTGAGTGTCTGCACAGCCGACAAAGCCATTTCTCCACAGCTAGAAATGCAGCAAGGCACACGCATGTGCAAACATCTGTTGTGATCCAGTCCAAAATTGTGTTTAGTAAGGTTCTTTTGCTAGAACTATTGTTTTCAAATGCATACTTTCATTTAGAGTATAGCAAGTTTTGCTTTTAGTTAAATTTTCTTTATTTTACCTTTATTTTACCTCCTTATTTCTCCCCTTCTTTTATCCCTCTTCTGTTGGTATGTTCATCTAATAAATCCTTCTTTATATAAGCTAGTCTTGGTGTGCTTTCAATATTATTATACAAGTGTGTGGATCCCTGAACTCAAACCAACCTCAACCTCAGAAAACAAATGCTTTATGTGAAAAGGGTGAATTTATTAAATCTTCGGTTAATTAATTGGTGGATTAAATAAATACCCCTAATTACACTACACATGCTTGGGTGTAAAACGCAGCATGGATGGGCCGAAGTTCACCACCTCAGCGACAAAGCAGAGTTGCATCAATACCAATGCTAGAACTTAAACGCAGTATCGGTATATACCTAAGACCAATACCTCAAAGTAAATTCTGGCATGCATGCATAGATGAAACTTGGCAAGCAAGCAGCAAAAATATTTAAAATCTGTAACATCAGTAAACACTGTAGTGGGTGGTCTACTAGTTGAAATTCTTCCAAAGCTACTGGCTTCACTGATACATCACAATTATACCAGACAGTACAACATAAAAACATGCTAATGGTATAATGACATAATGCAGTTCCTAAATTAATGTTATTGGTGGTTGTTATTGAGAGGGCACACATAGAGGAGACATATGAAAAGAAAACAGTTTGTTAAGGTATTATTGATAGACTTTAGATTAAGTTTGGCCTAGAGCTAGCACAGTGGCCCTATCCATCCTGCACTGGACCTCTGTTGGTCACCTGCGACCGCAGTGGAGGGGTTTTGCAGTCTTTGGCTCCAACTAAGCTGAGAACTATTTTGGCTCAACAAATGTATTAGTATTTACTAAAAGCATGTAGATTCTGATCTCAGAAACATAGTATACAGAGTAAACATAGAATAGTGAATGTGAAACAACATTCAGCACAGTTTCTGCACAGCCATATAAGCTGCTGTGTGCTTACTTGTGCAGACCACAGGTTTATCTATACATTTATCAGTTCTGTTTTTAACTATTTTGCACAATGCATTTTACAATTAATTATTTTAAATATGTAACACATGGTTGTTATTACTAATTACATGTCAGTATATACCAATTACTAAAACATTGTTTAGTCTTACGCATTTCAAACTGTTGTGTGTGTGTGTGCATATATTGTGCATGCTGTTAATCCAAGCCTGATTTAGTTTACAGAACACAGCTTTTACCAAAATCAAATCTCAGGATTTATGAGCTACTTATGTTTGATAGAGTTAGTCTCGGTGCTGGTACTCTGTATCGGTATTAGCTGATACTCAAAGATCAGCGAAAAGAATTGGATGGGGAAAAAAAACATGTTGTGTTTAAGAACAATGTTTCCCAACAAATGTTTGCAAGGATTTTAGCCTTTTCACCCTCCAAAGAGCACTCAGGGAATACAAAAATCCCTGCAAGGCCAAAAAACACAACTCCATGGTTGCGAGCTTTGATCTCTCAACAACACTGTATTAAAAATCAGCATGTTTGCTTGATGGGCATCACAACACGGGCTTAGGAAAACTCAGACAAACCACTATCAATAAACACTGTTTATCAGTGCGTCCACTGATCCAGTAGAATGTGTCATATGTCAAAGGCGTCCAGGAACGCTGCAGACTTAATGGACTCAAGCTCATAAGAAACGACTGATTGTGGTCTGATGAGATGCGAATATTGGACGTCATGTTCTCTGGCCCAAAGACATTAAGGACCAGATTGTTACAAGTTGAAAGTTCAAAGCTCAGGGTCTGTCATCTGCAAAAGCATCATTAGTGCCAAAACAGATTCTTCTGGGATGTGCACGCTTATTTTATGATAACGCTGAGCTACATTCTGCATATGTTAAAACATCAGTCAGAGAGTGCAGGTGCCAGACTGTCCTGCCTGTCTCCTATGTGGCGCGCATATATATATATATATATATATATATATATATATATATATATATATATATATATATATATATATATATATATATATATATATATATATATATATACTACCGCTCAAAAGTTTGGGATCACAGTGAAATGTTCTTGTTTTCAATGGACTGACGGGTCTCTAAAGAAAGTTGTTTCTTTCTGGTCATTTTGAGTCGGTCAGCAAGCCATCAACTGCTGATGCTTCAGATACTAAACCTAGAATGTTGTTCTCCCTTTTATGCTCACTTATTAGTAGAATTAGTTCAGCTGTGCATCACATTGAGCAAGGGTGTCCTAACAACCAGCCCGATAACATCCTTAACTTGGATTGGCGGTCGTACCAGGAGATTTAGACAGAGGACTGAGAATTGCTGATAATAGGACTATATGCAAAATAAGCCTCTATACAAAAATAGGCTTTAATACAAACATTTTTATTCTGTAAAATCATCTGATACACTTACATTAATTGTGAAATGGACAATTTTGTTTGTGAATTGCATAATATATATATATATATATATATATATATGCACACACATTTGCATAGCTTGTTGAACTAAAGAATTGCAAATTATTAACATTTAGTGATTAGTTTCCAAATCGCATTAACAATGTACATTTTCTATTTTCTTGCTGGTCTTACAAAAAGGTATATATATATATATATATATATATATATATATATATATATATATATATATATATATATATATATATATATATATATCCTAACCCATGGGAAAGCTAACTTAACGATATTTATTATTTCTCTTTAGTACTTGATTAATCATCAAAATAATTAGTAGATTAACAAATGGCCAGTTTGCATAAATATTGAATCCTGTTGTGTAAATGTGAATGGGCATTTTTTTGTAGATGCCTCTAAGATCTTTATCCTTTATTCCTTGTCATAAGTCTCATCTAATAAAAGGATTATTTCAAGAATTCTTAAAGCTGAAATTTGAACTACATCAGCGGTGCACTGCATGCAGTGGTTTGCATTATTAACACATGGCTGCAGACTAAAGGTGTCATTTGCAATGTACTAACTGAAGAACATCAAACACAAGAAACAGGCAGGTTGAAATGTCTGGAGAATTCAGGGATCACGACCTTAAATAAGTCATGTCCTTAAGTTGTATTGGTGAAATAATGAACAAGTTTTGATGTAAAATGTAGAGTACCTCTCACTCTGTCTGACTGTGCTTTGGTAGTAGTACTTCAAGTACAAAGCATGAGCAAAATGGTTCTACTACTGATCAGAACCTTTTTTTTTTTTTTTTTTTAAAAAAGCATGAATTTATGCAGCTTTATAAAGATGTAGAACCATCAGAACCTCGGTCACACAAGTTCTATTTCAAACTTTGGGTCTGAAATTAAATTTAAACAAAAAATTATGCAATTATGTGCAATTCTGTAAATCTGTAAATAATACTGTTCAGAGTTTTTGACTTTTATTATTTATATTGTAAATATCCTGTACTGGGTATCCTGTACCACTCGTCTATTTGTATACTGAGTGCCTTGCTATCCCACTGTGAATTTAACCACTGTGTGACTAATAATACGCAGCTACGGCTAGTGAACTGCTGCTACAGGAGCTAGCGCTACTGCTGAGGTAAACTATGATTACATTCCTCCCGTTTGATCTTCTCCGAGCTACAGCTCAACACCGTCTGAGTACATATTCAGACAAACACGCAGATCAGTGTCACAAACAGGATCTAAATCTGTCAATAAATGAGCTTTTAAATGAATAGCAGGACTTTTACAGTGGTGGTCTGACGTCTTGTGTCACAGGACGCTGGCAATATGGCGGACGTAGTATGTCCGAGATTGTGTGGCTACTAAAACTCACCTACTGAAATTACCTACTAGTCTACCGCTCGAGCAGTACGTACTGACTCTCATCTAGTACCTACTGACTAGTTGATGATTTCGGACACACCTCATGGTTTATATTCAGACCCACCCCCCATAACATTGGTTTCACCCATTGTAGGCATGTAAAATATCTATGGTGAACTATTGCAGCTATGATGGCTCACGCTACGTGCAACCCCCCCCTCTCCCACGGAGTGTTTGTTTTCCGTCCACCTATGAAAACGTTGCCAGTTGCCTTCACTGCCTGTGCAACACTGCAGTACCCAACTCCACCATAAGTATGGCTTATTTGTTTGGATTTGAACGCAACTGGCATCGTCACCGCTGAGCATGGCAGTGTGCCTCGCTCTCGCTCGCTTCCTCAGCCTCACTATATATGAGTAAAATAATAAAGTGCTTCCCCGGCTGAGCAGATGTGATTGATGTCTTTTATCACTCTTGGCGTGTACCGCTGTCACCAGGCCCATATGAGTGGAAATGGAGCGAGGAGCGCCACTATCAGCCCATTACACCAGCCCCTCGTTACCTGGGCAACCACGCTATGTGTCACTCAGTCCTTGCCGTCCTGGTGCGCGTGTATATGCGAGACGTTACGGCTTAATGAGAAGACACATTATTTGCGATAGCTTGTCCTGACTTCAAACCGCAAGCGCAACCCCTGACAGGAGCAACAATGTTGTAAACAGAGCAAGACGTATGTATCACACAAACACGTGTCAGGCCGATTCCCCGCTGGATTTTCCGTCCTGGTGATTTATTAGGTCATCAAAAGGTTGATGTTCAGGGTTTTAGGTGTTTAGAAGGCCATTAAATGGCTATTACAGGCCCTTTATTTCCACAGCATTAGCAATAATGGCTGCGATAGACTAAAAAAAAAAATAATAATTGAGCTGCTTGCGGAGAAAGGGTCTCTTTCGTCCTCTCTCCTCTTCGCATGACATTACCCAAGCTGTCACACTCGTCCCTGCCCACCAAGCCCCTCTGGGCCACAGGGCTGAGCGAGGTGGGGAGGGGGGTCAAGCAGAAAGAGCAATCTCCAGGTTTTCAGTGGTCTAAAGGGGAAACTCAAAGACTGCCAGCGATCGTTTTGAGGTCAGAATGGAATGAGCTTTGATAAAGACATACATCTTGTGACGGTAACTCAGGAGATGACAGAATCACAAGGACCACCTCAGGGTAGCTGACATTATAGTGATGAGAGCACTTTTACGATGGCAGAAGATGTATTGGGGCAGAGGCATTGTCATTATTGACTGCTGTCTCGTGTCCATGTTGTGAAAGCCACATAACTCTTTCATTTCAACAGGAGTACTTGTCTGTTAATGGCTGCTCTGTATGGTTTGAGTGTTGCTTCTTTGAAACGTACTCACCTCAGATAAAACGTGGGCTGACGTGATCACTGATCTGGTGCTGTTTCATCTTGTTCAGGATGCATTTGATTCACTATGGAGTCTCATGTTATGAGGTGGAACCAACATCATCAAAGTCCCTTTCTCTGGACATACAGAAGCACTTCACCTTTCTTGTCTGAACCAGACAGCCAAATAATTCTCAGTATCATTTTCAGGATCATTCTCGGCACATAGTGGTACATGAGTGTTCAGGGACAGCAAAGCTTTTAAACATGTGTCCACTCACTGTCTATTCTATTAGTGTACTGCCCCCCATCCTGTTGGTGTACCAGTGAAGGCATTGCTTGTAAATGATTGAAATTGAAATGATGGTGTTTGATATGTTATCTATAGATATATAATCATATTTAGGGGTCAGGAGAGGAAAAAAACAAAGTTAGATTAGAGTCTTAATTGCACGCTAGCTGTGTTGGCTTTTTACATGCGGCTGCCTGGTTAAAACATATGCTACATGTGCACCAGTGGTTTTCTTTAATGCTTAAGTGTCTGAAAACATCTTATTTTGGAAATTGTTTTAAGAACATTTTATTTGTTATCCCTTTAGTTTCACTCTTGTGACATCTTCACTCTCAGTGAGTCTGCAATAAATAAAGGAGCTAAAGGCTATTCCCTGACTCCAGTGTCATGTGTACGAAGTTTGGCTGGCTGTCTAACTAAAGTCTCAGCACATCAGCAAGGGCAGTACAATTAGACACTCCTACTTGTAGATGTAGATCATCTGTTGGTGCACAGTTTGTGTTGGTCATTCATAAGTCCTATATCAGTGGTCACAGAACGCTGTTGGCTGGACTATTGGTTGGACTATTCTCAGTCCAGCAGTGACGCTGAGGTACTCTCCAGCAGCACACACACTAACACACCACCATCACCACATCAATGTCACTGCAGTGCTGAGAATGAGCCACCACCCAAATAATACCTGCTCTATGGTGGTCTTGTTGGGGATACTGAATGACAGGGTACCGAAGTATGTAGAGAAACAGATCTGTAAGTGTAGAACTATAGAGTTCTCCTATATGGTAAGCAGAGCTGATAAAGTGGACAGTAAGTGTAGACACAAGGGAGGTACCTAATGAAGTGACCAGTGGATGTATAGTTTTCTATTGCTTGGCTAAACTAAACATTATGAATTCAATGCAGATCCTATGTCTCATAACACCCCTGCATCTTTCCTTTTAACACCTTCCAAGCTGCATTCACACTACTGTGACAAATATGCACTGCGCACCACTCTGTAGATGTGTGGCATCTGTTCTCAATATAGACCTAGCAGCCGGTGGATGCGGACATATGCAATATTTAAAAATGAGGCAATATGCAAATTTTGAATGTTCATAAAACAGTAGCTGTGTCCGAAACAGCACCCCAGTGTTTACTGTGTAGTGCACTGTACTGAGCGAACTCAGATAACATGAGCATTCAAAATAGTCTACTATCATCACAAACTCTATTCCTATATATAATGCTGTTCTATGCAATGATCCAATGATGCAATGATGTAGTGTAAAGTAATAGGTTGCTTTAGTCACATGATTCTGATCAGCTAAATTCAGAGACTAGAGGTGTGTCCGAAATCACCTACTAAGTCAGTAGCTGCCAGACTGGAGTATGTACTGCTCGAGCGGTAGAGTAGTAGGCCGTTTCAGTAGTTTTTAGGATCCGCGCAATCTCGGACGTACTACGTCCACCATCTTACCAATGTCCTGTGACGCAAGACGTCAGACCACCACTGTAAACGTCCTGCTTTTCATTAGAAGCCCCCTTTACTGACAGATTTAGATACTTTTGTGACACTGACCTGCGTTTTTGTCTGAATATGTACTCAGACGATGTTGAGCTGTAGCTCGGAGAAGATGAATCAGAAGATTGTCTCAGAAGTTGCGTTACCTTCTGTATCAACAGTTTATAGCAGTAGCTACACACATACAGCCAATGTATACAGTTTTTTCCCTCCTCTTTAAATACATCTCCAGTTGAATCATGGAATAGCACATTGTGCTGCAGTCGCATACATAAAAATGGCTCCCGGTTCAGTAGGTCGTCCAGGTGACGTTCACGTATTGCACAATGGAGTATTAGGAGATACTAGCCATGCTCGCCTACTGATTTCACCCACTGAGTAGTAGGTAAGTAGGCAGTGTCAGACGTGCCCCAGGAGCCCAAACTGCGCAAGTTTAGATGATTTCACGACAGAAAGGTACAAACAGAAAATTACAACTTATGTTATAAAGAGAGATTTTAACTGAACTATAAGATTAGCTGCTATTGATTTGATACCATTAAAGCAAATATCTTCTGATCCAGACCCTCTTCTACTTAAGAAACTAAACAAAAACCATACAAAAGTATGTTTACAATGTGTTTGTCAGGGGTTGGATCGACCTCTGTATCAAGGTGCTCCACAATCTGTGTCGTTTGGTTTTCTTTTACTGGCCTGCAGAGCAAACATTCAATTCCGTGGTGATGGTCAACATTACCATAACGGTTGTTTACAGAGCGTAACATTAGATTTGAAGTCTATGACCAGTGCACACCCACAGATCAAATGTACACAATACTTGCTCCTACCATCCGTATGAAGGTGAAGTCGGCTTATGCCTGGTTCACACTACACGACTGTTTGAGTGGTCAGGTTTTTGGCGAGTCTTTCAGTTGTTGTGGCTTTCACACTACATGACTGATCAGTAACACGGGGTCTCGAATTACACGACTTTCACTCTGGA
Source organism: Megaleporinus macrocephalus (assembly GCA_021613375.1). NCBI lineage: Eukaryota > Metazoa > Chordata > Actinopteri > Characiformes > Anostomidae > Megaleporinus > Megaleporinus macrocephalus. The sequence continues at coordinate 35,396,741 of CM038711.1, read as the reverse complement.
GAATCGCCAACTCATCTGGCTTCGGTCCAAAAACACGTTTTTGTCATGAGAACACATGAAACTAAACACATGTGCGAGCTAGCGATACCATGTAGAACACGCTATTTCCAAAACCGATCTGCAAAAAAGAAGAAAAAGGTACGACAATTGCTAAAGGCACGAGGCCAGCAGGGACTGTCTGTTCTGCAGAGAGTTGGAGGTAAATATTTTATCAGTAAAAAAGGTACGTGTCGCACGCACATTGCGTGAACGGTGACGTGGTCCTCTCTTTACGTGAGCCCATTGGCTGTAGCTAGACGCTGCTGTTGACTCTTAGTCGCCGACTGGCCTACATATTAAACATGCAAGATATTTGCCGAGCATCTGCGATTAGGCTCGGCGAGCGTCTTTCAGCAGTTCGCACTACACGACTGAGCAGGCGCAGAGTGGTCGCCGATTTGCCTCCAAGCAGAGTTTTTTTGTCGGCGAGCTACATAAAACAGTCAGCGACTAAAAAACCAGGCTAAAACCGTGTAGTGTGAACTAGCCATTATTTGCCAGTTTTCTCGTTCCACCTTAAATTATGCAGCAGGAATGAAAAGCTGACTTTAGCTTTATGTGATTGGCAGGGGTGAGTATTGTGTTGTGAACAGTTTGTATGTGGATTCTGTGGCTGTGCACTGGTGAAAGATTTAAAACAACAGCTACAAGAACCACTGGGAAACAGCAGCAATATGTTTTGTGTATGTGTGTGTGTGGGCATCAGGTCAGGTTGGAATTTAAAACTTGATGAGTGTGGGGTATAGACAACGTTCTGTCAGGTTCGATTTAGGTTTGAACTCAAAAACTGGTGCCGTGGGTCAGCGCGGGTCAAGCTGGACTGAAAGTTATCAGGCTGGACTGAAAGTTATCAGGCTGCACTGTAGCATCTTTACTTCTCAGTCTTTGCACAAGTCCAGCTCTGTGGAACTTACAGTCCATGTATGTTATAAACAGATGGCTTGTGAAAGCCTTCACTATTCCACATCACGTGGCGTAACGTTGCCTGTCCAAAGAAAAACGTGTATCTACATTTATGCTCATTTTTTTGTTTTCTACCTCATTTAAGTGCAGCAGCTGTCGTTTTTCATTGTGCGAACATTTCATGATGAATGGACCAATAAAAATGCTCCAAAACAGTAAAAAAAAAATCTGGTTCCATTGACTAACATTGAAAGTATGGGCTGTTTTCGTCCCCTCCTGTAAAGTTGACAGTTTGGAGGTTCTTGTTTCTTTCTTTGGATAGCGATGATAAGGAACAACTCTCAGCTAGTTCTCAGTTAGAGACAAGAACAATACAGCTCTCGGTCTTACATGTCTGTCTTTTCATTTACGAAACAGAATTCAATACATATGACAATAATGTCCTGAAGATAAAATCCTAAACTGAACATAATAAACAAGACGAGTTTAGGGAAGAGATGAGGAGAGAGAGAGAGAGATATTGGATTTGGCAGATTTGTTGCCAAGTGAAGCAGCTTACTCTCCGAAAATAACTGAATACAAACACAACCCTCGGTGCACAAACATGTTTTTATTTGCTTGTGTTCAGTTGGATGGCGCTTGCTAATTCGCCATTGATTGGGGTTTACGGTCAATGAATTATGAGTTTATAAAAATGTTCGGACGCGACCTTTTCCCGACACATTCTGGAACCCTGCCACACAAGTTGGCTGGAGTCTGGCCTGCTGTTTAATTCCCTCCAGACAAGCCACTGTTGAATCTGCTCTGTTTGTGTTATGGTGGATTGGTGGGAGGTGGAATGGTGGGGGTGGAATGAGGGAGGAGGAGGGGGGGGGACTGTGTAGACACAATATTATGCTGTCATCATAAAAATAAAGTAGCGTTCACCTTAGGTCAACTTAGAGGGAAAAGAGTTGATTCAGCAGAGTCAAGCAGAGCAGACTAAAATACAGCGAGCCATCACATTGTGGCTTTGTCCTTAGTCTCGAGGGGAAATGTAGTGTGAAAGAGGGTTTGTCCTCAGCGTGATGTGGTTAGAGGGGGTTCTGTTTCAAAGTTGCTGTAAAATCAATGGAATATAAGAAAAAACGGCAAGCAAGAGCAAGCTGTAAACACTCACAAAGGAAGAGAGAGAGAGAGAGAGATGGTGGGGGGCGAGTTAGAGAGACAGCAGTGTAATTGTTTTGAATTGTTTAAACGTTTATTATTAAAGACCACATAATAACTTCATCCAACACGGTAAACGATTGATAACAGGTACATGCTTCAAGCTCAAGACATTGGAGATGCATGTATTAGGTACAGAGTCCAGGGTACTAAATGATTCTAATATCGTTTTGAGTTTTATTATAATTACTTTAACTGCTTTTTCACTGCAGTGTACGCGATCAACTCTACTTTTTTTGTTTTTTTTATTTGGTGGAAATGGTATCTGGTACCGAAATTTTTTTTTGTTATCACAAAAAAATATTTCTGGCAAGCCAAGCCGAAACCAAAAGGTGATGTAAAGACTTTGTAGACTGTCCATTGGTCAGAGAGGTTTGTGGAGAGCGAGAAGCCACTTTTTGACCCTAATGCCTAGTTTACACTACCGACAAAACCCTTTGCTTGGAGGCAAATGGCCGACCATTTGGCACTCACTCAGTCGTGTAGTGTGATTGGCTAAAAGACGCTCTCCAACCTGTCGCCGAGTGCTCGCCGACTAATTGCAGACGCCCGGCAAATATCTAGTATGTTTAATATCTGGGCCAGTCGGCGACTGTGAGTCAACAGCAGCAACTAGCTACAGCCAACGAGATCACGTAGAAAGAGAACCGCGCCACTGTTCACGCAATCTCTTTGGCTGCGGGCGACACGTACGTTTTCATTGATAAAATATTTACCTCCAACTCTTTCTGCAGAACAGACAGTCCCTGCTGGTACCGTGCTTTTATCCATTTTTGTAAATTTTTCTTCTTTTTTGCAGATCAGCACAGTGACAACTCGTATCGCTGGTTTGTTGACATCGGTTTTGGAAATAGTGTATGTTCTACATGGTATCGCTAGCTCTAACATGCATTTAGTTCTCGTGTCTTCTCGTTCCCGAAGTCAAATAAGTCGGCGATACTCCAGAGTGAAAGTCGTGTAATTTGTGACCCCTTGTTGCCGACCAGTCATGTAGTGTGAAACCCACAACAACTGAAAACTCACCATTACAGCACAACCAGTCACGTAGTGTGAACGGCACAAAAACCTGACCACTCAAACAGTCGTGTAGTGTGAACCAGGCATCAAGTGTAGCCTCTTGATCGACCAAAACATCTTGTCTTTGAACCTTGGTGTACTATTCCCAAACTATTCCCAAAATTTGTCTCCTTCATTTTCACAGTATTTTCATGTGATGCCACAATGAATATGTCACTGCTGGACTAGTCCACCCACCAAAAATATCCATCCCACAGCGTCTCATGGGCAGTATCATATGACCACTGATGATAGACTAGAGGATGACCAACACAAAAGGTGCAGTAACAGCTGAACTATTATCTCTGACTTTGCATCTACAAGGTTGACCAACAAGATAAGAGTCTTCAACAGAGTGGACAGAGTGCAAAACTCTGTTGGATCCACAACAAACATTAACATGTCACTGCTGAGAATGATCCACCACATACATAACACATGCTCAGTGATGGTCATTACAGTTTTTTGACCACTGAAACAGCAAAGTTTACAGAGAAACAGATAGACTACAATCTGTAACTGTAGAATAGAAGAAATGCTCCTACATGGTATGTTAAATATATGAATATGATAAAATGGACAATGAGTGTAGATACATGGCTGCTTAGTGTATATCTGTATCATATATATATATATATATATATATATATATATATATATATATATATATATATATATATATATATATATATATATATAACTAGCTAGTAAACAATCAATGTTAATTATACTTAATATACTTAATACTAATCAAACCAGAAAAAAATCTGTTAAAAAACAAGTAAAGAAACAGGAAGACACAGTTAATCCAAGAACAAAACAAACCTTTCAGAACTGAAGACAAAATAAAACTTTGCAAGCTAATTACTGTGCATTTATCCTTTTATACCTATATATAAGCAATAGAAGCTATAAATACACAGCACTCCACCGGCTCAGCCTTGTGTTTCATTATCTGATGCACTGCGTCTATATCCAGCAGAATCTATACGTTTATTTATTCATGTATGTGTATCTGCTTTCCCTGCTGACAGCAGAGGCTGCGTGTGCTTTCATAACGGTTCCAGTTTCAGGCGGCACCTCAAAAACCAGTACAGAACACACAGCGAATGCTAATGTCTCACCCACTGAAGAGCCATTACCCTCACACGTGCATGCTCATTTCCGAGGGCCCGGAGCCACACAGAGCTTCTCCAGTATCAGCACTACGCAATAGGGGAGAACAGTGAAAGCATGAAGGGTTAAAGCAGTGTGATAAGGCGGAAGGGAAATCGCGGGCTGTGGGGTTTTCAGATAAAGGCGCTAGCGCTTAGCAGTTGGCCAGCCAATTCCATCATGTTGCACTCCAGAAAAAAAAGTGTTGAAAGTGGAAAGTGGAAGGAATCTCCTGGGAGGGAAAAAAAAAAACATTCTCATGACAGCTGACACTCACACCGCCGCTCCAGTTTATTAAGACATCGAGGAATTTCTAGTGCGCAAAACACCAACACTCTTTCTCTGCTTCTTGATTAACTTCAACCCTTGTTTTTACAATTGTAAATGATTATAGTAGTTATAATCTTTGACTTAGAAGTTATTGCATAATTTGAAAGCCAGAAGATCCAATGGAATATAACAATAGCAATCTTTCTTATTTAGGCATTTAGGACCCATTTTAAAATAATATACTCACAGCCTCCCCAAGTATATGCCATCACTTAATCCATTACAAGATTATATAGAAGTGTTATGTAACAGCTTTACTTGTCTTTTAGATGAAGCTCGTATTGATAAGAACTGTAGCTGATGTTTCGCATTACTAGTGGGTACATGCTTCGTGAAAAGGTTTTGGAATTTTGTCATTTAATTTATTTTTAAACATATAAACATAAGGTTATCAAGGTGTCCAGCTCTTAAACACATGACACTTTTAAATCCAGGCTGAAAACATTCCTGTTGGAGCAGCATTGAGCTCAGTTTAATACACTGTTAGCTCTATAACGCTTATATCCCATAACAGCACTTTCATCCTAATTTTTATTTGTAATAAATTATATTATTAAGTTTTATTTCTAACCTCCTATGTGTTTTTACATTTTAATTTGGTGATCATATTTTCTCATTTGTAAAGCACTTTGAATGAACGCAGTGTATAAAAGGAACTATGATAACAAACCTGCCTCGCCTTCCTTTTTATGATGTGATGATTCTGGTATCAATCTGTATCCCCTAAACAAATTTGTGCACAATGTAAACGACCATTGGCATGTTCAAACGATGTAAAAACTCAACAAAAATAGAGGTACATGTTTTTCATTGGACAGTGATGATATATGCTGTGGAAAACTGGACAAACACAAAGGATCGTATTTAAAAGAGGTTCTATTTAATTTTGTTACATATTTATATATATGTGTGTGGGGTCACTTTGTCCACAACACAAACAAACCCTTTTATCAACCATCCAAAATATGCTGGTGAACCTACTGGCTTTTATATGTTACAACACTTTGCATGTACAGTATTGTTCTAGAAAACTCTCTCATGTTGTAAGCATCAGGCAGTGATGTGTCCCTACTAATATATCCAGCGATTACTACCAAAAATTTGATCATCCTGTCTGAACATCTGTCAACCTCTCATTAACCTAGAGGTGCAGAAAGGGTTAAATCACGTTCTCTCTCTACCTGAGTCCTACCTCCCCGTAACAAATGGCCAGTGTGATTGGCTATGCCTTTCCTTTCAGCCACATAAGGCTTTGTAGCTATATGTTTGGTTGTAAGCAGCGCCAAAAGTGTAAGGAAAACTTTCCAGTCATATACAAGACTTGCTTTGCAAGACTCAGATCCAACCTGGGGTGGCAGCAAAAAAGAAGAAGGTTGACATTCGGAGTAATTTTTAAAGAAACATGTAAGTCACTTAAGGTCAGGTTCACTAAAGAAATAAGTCATAGAAATAGGTTATAATGATAACGTTAATGGCAGTGCTAGGCTTTGGCACACAGCAGGCTAACATTGTCTGTGTTCATAGACTCATAGGTCCCACCAATGTCAAGAGCAAATCTACGCCCTTACAGGCAACCAATTCTTAACCATCTCATGGTTACATTATATGTTTGAGACGACATGGGCACACAATGCAGAGAGTTAGCTAGCCAGAAATTTCTCAGGGTGCTTTCATGGGTGTGGACCCATTTCTCTTTTAATATAAAAGCAAATTTGGTTTCTGTTTAACTAAAATGAACAACCTGATCTTTGTCAGGTTCCAGTTTCCAGTTTTTTTGGTGTCAGCACCTAAGAGAGTTTCCCTGTGGGCCACTAAGCTTTGTAGTTAGAAGCCCTCCATTACACTATTCAAACGTCTGGTTCCCATCATTCCCACTTTGAGCAAATCTGACTCTGTAAGCTTACTTAGAATAAGGAATTTCACATCAAATTCTTCTGCATGACTTGACTGAACGTGCACATATTTACAGACATTTAACAGAAATTAAATAAATAAATCCAAGTAAATCAGGTAAATGCACCCTACCGTTTTACACTGCAGCTTCCATATCTCAGATAAACATTTGTACAAGGCTGATGTCTAACTGGATTAAAGACGAATGCTTGCTTTGAGTGCAGTAATAAAGGAGAAAATCACTGGCAGAACAGTTTGGCAGCACTGCTAGTACCTTATGCAGCTATTACCACAAAACACGAACAGCTCATTCTAGGCAACCATTAAGAATTCACAAGAGCATGGTGAACGTGCAGAGAGGGGAGTGACAGGACTCGGTGCTCTATACACAGTGGAATCACGAATGAGCCATCTGGCAGAACACACAAAGCCATACCAAAACTTTTAGGCTAGATGTATGTCTGAGATTGGGAGGAATTAGTGAAGGGTTTTAACACATTTTCTTCAGTAAATATCAAGCAGGCCTGCACAATAAACATTGTTTCAGGCTCATCAAACGTGTTATGGTTCAACTTTATTAGCCACCTGAAATAAAAGGAAAGCTCACACAGTTCTCGTTTTCTCTGACATTTCTACAAGCAAAGTCTATCTGATACAGTGATATAAATTTAATAAGATTAAGTGGTTCTTGGATACACAGTGAAGAGTAATCACAGCAATCACCTGCTTTTATGTTTGGTGCATTCAAACCAACTAAAGTTCATTAAATGTCATTTTATTATTTCTGATTATTTTCTATGCAGTCCCTTACAAAAACACTTTTACAGCAAATACAGATATATAGATAGATAGATAGATAGATACTTTATTAATCCGAAGGAAATTTAGCAGCCAGTAGCAGTTACACAGTACAAAAACAAAGTAAAAAACACAATAAACACAAACACAAAAAACAATAAGGTATATAAAGAATAAAGAATAAACTCCAACAGTAAAAAAGAATATATACAAGAGGGTAGGTAGTGCAGTAATAAATTACTTCTCTTACACATTAGTAATGTGTAAGAGAAAAACAGGTATCAGTAGATATATGACAGTACTGGGATATTTATTAAAAAATAAATAAATGTGCAAAGATTGTATTTAAGTAAATTTTAAATAGTGTTAAATACTGTCCAGGAGTGCACATCAATTCACAAACAATATTGTCCATTTCACAGTTAATTGAAGTGTATCAGATGATTTTTAAAGAATAAATATGTTTGTATTAAAGTCTATTTTTGTATAGAGGCTTATTTTGCATACAGTCCTATTATCAGCAATTCTCAGTCCTCTGTCTAAATCTCCTGGTACGGCCGCCAATCCAAGTTAAGGATGTTATTGGGCTAATTGGTTGTTAGGACACTCTTGCTCAATTGTGATGCACAGCTGAAAAACATTCTACTAATAAGTGAGTATAAAAGGGAGAACAACATTCTAGGTTAGTTTAGTATCTGAAGCATCAGCAGTTGATTGCTTGGTAACCGACTCAAAATGACCAGAAAGAAACAACTTTCTTTAGAGACCCGTCAGTCCATTGTTATGTTAAGGAAGGAAGGAAAACAAGAAAATTTCACTGTGATCCCAAACTTTTAAGCGGTAGTGTATAATGTATATATGAGAGAGAGAGAGCAGAACACAAAAATACCGCAATGCCATTATGCCAAATACTGCAATACCAATATCTTGCAGCCCTAATATGAAGTTAATTTGCATATTTCTGTAATGCATGTCTTTCTCAGGGACGTCCATGCTTACCGCAGCATGACAATGATGAGTCACGTCTTGCACACATTCAAATCAGAGAGAGGGTACGAGACTGGCCTTCCTTGCGTCCAGACCTCTCTCCATTGAAAATGTGGGTAAGGCACAATAATGAAGGCCCCTTGTGTTTGCTCAGCTGAAGACTTGAGATCTGCTTTTAAAATTAGATCCATTAATGTATCAAAACATTTTTAAAGTGAGTTTAAGGGAATGTGATTGTGAACATGCTGCCATCAAGTTTAAAATGAACAAACAAATACAAAATAATTCATAAGCTAAAATATTAAATACTGGGTTTTGTAAACTACCCAGTATTTTTTTGCAAACTAATTAATGTGTTTTTTTTATTAGCATTTGAAATACTGTCCCAACTGGAATTGGGTTTGTAAATGAAAGGGGGTACGTCTTAGTAATACAGTAATAATACTGATACAGGATCATGTAGAATTAGCCAGGCTTGTGAACTGCACATGAAAATGTATGAACGTATGAATTTTCATGACTGCCACTTCTGTGGGTGAGACATTTGAGGTGTTTAATGAAAAACACACTCTTACATATTACACCTTCAGACTCTTCTGCAATAGCAGTAAAGGTCCACTGGCTAAGAGCATTTTTTATCATGAAGAAAACATTAAACAGTATTTTTTTTTCTCCAGTGTATCATTTACTGTGATATTTTGGTGACTGTCAAGCCACACATTTCTCTCCGTTTCCCTCTTTCTTTCTCTTTCTCACATTCACACAACACTGCTGTCAGGTAAGGTGACTCATGTGTCCTTGTGATGGCCATTAACAGAGGCTCCAATGTTCCTCTGGGTGTTCTTTGCACAAGCACTGCAATAAAATTTCTCTGCAAGCATGTGGTTTCCTGCAGACTATGCTTGCGTTCAACAAAAAATAACATGATACCCTTAAGTTAGTGTATGTGATGCTATAGTGCATGTTACAAAAGCCGACCTGCTCATCCAATGTTTCTTTTGAAATCAACAGTTGCTCTCAGCCTGTACTCTTCTGCAAAGGTTTTCCATTAGATGTGGAACCCTGCTGTGAGAAATTGATGGCATTTAGCCACAAGACCACTAGTGGGGGCAGATACTGATGTAAAAGGGATTCAATTGGGCTCCATCACTCCAGAGCAACCCATTCCTGAGGAAGCTTTGTACCCCTCCAGTTGACACTTGACCGGGGACATGGTGAGGCTCATCTGTGGCCTCTCTAGAGTGTCCTGTTTTATCGGCAATGGCTTTCTGTTGGATTGGATTTCACAAGCTGCACAGGTGCAAATAAACACCTGTCAGCAAGGTGTGTTTAAATTTGATAATATTGCTGCCTGGATACATGTGGGCATATGGTCTATTTCAGTAGGTAGAAGGAGTTATATCTGAAAACACATATGAGAAGTAATTAGGTTCCTTTGGGGACAGATTTGATAGATTAATTTTGATTAATTTGTTTGGTTTCCTTTAAGAAACCATAGAATATAACCATATATATATATATATATATATAATTGCTATAAATAAAAGTCATGAAATTAATGGTGAGATATAACCATTTAAGTGTCCTTGAATGTCTCTGGACTGCTGGGATTTAATGAATTGCTGAAACAATATTTTATGTTTTACCAACAGGCCCCCTATCTGTGTAGTATTGATTGAGAATATGTCTACAGCAAGTAGAACATTTTTGAGTTTACCTCTTTTTAAAAATGGAATGAAGGTCTCGGTTAATGTGCACTTGGGCATGAAAGCTATCCACTAAAAGATATGGTCTTAAATTCTGTTTTCCTCGCAATGCCCATAAAATAGCACAAGGTCATATTGCTATGCTTTATCCTCTCTCGTATGCACTGATAATGGAGTCGTACCAGGGGATAAAGGCCTGCTCTCTTTCTTCCCCACCCACTCTACATAAAAAGTGATTTAGATGAGCAGTGGTGTTGCTAGGAATAATGAGGCATTGTGGTGTGGTTACTCTACAGCTACTGTCCATCGAAGAGAGAGAGAGAGAGAGAGAGAAAGAGGGAAAGCACACGTCAAGTCATATTCTGTCATATGAGTACTCTGTCATGCAGGATTATGACTGCGATGTCAGATGTGTAGATGGCCATTTCGCCAGCTCCAAGCGTCCACTCACAACAGCATAGGTCTAGATTTACAAGTCTCTAGGTATGGATTGGCAGCGAGAGCAGTTTACTGCATGCAATATAACTTATAAGTGAACAGGCTCATGTGACCAGAGACAGTGTTCTGAGATTAGATGTTTGGACATTTGCAATGACTTGAGATGAGGTCATAGATGCATGGCCTATAGTATCTTTGTATTAGTCAGATGTAATATGCACTCAGCTCCACTTACGCATGAAACTGTATGCACTGCACTTAAACTGGTACCTCAATACTTGAACCATAGAGATGTATATTCCATACACTCCAAACAACCCTGTATACCTATTAGCTGCTTACCTGAACATTAAACCACTCTCTATCATGCACTCTTCAGCTACTGTTTACAATCACCACTTAAACCTAGCTACCTCAACCACTGTACCTCTCCAGTATGTATAGCTGTAGCTGTATTCGCTGTACTACGTATTCATTGCTCTACCAAATAATTAAGTCTATTTATGCTCACTGCTGTTTGCACCAGTTCCAGACACATTCTTACCCTGACGGTTACTGCCTTAGCACATCTTGTACTTACTGGCTTTACACATATTGTCTTGTTTTGCACATATTGTCTTATTAACTTCTTAAAGTACTGCACTGAAGAAGTAGTCTGAAAGGGTTACGTTATACTGCACAGCCATGTACTGGTTTACATAAATATGAATTAAAATTTAATGATGTTAATCTTAATGATAGAAAGAATCTGGAAGAGCGGGTCACCAAGATGAAGCCTACGTATGGCTCAATCTGTTCTTTTATTTTTTCTGTGCATGCCAAAGAGCTTCCATTTAGCATTCAGCTGTCACAGTATAAAAGCCATCTAGCCTGCATATAGTGGCCATCCAAAGAAAAACAAGTATCTTCAAAATTTCAACTGTACATGAGAGGAAACAGCCTGTCAATGTATGACGGTGGCATTTTTTATTCTGGCCATTCATCATTAAATTTTAATACAATGTAAATGGCAGTTGTTGGCTTCAAATATTACATAATATTACAATAATGCATGTTTTCTTTGGACAGCAACAATATATATTTCTCCAAGAAAACATTATAATAACACTGCTTAAAATATGCTGATCAAACCTGTATAATAACTGTTTGGGTGAGGTCATAATATTCTAATGGGCATGCTGGATCGGCCATCGAACACTCCAACTAGCCTTCCTGAACATACTGAATACACAGGCTGTACATAAGTAGTAGGTGTTGGAGACCCCACTGTGTTCATAGCTCACTACAAATATCATCCAGCTTTGTGTGTTAATGCCTTAAAGGAAGGCGAGATTGCTATTCGCTCTACAGCAGACTGTGTGTCCTGGGAAATGTTTTGGTTTTTTTTAATGGCAGGTTGGATGAAAGACCACACAAATGGACAACAAGCAGACAGACAGACAAAGTATACTAAGTTATCCTGGCTAGGATAGCTTTGGCCTGGTTGTTAGCTTCCGCTCGGTAGGCTTCTCCAAAGTCCTTACAGGAAAGCTTACAGCCATACGAAACCAGACCACTATGTCTTTGAATGAGGAGAGACCAAAATACCAGTAAACACCTATCAAAAGCTTTATAAATGGTTTGTAGCATTTGGCCTTATAACGCACTATAATGTGAGCTTGTTCAGGCTACTTTGTTTACACAGCTCTCCACAACCATGGGGATGATGTGCCCACTCGTGCCACAATATTGCTGACCCTTCCCTGCAAGCTGATTAGTTATTTTTCTTGAAGGGTGGTCTTTCTCTGTAAACAGACACCATGTTGGGCACTACCAGCTTTCTCCTTCGTATTTCAACCAGCTCTCCCCAGTGATATCATCTCTGGTTTATCAGACTTGATCAGAAGGAGGTCTCATAGTTATGTGGGCCACATGAGCATTGTAATGGGTGAGGGTGAGGCCTACATTTTAAAAATACAGGTTAGGATTATGGCAAAGCATTTCCGCCAATTATTGGATACTTGAACCCCATTCCTGGGGTTTCACATGTAGTATAAGAATCTAATTAGGAAGAACTAGGTGACTTTATCCAGTCATGCCATTCCCTGCAAACTGTGACTTTCAGAAATACATGTACTGGTCCATGGCTGTATGGATTTATATGGAGAAAGATATGGAGAGAGGTTGTCTGTCTCCTATGTGCTGAACTTGGTAATTGCTTAAAAATAAAGATAACAACAAGATCCAACCCAGGGGGAAAGATGAAACGGAAGGTTTCCAGAGACGTTTAAACGGCTGCACTACCCACAGCGGCGCTGGTGCAGTCTGACTTTAGATTGGAGTTTCTTCTTAGCAGATCCATCTCTAGATTGCAAATAAATCGACGTTGTAAGTGGCTCCCTGAGCCCCATATCTAATCGATCCTGCGTTCCTGGGGTACCATTTTTATTTAGCCTCTAATTTTTTGCGCTCCCTCTGTCTGTAGTAAACCCATCAACTCCTGGAGACAGAAATGGGCAATTCAAATTGATTCAATATAAGCCCAGGTCTGTTCGGCATCTCTTTGTGAAAATGTTTATATTAATTTTCAGCCATCTCAAATCCCATTACCGTGTGTGCACGTCCCTCTTATAACAATCATAATAAAAGCCAATTGTCAGGGAGTTTGGACAGGAGGGCTCTGATTGCTTTTTCAGTTTACTCAGGCAAAGAGCTTTCACAGCACATCCGCACAAATTACATCAGCAGTAAGATCGGACTTTTTAACCCAACTATTTATTGGGTAAGTCAGCCGTTCACGTTCTCTGGCAGATTAAAATGTCAAATAAAATCTAGTGTGGCTTACATAAACGCTGATTCATCAGAAGACATCAAACACTGATTTATCAAGACGGGCAACCAGAAAAAAAAAAGTGAAATGACTTAAAAACATTTTATTTTCCTCCTTCATGTCTAGAAGACGATTGGTAGGTTCGAAATTGCAATGTCACATGATTTAAAGGCCACATTTTTAACAGTATGTAGCAGTTGACATAGAAGTTACACACACTCTCAATCATGACTTTTGGGGGCAGGGGAAAATTCATCATGCTGCCCAAGTACAAACATGGCCTGAAGCTGTTTTTTTTTTCCCCCCGTCTCTGCATCCTCAAACTCTGGCTACGCTTTCATATGGAAGCCCATTTTCAGCCACTAAAGGTGAAAAAAGAAAGTTTTTCTCTGTTTCTGACTTCACAATGTCATAATATAATGAAATAACTAGTATCTATAAGTATCTATAAGAACTATAAGTTCTGCTTCGACATGTCAAAATAACCACGTGTAATAACTTCTGTTTCTCTAACTTTGTTTCTCAGAATAATGGCTTGTACCAAAATCGCAGAGTCATTCATTCATTATCTATACAGCGAATCCTCCTGGGTCGCAGGGATGCTGGAGCATATCCCAGTGCTCATTGGGCAGAATACACCCTGGACAGGCTGCCAGTCCATCACAGGGCAGACACACAGACATTTACATTCACACCCAGGGAATTGAGTATCTCCAGCTCATCTGACTGAAGGTCTTTGGACTGTGGGTGCAAACCGGAGAACTCCGAGGAAAACAAATGCAGATACAGGAGAAACTCAACATCCCAGTCACCTGGCTTTGGAATCTAACCAAGGGCCTTCTTGCTGTGAGGCAACAGCGCCACCCACTGTGGCACCCTGTCACTCTGCCATCCTTGTAACAACTTATTTTGACAATTTTTGCATTAGTATGTCAAAATACAATAACACAGTGTTGAGTTTCAATGTCAAAATAATGACTTTTGAAATAATCACTTTTTGGAAATGTTAAAAAATTTTAAGGTTTCAGAAAATAAATCATCATTTATAGACACTCAATAAATATTTTGAGTAAATGAGTCTATTTTGCGCTGCTAAAAAGCAGATTTTAGTGTTTTTAGAAAAAGCATTTGAAAAACGCCACCATTTGCATGGCACATTATTCTTATTTTAAAGAAAGAGATCATCAGACAAACAAAACCTGTCATGGTGTAGCGGTGGCTGGAGCAAATGTGGACACACTCGCAAGCTTTGACACATTGACAGCTGCCTACATAGACAGCATTTTACATCATAGTATGCGCTCCCGACATGTAGGCTGTCCCAATTCATGTTGTCTTAAACATGTTGTCTACTGAGGAGCCTTATTTTCACCTGAGTTTAAGGAAGCATCGCATATCGGACAAAACAGAGCTACTAGCTGTAGGTAGTGTTAGGAGTCTTGCCCAAAGACTCTTAATAGAATAGTGAAGGGTGGTTGTCCAGGTGGGGGAATCGAACCCTAGTCTGTAACCCAGCACACTATACCCACCACTATAATGTGTATTTAGTAATGTGATCCACCGACCTCTGGGTTATGGGCACGTCACGCTTCTGCTGTGCCACTGCTAGCCAGGCATCCCCAAATGGGACAATCCTTGACTTAGAACACTAGAGTTTTATTCATTGGGCCACTGGAGCCTACTTATTATGCATGTTATATATCATTGCTGTCCAAAGAAAAACATGAAATGTCAACTTTACAGGAGTGACCAAAAACCTTTATCACTTTTAATGTAAGTCAATGGAATGAAAAATGCTTCTAAGCCATTGCAGCATTTCTACTGGTCAATTTATCATGAAACATTCACACAATGTAAACGGCAGCTGTTGATTTTAAATGATATAGAAATATAAAAATCAATAAAAAAAACTTTTTTTTGGCCACCTTCACTGACACAAAGCATTGGGAGACTGTTGGCAACTAGTGCTTCTCTGAGTAAGCCAGGAAAGTCATAATCATGGACAAATATGTAAACATTTCAACATTATTTAAACATACCAAGTCATTTTTTTTAATTTTTGATAAAAACAGTAAAGGCGAAAGAAGAGTGATATGTTTTTCTCCTCTCTCTGGCTTCCATCTGACTGGGAGTTGCATAAGTGCACTCTGAACATGCATTAATGAAGACTGAAAGCCAGTGGGCTTTTGTTTCACCTTAAAAAGGCCACTGTTTTTGCTTGAGATCCATGACAAGATATAGACTGTACATACAGAACAGCGAACGTGTTGGAACATTATTTACTGTGTGAGTAAGCAGACCTCTGCTCCTCGCAGGTTCAAACAGCCCATGTCCCGTGGTTATATTCGCAGCACTGCCACCCTGAATTTCAGTATGTATTCTGAGTACGTCCACTGTATCTCTAGTTTGTTTCATCCTGAGGCGAAAGAAATCTGAACGGGTCACAAGCCATCGGAACAGTGCCGAATGGCCACATGCACTCTGGAAACCCTGCTGGGGCATCCACACTAAAAACAGTCAGTTAGCTATTAGCATTTCTCTCACAAGCCAGAAAAAGGCCCCTGGCCTTTCAAACAGCCAGATAAAATGAATGCAGACATCACAGAGAGAGAGAGAGAGAGAGAGAGAGAGAGAGGCAAGCCAGGGCAATGCATGCAGTGGAGAAAATAATAAATGATCGATGTTAGCTGCTTGAGTAGTAGCAGCTAATTGACAGAAACACAACCTCTGCTTAGCAGAAAAACACAGAATTTTATCCACCATCAAATTAAAGATTTTTTTGGGGGGGCTAGGCATTGTACTGGAGGAAACACTAAATGAACCATACAAGCTTTTCTTCCCCCCCACTGGCTTGCTAAGATAACATATGCTGATTGAACTGCCTGTCTCCACTTGTAAGCAGCAAGCGAAGTTGATGGCCAGCCTGAGAAGGTTATGCTTTGAGGAAACAAATCAGCTGGGATGCATAAACACATCCCCTGCTGTAGTTCCTGATGTGTTATATTGATGAACATTGTTTTCTTCACAATAACGCATACAGTATAAAGAACTACAATATCTTTTTGGCTAAAATGTTACCATGACCTCCTGAGACTCATAAGAGGGCATCTCATTTCAACTAGTGCCACATACATTATTGTACCAGCTTAGAACCGATGTTCTGAAATAAGAACACACTGTTCTACTCAGTATCATCAGTATCATACATACATACATACACAAAAAACATCCATGGTTACAAATCCATAACAAAATAACAACAATAAAAAAATCCTAACAAACTCATATTAGAGTAATCAAAAAATTAGTCATTAGATTAATTGACTAATTGAAAAAAATAGATTATAGATTAATCGTTTATGAAATTAATCGTTAGATGCAGTCCTAGCATAATGGGATCTTATGGGTATGGATTTTCTTGTGTGTTTGTGTGTTCTTTCTCTCCTGTGTTTAGGGTCCATTCCGGGATTCCGCTCTGCTCCACTCCAGAATCCGTTTCATAGTTTGGCTCCTCCTTCCCTTTAAAAGAGGCACCAACTTCACACACCCCAGGAAGATCCTCATTCTGATTGTGAATTGTTGTTGTAATACTTTGTTTTGCTCTAATTGTTATCGACCCTGCTAGTTCTTTGACTTTTGATAATTTGCCTGCTCTTTATATTGTACATTTGTAAAGAGAACTGGTTGTAGGGGGTGATTGCCATTTTGTTTGGAAAGTGGGGTTTTGTCTGTGCTTTGAGTAGCTAGGGAGTTACTGCATTTACACTGCTCCGTCACGTCAACGGACGTGAATGCATTCCCCCTCTTCAGCTGGCCGCATGTGGGCGTAACAAGGGTGTTCCCTGCGTCCTCCAATGGAATCAGGTATGTGCGTTTCCAGGGGTGACGGGGCAGCGGTCATCAATAATTTTATATATTTGAAACAGATGTAAATATAAAAGAGGGTGTTTTAATTTAGTTCTGAATATAGAACAAATATTTCACACATTGAGGACGCTCATCGCCTGACCACCGACCCTCTTCTCATTGGATAGACGCATTGCGTTTGCTGGATTAATTTCCATAAAGTTCATCTCGCACCTCCCGAACTCAACACGCCGGACCCATAATGCACCGCGCAGCCGTGTCTGACGCAACCAACGCTCCCCATTGAAAATCAATGGGATACATCGCAGCGCATCGACACGACGGAGCAGTGTACATGCAGCGTTAGGCTAGCGCTGTGTCTTTGTTTTGTCTTTGGTTCTAGGCTAGTCAGTGTCTGTCAGGTAGTTAGTGTGGGGTTTGTTTGTTGTTTTGGCCTGGGTCACTCTTGAAGTCACTTTTGTGTTCATCTGTAAATAATTCACAATATATTTTTGTAAACTGATCAAACGTGTTTTGTCTGTCAAGTTAACAGTTTCCCATTTTTCATTATATGTGTTACGGCCTGACCTAGACCGGGCCATAACAGTGAATCACATTACACACTGTTCAGCCTGTTTGAAGTATTTAAGTTCATGATTTTGTTTGCGGTGTCAACCCATTCCCAGTTCACTGTGATTAATTGTGTTTTTTTGTGAAGTGGATCACGATTTATCACATTTGTCTTATTGTTAAACGATTTAAATTGTTATATGTGATTAATTGCATTGTTTCATGTAGTTAATCATAAGCACGTTTACTGGCAGACAATTAAAACAGTTAATCACAATGAATTACATTAATCTGTGTAGTTGATTAAAAACAATCACATCTATTATTTTTCCCTATTAAATAGTAGAGACAATATAAAAGACAATGTTCAGCAGAGTGAATTTATTACCTTTAAGAATAAAAAAAAAACATTGTTTTCATTATGTGACCATGAACATTTCCAGTTTTCAGTATCAACATTACCACTAGTTAGCTCTTATACCTGTTACATTATCACAAGATCCATCAATGGAGCTTCTTACCATTTACTAGCAAGATTTGACAGAATCCTCAAACTAGGAATACATTCTATAGCCAGTAATGATTTATCATGTTAACGCTTCATTAGCACATTATCTTTGACACTAATCATTTTGCATTACATTATTTTAACTAAACTAAATACTATTACTGTATCTCCAAAATAGCAAAACATTATTTACCTTTAATATGCACTTTTAATAGATAAGAGATTTTATTCTGAGCAACTCTCACTCTCAAACTAGTCATCAGTATTTTTTCACTCAATGTAAATGGCAGCTGTCATGCTGAAATAGTGTAGAAATACTGGTTTTGTGTGTTTTTTTCTTTTTGTTTTTCAAACAGTGATGATATGCTGTAGAAAATGTATTACAGCACCTGCAAAAGGAACATTGTCATTTTCAGTATTTAAATCTAGAGGCATATTTTAGACCAACTACAAAACCACAGAATATAAACAACTGTACTGTTATTTTCAATGTATTTGCATTTTGTAGGCGATGCTGAGTTCTGCATGCTGTAGAGACGCAGCTAAATAAATACCAGCATGTATTTGAGGTAGAAATAGGTGGTAATGGCCATGAATAGGTGGTCTGAGGAAGACAGTAAGATATTCATTGGTGCAAGGCCTAGCTGAACCAACCAGGGTATGTACTTATTTCTCTAGGATGCCTTGTACAGTGTTTTGGATGGTTTCCTTTCATAAAAAGAGCTACCTTACAAAATAAAGTCAGGGATCAGTGCAAAGATACCATCTCCAATATTGTTAGAGTTCTATTCAGTGAATCATACTCAGTACCTAGACCAGTAACCTTTAAGCGTACCATTAAGTGCTGTCAGTAGAAAATTGACTCACCTTCAAACATGTCCAGAGGTCCTAGCCAGAGACTACAGATACAGTCCCCCTTCAGTGAGGGTCCGAGGTCGTTCAGTGGATTGCAGTGCGTGTCGTCCCCTGTTAGTTGCTGTAGCAATGACGGGTTGGAGGCAGTAGTCCTTTAGACTAGATGGAGTCAGCAGTGTCACTGCTTAGCTTTGGGTCACTCCAAGTACTTGTCTCTCTGGGTTGCTCCTGCAGGGAGATGACCATAGTCCTGTCACTCTTCATCAGATTGTACTTTTTACCTTAAATATTGATTTTTTTTTCTTTTTATAAAAAAAAAAGGCCTACTGCTCTCTTAGAATCAATATATGCTCTGAAATAGCACACACACACACACACACACACACACACATTGTATGTATATATATATATATATATATATATATATATATATATATATATATATATATATATATATATATATATATATATATATATATATACTCTCTCATGAGAGATGAGTAACTTGGAAAATTATAAAACATACACATGCTCAACTCAAACAAACAGTTTATAAAGGATACTCTAGTGACTGTAGCTAGCTGTAACTCTTAGCATTACAACTCACTCCTTACTTAACCTTGCTACTTGCTACAACAATGCATAGTCAGTACTAGACCCACTCCTCAAAATACGCTAAACTAAACCTAGCATTAGACTTGCTTTAGAGCAGGATGAAACGAATATAAAACTAAACTCAGGTGTGCACTGATGAGAATTATATGTTCTATATATGTGCTTGATTTGTAGTTAGTAAGAACAGTAAGAACCGTTAGATATCCGTTTACACATCCCAGAATCAGGGGCACATTATTTTAATATTAATTTGTTACTTCAGTTTTGTCATTGTGATATTTGTTTTTAATAAATTGTCACTGTCCAAAGAAAAACAAGCAAGAGAAGACAAAGACATTCTTAACTTTCAATGTAAGTTCATGTAAAGAGGTTGTATTTGAATGGATTTTGGAGAATTTCTTTTGAATCTTTCGTCATGAAACTTTCACAGGATAAAAATTTGTTTTTTAATTCTGTTTAATTCTGTAAATATTACATAAAGAAACATGTCACAGAAATGATCTAAGAAAATTTGGAATAAACTGTTCTTTCCACTGTTTCATTTCCAGTCAAATAGCAATTCGTTTAACATCATTCATATTTTCTGTGCCAGGAGCAGAAGCCACATATTTAATAAAAGAAATTACACTAAATCTTCCAACCAAGTTTAACTAAGTTAAAACTCTACATACTTCATTTGTCCACTTGTTTACTTCTGTGCCCTCTAGTGCCACATTAACTCTTCCATCTTGAATTTTTAAAAACAAGAAGTCTTTTCCCCCCAGTGCAGCTCCCAAACACAGCTCCTCTGACATCATGTTCCCCTTCAAACTCATCTCATGAGTTTGCCATGCAAATGTCTTCCTAAATGCTTAAATAGTTATTATTGGGGAGACTGGATATAAAGTTGTGCAAGTCAATGGAAAATCAGAACCCAAAAAAAATCAAGGATTATTCCAAGTTTGTGAAAATTAGACTTCTAACAACTAAACAAGACTTGTTTAGTAAACAAAGCTGTTGCCATCAGTTAAACAGTACTTAAGAATTGCATCACTGAGAGAAATAAGGAAATTTAAGCTTCACTTTTACTTTAAATCTCAAGTAAACTCACAATTTTGTAGGTTAAAATAAAATCAAGCTTACCCCCTTATACTAAACATGGACATTTATTTTTATGGACAATAAAAATTTTATGGACATCTAAACATTTATTCCTAGGACTTAAAGAAGGATGCAGTTATAGCCAAAGTGTGAACTGAGAGGTTCAAGACCCCTTACTTGTTACATTGCTGACCATTAGGTAAAAACAGATGCTCAAATACAAACTTAGGGAGAGCTCATTGTTTAGGTAGCAAGCCTCTGTTATGGAATTCTTAATTAATGAAGGTTGCAGTACTGGTTTGCCTCAGGGTGGCTTCATAGCAAATTGGTTCACCCAGTCGGTCCTGCATAGCCTAGCAACTGTAAATATGTGTGAAAGAGCATGTTACCAAATAAGAAAAGAGCATATTCAGAAAAATAACTATTAAACATTTGACTGCCACTGAAGCCAGCATCTGCATTGCTATGTAAGTGAGTTAGCAGTTAGCTAGCGCTGGAGTACTCAGCCAACAACCCCCCCACCACCCCCCACCCACAAATCCCAGGGGGTATTTCACACACTAGTTGCAGCAAATTTCTGCACATTCATTTGAAAGGAATAATGTAAAACCTCCAGGCTTTACAGATAAAGCAATCCAGACCCTGAAAAGAATACCAGCACCCGCTCAACTCCTGCTGCGTCAGGAAAGTTAGTGTCTCTTTCCAAGCTCAACAAGACTGTCAGACATCTTCCGGTTCTAATATCCCTGGCCTTTCATTGTAGTCTGTCTCTGTACCCGTGAACAAGGCATGTCCTGGAGCTGTGATGAAAAGATGATGTGACATAAAAGTTGCCTCTCAGGATTTAAAGAGCCCTTTTGTACATTATAGTCCTTACAGAACCATTTTCAAAAGGTCCTCCCTGGCACTAAAAAGAGCCGAGAACAGAACGTCAAAACCACCTAAAAGCTGTTTTCAAAGGGAGGTGAAAGTAGAAAGTGGTTAATCGTCTCTCAAAGGTCATTTGGGGAAATACGTTATGGGCAGAACCCTATAAAGTTTAGTGCTGTATTAAAAAAAAAGACATGCTTAGTTAATCCTTAATTTGACTATTACATTTACACATAAACTCGACATTCACTTGCTTACAAACATCTCATTTGACTGTAATTGTACACCTGGATGCTTTTCTGGAAACACCTTGCTGGTACTTGTAGTCCCATCTGCTGGTGCACACTAGTATCTCATGAATGATCAGTTTCTGATCACAGAGCTGATATTTTTGGTCGGTGGAACAACTTAGAAGTGACGATGACATGTTGCAAATGATCCACCATCTAAACTAATACGTGGTCAGCTGTGGCCCTAAGATAAGAATATGACTACTGATGGATGGAGTAGGGTGGTGGATAATAAACTGGTCAGCAGCCAATGGACTACATTCTATAATTCAGCGCTTATACTATATGGCCAAAAGTATCCAGACAGCTCTTACAATTAATAGACTACTTGAATCACTGCCACGGCCATTTGCGTACATACAGCTGGTTTTATCTTCCTTGAAAAGCATGGTCAGTAGAACGGGATGTTCTGGAGCATTGGCACACAAGCCTAAGATCACCATGGCCAAAGCCAAGAGTTGTGAAGCAGTGTAACTGTGTTCTCTGGAGAGGCCGAGCTCCACCCAGTACCTTTAGGATGAATTTGCAGTGAAGTGGCAGAACTAATCATATATAAGTACCTGACCTTATTAAAGCTCTTGTGGTTGAATGCAATCAAAGCAACGTTCCTGGAAGAGCACAGACTGTTGCTGTAGCAATCAAATGCACAAACCCCTATTAATCTTAAAACATTTCAGAATGGTACATACTGGACCCATAGGATAGGTGGTCATCTGAGTGGAAATACATCCGATCAGCCAGATCATTTAAACCATCAGCTTGTTTTACAATATCTTCCCATTTTATCAGCTGAACCTACCACGTAGGTGCACCGTGTAGTTCTGCAATTACAGACTGCAGATTCTCTGAATCCTTTGTTAGCCCCCCCTTTATCATGTAACCCCCACAGGATCCCCACAGAGCAAGCATGACTTGGGAGGTGGATCATTCTCAGCACTGCAGTGACACTGGCATGGTGGTGACTTGATAGTTTGGTGCTGGTATGAGTGGATCAGACACAGCAGTACTGCTTGAGTTTTTAAACACTGTGTCCACTCACTGTCCACTCTAAAAAAACAACTACCTTACTGGTCCACCTTGTAAATGTAAATCTGAGATGATAGCTTATCTATTGCTGCAGAGTTTGTATTGATCATCCTCTAGTCCTTCATCAGTGGTCACAGGACACTGTTCACAGGACACTGTTGGCTGGATGTTGCTGGTTGGTGGACTATTTTCAGTCCAGCAGCGACACTAAGATATGAGTGTATCAGATACAACACACATTAATACACCACCACCATCACGTCAGTGTCACAGCAGTACTGGGAAGGAGCCACCACCCAAATAACACATGCTCTGTAGTGGTCCTGTTGGGATCCATTGAAGAACATGGCGAAGAGGGGGCAGCAAAGTATATCATATATGAAGAGTGAACCTAATGCACGATGAGTGTAAAAACAATGAGGTTGTTTAAATGTTATGGCTGATCAGTGTATAAGTCAAATGTTACTAACAAAGTGGATACACTCATCATAAACAATACTACAGATCCAGTAATAGAACCGCTATGTGAAGTCCATTTACAAGTCTATAAATACACTTGCAATATGCAGGACAGCTCTCGTTCCTTTTCCCAGCTACACTTTCCACACTCCTCATCCTTCTGCAACTTTGTTCTTCATCTATCCGCATGGTGTGATAATTACTCTCTTCGATGACAAATCCTCCTTGGTAAGGACAGGCTGTAGCAGTTTAGTTTCTTCTCTGTGCATGAGCTCTTTCAAGTGTAATAGTGATGAGTGACAGATACAGCTCATCTCTAATGGCCCCTCGCAGGTTGTTCTCATCACCTGCAGGGTGACCTTTCATTAAGCACCATGACATATCACTCACTTTGTCTGCTTGATCTGATTACAGCTGGCTGGACTGAAGAGTCATGCTGATTTAAACCCTGTAGTATCTGTAATCTGTGGCGACACTTGGACAGGGTGTAAGCTGGCAGAGAGTCAGTTTGTCTTTTACTTTTTCAGCATTACTATATGTTCAGTCAAGATCATTAGCGCCATATGTTGCCCCTCTCAATAGGTGGAGTACAAACATAAGCTTAAGCTGATTACTAAACTGTTCAATCTGCATTTCTCATTATCCACATTTCCATATGAAACATCTTAAGCTATCAGCCAGATCATTAAAACCACCATCTGGTTTTACAACATCTGCCTATTTTATCAGCTGAAGTTCCACGTTTCCATGCGAAAGGTCTTAAGCCATATAAAATTTAGAATAACTGAAATTATATTTTACATGAAACCCTTAAATACAAAAAAAGCTCAAAATAGTTATTACATTCCTAAAACAATATTTTCATAAACAACATCTATCAGCGATTAACTAGTCTGCTCTGCTAATTCCATACAGATATTGGTACTTTAAGGTGGTGAACCTCTCATCTGGGCATGAAAACTCAAGTGGACTGAAAAAATGGCAAGGTTATAGAACATTACCCACTTTAGACAAGAAAGAATACATTCTCACCAGCAATAATTTTAGATATAATGTAGATATGGGCATTTAAACTTATTCTCTAATGGCTTTATTAGAGAATCCTTAGAGCAATTTTCCTAGAAGAGCAGAGACTGTTACCCTAGCAATGGATGGACAAACCCCCTATTAATCTACAAACATTTCAATATTGTACATACTAGACCTATAGGACAGGTGATCACCTTAGTGGATATCTTTAAAACCACCACCTGGTTTTACAACATCTGCCTATTTTACAAGCTGAACTTTAACATTTCCATGTGAAAGGTTTTAAGCCATATAAAATTCAGAATAACTGAAATTACATTTTACATTAAGCCCTTAAATACAAAAAAAAGTTATTAAAACATAATATTTTCAGAAACAACATCTATCAGCGATTAACTAGTCTGCTCTGCCAATTCCACACAGATATTGGTACTTTGAAGTAGTGACCCTCTTATCGGGGAATGAAAATTCAAGGGGACTGAAAAAGATGACAATTTTATATAACATAACCCACTTTAGATAAGATCGAATATATCCTCACCAGCAAGAATTTTAGATGCAATGTAAATGCAGGCATTCAAACCTATTCTCTAATGCAGGGTTGTCCAATCTAATCCACAAAGGGCCACTGTGGCTGCAGGTTTTCACTCCAAACAGGCTACAGCACACCTAATTCTACTTGTTTAATCAGTTCATCTCAGTCTTTCAACTGCTGATTAGCTGTATTTCTGCTTTGTTGGAATGAAAACCTGCAACCACACCGGCCCTTTGTGCATAAGATTGGACACCCCTGCTCTAATGGCTTCACTAGATAATCCTCAATTAGAAGGGCAAAGACTGTTACTCCAGACATGGACAGACAAAGCCCTTATTAATCTACAAACATTTCAATATTGTGCACACTAGACCTATAGGATAGGTGGTCACCTAAGTGGAGATATACCGATCAGCCAGATCATTAAAACCACCGCCATGGTTTACAACATCTGCCTATTTTAAGCAGTTCAGACAAGTATATGAGCAAATGAAGGACAGTGGACTACGGAGCACATTAGAAGCAGATGGAAGTTTCCAAAATTGGTGCTTCACAAAACTGAAAGAAAGCTTAAGTAACAGTAAAGTAACTGCATCTCCTCTCACTCTGGCTGGACTCACGTGATGCTCATTAACTTGTACACTCAGCGCTACCCTGTGTATGCATGTCATTTTGCTTCTGATTACTTGCAGAGTGCATGTAAACAGAGATTTGCATGATGTTGTTGAGTAGCAGGCACATATAAACACTTCAGCCAGCATCTATAATCAGAATCAATTCAGTCAAATCAAGTAAAAATCTTTGCATGTAAACAGAGTCCATTAGACAAAAGGCTCTGTGAGCACTTATGACTATAGTTGATTTCTTGAGATTAAAATAATGCTGGCCCCCCTTGAACACAATTTAGGCCCCTAGTCTTACAAAAGCCCAGCTTTGTGACATAATAAATTAAAACATACGTTTAAGATAAGCAAACCCATACTGGCTAGCTCTTAAGCTCATAATCCAAATATTTGTTAATTACAGTAAAAGAAATATCTACACATTTGAATGTTGCAGCTGGCCTTTTCATGTTCTGCCTAGTTAGTCACAAACTATGACTAATCTAACCAAACACACTGAAACCAAATATTTTCCTGTTTTCCTTACTTTAATTAGGTTAACCAGGTTTATAGGGAGAGAAATACTTTAAAGTATTGTAGCAGACAGGAGACTGTAGTTCATTAAAATTCTGTTCCACCTTAAATTTGAAAGTTTTTTGTTTCACAGTTTATGTGAAAATGAGTAAACTAAAAGTAAACTAAGTTCATGAATGACACAATATGTGTATTTTAAATGGAAATAAACAAATATTTTTGGGGGGCAGTCATGGGCTAAAGGTTAGGTATCGCCTGTTTGATCTCCTGGACCAACAGGACACGATTAAAGTTCCCTTGAGCAAGGCACCTAACCCCTAACTGCTCCCCGGGCACTGTGGGTAGGGCTGCCCATCACACCGGGCAAGTGTGCCCCCTGGCCACTAGTGTGTATGTTCACTAGTGTGTGTGTGTATATGTTATAAATTTGGAGGTCATATTCCACAAGTGGCAAAAATCAAATATGATATATGCCTTATATAGGAGGGCATTATCTTTTAGGCAAAGTGGTGCTGCTGCTGCTGTCATTTGGACTAAAAAGAGTTTTAAAAAAATCTCTAGTAACTGTTCTAGAAACACTCAGTGCCATTACTGAATTCAATTCTTTTTACAAACATCAAATAAACACTTTTGCTTTATCTTCTATCTAATACAACTTTTCTAGCAATATCAACACTTTAGCAACCACATAAATATGAAATAAAACAGCAACACACAAATCAGCTCGTTTTAATTGTTAAAATGTAAGCAAGTCTAAATTGTTTGGTGTGAATTGTTTAGCCATCCTGCTCACAACATGTTCAGCGACCTGCCTTCTGGAAATGGGGGAACAGGAGTCTCCGTTCCCATATGACTAGACTCTCCAACAGATTCACCCACCAGGCTGTGAGGATGCTGAACTCTCTCCCCTCAACTTCACCAGGACTGACAAGAAGCCAGGGTCCCTATAACCCTACACCCACCCCCCAACACAGTAGACCAAATGCTCTACTTTGCACTACACATCTACACTACTTGCACTACCAGCCAATACTGTCTGCACTATATGCACTACTTGAACTACCTGCCAGTACAGTCATTGGATGCCTTACACTACCCATACAACTACCTCAGAAAGTAACTGTTAGTCACTGTGCTTTTACTGTTACTGTCAATGTCAGGAATGTTTGGCCAGGAATGGCCTGTCTTGTTTGTCTTGTGAACACTGAGTGATGGTGAGGAATGTAATTTCGATTCCTTTGTATGTCTGGTACATGTGAAAGAATTGACAATAAAGCTGACTTGTCTTGACTTGAAATGCTATATAAACCTGCAGAGTCAGAATTGTTCACAATAGTGGTCCGAAACATATCTTGCCCATAAAAGATCACAGAAAATTATTACAAGAAACCTCTACAAACAAAGCAACGTGCTGTCTGATAGTTAAGATACACAATAGAATACAGGCTGATCGGAGAGGTACATTATTGTACCATGATTAACATAAAATATTAGTTGGACCTGCCATTATAAAGAAATCTGAGTTTTTTAGTTTCTTCTCTCACAGCTCTAAATGACTTGGTTTAGAAAGATACTAAACTTTTAATGGAATATCATCGCAAGACATGGAACAATGACTGTAGCCTAAGAAATTTCATCAATGTCTGGTTTGATCTGCAAAAAGACTCTTCTTCCAGTTGCCTGTCCAACAGCTCATGCCCATTCTCCGAATTGGCCTCGGTCCCACTGTACACAAGAAAGCAATGCTAATCAGTGTAGTTTTTTTTGATACGCGTGTAGAAGACTCAGTCATGTAAGAAACCCACAAGTGAGCGGGCTCAATTGTATCGTTGTGCTTCTCTTTCCATAAGCACTTCCTGAACCGTGGAGCAAAATGTTTGAATCGGTTAGCATACAGAGTAGATATGTGTAGCAGAGACTTGAAAAGTATATCTCATATTTCGGTTTTCATTTGACTGGGATTTTCTAAGCTTGTGTACCCTGCAGGAGAAATGTCCAAAAGCACTACTCAATTCCTTCGCTTTGAAAACTGCATATAAGTTGGAGCACTTTTATTGCTCCAGGAAATAATGAAGAATGTGAAATGAGGCAAGATGAGGACATCTCAGGCAGACCTTTCACTTGCTATTACAGAGCAGACATGGTGCTTTTATACTGTGTCACTCATGGACATAGAAAAAAAAAGATTATACTCCAAAACTATATGTGAAATATTCATACAATACAATACGCTGTAGCTCACTGGGCACTTTATTGAGAACGCCTGCCTTGTATGTAAACTCATTGTCAATTTTATCATCTCCAATTACCGTATAGGAGCACATTGTAGTTCTACACTTACAGACTGTAGTCCAACTGTTTCTTTGTATACTGTGTAAGCCCCTCTTTATCCTGTTAATCAGTGGTCAGGACCCTCACATAACTGCCACAGAGCAGATATTATGTGTGGCGTGGGTCCTTTTTTAGCACTGTAGTGACACTAACATGGTGGTGGTGGTGTTAGTGAATGTTGTGCTGGTGCGAGCAGATCAGACACAGCAGTGCTGCTGGATTTTATAAACACCTCAGTGTCACTGCTGGACTGAGAATAGTCCAGCCAACAGTGTCCTTTGGTCAGCACTCAAAGGACTAAAGGATGACCAACACAAGCTGTGCAGCCAACAGATGAGCTACTGCTGGACTGAGAATAGCCCACCAACCAAAACAATCCAGCCAACAGTGTCCTTTGGGCAGCATCTTGTTAGCGCTGATTAAAAACTCGAGAGGATGATCAACACAAACTGTACAGCAACAGATGAGCTATTATTCCTGACTTTATAACTACAAGGTGGGACGATAAGGTAGGAGTGGACAGTGAGTGGACACAGTGTTTAAAAACTCCAGCAGCACTGCTGTGTCTGATCTACTCACTGTCCACACAAACCTTCTTGTTTCATGTTGTAGATGTAAAGTCAGAGACAGTAGCTCAACTGTTGGCTGCTTGGTCATTCTTTAGTCCTTTATGAGTGCAGACCAAAGGACCCTGTTGGCTGGACTATTCAGCCCAGCAGTGACAATGAGGTGTTTAAAAACTCCAGCAGCACTGCTGTGTCTGATCCACTCGCACCAGCACAACACACAGAATAATAAGTCAATGTATCTTTGCGGCATTATTGTATCTTCTTCTTCTTTTGTTGTTTGTTAAACCTTTCACCAAGCACATAAGGCATTAGCACACTGGCAAACTAACTCTCTCCACTAGTGGAGTCCAGTGTGAGAGACGTTAGCACATGCGAGATGGTGGGCACACAGGAAAATAAAACCCCTGGAGACTCATTACTGTGCAACAAAAGGCAGAGGGAGTGACTCACACATTGTGGAGGAACAAGAAGTCGTTCATTATCTGAAGGGAAAACAACCCAAAGTGCTGACTCAGGTTTTTTGGCCTATAGGCAGGTTTTATGACTGAGGAATAAGCGTCCTCTTTTACAGCTGGCAGTGTCTTGTATTTGTTGCTTGCGTGTCATATTTCACTGCTTATAACATTTACCATGTGTTCTGACTCTACACCACTGTAGTGTCCATGTTGACCAAATGGTAGCACTATTAATTACAGCTAATATGAGGAGATGGCGCTCATCAGTCTGCATTTGTTGACTGAAAGGAAGCCGTCCAGCGTGCCTCATAATGAGTGTAACTGCAGCCAGTCCACTGCTCAGAGATTCTCCACTGACCCTGACTCATCTTCATGGACCGCAGGGCTTTCATGGCCTATTCCCCAACTCAGTGCAACACGCCATTAGTATTCAGTCAGCGGCCATATACAGGGGTGTTTAAATGACTTGCCATTTCTCTCCAAAATGCCCTCTGTCGCTCATGGTGCATGTGAGCTGAGAAAGTTGTTATGATTTGATCAAATTTGATAAAAATGGTTTTAGAGAGTCGGTGGATAGGAAAGCCACGGGGCAATAATTACTGATCGAACGTGCACTGCACACAGTTAAATCACCCACTGTCGCCCGAGGGAGGAAGACGCACCAGAAAACTTGAGCAGGCTGAAAACGTAAAGTGCTCAGGTTTAAAATCAATATTTTTTTTTTTTCAGACGGCTAGTGCCGTGCTTTTGACCTGCAGCAATGAGAATCTTCTCTACCCACACAATCTCCTCTCTTTAGTGGGTGCTGTAGTTTATTATAGTAGGAGGGGATCACTCGCCACTCCATTCCATGCCACTCCATTAATCATTGCAAATACTGTTAACTAACCTCGGTGAAGAACCCTGCTAATAAACCTTACTATTACAAATAGGATTTTAGTGCATTAATGGTGCCATTAATACATTAATACATAGTAGTTTGTGAATTGGGACATATCCTTTGTAAAGGTAAAAAGACAGTGTATACACTAAAGGTGAAAGTGAAGCTCTAATTTCTCAATTACATAAAAAAAGTGATTAGATGCAAAACT
The DNA here is from genome assembly GCA_021613375.1 of Megaleporinus macrocephalus. Taxonomy (NCBI): domain Eukaryota; kingdom Metazoa; phylum Chordata; class Actinopteri; order Characiformes; family Anostomidae; genus Megaleporinus; species Megaleporinus macrocephalus. The sequence continues at coordinate 35,366,156 of CM038711.1, read as the reverse complement.
TAATCTGTCTTGTGCATCAGTGAGCCTACAGAAGACACAAGGATTAAACACTCATTTGTTTTCTTTGTGTTATGCAATGCAGTAGGCTAGAACATGTACCAATAACCTGGTGGTCACCAACCCTCAGCCTGGAGATCTACCTTCTTGCAGGTTTTACCTCCAACCCAGATCTAACATGCTCCATTCAGCTAATCAGTGATCTCTGAAGCCAATAATTAAATGGATCAAGGTTGATTAGGATCAGAGTCTCCAGGAACAGAACTGGCGGCCACTGGTTACGCCTGTGGACAATGTATAAACCCATTTTTTACCAAAAAGCAGTAATTTACAAAATTTACTTTGACATGCATTTGAATGAAAATAATGAAATATACTGCTCATTGATTTTGTATCTCATCAACTTGATTGTTTTCCTAAACAATACATTCATTCTGAAATTGCTACCCACAGCAGGTTCCAAAAAAGTTGGGACAGGTGCAATTTAACGTTGTACATTGTTGAAAAACGTCTTGGATGTAAAAGAAGCATCCAGGAAATGTCTAATACTTAATGAGCAAGGATGACTCGAGGTTCACCACTTTGCCAAAAATGTATCAACAAAAGACCAAACAGTTGGAGAGTGTTTGCAAGAATTAAAAGCCTTTAAGTCTCTAGAGTTCATAACATGAACAGAATCAGGAAATTTAGAAAATCTGAATAAAAAACAAGGCCAAAAAAAAAAAAAACAATTGTGAAGTGTGATCTCTCAGACTGCACTGCATGCTTCAGTGATGGATATCACTACAAGGGCTCAGGAATGCTTCGACAGACTGAATCCAAAGATACAAGACTGTACTATCACACAGTGGACGGCACATGTCAACAACTTTTATAAACTCTGAACTTCTCTGAACTGGAGCTCATTTGAAAGGAACTGATGGACAGTGGAAATGTGTAAAGTAGTGTGATGAGCCAAACTTTTAGATTGTTTATGTGATTAATGGATATCATGTTCTCTGGACCCAAGATACCAGCTTAGAAGGCAAGGTCTGTCATGGGACTGGGAGGTATTAGTACCCATAGAGTATATAAATGGTATATTTGTGAAAGCACCACTAAAGCTGAAGACTGCAAACATATTTTGATGTAACCTATACTGCCTTTAAGACGTCGTCTTTTTCAGGGACGGTCATGCACATCTCAGCAAGGCAATGCCGAGAAGCAATCTGCATATCTTACAACAGCAAGCTGTTAAACTTTGTGTCACTCTTACAGTCATCCACAGATGCTCTATAAGTAATTTTACTCAGATACAGTTTTTACTTTACAGTATTTATCTGTGTCATCTTTCATGGATAAGAACACTGCACAACAGACCTTGACGATTTAAGGTTTAATTTCTCTGTAACAATCATATGGGAAATCAAACCCAGTCTAATTTGTTTTCAATGCAATTAATCATGTTCTTGAACTCTGATAATGTTACATTGACTGGTGGGAGGCTTTGGAAATTGTCATTAATGATCAGTCTTGATGTCCTTGTTTTGATTAAAGGTTTAATAGGTTGAGCCCATAACCCTCCCACTCTACTGGGGGTTAAATCATTAAAATGCCTGTCCTAGTTTTCCATCCTGAGGCACCCGGAGAAAGAGAGAACGAGAGAAAGACAGGAAAACTGTTTGATGTCGGATCCCATGCCTTCATGCAGAGCATGATACACATTTGCAATGAATTCATTTGCAGTATGACAACCTGAGAGTAAATAATTTACAGCTAACATGTACTGTACATTTCAGGCAAAGTAAATTCCTCTTTCATGTCACTGGTATAACTGTTTGAACATATGTCGTGTCATACAAAGACAGTTCATTGTGTTTGGTCCCAGAAGGGAATCTTACAAAGTAGGAGCCCATGTAACACCTAGAATATGGCAAAACATGTTCATCTCTAACGCCAAGGTCTAAAATTAGTGCCACCGCAGCTTTAACTAAGAATATCCTACTGTAGTGTGATCAAGTGTGACTGTAATGATCTTTGCACCACCAACTTCCACATTTGTTCACAAGAAAATTGAAACAGGCTACTTATACACTACTGAGCCTTAGACACCTAAGCTTCTTATTTAAAACCTTTTACCAAAGTGTAGTTCCAGATTTCTCCTGGATGCCCCAGACATTGTATGAATGTATTCAGTTCCTTCAGCAGTAATCTTGATTTAGCTTAATGAAGTACTGAGCAGTCAAAGCAGGTATTAGATGAGAACTGTAAATAATACTGGGTTGTTTCCACAAGGAGAAGCTTGGAAAGGGTTAAAGAGACACACTGATGTATGTAAAAGCATGACTTACTGTATTGGTGTTTTTTGCTGAGCAAATAAAAGCTTCCTGTCTGGAAATATATATATATATATATATATAATATATATATATATATATATATATATATATATATATATATATATATATATATATATATATATATTAAACACTGCAAAGCAACACATCAAAGCCGACACGAAGAAGGTAAAATTAACTCCTGCATAAATAAGCTAGGTCGTCACACTACTGGTCATCAGAGCGAAGCTGTTCGATATTGTCCAAGGTTTGAGGAAATTACCTGGAGAAAAACAACCAGAGCAAGCAAACAACTTGCGGAAGCTGAAGTTGGCTTCCTACTCTGCAGCTTGCTTTGCAAATTTTCTGTTTCAGCTTAAATGGTCCCGCAGTTACACCCTGGCGCCTGTACAAGCGGTGGCATTTAAGGTGCAACGGAACATTTGATTAAGAAGCTGGTGAATAGGGAGCCAATTTCAGCCCCACGAACATCAACCATACCTGCTGACAGCTCCATTTTTCGAAAAGGGCATTAAAAGTGCCAACGTCCCTTTCAAAGGCTGGACCGGTAGATTTCAGCATACTTTTGCTGTTGCTTTGTTGTCGCTGTGTAAATGTTAATGCTGGGTTTATTAATAATAATGAATCAAGACTGTTATGACTTTGGAACTGCTTTAATTTACCTCCCTCTATGGCAAATGTGGGATTTGTGTTTAAGAGTCAACATAACCATGTATGAAGTTTATGGTACGTCAGTTCTGTTTACCTAAATCAAAATCAAAATCAAATCAATTTTATTTGTATAGCGCTTTTAACAACTGTCACAAAGCAGCTTTACAGGAAGTTAGTGATAAGAAAAGTTCAATAGAGCATACATAAGCCTAGGAAGAAATTAACATAGAAGAGAATCATAGAACAAACATAGAAAACCATACAAATCATAGAACAAACATAGAAAACACTTCTAACACTTCTTACTCAACCGTACCAATGTGAATAGTTTTCTATGGCACCTGTAACTGCTGTAGGTGAGTATACAGCACTGTGCAAATTAACGGATGACCTTGTTTCATTTAATGGCAGCAACAAGTTGTTTTTCTTTTCTAGAATCAGGATAAAACAACATTTTTCCAGCATTAAGATTGTGTATTTCTTGCCTTTATTACAGCCTCCACTTGAACTTATATATTAAACTTAATGGGTGTGTCTCAAAACCTTGTGAGTGTCTACATAGACAGCATGTAGGCTGTCCCAATTCTTAGATACCTTAAATATGCTGTCTACCGAGGCACCTTATTTTAGCCCAATTTTAAGGAAGCATTGAACACTTCCTCAGCCACTTAGGCAATCCCATGATGCAACGCAGGCAAATCTACGAGCAGTGAAGTAATTTTAAAAAGTTATTTTGATTCTCAACGAGTCGTTGACCATTTTGCAGTTTTATACTCAAGCCATTAGCATTTATGCTAGCGGATTTTTAAGCCTTGGGCTATTATTATAGATAGCCAGCCGGTAGCTTAGCAACCGCGTGCAGTGGGTGGGAACAAGCCGTGACACAGTTTCTCTCTGACTAGAGTGTCTCAGTAATCTGTTTTATGAGGAGAGATGTCAGAACGCTACATAGCCTACGTAGTCAGTGCCTACTTAGACAGCTCACCAAAGTTCAGTCTTAGAAGTTGGTTGCACTTTCAGTTTCTCCTAAAAACATCAGTATGATCTTGAGGTCTAGACTGTAGGTTGGCCAGGCCATTGTTGTCCAGTGTACTGTTCAGCAAGCACCAACATCTTTGTTGGAATGTGCATATTTTTTAGAATTCCAATTTCAAAAACATGTTTTCAGTTATTTACCTTTGACTGTCTCCTTCTTCAGCTATGCATTATAAATAATATATAAGTAAAATAAATAAATACATTTCTTTTCCTCAAATTATTTGAACAGGCCAGCTGCTCTTAATACCCTATGAAAGTTTTATGGTGGAATGGACCAATAGAAATGCTCTAAAATCAATAAAGAGGAATAAAACCTCTACATTAACTTGCATTGACAGGTAAGAACATTTTTAAGTTACTATGTTGGAGATCCTTGTTTTTCTTTGGAAAGTGAGGCTCTATGACCAGTGAATGGAAATTAGGTTCCTACAATGTTTATGAACCACATCAAACACTTTTTGCAAAAAACATATATTCATTTTACTTATTTTACTTATATATCTGTTTAAGAAACCCAGTGACTCTCTCTCTTTCTCTCTCTGTGCACACATATACACTTGCGTGAACACTTTAAGCATTTTAAACTAGTCAAACATCCTTCTAAGCATTTCTCAGATATAGATGAAGCCTAACTTAGATTTAGATTTATATTAGGAGAATTTAAAAGGATGTATGTGTGAACAGAGTACGGATCTGGCTCTGACTACCGAAGCCCAAAACAGCCAATCAGAGAGGCCAGTCCAGCATGGAGTAGCTTATTTCATGGACTGCCAGCACTAAGCCAAAGCCCAAGCCGCATAATGACAGCAAGTCCGCTGACCGTGCGAGGGTGATTAATCTGTTTGCTTTAAATCTCTACATTAACACATTTTATTATCGTTACACGTCAAAAATCCATTTTCATTTTGTCGTTTTCAAAGCGGATCAGTATTTCAAATTTTATTGTCCATTAGGGGGAATGGTCATGTTCGTGTTCCTGTGCCTGTTGCAGCTTTAAATAAAAGGTCGCACTTAGAGACCTTCCCTCAAATAGAGGAAGATTTGCCTTTATGGTCCCATTGACTTTGTGTGTGACACAATTCATAGCTCCTCAGCTGCGGGGGATGACCCTTTAAAGTGCTGTAAGAGGAACAAACAAATTGTTGAAAAATACAGCCGCGAGCAGGGGAGTAAAACTTAATGAGGTGATGCCCAAAATGGCTGTTCTCGTACGATACCCCTGCGACTGTTTGTCTCCGTTGACCTTGTGTTTAGCATAGCACACCCAGCTCTCTCTCTAAGATGCCTTCTTCTTCTCAGCCCTGCAGCTTTGAGCATCACACGCATAAAAAAAAAGAAAAAAGCTTGACGTACAGTAGTCCACCCTGCAGCTTAACCCATGTGTGCATTGACCTTGGAAGAGAGAATGTCTTGCGTAGCACTTAGCACTTTTCCAAAGCATTGGATTGGATTAAACCATTTAAAGAAATTGAAAAATTTAATTATTGCTGAAAAAAGGTTCAAATGTTCAGTAGACTGTCCTAGGAGATGCTGCTGCTTGGAGATGAAGGACTTTCTAAGCATGCATTAAGAAGCTGTACAGATGCCATCAACCACATGCAACATATAATAATTATCTGAAGCGCATTTTGAGGCCAGATACACAGCAGAGTCAAATTATTATGTCCATCCACTTATATCCAGAGTAACCACTGTGTGCAGCAGTTAGATGGGCTGGGAAACTCAATAAGGTCCTGGTAGTTTGTCACAGGTATCTGGAGCTATGCTGACTGCAGTGCATCCCACAGATGCTGGAGGGCATGTGGGGGAGGATCTATAGAGTGAACATGGCGATCGTGCTGGTCCCACATATGCTCAATTGGGTTCAAGTCTGGGGAATTAAGGCTCCAGGGTAGTACTTGGAAGCCTTGGTCAGCTCTTCTAACCAATGTGGGACATTTCTAGCCTTCTGAAAGATGATATCTGCCCCAGGGAAGACAATCAGCATGTATGGGTGTACATGGTTGGATTCATTGGTTGAGAGTGTCTTCCACATGGATGAGCAGGCTCAGAGAATGCCATGTAAACATTTCCCAGACCATAACGCTGGGAATGTGACGCTGCCACTGTCAAAAATACAAAAGAATAGGTCATAATAATTTGACTTGACTGATTATTGGTCTTCTATGTTTTCTATGTCTGACTTCATTGGAGCTTTTCAGAAGACACATTTTCAGTCACCCAGCCCTGCTTACAGTGCTCCTGATGTAGCTGAGTGGGAACATACTAATTGAAGTATGAGTTTATCCGTTTAACAGCACTTCATTAAGCACGGCCTTTGGAGCACTCTGTGGTCTCTTATAGCTCTTTGCTGCTCCCTAAAGCTCCGTCACAGATCAATCTCTCTTACATGAGCACTTTAAGAGAGCAGCGCACTGACCATTCATTCTGAAAGCATGTGATAATTCACCTGATCTTTCCATTAGTGACCTCAACAATTGCATTAGCTCATCCGAAACACAATGCAAGATGTATTCCACGTTGCACATGCTGCTATGATTAGAGTGCAGTTTGTTGCAGCCAAGACATTTTCATTTTCATTTATTTTTCCCCAAAATTGCTAAATTATGTAACAGAAACTGGTGACAGTAATGCTATTTTGTTCATACTGGAAGGATTTTAAAATGATCAGTTGAGATCTCTAGTAAAAGTATATTTTGGAAATATATAATCTGAGACATAATTTAAACCAGATTAAATTTACAATGGATCTTACAGTAATGTGCTCCTATACAGGCGCTACTTGGTGATTTATGTCCATCCAGATCAGTCATTTTGGTGTTTTTCTCCCTCCTTGCCTGAGAAAATTACAGCCAGAGTGACCTGTTTTCCACTCAGCAGTGCTCTGATCATTTTAGTACAGTTACATGTTACGGCTCGCACTGGAAAAAGAAAGCTCTGCTGCTCACTCTAGGTTGTGTTCTAGCATAGGTTTCTATGGAGCTGGGCGATATGGCCTTTTAAAAAAAATCTTACAATTTTTCACAAAAAATGTGATTTTAGATATTAATCATTTTTTTTCCTACTAAACATCAAACTACAGATGACAAAGAAATTCAAAACAAGTTCAAAACAAATTTTTATTTTGTCTTTATTTTGTTGGTATTTAAATTCCCCCTTTGGGGTTAAAGTTAAAGCACATACTTCTGGCCTAAAACTTTCAACAGGTTAATGAACCCTGACTTTTTCACCATATATACAGGCACCATGTCAATATCCACACCTGACCACCACAGTACTCAATTTCTACACCTGACCACCACAGTACTCAATATCCACACCTGACCACCACAGTACTCAATATCCACACCTGACCACCACAGTACTCAATATCCACACCTGACCACCACAGTACTCAATATCCACACCTGACCTCCACAGTACTCAAATCCACACCTGACCTCCACAGTACTCAATATCTACACCTGACCACCACAGTACTCAATATCCACACCTGACCACCACAGTACTCAATATCCACACCTGACCACCACAGTATTCAATATCCACACCTGACCTCCACAGTACTCAATATCCACACCTGACCTCCACAGTACTCATAATCCACACCTGACCACCACAGTACTCAATATCCACACCTGACCACCACAGTACTCAATATCCACACCTGACCACCACAGTACTCAATATCCACACCTGACCTCCACAGTACTCAAATCCACACCTGACCACCACAGTACTCAATATCCACACCTGACCACTACAGTACTCAATATCCACACCTGACCTCCACAGTACTCAATATCCACAACTGACCACTACAGTACTCAATATCTACACCTGACCTCCACAGTACTCAATATCCACACCTGACCACCACAGTACTCAATATCCACACCTGACCTCCACAGTACTCAATATCCACACCTGACCACTACAGTACTCAATATCCACACCTGACCTCCACAGTACTCAATATCCACAACTGACCACTACAGTACTCAATATCTACACCTGACCTCCACAGTACTCAATATCCACACCTGACCACCACAGTACTCAATATCTACACCTGACCTCCACAGTACTCAATATCCACACCTGACCACTACAGTACTCAATATCTACACCTGACCTCCACAGTACTCAATATCCACACCTGACCACCACAGTACTCAATATCCACACCTGACCTCCACAGTACTCAATATCCACACCTGACCACTACAGTACTCAATATCTACACCTGACCACCACAGTACTCAATATCCACACCTGACCACCACAGCACTCAATATCCACACCTGACCACCACAGTACTCAATATCCACACGTGACCACCACAGCACTCAATATCCACACCTGACCACCACAGTACCTAATACCCACACCTGACCACCATAGTACTCAATATCCACACCTGACCACCACAGTACTCAATATCCACACCTGACCACCACAGTACTCAATATCCACACCTGACCACCACAGCACTCAATATCCACACCTGACCACCACAGTACCTAATACCCACACCTGACCACCATAGTACTTAATATCCACACCTGACCACCACAGTACTCAATATCCACACCTGACCACAACAGTACTCAATATCCACACCTGACCACCACAGTACTCAATATCCACACCTGACCACCACAGTACTCAATATCCACACCTGACCACCATAGTACTCAATATCCACACCTGACCACCATAGTACTTAATATCCACACCAGACCACCACAGTGCTTAATCCCCACACCTGACCATCACAGTGCTTAATCCCCACACCTGACCACTACAGTACTCAATATCCACACCTGACCACAATAGTACTCAATATCCACACCTGACCACTAGTATTTCATTCCTGTGATTAATTAATCATATAGAGTACTATAGAGTCTCATAATAGAAAAGTGCACATATTAGCATCTAGAATGTTGTTAATACACATTGTCACACAAGTCACAAGTCATTCCACCTTCTGTTTCAAGTCCTTAGGCATAACAGTAGATTCACTGTATTTTTCTTTCTGTCACTTCTTTGTTTGTAGGACTATATTTCCAGTGATGAAAAAGATACTTGTCTATGAGCCTGTCATCAGTATGTCAGTCAAATGAATCACTAGGTTATGCGCTTGTCTTTGTGAATAAAGAGCCAGTTTTAACTGGAATGATTCCCATCCTCTATATACATTTAAAAGAATATTTTATAGTTTCACATTGAATAAGTGTAGCATGCAAATAACTCTAATACTATGATCTTAATTAACTATGCAATTACGTTTATCAGTTAGATTATGTTCATTAGTAAAGAAACAACTACTTTAATATAGCATACATAGCAACATGTACATAAATAGCTATGCTGTCAGTTACCACGCATAAGTTTAACCCCGTGCTGCCTAGGCTTATTCTTAGAGATGCACCCATCGCAGTTTTCTTGGCCGGTTGCAGAAAGTTATTTTGAAGAACTATATATGACTATATATATATATATATATGCCTACGCAAACATTTTAATAGCTTTTCTTGCATCTCATGTCTCAAAGTAAATGCACTAATCAAACCTTTTCTTTATATATGCTTCCAAATAAAAATTTGTAGATTTCCAAACAGGTGCAACTGGTAACAGGACCAGAAGGATATCCTGCAACAAACTAGCTTTAGCCTCACGCATACTGTAAAATATGGTGTAACTAAAAAATCTTTGTCCACTCACCTTGACATCAAGTTTATGATAGAGGTCCAAATGTCAGTTGTAAAACTATTGTTGTGTTGAGTAGTGTCTGAAACTAGTAAATCCCAGTTTCCCAACTAGTAAACAACACTAGAATAGCTGACCAAGTCATAGATAGTACTTAGGATTCCAGATAATTTATGAATTTTGAGCTGTGACGTACAACATGAAATCTAAAACTGATGCACTGTTGTATTGAGTTTTCCTGATGCCTATGCTTTCTTTTTCAATGTAATGGTCATATCTATGAACAAGCCTCCGAATAGAGTTTAATCATATTTACTAGCTAATTCTTCATCTGGTATATCATCTTGTTAAGTGTGTGTGTGTGTGTATAGTCTGCTGTGTATGTGTGGTCTGCTGGGAGCAGTGCTGGTTATGGAGCTGCTGTTAGACTCTACTGTATAACCAGCACTGCTCCCAGCAGACCACACATACACAGCAGACTACATACACACACAATTAAACACTACACACTTACAGAAAACAGAATTTTTTTCAGTGTAACATAATGTGCAATATTTTTCCATTACCCTGGTGCAATTAAGAAGCAACGTGCAATTATTTGTAAACACAATCTTAAGAGCTCTCGACTTTTTATTATTTATATTATATTTATCTATTTTTTTGTACTGAGTGTCTTGCTATCCCTTTGCTGCTGTAACACGGTGAATTTCCTAATAAAGGTATATCTTATTTTATCTTATATCATCACTGTCCAAAGAAAATAGTTCCAAAATAGCGACTTTGCAGGAGAGGCCAAAAACTGTCTTTGCTTTGAATGTAAGTAAATGGAACCAGAATTCTCTTTAAGCTACTTTGGAGCATATCTACTGCTCCATTTACTGCATAACTGCTGCTTTGGAATCAGCCTGTAACAACTATGTCTATAAGATGACATGAGATTAAACAGTTCTTGCCTGAGAAGAAGTATCTTAAACCTGTGTACTGGTACTACTGGTTTATGACGGGGTCTGTGCTCTTGCTCACTTTAGCCTTGTTGCTTGTTGCAAACATATTCAGTGAGGTGTTTTAGTTTTAAGTGTCTTATTAAATTTATTATTTGTTCTATGAACTTCTTGTCTTTAGCCACTAAGAATTTTCGCACTGATGGCTAGTTGTGTATGTGTGGATGTGTCTGCGCTGCTGTTGCGTAACGTGAATCATCGAGTGGCACATGAAGAAATTTGACTGCCACAGATATAGAGATATTCACCGTAATTCGCCACACCCACGTTCAAGCGTCAACTAACCAAAATGAATACAGTTACATGGGAGGGGAGCAGAGAGGTAATAAGAATTTCGAATGGTACAAGACTGTCTCATCCGAGGTTATTTACACAGTGGGTGGATGATATGAAAAGGTGGTCTGAGGTTACCTACGGCAACGTTTTTAATTACTCTGTACTCTCGGAAGGTGGAGACGGTTCGGCAATGAAAACTATAAAAGTACTGAAGCGTATCAGTACCTGCACAGTGGGAAGGTGGGCGTGTACTCCTACACACAGACGGTGAGTTTATATTTCTGAAAGCCGGTTAAACCCAAGTCAAGCCAGCTGCCCGAGCCTCTCTGCATGGGTGTTAGTTACAGTCCAGATAGTCTAGCGCGGTGGACACTGATCAGAAAACAGTTACTTAACTCGCAAACACCCGACGTGTCTGCTTCCTCTAAGCTTCATAAGCGAGACGTTTCTCTGGATAAGGAGGCTCTGGTGCTGGTTCTCCTCCACAGAATGGTAAGAGCAGACATACAGAGGTTTGGGTGGATGTTTTATATTTAGCGTCTTCAGTCATAGACGCAGGTCCTCTTCTTTGGAAGGCGGTCCCCCAACACTCTGATCTTTATGTGCTATGTTTGTAACACTGTTGTTCAAGCCAAGTTTTCCTCTTCTTCCAATTACTGACTCCCTCTAACTGAACATATTATGCTATTCATTTTATATGTTTATTGTCGTTTTGCTTGTAATTAGTATCAACGTATCCGCGGTCGCACCGGAAGCTCTAATACAAAGTAAACAAAGATGCCCCCCCCAGTGTTGTCATGAAAAATAGCACGAATATGAGACTGGTGATTGATATGATTAGACGGCCACAGGTCATTGCTAATCAAGCTGGAAACTGGCCTGTTCCAGTCACTGGTCGATTAATCGGTCCATCTATAATTATTTATTTTATTAATCTTAGGATGTGTCATTCAGTAACTACTATGATACAAACACAGATGTTGTAATTGCGAGAAGAGGTAGCCTAGAACACGGACAGTTCCTTGCGGTTAAGTGGATTAGATGTAAAATCTGCCATTTATTATCAGGTCTGTTTGCCCGGAGCAGAAAGGCCCCAGGCCAGAGGTTTGCAGGGACACCATCTGATTCCTCATCAAAGTGCTTTAACTGGGATTATCTAGCGGAGCTGCTGCTTTGAAGAACACAGGGAGACGAAAGGGAACGGCAAAGGGGGATAATCTAACGGCTGCAAAGAGAGTTAATTACGTGATCAAGCTCTCTATGGGGGCTAGGGCAGGGGGCAGGAACACACACACAGAGCTGCAAAGGCTGTGGGCATCCATGCAGTAGTCTTACAACACAGCAATTGTGTAAAATCAGCGGTCATTTCCAGGTGATGCAATTAGAAGTACGTTTGGGAGAAATTCAAAGTTTACATTAATCATGATTTATGGTGTTTGTGGTGTTTAGTCATCAATGCTGCTTGCTGTGTTTACTGTTATGTACGTGGGTGGATTTGTTAGGATAACTACAACAACAATGTAATACTTTATATTAAAAAATTATTTAACTACAAACACATGCATCGCAAAGATTGCCGTTCCTACTGAAAGCATGGATTTATCCGGAGTGCGAGCTGCAGCTACAAATAATTGCTCGCGTGAATCTAAAGTTGTGGTAGTGTTTCACACAGAAACACAACAGTGTGGTGCTCTGTCAGCTCTGCACAGTGGAGATGATCACAACAGTACAGCTGCTATACACGAGCACTAGAAGCTCAAACATCCTGTAGAGCTTCATCAACACAGCAGCAGGACAGCACCTGTTTACCTGTTTTTCTTATCTTAGCAGATTATTTTAAGATTATTAACACGTGTAACATGTTTCTTTTAGTAGTGACACTTGAAGAGTCGCATTGCCAACTGTTTCTTAATCATCCAGTGTAGAACCTAAGACTTGGTACCGCGAGAGCTTCAAAACACACGTAGCTGCTTCTCAAATGGCTCTCTGTCTTCTTGTGTGTGAGACGTATAGGCTACGTGTCATTTGTGCCTCTAAATGTCCAGTCAGAGCATAGACCTTTACTCTTTAACCATTTATAGATCACATGCTTTTAAAGTACCCCTTAATACATTAAGTATAGAATGGCCATGCGTTTTCCTCGTGCTTGTATGTATATATACACACACAAAATGATTTATTGGTTACAAATCCATAACAAAATAATAAAAAAATGATTCCTAACACACTCACATTAGAGTCATCTAAAAATGTATTGTTAGATTATTCAAAAAAAAAAAAAAGAATCGTTTGATTAATCGTTAGGTACAGCCCTATTTATCACCCATCTGGCTTTCTTTAGGACATCACTAGGACAGTTTACTCTTTCTCATCATGGACCTTCATTTTGGAACAGCCTCCCACATCATTTAAAACAATGCAGCAGTCTTAATTTCAAAAAACAGCTCAAAGATTATCTCTTATCACACACTGAACAACTCATGTAAAACTCATGCATTTTCTGTACTATTTTATCTAATAAGTTTTTGATCATCTCATATTTGTTGATTTTTTTTTCTCTTTGAGAGAAAGTACCCTTCTGGTCTTGATTTTTTTTACTTTCCCTGCACATACTTATTCTCACCCCTATTGTTGTATTTCCTAGATTGTTTGCTTTTCTTGTTCCAAAATAGAAATAAATATAAATAAAGAAATCTTTAAAGCTCTCTCAGCTGCCACCAGTACGATACGAAAAAGTGCTCAATAAATTAATGTATATGGCTGCACAAACATTTAATTTTTTCATTAAAAAAAGAGATTTCATTTTATATTTTACAAATGTTATTGATTTTTTTTTAAATATGCACTAATTCCATTCCATTCCATTAATTAAAAAGTGCCAGTGTAGGACCAGGAATGTTTCCACATGTAAACATGTAAATAAGTGACGATGAATAAGATTAGGTACGGTTCAAGAACAACACTTCTCATAACATTTCTCACAACATTTCTGTTATTTTAAGAGATTGAGAGAATTTGGGGAAATATCGACGTGTAAAGGGCAAGACCGAAAACCAATATTGAATGCCTGTGACCTTCAGTTCCTCAGACTGCACTGCATTAAAAACCAACAGGCTTCTGTAATGAATATAACCACACAAGCTCTGGAATACCTCGGAAAACCTTATCAGTACACACAGTTTATCACTGCATCAACAAACACAAGCTCACAATCTACTGCACGAAGCACATCCATCCATATATCAGCAACATCTAGAAACGCTGATGACTTCTCTACGCCAAAGTTCACACAATTAACGGAAGAGTGTCTTAAAGTCTGAGGAATCCACCTTTCAGACTGCTTTGGGAAGTAATGGACATCATGGTCTTTGGGACAAATGGTGTTCAGTTTTATTTGTAATAAAAAATGCCTCATTTTATTTTTTTCCTGGAGGAGCAACATCAGTTAGTCTTTGAGGAAATGAATAACTTTTATTTTTTTCCCCCACTTATCCCACCTCATAATTGTTGTAACCTATAAAAATCTAGCTTCGACCTTTGGTTATGATGCAACAGAGGCTGTAAATGAACACACAGAGAGAGAGAGAGAGAGAGAGAGAGAGATGCGTGCGCTGGGTATGTGGTTGAATAATGCGTCACGACTGCCCTTTCAGAAGAAGCAGTCAGTTCTGAACTGCACTCCCAATGACTCAACACTCAACACGAATCTCCGCTCATTTACACTAATGGTCTAATATTCATCCTCTGAATCTGACACACAGGGCGTCCTGCCCCTTGGAGTGTTATCAGCTTGCATCAGCCTCAGTTTAGAGCTGCTTGCACCGTAAACGTGAGCGCAGACTTTCTCTTTATTCCTTCAATTTTCCAAAAAACTCATATACCACGTACAGTTCAATGTTCAGTGAACATGATAATGTTTTTCCATTCATTTTGTATATCACTCTTCATTTCTTTCGGTCTGTTCGCCATTAACTTAATACACAATGTAAAGGGCAACGGGCATTTTCCACTTATGTTCAAAACTGAGAGCTACAGGGTTTTTTTTTCATTTAATAATTGATTAGTTTCTATCCTTGATTTAAGTGTTCACACAGCAGTGAATGTGATGAACCTATCAGTGCAGCCCAGTACTGCAAAATACGCATTAATGCTGGCTAAAAGTCCCTGAGCACTTCAATCCAAGGTCCTCTATTCTGAAAATAGATTTACACTAATGGTCTAATATTCATCCTTTGAATCGGACACACAGGGCGTCCTGCCTCTTGGAGTGTTATCAGCTTGCATCAGCCTCAGTTTAGGGCTGCTTGCACCGTAAAAAATAACATATCTATCCATCTAACATCTATCAATCGATTCATCCATTTATATATCCATCGTTCATGCGTTCATCATTATCCATCCATCATCCAGCTTCTTTATCCAACCATCATCTAGCTATTTATCTGCGCAGCTATCCATCTATTCCAAATCCCTTCATGGCAATCCAGAAGAAGAAAAGGTAGAAGGTTCTCTGAGTCAGTCAGTCAGTCAGTCAGCATGTTCTCCTTTTTTATGTGATAGCTTGGAGAAGCTTCTAGTAGACCAATATTTCAAGGTTCTTCATGGTACTTCTGTGCCCACCTTTGTGAGATAGATAAAAATGCAGTACTCTACATGTTAGGTATCTTAGCGCAGTGATAATTCTTAAACTGCAGTGGTGGCATCACACTGAACACTCTCTCCAGAACCATGCTGTTTACTGCATACACACAGGACATTGCTCATGTTGTAAACGTGAGCACAGACTTATCATAGACTTTTATTTTTATTCTTCCAATTTTCCAACAAAAAAGCCCCCCATAACTCATATACCATGTACCACTCAATGTTCAGCATACTTAATAATGTATTCACATCCCAACAGGCCAAATTTTACCCAACTGAACATAAAAATTTCAGCTGATATGCTTCTGCCATGTTTGTGGCACTAATGTTTATAATTCTCACCAAAATTTCATTCCGGCATTAAAAAAGAACATCTATCCATCCATCCATCCATCCGCCATTTATTCATGCGTCTATTCATCTGTCATCTTTTCATAATTTATCATATATCATGTAAATATTCATGCATTCATTCATCCATCCATCATCTATTAATCATTTATCATCCATTCATTCATCTGTACATTAATCCATCCATTATTATCCATACATTATCTAGCCATTTATTCATGCATCCATTCATCATCTGTTTAAGATTTATCATCTAACCATGCATCATGCATCTTTCTTTTCAAAATCCATTCATCAAACCATCCATTCATCTATTATGCATCTAATCATGCATCCATACATCTGTTTATCCATCCATACATCTGTTCATTCATCTGTTTATTAATCTATTAATCCATCCATCCATCCATCATCTATTCATCATTAATCACCTATTCATCCATCCATCTATCCATTTATATATTTATTAATCTATCCATCCATATATCGATTCATCATTTTATTAATCTGCCTACAAATCCACACATCCCTACAACACTGATTCATCATTTATCTATGTTCTATTTATCTATCTGTCCACAAAATAAATCACCTGGTACTAAGCTCTAACCATTGGAGTTTGAAACCGTTTGTGTTTTCTTAATATTCAGTAGTGCGTAATAATGTTTAATGATGCATCTTAAATCAACACACCTTTATTGTTAAATGTATTTTAGTCTAGCTCTTCATATCACTGTAAAATCCCTCTTGAGAGAGATGAAAATTCTGTTTATCACTACATTTTTGCTCCCACTCAGTTCTCACTCTACTATGTCTTCTTTGTTGTGCCTTCACCATCTGTTCACTGTTACGCAATACTCGTTATGTAGAAATCCAAGAACTCCTACAGTACTACAGTATACCTCACAACTCTTCAGTTGTGATTCTTTAGAAAATTATTCAGTGCTTCATGAAATCATAAATATTGCCATTATTCAATCTCGAGGGGCCAGGCACGACCTGGTAACGAGAACACATTTCTGGGGACACTTAAACCGTTTTCTGTGGAGAAAATTACTACACCAAAAGTTTAACAAGTTGTCTCTAGATGTGAATTTTCATTAGGTGATTGTATCTGGCACCAGGGGACAAATGTTACTGTCTTAAATACAGCACCTACACCATAGTGAAATAAAGACAGAACAACAAAACAATACATCAAGCTTGGTTTAATATGTTGTTTAAGTTTGGCCAAAAACAATTTGTAGTTGAATATTGTTGGAATTCAGTTCAATCTACCCTTACATTTCAAAATGATGCACCAAAGCATTTCCTACAGTTCAACCACGATAGGTTAATCCTTCACATATATATATTTGTGTGTGTGCGTGTGTGTATATATATGTATAACACATGAACACATCATTTGAAAATTTATGAAAATTTCATAATGAACAGACCAATAGAAATGCTCCAAAATAGGTTGGAAATAATGACAATAACTGTTTTTCATTGGACAGTAATTATTTATATATATACATTCTCTGAAGATGATAATTACTGCAAGTGTGCGAAAGTCATAATGCTTGTGATTATGAAGTAATTTTTTTCATCTGTGTTCTGTTCCACAAAATATTATTCATTATATGTGATGAAAAGGGAGCCTTTCTGTAATAAACCTGGTTGCATTTATAGACTATAGATTGGGTTGCATCTACAGATGGAGTAGAAATGTGACCAAAATCTCCATTAAATATTGCAATGTGTGCAAAAATGTATAATGTAGTGTATTTGTTGTCAGCTTCATGGTGGATTGTAATTTGATGGATTGTAAGTCATGAAAAACATTTTACACATGCATTTAAAAAACACTTAATTGGACAGTCTCTTAGAGAACTGAATTAAATTAAATTTTTTCTTTGATAAACTGAATAAAAGTAATTTAATGCTCTTGCCAAACAAATCTTGTTTGCACTTAATGTTGCAGCATTATCATGTAACCTGATTAATGATGGATCTTCTAGCTGTCTGAATTGTTTCTTGGGGTTTTCAGCATAGTAGTGATTTAGAAAAAATATATGGAATAACCTGGTTATTCAGCACATTCAGGTAGTCTGACTTTTATTGCCACATAACATCATTGAGCCTTGACCTGACCAACTAAAGCAACCACAGATCATAACATTGCCTCCAGAGACTTGTACAGTGGGTAATCTTCATGATGGGTGCATCTCTTCATGCGCTTCCCTTCTTACCCTGTTGCCCCTATCAATCTGAGATAGGATAAGCAGTGTGGGGTAAAAATGGGGTACAAGCCATCAAGCCATTTTCCATTGCTCCATAAAGAATTGACTCAAGGGCTTCAATTGTTGTGCTCCAAGTTGTTATGTTCTCTAGTTCACTGAAGCCTTTTCCATTAAGATTCACTAACAAAGGACTTTCTTATGGCCACAGAGTCCCAGTGGGACTATTTTTTGCATGCATGTGTGGCTCATAATTTTACTATTAGTTCTAGTGATTTTTTGACCACAGCTCTTCTGGAAAGCTGATGGCTCTCTACTCTTCCTCCAGGTTACAATGGACACCTTGAAAATTCTGAACCCAATTCCAGTCATTTCAGCTTCATAGTTGTTTTCTTTGCTTGATGCAGGGCAATAATTTGACCTTTCTGAAACACAGTAACATCTTTTTCAATGACCACTCAATCCGTCTTCTGAAATGGTTAGTTTAAGAAATGAGAAGCTACTCACTGCATCAGTTAGAAATATTGCCAGCTGAAATATATTAATCACTGCAGTATTTATCCAATCAAAGGCTCTTAAGTAGTTGCTTATATAAATCCACACAGTGATATTTCTTGGACAGACAGTAATTTACACCTCTAACACAAACTATTCCAAATCCTTTTATGGCAATTCAGAGGAAGAAAAGGTAGAAGATTAAACCTCACCTTCATAATTCTCTATATTCAAACATTCATTATGCTCTTTTCTTGGTTCTCTGAGTGAGTCAGTCAATCAGCATGTTCTCTTTTGTATGTGATGGCTCAGAGAAGCTTCCAGTGGACTAATATTTAAAGGCTCTTATGTGTACTTCTGTGCCCACCTTTGCAAGAACGATAATAATGCAATACTCTTCATGTTTTCCAAGGTATCCGGCATCTTAGCACAATGATATTTCTTAAATTGAAGTGGTAGCATTACAGTGAAGACTCTCTCCAGGTCCTTGTCACTTACTTTACTGCATAAACACAAAACATTACAGTTACATTTAGTAAATGGTGGAGTTTGTGTGTACTTACAACTCTGTTTATTCCAAATAATTACCAATTTATGGGATAGTTTGTGTCCTTTTTTCTTCTTAATAGCTTCAATACATTTTAATTGCACTTTCTTGGTACTTACCCTGTTTTTATTCCAATTAGTTACACAGTACTTTGAAGTGCATAACATACCAATCCAATTAAAAGTTAAATGTTCAGAATAACTTACTTAAACTCACCATTACGCTACCAAATAAATTACCCAGCACTTTCAAGTCAATAAGTATAGCAAAGTTAAAACATAGGGGGCTGTAAAAAGAACTGATATTGAATGATATTGCCAAAGACTCAATCTTGGGTGGTTGGTAAAGGCTAGTGAGATGCCTTCTAAATGCCCAGTAGTTCAGCATTCTAAAGTTAATTTGCTCACAGCTCATAATTTAGCCCTACTTGTATGATAATTCTCCAGCAGATGTCTACCAATTAGGAAAGATTCAAGATAATGGAGCTTTCTTTTTCAAAAACACTTTAGTGTAGGACAGTAGAAAGATGTTCATATAGCTACATGACACCTATACAGGTTTGTCATGACAACAGACATAAATCTACATAACCAATTAATAAAGCATCTCTTGTTGTAAAAGTAGTGTTTTTTTATCAATTTACATGTAAATTAACTCAACACCAACGTCAGGTTACGTGGACATGTTCAGCTTAGTGTATATTCTAGTAATATAATGCAGCTTGAGATAGAATAGAATCCACCCATCCATTCATCCATTAATTCATCAATCCATCCAATGATCCATCAGTCTAACCAATTATACATCAAGCCTTCAATAAATCAATTCATCAATGCATCCATCTGTCCATCCAACCACCTATCTATTCCTCCATCCAACAATCTGTCATCCATCTATCAATCATCCATCCATCCAAGCAATGTCCACTAAACCACTAATCCATCCATCCATTAATCTATGCATTTATTATCTATCGATCTGTCCAAATATCCTGTCTTGCCAAGCTACATTTCACTATTACAGTAGCATTGAGCTACAAAGTCTGTAATTTCACCCTCAGAACATATCATTATACAATCAAGTTATTATAACTTGACATTCAAGTTCGCAAATGCAATCTATACGACAAATAATGCCTTAGAATAAGGCTGATGTAGGCATCATTAAGCCATGAGAACACTTAAGGAGTTCCTTTTTTCTTAGAAGGTATGGTTTTGAGTACAACTCTGACCATGAGAAAGAAAATAATAAAAGGCTTTTCCAGCTTTTATCAATGTATTTAAAATGCATTTATGTTACATTTCCAAGTCTACTTTATTGATACAGACAAGGGCGTAGGAGCAGGTTTGACATTGGGAGGGGGACACATTCGATAATATGAATCAAAGCCCACCCTATCCCCTAAAATATTATGGATAAGCTGACTCCACTGTAGGTAAGGTAGTAAATCACTGTATGTAAATACAGTAAATTGCAAATAAATAAAATACAACATTGTACATCTGTTTATTATTAGATACATCCAAATAAAGTTCACTTTACAAACAAACAAGATACTCCACATTACATGGTACTGTCAGAAAACTTAAATTATATATAACTTATATAAATTATATAAAATATATATATTAAAAAAAAGCTCCAGGAGCTGAGCTTTAGGCATGTGGGGAGTGCCAAAATATTTTCTTCTCTGGTTATTCACAGCCATAGCAGTCTGCAGTTTGGGGCGTGTCTAGAGAGAAATGTAACGTTACATGTCAGAGTGCTTTCTGACTAAAGTTAATACAAACATTAGCTAACCCAACCCTCCTAGTCTGTTACCATAATAACACATTATACAAAAGACATTGTATTGCAGTATAAACAGGCATCTCAACACAAGCCTTAACAAAGTGAAAGATCCAGACTGCCTAACAACCAGAGCCAGTTGCCAACAACAAACACAACATGTGAATTGCAATAAAGTCTAAATAAAATAAAGTCTTTTAAAACTGTTTCCGCTTTTCTTTGGTTTAATTTTTGGGTGAGACTAATCTACCTGTTTCTGATATTGGGTGGGACATGCCCCCCCTCACCCCCCTATCCCAGAGAAGATACATACAGATATAGTACAGATCCCATGCAGATATAGTACATAACCAAAGTAAAACCTGCTATAGCCTGTATAAAACTGGTGGGAGATCTCAGTTATGTGTGGAGTTCTTAATATTTATACATGCTTAGAAATCCCTTCATTTTAAGATGACCCATGATTTTCTAGAAGCAGCACTCTGCTCCACCCGCATCTCTTATAAAGCAGCGGGGTTATTTGAAGGCATAATGGATTCATGTTTGATGTTGCTTAGATCAATACACAGTCTGGCCACCAATCACACTACCAATATAAATTAGTCAGGTCTCTTAATTACAAATGTGGCTCTTAAGCTCTCCTCCTCTGATATATTGGTACATGTTCTGGCATACTTTATTGAGGAAGGGAGGTGCAGGCATTAAAGCCTGAAAAATGAGCACCACTTGCTTATTTATGCAAGAAAGACTGATAAACGCTAATAAGCTCCCCATGCGTACATTGTAACGTAATGTTTTGAAAATAGCAGTTGTGTGCAGATGTTCAGTATCTCTTTAAATGATTATGTTTTACCACCTACATGTTTAATTATGGTGGAACCATCATTTTGGTTAGCTGTTATAAGACACAGGAACTGTAGTAAGATCAATGGTCTGGTGACATTTCTTGAGGAACTAATTAGAACATTGTTTTTATGGTTGCTCATTAAAAAATGCTGGAGCGCATCTGCTCTGAAAGTGTGGTAATTATAGAGGACAAAATAAAACGCGGTCTGCATGGGTCAGCTGACTGCTAAAGGCCAGTTTAAAGGCTATAAAGCTGAGATATGGAAACACATTCTTCTAGGACCAAACACCTTCGTAGCGGCCGATTAAGGAACAGTGAGCAAGGTTAAGGAATGCTTGGGTAAGTCAATTATGTTAAATTGAAACACTAATTACACTAATTGCCAGGGAGTGGTGTTGTGCTTGGAGAATAGAGCTGAGGATATTCTCAGTGTAGCAGCTGTAGGAGAGATCTCAGAGATAAAAGGTCAATGTAACATCAATCTTCTATAATGGGTGTTTGAATGATTGTTCACCAACTGAAGCGCTGTTGAAATATATTGATGTCAAAGGTTAGAATAGAGGCCGTATATAAGATAGTCATTTTGGTAGTTCATCACTTTCATCAGTCAGTTAAAGAGAATGTGATATATTCTCTATAAAAATTAACTGGTGAGAATGAGGGTGGCTTGGTGACCTTGCAGGAAGAAGACCTGGCTTTGATTTCTGAGCCCAGTGACAAACTTTCCACAAGTCTCCACAAACATGTCTGCATGACTTCCTACAGTACAAAGGCATGCAGTCAGGTGAACTGAAGATGCTAAGTTGCCCCTAGGCGTGAATGTGTATGTCTGTGTGTCTGCTGCCTTGTGATGGACTGGTGGTCTGTCCAGGGTGTTTCCTATCTTCTGCCCAAAAGAGTGCTGGGATACGCTCCAACCCCCCAAAAAGATCTTCCTATGTCTCATGTGTTAGCCTTTAGCTTGCCAGCTTAGTAGCATTGCATGATAGAGGATGACTAAGGATGGATATGGCAACACAAATAAAGTATGTGCATATTCTCATTTCTCAGCCCAGTGACAAACTTTCCACAAGTCTCCAAACATGTCTGCATGGCTTTCCTCCCACAGTCCAAAGGCATGCAGTCAGGTGAACTGAATATGCTAAATTCCCCCTTGGTGTGAATGTGTGTATGAATGTGTATGTCTGCCTTGTGATGGACTGGTGGCCTTTCCAAGGTGTTTGCTATCTTCAGCCCAAAGTGTGCTGTGATACGCTCCAACCCACCAAACCAGAGTTCAAAAAGATCCTCCTATGTCTCATGTGTTAGCCTTTAGCTTGCCAGGATGGATCTGGCAACAAATAAATAAAATATAAGCATGTTCGCCAGAGGTCACTGTAACCACTTACACCAAAACACCCCTTGCGACAAAAAATCATAGAAACCTTTAAAAGCTTCTATTGTTTGCTGGCGAGTCCAATACCCACTAATGGTATTACAGATTTTTCTGATGGGTTGATATCACAGTGTAAAGGATTTTAAAGGTTTATCAGGTGCTCTGAGATAACTGATGCTATCTTCATGAGCTCTATCTGTGTCCTATAGGAAAATAGTGTTTTTTATGGTAAACCTAAGGATTTGAATAGTCTTTTTTTCAGCAGTGCTACTTTTATTTATTTGTTTATTTATCTATTCTTTGGGTGGTTGGTTGGGCTTAGCATTCTTGCTGTATGAGCACATTTTATATCACCACAGAGCAAGCAGATCCCTGGGGTACCTTTAGTAACTATTTTTCCTAAACACAAACAGATACCCAATAGGTTTTCTTAATAGCGCTGTCTTTTGAAAGAAGCAGCCAAGGAGAACACAGGACTATTAAGTGCTCTATAGGGGGCTATTAAGGCAAAAGAAAAATAATCATAACCAAGTATGTCCCTCACATCCAACAATGTGACTAACCACTGGGACTTTATTATTACACATTAACCGCCATTTAATGTCAGCATCTCTCGGTGAATAGTCTCCCAGGGAACGCGCTTTTCAGCCTCTCCAGATGGTAATTACAGAAGACGGAGAAGCAAAGCCTCAAAGGTTGAAAGTCGGTCAGTTTTAGAAATGCATTTTCTATGGTCCGTCATGTGCGATAGTTAATAGGGGTTCAAAATACAGATTGGTCCATACTTTTCAGAGAGGTCACTGATTGCTGTCTTCAACTTGGTCTAATAACATCTGCCCATGAAGAAAAAACCTTGTCCACACCAAAATACATACAAAAAAATGATTTGCACGTTTGTATTTCTGGCATACCACTTTTTCTTTAGATTGTTTCTAGGTTTGAATGTAGATTCAAAGACTATCTCCATCACTACCCTTGGTGTCCCCACACCAACAAGATCTGATTTTTTATTTAGCCATTATGAAGGACAGCCACAGAGCATAGTTTGCATAGAGGAGTGTGACCACTCATGTCTTAGGCCAGCCGTCAAAGCCATATCCCAGCCTCAGATATAATCATGCCTTCCTATGCATCCAAACAGCCTGTAATCTCCTTCTGCAAACCTTGAGGCCTCCTGTCAGCTATTTGTTTGTATGACACTCATCGAATCATGATGGATTTATCTGCATTAGAAATTCCAGTCACAGCACTGAACAGATGAGGAATCCCTGTGCATTTTTACTTGGCTCTGGCTTATAAGCATTAGTGTCACACAATGAGCACACAAGGTAGTCGACGCGATTACAACAATCCCTTGCCTGTCCTTAACCAGATTAGCATTGGAGGGAATTTTTCTTTCAGCAAACAGTTTGAATCAGACTCAAATGGGACTTTGCTGTTTAAATGCCAGCAGTGGCACTAATTGGTGAAAGTGCAAGACTGGCTTTAGTCGAAATGTTCTGTCTCCTGCCATGGATACGGAGAAAAACTACGAGCCTGGCGTACTAAACCTTTCGAGCCTCTTTCATGGGCAAATCAGGCTCGTGCTGCCTATAAACGTGCAGTTTTTGTGCTGTGTGCGAGGTGAAACACAAAATGTGCTTTATGCCTATGCAATTAGGAGAGGGCTGTACAAACACAGTTCAGGTAAAAAAAAAATGGGTGGAGATATAACAGGCACAGCAAGTTACACGTTCTGGTTGATTTACCAAAGTTGAAACAAGCAGCAGCAGCTGGTTTTGCAAACTAAGCTGCAATAGCAGTCTGTTTTGAATTCATTCATGTTTCTGTGATGCCTATTTGGTCAACAGCAGTTTAGCCCTAAGACGTTCTCAGTGAAGATATTAGAAATGTATCAGCTCTGACTGCTTTTAAACAAAGTACAAAACATGAGAGCCAATCAAAACCAAGGTCATTTAGTCAAAAAGCACTCTGAATCTTAGTTACATTACTCTCTGGACACGTCCCAAACTGCAGGCTGCTGTGGCTGTGAATGAGAAGAGAAGAAAATATTTAGGCTCTCTAGCGTAGACCATGGGTCTAAATGCGTAAAGCTCAGATATTACAAACCCCTTTTTTGTTATCTGAAAATAGTACCATGTAATGTGGAGTATCTTGTTTGTAAATGCAGGATTTACACTCAAGAACACAAATAAACATTCTGTTTGTCTTACGTTGATCTCATCATCTTTTGGTCTCAGTCATGGGGTAAACTGGAGTCCAAACCTGTTGTCAGACCTGTCAAATGTAAAAGCCTCTTGGTTCATAGTCAAAGATGAAAACACATTTTGGGCTACAATACTTTTGTGTTGAATGACTCTGGAGCTCAATTATATTTATTTTATTCAAATAAATTATTGAATATTCCATTTAGGCACTATTAATGTAATACGTATGCCTCCAAAACATTACCAAATTTCATGGTAGTGACTGTTTTGGCAATGACAACTTTAGCTAATTCAAAAACACGCAGAATAATCATACAGAATATCATATCCTAGCATTTTTTGAAGTTTACTTAGCTGCAGAAACTCTAACACTGGTTTTCAGGCTCTGACACACACTTCAAGACACTGCCCAGCACATCACTACAGTTGCCCTCCCACCTATACAGGACATATACAACAGGCGGTGTCTGAGAAAAGTCACCAACATCGCCGACCACACACACCCCAAGAGCTGTCAATCTAGTCACACCGGCAGCACCTACCAGGAGATGACTAGAGCACTACGGGCTGTCACTGATCACCATAGCATCCATAACATACCAGAACTATCAGAACATCACTATAGCACTACAGACTGTCAGTGATCCAGCCCTGGTCACCACAGCAACCAGAACATACCAGAACTACCAGAACGTGACTACATTATTGTGGACTGTGACTGATCTAGCCTTGAACACCACAGCAACTAGAACTACCAGAACATGACTATAGCACTATGGACTGTTATTGACCCAACACAGCCCTAATCACCACAGCAATCAGAACATACCAGAACATCACTATAGCACAGTGGATTGTCACTGATCCAGCCCTGATCACCACAGCAACCAGAACATCCCAGAACATCACTATAGCACTACAGACTCTCACTGATCCAGCCCTGATCACCACAGCAACTAGAACTACCAGAACATGACTATAGCACTATGGACTGTTATTGACACAACACAGCCCTAATTACCACAGAAACCAGAACATACCAGAACAACCAGAACATCACTATAGCACTGCAGATTCTCACTGATCCAGCCCTGATCACCACAGCAACCAGAACATATCAGAACATCACCATAGCACTACAGACTCTCACTGATCCAGCGCTGATCACCACAGCAACCAGAACATACCAGA
Source organism: Megaleporinus macrocephalus (assembly GCA_021613375.1). NCBI lineage: Eukaryota > Metazoa > Chordata > Actinopteri > Characiformes > Anostomidae > Megaleporinus > Megaleporinus macrocephalus. Next base: position 35,339,475 of record CM038711.1, on the reverse strand, counting down.
ACTTCCAGAACATCACTATAGCACTACAGACTGTCACTGATCCAGCCCTGATCACCACAGCAACCAGAACATCACTATAGCACTACAGACTCTCACTGATCCAGCCCTAAACATCACAGCAACCAGAACATCACTATAGCACTACAGACTCTCACTGATCCAGCCCTAAACATCACAGCAAATACACACTGAGCTCCACTTACTCATGAGACTGTATGCACTGCACTTAACTGGCACTTCAATACTTGAACTTCAAAGCTGTATCTTCTATACACTTGAAACTTTGTAAACCTATTAAACTGCTGTGATCTTTACCTACATTATACACTTCTGTATTTATATATGCTGTTTACAATCACCACTTAATCCTGGCTACCTCAACCACTGCACCTCTCCAGAATGTACACTTAGCTGTATTTGCTGTACTACATATTCATTGCTCGACCAAATATTTCTGTTTATTTTTAAGCTCACTGCTGTTTGCACCAGTTCCAGACACATTCTTACACTGACGGTTACTGTTTTCACACATCTTGTTTTTACTGGCTTTACACACACTGTCTCGTCTTGCACATACACTACCGCTCAAAAGTTTGAGATCACAGTGAAATGTTCTTGTTTTCTATGGAGTATCTTCCTTCCTTAACACAACAATGGACTGACGGGTCTCTAAAGAAAGTTGTTTCTTTCTGGCCATTTTGAGTCGGTCAGCACGCCATCAACTGCTGATACTTCAGATACTGAACTAACCTAGAATGTTGTTCTCCCTTTTATGCTCACTTATTAGTAGAATGTTTTTCAGCTGTGCATCACAATTGAGCAAGAGTGTCCTAACAACCAATTAGCCCAATAACATCCTTAACTTGGATTGGCGGCCGTACCAGGAGATTTAGACAGAGGACAGAGAATTGCTGATAATAGGACTATAGGCAAAATAAGCCTCTATACAAAAATAGGCTTTAATACAAACTTTTTTATTCTTTAAAAATCATCTGATACACTTACATTAATGGACAATATTGTTTGTGAATTGCATGAAAATTGCACAAAATGAAATTCTAAAGTGATCCTAAACTTTTAAGCGGTAGTGGTGTCTTGTGTTGTCTTATTTATCTCTTTTCAACTTTTTCTTTTCAAAGTACTGCAATGGAGAAAAAAGTGTTTTGTTATAATGTACATCCTTGTATTAGTACAATGGCAAAGCTAAATTAAATTCCAACTAAATTGAAAATGTTGAAGTGTTTAAAATAAACATATACCTAGTCAGAAAGAAGGTCTCACTAGCCAGAAATCAGAAGCACTTCATGATATCACATTTCATTTTTTAAGTCGAAGCAAATGAATCCCCGCTGTAGAATGTTTTGGTGGGAGAGAGCCTCGTTTATTACCCGTGCAATCTCTTCATCACTGAAGTTTCATTTTCTGCTTTGTCTTGAGAAGCGACTCCATTATTTCCCCGCTCCTGAAAGCCTGCGCCTCATGAGTGAGCAGTTAGTGGGTGGGCCTACGCTCAGCACAGTTTGTGTGATAAGCTGCAGTCTTAGGCCAGAACATACTTCACACAAATGCTTTAAGCTACGCAAACATGTTTTCGCATGTTACGAGGCAATGCAAGCGCAAGCTGCTTTCTGAGTAGCAAGGGCCACTACGGCCCTTCACTGCCAGCGTGCTTTCGCCCAGTCATGGCAGCCCACCCCAAGAGTCTCTCACAAAGACTCACTCATACAATATCGCCTCTTCGCTACGATGGGCGATGTGATTCAGTGTCTTTGGCTGCCTTGAGTACCGAGTGTTGCACGTTCAGTTCGGACGGCAGGGCCCCAAGCATCGCCATCTGCATCTTCATCTGTTTCTGAAGTCAACTCCAGAAGCACCGTAGGCGCTTTGGTGTTGCGCTCGAACTTGTATGTACATCTGACCCTAAACATTTAGAAGCATGAGCCCCGTCGTTAACATCCCCCAGTATCGTGGGCTTCATCAGCTTGTGTTCTCGTACTTCACAGAGTGGTTTGAAGTGGCCCTATTTGCGTCCTTATCCGAGTTAGCCCCGAATGCTACATGGTTGAAGAAGAAAGCGAACGCAGCAGCTGTGGGAAGAGATCTGCTGTAAAACCTGTGCGTGACTTCATGACTAATTATGCGAATTTCGCACGATGATGAAGAACAGCTTCAAGCCTGATTGTTTATTTATGCAAAGTAATAGCGCGCCACTGTGTAAGCGCAGATAGGAGTTGTGGATTATGCAAAAGAAACTTGATGAGAGAGCCCTTTAAAGATGTTAGGTTGGGCAGATTTAAAAGGAGAACTTTTGAAAAGAAAAAAAATGTGATTAAAAGAAACCGCACTGCTTGAAATACGGTTCGGATCAGTTTATACCTTGCAGGCGTGCTCGTTTTGATGATATCCCACAAACCCAAAAACACCTTGATGAACCTCAAAGGAAGAAAAAAAAAAAACAAGAAAGAAATAAACCTGTGATATTAATTTACGCCCGCAAAGGCAATATTTGAAGCAGTGCAGCGTGTTCCACTGAATAATTAAAGCGTCTTTGGACAGCTCATAAACAACAGTGTGCTTTAACTGGGGGGAAAAAATAAATATCTCTCTCTCTCTCTCTCTACCTTTTGGCACTTAACCTCAATCAAATGGAATAATCTATTTTTTCCCTTCTTTTTATTTATTATTATTTTACTTTAAATTTTCTTTACACTCAATCTACTTTAAAAAAGATTTCAGCACCTCAAGAAAGTGCAGCTCCTTGCATATGGTCCTCATTTGCATAATGAAGAAAATAATTGCAGTGAACAGTTGAGTGGGTATATGCGAGGTTGTTTTTGCCTACTGCAGGTTCCAGCACATCATTAATTTGCTGATACAATGAGATAATGAGGGAGACCTTGTGGTATTGCAAATAACATAATACGCTGCCTGTAGCATATTAATCCTAAGGCAGAGTGAGAGAGAGAGAGTGAGAGAGAGAGAACAAGCATGGGGTGTAAAAAGTGATTCAAGGTGAATCTATTGTTTACCTGACAAAAAGAAAAGGAAAAAAAGGAAAAGAAAGAAAACTGTATGGGTCTAATGTACTGTAGATGCGGCACTGTGATACACTGACTGAAGAAAAGGCAGCTGTGTAATTGATGAGAAGCTTTCTTTGGCAATCTAAACATTTTATCTTTTCTTCTCTTTTGACTGAACAGGTCAGCTTTGACATCTGCTCTTTTATTCATATCCATGACAGCACACTGCCAACACATTGTGGTATCCACCGCGTTGCCATGGGGAGCTTAGTGGGGGTGTGGCTTAGTCACACTTCTGGTTAAACATGGCATTTGCTATAGATGTTGCTGTTGTGTTGATGTTAGGACACTTGTGTTTGTTGGTTGAACTTGATTCTAAGGAAAGTGTAATAGTATGTGTTTGTCTACCCTCATCCCTTGTTACCCCCCATTCAATTGTGTTTTGTGCTGGCATAGGGCTATATCAGTCTTTTAAGTATGCTTTATGATTAGTCACACTCCTGGTTAAACATAGCATTAGCTGTAGATGTTGGTGTTGTGTTTATGTTAGGATACTTGTGTCTGTTGGTTGAACTTAATTCTGAGGAGGGTGTAATAGTATGTGTTTGTCTACCCTCATCCCTTGTTACCCCAAAACCAATTGTGTTTTGTGCTGGCATAGGGCTATATCAGTCTTTTAGGTCTGCATTATAAGCGTACTTGCACTTTATTAATATTAGAAACAGTGATTTTTTGTTTGTCCTCCAGCAGATTGGATTTTTACCTTTTCAGTAATAGGACAATTAATTCGCTCTTTGTTTATTTCGTGACTACTTGAGTGTGTTGGTGCACCATTAGCTCCCACACAGCAAAAGATCTATTTGATATTAAATTTTGGTATTTGAATCAAAAATCTATTGACTCATGAGGAGCAAACACAAGTCAAGATTAAAGGCAGGTGATAAAATCAGTTGAAATGAGTTCATGGGAAAACGGATAAATGTTAGACCTGACTGTTTGGAAGGTTGTTAGGAAGAAAGCAACTATGTGGTTTTTTTTTTCAAACTTGGGAAAGTTGAATGTTCTTGTGTGGCCAAGTTAGTCACCAGACCTGAACCCCTCTGGGTGTGCTCTATAAAGATAAAGCATGGGAAACACAGCTGAAGCAAGCAGGAACTGAAACACGCTGCATTACAGGCCTGGCAGAGGATCACGAGGGAATACTTAAAAATCTGGCTGTGTATGGGTCATACATTTCAAGCAGCTACTGACTAGAAAGGGTGCAATCAGGTACTAGGCAGGACTGCAAACATGGGTAGATGCAAGCTGACTGCAAGTGCGCAATGGTGTTGTTATAGCGATGATTCATTAATCAATTATGTTGCTACCTGGAGGTACAGAAAAATTATGAAACAATTTCATCTTAATATGACTGCTTCACAATAGTACACTGACCTAAAATAGGAAAACCGGTGTCTCCGTTATCAACACTTTGGTAGAGTGGGCATGAGACGTCTCGCAAGAACCGTGTAACGCTTGATGGTACACCGGCACACACTAACAACTTCAGCTAGATAGCTTGGCATTCCCAGGATGGACATCACAGCAGTGAAAAGACTGAAGAAGACATTATTAGAGAAAGCGAGGAAGAGATAAAGACAGCATGACCTAGTGAGAGTCAATTTTGGCCTTGCTTTCACTCATAGGTGAGCTGAGGTGGCGTGTTACTGTTCTTAAGTGACTTTTTTTTTTAGATATCTGTACTTTACATCAGTATTTCTGTCACCTAATACGATTTAGTTTACTAAATCTGTATTTTTTTTTCTTACTACATTTTAAAAGCTTGCTTGTTCCTAGAGAGGGACCGATCAGTGTTTTTGAGGCCGATTCTGATCGCCGATAACCTTTCAGCACGATCAGCCGATAGCGATAGAGAGCGGGGTATATGCCACGGCAGGGCTACATGCAGTTATTAGCGCAAGCAAGTCATGAAACATGGTCTAAACTGGTTTATTACCATTTTTAACGAGCTCATGTGAAACAGCATACTATTTTTATCTAAATTAACAGTAAATAAACAAAGTAAATCAAACAAATATATCCAATACTGCAATAATTAAATTTAGACCCTTTTTTGATTTAAAATGAAAAAAGCTAATCAAATAAATGCAGTAAAAACTGCAGTCATTAAACTCAGTCTCTGTTATTTTAAATGAAAAACTGCAACCATTAAATGTAGATCTTGAATTGTTGCTGCTGTTCTGTTTGTACCGGTCAGATCTGGTCTGCACTGTGTTCTGGGTTATTAGTTTAGTGCTAGCTGTGCGTGCTAGCTCTGCTGTTTGCTGATACTCACTGTATTCAGCCGCGTGCAGTGTTGTATCAGATTATTAGAGTTAAATGTCTGTCTTGGTTCCTCAACGAGAAACGCAGATTTTACACATTTTAAAAATGCCCTGGATTAGTCTACATCACATACGGTAAAACACTGCCAGACAGACATGTTTTCTATCAGCGCTTCCTTTTTCGCCCGGCTGCTGGTTTAGTCAGTTTGTCGAAAATGAAATCTAGTGGTTCAGATAGGAATTGCAGGGAGCTGGCCGGAGGGGGTTTTATAAGGGGCTCCTCTTCCTGGATAAACGCTAGCTGGAAATACAGAAATTAGGCTCATTTATTTAACGCCATCGATCGGCTGTCATAATTGGCTAAATTGGAGAAATATCGGCCGATCACCGATCACATATTTTGATAAAAAAATCGGCAGATACCGATACATAGCCGATCGATCCTTCCATCTCTACTTGTTACTTTAATATTATTGATCCATTCACCAATCTTTCTATTGATTTACACATTATATTAATCTGACTGTTGTTTTTAAGCACCTAATGAAGCATAATCAGAATCCTACTGTATTGTACAATGGGGGCAGAGTAAACCCACCCCCCAGTGAAAATGAGGGACAAAGCAAGAGAAATAAACAGATAAGAAAGTATTCCAAAGAAAGCAACAGCACTGAATGAATGCTTAATACAGACTGTGCATTTGAAAACAATACATTGATGACCTTTATTTAGAGAGACACAACTCTGTTTCTTTTAACTCTGTTTCTTTAACTTTATTTTAACTTTATTTTAACCAATGCAGCCCCTACAGACTGTGATCTGGGTTCTCAGCAGTGATTAAAACATTCTAAACATTGTTTACAATGTTTACAGTCTTATGACCAAGTTTCAGTTCATTTCACCTGTAGGCTTTTGAGGGGTTACTGAGTGAAACAGAGAGGGATAGAGGTAAAGAGAATTCTCTGTTTTCGTTTTTTAAAAAGAGAAACAAGATCACATCCAACTTGTTTTTCAGAGGCAAATGTTGGCTTTGTATTCTTCAGCTTTTATTCCCTTTTTTAGGTCCACCTTAAGTGATGCAGCAATTATGGTGCTCCGGCGCCAGAAAGTAACTGCAGCACCATTTAAGGTTGAAAGTAAATTTGAAAAAGAAGCTGCCAAAGAAGGGAGCTGTTGTTTCATCGTTTTTTTTTCCCCACAGCGCTCTGTGAAATACGCTGTTTGTTTTCAGTTTTCGTCCCTAGCGCTGCTCTCTGAAATTGTTTATTACGACACAAATCATGAAGAAAATGCAGAGTTTGTCAGACTCTTTCCTGCTGGCTTGCCTTGTTTTCTAACTCGCCTCTGTCAAACTGCCAAGTATGATGAAAAAAAAAAAAACATGTTGAAGAGTGAGCATTTAAATAACAACAAAAAAAGTTTGGTCAGTCTTTACTCAGGACAAATACTTTTAAGTCAACATAGTTCTTGCAATTCTGATGCTGCCTTTGCTTGTTTTATGTCCAAATCTGTCTCCCAGACAGAATCCTGCTCCCCTTTACATGCTTCAACATGATCAAAGCTAGTCAAGCTTAGGCATAACTAGAGAAATGACATCATACTAACACACTTCCAGCCTGATTCAGGCCTGATTTCAAATGAAAAACACTAAAAGCACACAAAAACATTTGTAGTCTAATAGGACCTTCAAATTAATAACTAGTGTGAAATGTCCTACAGGCCAAGTGTCAGGGCCAATGTATAGCGCTATGCTGACCCATAGTCTTTAGGCTTCCAGGGCCATGCATGATGTCCAGAACAGAAATGTTGGTTTCAATGTGGGTGGGAATGTAGACATATTCGGATGAGAATAAACTGAGTGTCAAACTTAAACTCAATGTTGTGAAAGCTCTTTATCCAGTTACTCTGTATTTAATGCATCATCAATTCTATTACAAAGTGTTGGATCCTTGTTTGTACTAGATTCACCACAGTCTAGCACCAGAAGCTGGATTTGTGTATTCTCACTGCCCCCCATACCAACTACACATTGCCAAAACAACTACACTGATCAGCTGTAAAAATTAAAACCACCTTGTATCTACACACATGGTCCATTTTATCAGCTCCACTTACTGTATAGGAACACTTAGTAAGTCAATAATTACAGACCGTAGTCCTTCTGATTCTCTGCATACTTTGTAAGCCCACTTTCACCATGTTTTTTGAAGGGATCCCTGGCTGGTAACATCTGTAAGCCTTAATATGGTGTAATGACTCTAAATTGTTAAGACATTGTAAAAAGTAGCAGATTTATTTATAAATTAACGCTTTTATTCTAAATATTTGACATATGGACACAGCCTTTATTTCTGGCGCGCAATGCCTGTTGGGTAGAAGACATCAAATGGTTGCAGCGTGCTAAACTTGACTGCAGTTGGAAGGAGTAAATGTTAGTTAGCTAACCTAGCTTAAAGAAAACCATGCCACATTGTTGGATGTTATTTCCAGTGAAAGGATAAGTAATATAAGTGGGAATAGTGATATAAGTCTTAACAGCTTTCCCAAACATAAACAAGGAGAATAGTTTGTGAAGCAGCACGTGGATGAACACAGCTACCAAAAGATCTGCCGCTCTGCTCTCGTCACTTCAGTCCCGATACGTTTGAGTGGTTCAGTAGACCACCACTGGTGAGAGACTTGACGGAGGCTGTTGGTTTTAAGCGTAGACTAAAACACAATGCAGTGCCACAGTTTCCCCACACAGGAAGTACAAAAGCCCCAGATTATGGAGAACCGCGCGAGTAAACATTAACGTGAACATGCGCTGGATTCTCTCCTGGCGTCCCGCCAACAACGTTAATCGTTAGCGTCAGCTGCTTCTCCCTCGTTTGTGGATCCTGAACGTGAAAGTACAGCCTTAGCAGTCAACATACTACTTCACTAATAAACAATTTTCGAAGCTCAAAGAACCTCCCGTTCAGTTTATCTAGCTGTATACTGACCGTGATACAACACCAGCACTGTGTCCTGCTCTCGCCTCCACGCCTCTCTGTTCATCATTTAGACTAACGTGGTGTGTGATGTCACTGCCGATGTCAGAAATGTGTTCTAGCTCAAACTGCAAAGACTGAACAGTAGCCATGCTCAGCTAGCTAACTATGCTCTAGCACGACGGCCGGTTACTGCAACCATTTAACATCACTACCTGCTGCGCACGTCAGTAGTTACAACAAGAGCGACCTACATGCAGCGCCATTTTACAGAAAATCTAATAAAATCTAATCTGTTACTTTTTTGGTGCTTTTTTACAACATGTCTTAATAATTTAGAGTCATTACACCACATTAAGGCTTATAAGTCTTACCAGGCAGGGTTCCCTTTAATGATCAGGGCACCCAAAGGACCACCACAGAGTAGATAATATTCAAACACAGTGTCCACTCACTGTTCACTCTATTAGACCCTCCTACCTTCACTTAGATGTAAAGTCAGAGACAATATCTCAACTATTGCTGCACAGTTTGTGTTGGTCATCCTCTAGTCCTTCATCAGTGCTCACAGGATGCTGCACACAGGACACTGTTGGCTGGATGTTGCTGGTTGGTGGACTATTCTCAGTCCAGCAGTGACACTGAGGTCTGCTGTGTCTGATCCACTCATACCAGCACAACACACACTAACACACACCACCATGTCAGTGTCACTGCAGTGCTTCGAATGATCTAGTACCTATAATACCTGTTCTGTGGTGGTCCTGTAGGAGTCCTGATCATTAAAGAACAGGATAAAAGGAGATAAACAACATATGCAGAGAATCAGATGAACTACAGTCTGTAAGTAAAGAATTACAAAGTGCTCCCATACGGTAAGTGGATCTGATAAAACAGACAATATGTGTAGATATAAGAAGGTGGTTTTAGTGTTATGGCTGATTGGTGTATATCTTTTTAGATGTTTTAGATTATTTTAATAAGCTGAATTCCTATTATGTTAGCAGGTAATTTTGCATATTTAACCTTCAAATCCTTTAAATCACACAAATTCTAGAATTCAAAAATGAAAACATATAATCTTCCTCATCTTTCTCACTCCTTTCCCTCAGACTCTGGTGCAGCAGTTGTATTTCAGCTTTAAGAAAAGATGAATTTCGGCATGAGATGAAGTTGATTGCAGCTCCTGAAGCTTGATTGGAGTGAGATATTTTGCTGACCCTGCTGAGAGAACCCTTCTGACCCTGTGGAGAGGAAGAGGAATAAGCCCAGCGCGGCTGCCCATAATAGGATCCTGAGACGCTTGTTTTTCCCCCTTCGTGTTCTCTGTAATTGGAGGAGACTCTGCGAGACTAAAAGGTAAAGCATTCAAACTGCACAGTGTGTTCCGAGCTACTGACATTTTGAAACAGACAATCCAATCTCACCACGTTACAGAGGATTGTTCCTGGGGGTCAACATTCATCTGATCCTTTCTTCATTCCAAAACAAGCCACACTCCTAAAGGAGGCTTCCAATCTCCAAGGCTTTGAGCCCTGGAAATATAACACGAGCTCAGCAGACCAGTTTCCTTGAAGCCCAGCTTGGAACATTCCCTTCTTGTTCTTGTTTTTGTTCGGCTGCTGCGTTTTGCCATCTTAATTATGAATAAAACAATACAGTAGTGGCCAAAACCAGAGATCATTTTTGTTTTTTTATTTTATTTTTTATTTTATTTATTTTTTTATTATGTTTCCAGTCAAAAGAGCCATTTAGTTATTTTTTTCCATCATTGGAGAAAAACAGGAAGCATATTTACTAGAAAATGATTGACTTTTGTGCCCTCTACTATAGGGTCGTACAATAAATTAATTATTGTGATAAACACATTATCATTATTAAAGCAGTAATACAAAATGGGTCAAATTAGCTCATACCTGCTGCATCAGAGGGCATCATCACATTACCAGCACGGACCATTAAAAACTTAATGAGAACGTTCTTTCTGCCGGCCTTGAACTCTGCCCTCTCAAAGAGGAACAAGTAACTTAACCTTTAAGCCACATAGACAATTATAGCAAAAAAACAACTGAAAAAACTCCTCCATCCACTTAAACTACGAGCTTGTTTCCCCAAGAAATCAAGTTTATGGCCTATATTTCAGCTTTCCTGAAAAAATCCCAACTCTGGGAAACAGTTTAGAAAGAAAGACAGCAGCTCTGTGCCGAGCTTACAGCTCTTACTCAGAATACATAGCCTGAACTGCTCACATAGCTCTGCTCTGTTTACAACTCTCTCCTTAAAGCTTTCTGCAACAGTGCCAAGTCAACACTAGCCATCACTCTTAAAAAAAATAAGAGTCCTTAACGAGTGACACCCATAGAGGGGCTTTAAATAAACTAAACCAAGCCTTTATGAGTCAACCAATCTTCTGGGTGCTGCATATATATATATATATATATATATATATATATATATATAAATATATATATATATATATATATATATATACACACACACACACAGACAGGGGTTGGACAATGAAACTGAAACACCTGTCATTTGTGGGAGGTTTTAGGGCTAAATTGGACCAGTCTGGTGGCCAATCTTAATTAATTACACATTGCACCAGTAAGAGCAGAGTGTGTCAGTAAACATTTTCCTCCACCAGCATCACATAGTGACCTGGTCACTATCCTGCAAGAAGTATGGCTTAAAATCCCTCTGATCACTGTGCAGGACTTGTATATGTCATTCCCAAGACGAATTGACGCTGTTTAGGCGTCACACCATACTAATAAATTATTGTGGTCTAAAACCAGGTATATAAAACCAGGTATATATATATATATATATACACACTATTTCAAAACTATTATATGTTAGATGTTATGTTTCTGTTATCAAACAAGACATGCATAACCATTGCTTGTATACTTGAATACTTTAGACATCTGGTTTCCATCACTACCACTGTCAACATGTTCAGTAAGCTTAATGTTTTTATCTTATTAGCTTCATTGCTTTTTCTACATTGTGGCTGTCCAAAGAAAAGCATGTATGCCTATTTCTTCTCAATCGAGGCTTGACACATTGCCAAACCAATGCGCTGACAGAACAACATTCCTTGCCAAACATTTGCAAGGATTTTTTTTGGATTTCACCCTAACAGTACATAATATAATCAAAATACTGAAGGTCAACACCAGCCATCACTCTTTCACACTCATAGAGGGAGTTCAAACAAGCTAAACTAAACTAAACCTAGTGTTATTGTGGAGATATATATATATACACATACACACACACACACACACACAACCAGTCAAAGGTTTTAGAACAGTTATTAAACGTTTGACTGATAGTGTTCTAAAACATTTGCGTAGATTAATTTTTTAGCCTTTTTTACAAACTATTAAGGTAATGTTAAGGCTTCTCAGTCTACCAGTGCACAAACATGTGCTTGCAGTTTGACTGTAAGGAACTGTTTAATTTCTTTTCAATTTTACATAATAGTGTTTGGTTGTAATTTGCTAATAAAAGGTCAGATTTCTGTTTACACATTCCAGAAAAAAATATCCTGCATCATTATAATCTTAAAACCAACCAGTTACTGCTGTGAGCTCCTAACAGTAGATGAGTAGACAACCATACAAGCTTTGGAAGACCTCCGAAATGGCCCCGTTTTTTCTTTTTAAATACTACTTAACCATTTTAATTTTGAGGCCTTGTCCACATATACACAGGCAATCTTATTCAGGCGAACACTGTATTTACAAAAAAATCTCCATCCACAGAAGAACTCAAACACGTGCTGTCAAGAGTCACCCACTTCAACCACTTCGGTTTACCCAACAACTAGACATCTGACCGGGTCCTGTCCTAAAATTAGTTGTGGGAGTGCTGGATATATCAGTGACCACCATAGCACATTATGATGCCTCTGCTCTTCGGCATAGTGTAGAGTAACATGTGTGTGAACATGTAACATGTAAGTTCTGTTAGTAATGTTTAAAACCAGCACTATTTGGGTTACGGCTGCCAATACACAAAATCACTTAATGTAAACAAAAAAGATCATACTCTGAACATTACATGCCAAAAATGTTTTCCTTGTCTACATGACCACACTGACAATCAACTTTATGAATATCTTCATCCTGAAAGGAGTTTTGCCAAATATCCAGTTTCAGTGATCTAAAACATAGTTAACATGTGGATGAAAAGCTGAAACTTGGGCTGCGTCCACACAGGCTAAAATTAGGCTAATATTCCAGTTTGAGCCTCTGTACTGATTATGATATTTTTAAAACTTTATTTTCCTGGTCGCATCTGCTCTGTCAGCTCTATTGTGGCCATGCCAAACAGCGGTGACAGTGATTATTATTATTATTATTATTATTATTATTATTATTATTATTATTATTATTATTATTATTAAAAAAATAATTTCTGACACCTGTTAGGCACCTGAAGACAAGCCTTAACAAACACCCACCATATAACATGGAATTGGAAAGTTTTTGATTCATTGGCTGAAGAAATATTTATGCTAAAAAAGAGTAACTAATACTTAAAAGCCATTTTAAATGAAAGTAAATCAAATGAAAATACATCCTGGGACTTTTGCAAAGTACTGCATGTTTCTTATATTACATGACAAAACTGGTTTGTGTGGATTGGTTGGGAGCGCTTTAAATCATTTATTAATCTTAGGTGTGCTTGCAGCAGATCATACTGTATGGCCAGCTCAGCAGAATGCGTGCAGCCGTGTAGTATTGAATCTGGGTGGCAGATTTAACTGAAATCGATGATGCATGTGTTTGGGCAGATTAAGAAGCCATTGATCTTCGGGGCTCCTTCTGCTCTGTAATCCCTCTGGACGGTTCCCATGATTCTCAGGTCAGCTCCAGCAGATTTGTCTCTAATGAAATATTAAAAAGTCTCCTCTCCAACCTTTCAAAGACATTAGAACAATTGTACCAAGCTGCTATACCCATTAGATCTTTTTACATTCATAGCTACACTTCCACAGTCTATTCAAACACTTCACTCAGACGCGTTGACGGCGGTGATAGCTGCTTATTGTGGAATGGGTTTTGTGAGGGAGTAATGTGCTATGTAATTGAATATGCCGCTATATGAGATTGTATAAAGATGCAGCATCCTTCTCATCTCATACATGCCAACGTATCCAATACAGTATCCGCAAGGGGGAGACGAAGCTAATCTGCATGGGAACCCATGAACTTTACATGCAGAAGAGCAGCTCGCTACACATTTTTCATGCTGAGCAGTTGATGCACATGTGTATGACCATCATAGGGTAGGCTGTATCTGAGCAGCCCCATTGTTCTGATACGACCTGCATGCAGTCATCAGTTACATCGCATGCACGATCCATACGCATGGATAACAGCAGCAACAGCAACTGAACAGCAGCACAATGTAAAGATTATTTGCCCAGAATAGCTCATCAGCTGTTAATGATTATGGTGAGGAGTCAAAAGGCTAAAGGCTTTAATGCTTTCGCAGCTATTACTGGCACGAACCTCGAGTTAGCTGCTGCTGCCAACAACATCATCCTCATTCCAGGTCTTGGAGTGTTCAGACCCTAGCTGTTCCTGCTGGATCGAGACAGCAGGGGCAGAGCCTACCCCCTGAAACTACTTGACTGGGTGGTGTTGGGGGAGAAGGAGGTGAACATGTAGGCATCTGAAAAGAGAAGAACTGGAATACAAGTCAATTTCAAGCAGGTGGAGTGATTGGTCAGGAGTATTAATTCCTTGTACATTTTGAGCTTTTATATTAAAATGCTGAGGGTAAAATACTGGTAAATATTTAAAAAAGCATTTTATTTTCTGCCTATTTAGCTTTACATAGCCCTGCATGTTTCTCCTCACAGTTAATGGTTAAAACATTTAAAAGACTAATTATTTTAATTATTATAACAAACTATTATAAAAACTTAATAATTAATAATTAATAAAAGAATAATTATTCTATTATTAGACAAGACATGCATAACCATTTCTTTTAATAATTTTTAATGAGGGGTCTTGTAGGGCAAATTAATATTTTAGACATCTGGTTTCTATCGCTAAGTTTGGGTAAGCTTATTGTTTTTATCTTATTAGCTTCATAGTTTTTTGTACATTGTCACTGTCTAAAGAAAAGCATGTGTATCCATTTTTGTCGATTTGTATTTTTGTGGTTTATGTTGTGTCAAAAAATATAATAAAAGAGAAATATTTAAAAATTTAATAAAAATGCTCCAAAAACCCTTGAAATAAAATAAAATCTCTTTAAATGAACTAGTAAAAGTAGCTGGTATAAGAGAATGTAACTGCACAATATCTTGAAATGGCTGTGCAATATCTTTCAATACCTGTCCAATTCAACATGAAAATTTGTATAGCCCAACATGTAAATATGTACAGTTTCTTATTGTATATTGTTTTACCTAACAATAGAGATGTATTTATTTTTTGTTATTTCTTATCCCTTTTTGTATTCTGAATAACCTTAGTCTACCTCTTATTCTGTATCTGTTCTGCTGCTATTCTGCTGCTGTAATGATGCAACTTTCCCCATGTGGGATAATAAAAGGCTGTCTTATCGTCTCTCATCTTATCTCATCTTATCTCATCAAGGAATGTTGTTGTCCTCTCCTGTAAACTTATTATTTGAGTGATACAAGACAAGAATCATAAAGCACATTTGCAGGTATTAAAGAAGCACCCAAGAAAAGCCTTTCTGAGTCCAGATGGATTGAGGTGTGATGCTTTGCCAAACCAATGCACTAACAGTTTAAGAACAGCATTCCTCGACAAGTTTTTTCAAGGATTTTTGGGTATTTCACTCTCACAGCGCATAATATAATCAAAAGATTCAAGGAATCTGGAGAAATTTCTGTGTGTAAAGGGCAAATTCAAAAATCAATACAGAATGCTCATAGCTCTCCATCCCTTGAATAGTGCTGCATTAAACATCAGCACGCTTCTCTGATGGATATCAACACATAGACTCAGAACTAATTCTGAAAAGCCGTCTTTCACAAGCTAGGGTCTTTCACAAGCTAGGGTCTTTCACAGTGTAGCTGTGTAACAGTGCCAACAACATGGGTAACTTGCAAGTCTGTAAATGCACATTAAAGCTGAGGAGTAAATATCAACTGTAGAGCTATCATAGCAGCATCATCTAAACAATTTCTTTTTTAGGGGCATCCCTGTTTGTTTCAGCAAGACGTTGCCAAGCCACAATCTGTTACAACTGCATCGGTTTGTAGTAGGAGAGTGCGGGTGCTAGACTGACCTTCCTGCTGTCCTATTATTCTATTCTATTGAAAACCTGCCATCTAACGCTATATACAAAAACAGAGACCCCCAACTGATCTAACTCACGTAAAGAAATAGAAGTAAGACAATAGTAATTATAGACTCTTCAAGTGTTTTAGAATGTGTTGCAGGTGTCACATAAATAAACAACAATAAAGTTAATTCAGTGAACATTAAATACCTGGTACTTGTATTCTTTCCAACTAATTATATGTCAAAAAGGATTTGCTAATGATTCCTGTCTGTTTTAGTATATATGTATATATATACACACACACTTATACACACATATACATACATACATATATATAAAGCAATGTTTTCTTTAGGCTCCAACCAACCCCAGTGAGCCCAAAGTGCTCTTGTTGGTAAATCTCAAAGAAAATAATGAATGGAATGCATAAACTGGGAAAGCTTAACATGTTCCCTTTAAACTGTTGTTTTCTAACACTATGGATATGTTTTAGTGATTGTTTACTTAATTATTGGGAAACTCTCTGGTTCTGCAGCAGCAGCAGCATTACTAAAACTACTGATCACTACTGCTAGCCTTTGTTACAGAATTATTTTGGACATTATTTAATTCAGCTCACAAACCTAAGGGGGTGCTATACGTTCAGATCATTCTGCTCACAGTTTAATGCTGTAGTACACGGGTTGGCATGCTTTCCTGCTTCCTGGCTAAAACAGGCTTCCATGCAAAAAGCATGTGAGTCAAACACATAGTAATATCGCATGCCTGTGTTGCGCCTTGGTTCATTGCATTTGTTGAAAAGTTCTTAGTAGATAAGGCATTTCTATAGCCACTGGCGCAAACTGCCAGCAGACTGAATGTAATTAGCTTCTCTTTGAATAAATCTGTCCCAGTGTTTACATCTGAACAATTTTATCATGCAAAAAAAATGTGGAATTTCCCCTTAAGGTCCCATATCCATAAATCGGCCATCCGATCAAAGACCACGCTTCAACAGCTCTGAAAAATTCTGATCTGTGTCACATAAATGCAAAAAAAAAAAAAAAAAGAAAAAAATCTGGATTTATGCCACAAGTGATGTGCAAAGCTAATAATCAATGTGACTGGACACTTTCTACTGGGCTGAAATGGGGCATTTGTGGGAGGTGACAGTTGTCCTGCTGCTCTTACAAGGCAAATCATGGTGTGTCAAAGCAGATCTGCTATTCACACATTTAAATAGGCCTCACAAGCAGAACATCGCTCTTGTCAACTTGACATATATGTTATCTGGGTCAAGAGATCTTCAGCATCATTTTGGATTGTAGAGGTTTGAGTTCACTTTGAAGTGCTTTCCGAACACTGTGCTACAATTGCTCTTCTAAGAACGCCATTATGAAAGCTAATGTCCCCACATCAGCAAATTGTGATGCACAGATGTTTTCAGATGCAAATAATAAACTAATTGAACGCAACACTGAAAATATAAAAAAAACACTATCAACATTATTAAGAATGTATGAGCTCCATGAATACCTTGTCAGTGATCTCTCTCGAGTGCTAGTGTAGTAAATAAAGCATGCTCATGAGCTCCATAACACTGTGTAAACATTACAGTCTTTAATCAGTCGCTCTCTGCAAGAAGGCACCAGTGTGATGTTTACCGATGCCCCGTTGAAAGCATGCAAATATGCAATATAAGATAACTGCCCTCGGCAACAGTACATTAGCATTTGCATTTAAAAGGCGGCTGCTGTGTGTTACAAAACGTGTTGTTTGTATTCGAGGAACAACATTTGTTTCACACTCTTCAATTCTGGTGATTGGTATTGTTATCTGTAGATATATTCATCAGCAGACAATACATTTTTAAGCTAATACTAATAGTCTAATAGTAATGCTAATAGTCTTGACTGGCACCATAACAGCTCTTCTTTCAAATAACTTGCTATAAAGTAATTTGCTTTGCTCTAATATAAAGAAAAAACAACAAAATAAGTGCTTTCTATAGTCATAAGTGGGTTTCCTGGCCTCTGTACTCAGTTCTGTACTACACTGGACTTCTGTTGCTGCTGCTTTCCAATCTCTTCACAGGTTTTCTATGATACCGAAATCTGTACTCACTGATGGTCACTCCAAAGCTTTGTCTTTAAAGGTGATTTTGGATGTATACTGGGGTCACTGTTTTGCTGAAAGACCCATGACCTCAAACAGAGACCCTGCTTATGGACACTGGGTCCTGCATTGCACTCTTGTTCTTTGGTAGAGGTCAGATTTCATAATTCCATTCATAAATGCAAACCTCCTGCATGCTGGACTGTCAAAACTGTGCTCTTTTGTTGACAGTGTGCTTTAACAAAAAGATCTATATTAGTCTTATATAGTCTCCGGGTCAGCAGTGGGGTACTCATGGGTCTCATACTATAAAGTCCCTTTTTATTCAGATTAGTACAAATAGTTCACACTGTTATATCCTGTATCTGAAGATCACCATGAATTTAAATGGAAGTTGATTGAGATTTGCTTTACAACTTTTACAACAATTCCTCACTCTCTCTCATAGTTATTAAGACAAGCCGAGTGTTATACCTCCCTCCAATATAACAGGAAGTTGAGTTATTATTAATTAGCAACAACAACAGAATAAACACAAATAAAAAAACAATCCCCAAACAATTTGGGGATCCCAAACTCCCAGTTACACAATAGGCTACAAAAGCTTCAGCAGGTTTAACTGACAGATTTAGATACATATTTACTAGGTTTGGTCTCCAAGTGTAGATTGTTGGTTTTTAAAGACCTCTTTTCAGTTCCCATGCATATGAAGCCTATATCACATAATTTTACAAAGAAATCAACAATGTTTGTTTAAATGAATTACATTTGGTCAAATGTATATTTTTGTAAATCAAATTTTGTTCATGGGGGTGGGAGTTGTTTAGGTTGTGCAGCGCATAAACAAAATTTGATTTACAAACATACACATTTGACCAAATGTAATTCATTTAAACAAACATTGTTGATTTGTGTTGGTTGATTGGATTGGGTTGGTTGATTGGTTGGTTGAAAATCTAAATTAATATTTATTGACATTCATTTGCTCCAAAGGTTAATCATCCCTGAAAGCAGCTCAGAATGTTATTATTAAACTGTGTTTTTCTTTAACAATAACCTCACCATTGCTTCTAGTTAAAAATATAAAATTTGACTAAGACTATAATATCACACCAATTAAATCGTACGTAGATAGGACTGAGAAGACAGGGGATTTGAACTCACAGGTCCCTCCCCCTTTCACTGCATCCCAGCCCTGCTTCCAAAGGCCCTACCACAGAGGAGGCTGCCAAGCACATACTGGCTAAGAACTACTAGCACAAACTTATAGGAACAATTAGCTGGGAGAGCACAGGCACACATACATATCAGGACAAACACTAAAATAATACAACAGCCTGGACATTAAAAAAATATTTACAACTAGGACTAGGTATCACCACTGATTAGCCTGACTGCAACATCACAGTAACATGAGATATGTGATACTATGACCTTTACCCTCTAAGCAAATGAAGCACAGATTAAGTATGTGTAATTAATTCTATTTTTAGCTTGCTTTTCTGTATGTGTCTTCTTTCGTTTACTTGTCTTTGTTGTGTATTCTGGTAAGGGAAGGATGGGCAGATATTTATTTGCTGGTTGTTTATCCGCGACTGCGTTTGGGTTTAGTGAAGTTGATATGCGGGGGAGGGGTTGTCCATTACCTTTACTGGAGCAGTGATTGACACTCCTGGCTATGATTGGTTGTTTTGATTCAGGCAGTGAATTCTTGCAAATGGCATTAGGAGCACTCGGCGAAGCTGAAGAAGCCTGACATTTTCACAGATTATCTGTCTTCTGTTTTACAGTCAAACACAATATGATGTTATATGTTATATAGCAAATGTGACATTATTTGTATGCAGGTTGCTATCGCAGCTTTAATTATTAATCATTAATTGTTATATTTTACACACTCTAAAATATAATAATCTTGTTTTGGTCTTGGTTTTGTCTCAGACTTGTTGTGTCCCAGTCTCTGGCTTGATTTGGACTTGGAACACACAGGAACATTCTGATCTGTAGAATTGGCAGTGGCCACATTTTCCTACAGTTTAGCTCCTCAAACAAGAACAATTTTGAGTGACATTGCAATAAAAACAACTGTTTTTTTTATAATCAGGATACAAAAGCTAACTGCATTCTGCAACAAAGACAGTAATCAGATTACAGATCCATTATACAAATACAGAGATTTCTTGCAAGATAACTTTCAATCAATCGATCATAATTGATTTTCTTGTATGTGTTCATCTATACAAACTAAATTGCTTTGCTAAGGACAGATTTCATTGTGATATGATTTTCCCTTACTAAGAGTTTTGTTTGCAACAGTCAGTGAGAGTTAACCACTTGCACAAATCTTATTAGAATACCCACCAAAATATTTAACCACAAGCTGACTCCAGTGTGTTTGTCTATTGTAATGGTTTTGGTGACCTTCCCACACAATGACAAACAAAGTAATGGTTTAGGGGTCCAAAACTAGTAAGTAATATACCCTGCACAAATGTAACCACTCTTAAACAAGGATAGTGTATGCAAATTGTGTATTATAGGGGTGTACAAAAAACACAACCCCAGAGCCCCATAAGTAAACTTACACAGAATCTCTATATACACAAAGGCCCTACACACAGTCTTTAGTCCACAATGGCCTAGATCAGCCTCACCAATCTGTTGTTTTTCAGTTTATGGTAAAGTGAATGGTTTGCTGATCGTAGGCCGGATTCTCATGGCTGATGCTGTACTAGTAAATTGTCTCCCCCTAAAAGTTCCTCTGTGATTCTTGCATCAGCGCCATAATGACTTCACCAGTCCACAGAGAGAACAAAGCCATAAAAAACAAGTCCTTCTCAATAACAGAGACAAATACATACCCTACACAGGCCTCAAATCATTTATACCACCAATATATGCATACTGTTCAACCCATGTCACGCATTTGTAGTTACTTAAACTGTGTATGAACACAAAGGCTTCTCAATCCTGGACTTAAATGAGAATCAGAAAGCAAGTAAGTTTGTTTGTCTGCTTGCTGTTTGCCCCTAATTGTTCTCCCTAGCTTATCTAGCCTCTAAAATAGAACATTCTAGCTCACTGCTAATATCTAGTGGCCAGAGCTAGTATTACATTCACATACCTCAAACCAGAGAGACATCGGTTACACTCTGACAGACACCGTTTCTTATACGGTGACTCAGGGCAGACCCCCGGCTATGGCTGTACTGTTGTTTTGACCAGCACTGATCTGTTTGTCATTTTCTTCATCCCTCGTTTCCCCCCCATAGAGTCCTCATTTATTTTTGGGTGACTCAAATATTATGGTTTCGTTTAACCTATAGGCTCAGTGCAGATCCCCAAGAACTAATCCACAGATATACAGACCCATACTTCTGTATTTGTCATTTACTTATCCTTTATTCCTCACATAGTGTTTCATTCATTTCCACACACACCGAAACATCATGGTTTCTTTCAACCTACAGCCACCAAACTGAATCAAGGCACATCCCCAGACACTTTTCTAGTTTATTCATGTGACTTTAACCTCCTTCTCCAGGTCTCTGGTGAGCTTTTTTAACAAAATAAATCAACCCAGATATGTTTAATTCATATAATAAGATAACTTCTTTCTTGTTGTGCTCTCTGTGTGTAAAATGTTGAGCTGCTAGTGAGCAATCATGGGTAATTCACACTTCCCCACAAAAATGGCCAAACTGAGATAAAGCAGACAGAACAACTGCTGAAGAGAACATTAAAACACTTAAAATTTTGACTTGCTTGCTTACCCACAACAATGACGATCCATTTTTTGCAAACCATTTTCACTTCAATCATATAAATAAATCTATTCCATTAACAGCTTTGGGCAAGAAATGCAGAGTTCAATTGAGAGATCCACAGAATTGGTGGGCCTGGTTAAATGTATATAAAGAAATGAATAATCCAAATGTAATAGAAAATAGTCTGTTTAATTAATTTAGTACAGTAATATTTGAAATTAGTACCACATATCAATTTTATATACAACCGATTTTATCCACAGTAAAAAGGTAATCAGTAACACAAGCATCCGAGTGCAACCCTGAACATAAACTAGATATAGACTGCACCCTGATGCCTTCTATATGCACTACAGTAATATGATGTAATGGCAGGTTTATTTAGAGAAGTCATTTAAGTGCTTTGGTACAGTTCCAGCAGCACCAGAGAATGCTGATGGGCTAAAATGAATTTTCAAGTTGTTGAGTCATTCTATTAAGGAGAGCTTTATTTGGCGTCTGTGGAGGAGCGTGTATACTGAAGCACATTATACAGAGTTGTACAAATGGCAGTGACAGTCTTTACAAGGTTACACTCATTATGGAAGTAACTACTTCTGTTTTCTCCCCAACTCAGCTTGAATTAGCTCCTAAATTAGCTTGGCTGATGTTTGCTAACGCAATTATTCTCTCCCTCTGGAAACCCAAACCTGCCATTTTCACAGTGCTTATCTCATTCAGAGACATGAGTCATTTATTCTCTCTCTTTCTTTCTCTCTCGCTATTTTTTTAACAGGCACGTTAGAGGAATACTACAATGACTAAACTTAATTAACCAAATAAAATGCTCTTTGGACAGAAACATTTGCTCGTTACAAATTTGGAAGGCAGACCTTCTATTCCACGTCCCGAGCCAAAAAAAACAGGCAATTAGCAGCAGAGCTCTGCGCTTCTTTAGCTTCGGAGATTTCTTACTTCTGCTTTCAAGTTTCACATTTTGTTTTTGGCTCGGCTCATGTACACATACCCGACTGAACTGATGCTCTGAGTTAATGTAGGCTGTCTGTGCCGGACGGAAGAGATATACAGCCCCTCCAGGTGAAGCAGATCCTACAGAAATGAACTGAGGCAGAATTAAAGACGAGAAAAGCCCTCACCGTTTTAAAACCGAGAGAGTTTTTTTTTTGTCTTTAATGCACTCAGTAACCAGAGATGACTGCCCTAGAGGCCCATACAGAGTGTATTACCAGCGGCGCTGGGGGAAATAAGTTTCTCTCTTTCTGCAGTGGGCGGAAGGAGAGCTCAGATGGCCCATAGGGAATTTAACTGAGGATCTCTTCGCCATACTAAATATATCTACTGATCCACAACAGCAGGAGGCTGCCTGCCGTTCGATGTCAAAAGAAAAAAAGTATTCAAGTCAATAAACGGGAACTTTTATATAACATCATACTGTGTTTAGTACAACTAAGGCATTGTTTACATTATTAAAATTGTAGAATATCATCACTGTCCCAGGAAAAGTTAATGTAAAGAGATTTTATTTTGAGCCTTTTTTATTGGTCCATACGATATAAAGGCGCGCTGCTGTGTTCAAATATTGGATATTGTTGTTTTTTTGGCTGTGCATTCATAAGTCCATCCCTGGAGACCAATGCCATGTTACCATGGGAATCCGGCTGTATGTGAGGCAAAATAAAATAGAAGTGCCTTTTGTATCTCTCTGTTAACTAAGGAAATTCCAGTGTGACTGCAGTTCAATACCAGTTAAATCCATTAAAAGTGCGTCAATAAGGCTGCAGGCGTCAGCTAGTATAATCAACAGGAGCCCAAGACTATGTATGAAGCCAAATCTATCAATATTTCATTTGTCCACACTTTCCTTTTGTGCACTCTACTGCCACTTCAATGCTTCCATCCTAAGAAATGCCCGGTTACAGCTGTGTTACACCCTCCCAACAAAAACTGTTCCCGAGCCCACTGTCACTGACATCAGGTTACCTTTTAAAGAGACGCCAACATTCATACAATTAACTACCCAAACCCACCTTAGCTGCCCTACAAATATCTTTCTTGTGTGCAATCATAATGGCCAATGGCTTCATTGAACTCCTAAAGGCTAAATTAAAGTTTAATATAATTAGTATTTTTTTTACAGACAGATTTAAAAGAGATTTTTTAATAACCAAAGGTTAATCTAAGAGATGCTAAATGTACCCTCAACTCTAGAACTTTTTCAACTGTCCTCACTTAAAGCTTTCCCAGTTTATTTAGCTGCCGTCAGAACAAAACCTTGAACCTCCATTGCTGAAGTATTTTTAGTTTCGGGCAAAATTTTAAAGTGTCTGTTGCCTTTGGCCTGGCGAATAAATGAATAAATTTCATTTTGTTTCTTTGCTGGTAAAGTTATCTTTTTAAAAATAAAAGATTTGGATATGCAGGGATATGTGGAATCTAAGCTACAAAATAGTACCCTATACACACACACACAAACTGTATTTACATTGATATAGTTAAATAAGGAGAGTTTGCAAAAGATGTCAGTAAAACAGGTAAATTCCCAAATCCTAAACTGTTAACAGTCTGGAGGGAGAGAGGGGGAGAGAGGGAGAGAGGGAGAGAGAGAGAGAGAGAGAGAGAGAGAGAGAGAGGGAGAGAGAGAGAGAGAGAGAGAGATTAGATACTTTATTGATCCCGAAGGAAATTTTGCATATCAGTAATATTTACACCCCAAAAATGTACAACAACTGCAACAACAGGGAATACAAATGGTGCAGAAATCTACTGTTCCTGGGTCTGAGGAGGATGTCATTCCTTTCATACCCTTCTTAAAGAACCAAGCTAGCAGAAGGCACGACTGATGTTCATCTTTTTAACAAGGCTGAAATTGGCTTCCTATTCAGAGCTTCATAAATCAAATATTCTGTTCCACCTTAAATTCTACAGCTATGAATCACAGTTGCTAGAGTGGAACAAAAAATATTGAAAAACAAGCTGAAAGAAATTTCAGTTCCCACAGATTCAACAAAATCCTGAGCAACTTCAATTTAGAGTTGAAAATATCAAGGAGTCTTCACTCAGTGTTTGACACTGAAGAGACCAAAGAGAGGAACATATCCACCTTTATTAGCATCACTACCCCAACAGTTATCTGTAAGTAGCAGCCATGCTTTGTGATTTCATCCAGGTCATCTTCAACTGAAAATTTTATTTCCTTAAAACTTAATTTACTTTGTGATGATATCGATTAAAGTATGTGATAAAAGTACATGGCTAGTATAGGTAGCGTGTCACGGCTGAGTAGTGGAGAGATGAGGTTGGACACACTCGCGAGCTTCTTCTTTTAATCAAACACAAACGACAAGGCAAACAGACAGGATACATCAACACTTATCAAGACACATCAAGACAATGACCAACCAAGACAAACTGCAAACACAGGGTATATATACACGGACTAACAAGAGGGAACAGGTGACAAGACTAAACATCAATGGGAAACAGGTGTGCGAGGCGGGGCAAGGGCAGAGACACAGAAGCATGTGACAAAACAGAACCACGTGGACAGGACGTAAACAAAGACACATGGACGGGCAGGCGTGACATAGCATTAGATACTAGCACATTGCAAGTAACTAGCATAGTATGACAGCCTAGCTTATTTACATGAAGCTTGTTGCTTCTGTGTGATCAGCACCGTGTCTGTTTCTACATGTTGCTAATGTGTGATAATCGTGGCATCTCACTGTAAACCAACAAATCAGAGCAGAGTTGAAATTCAAATTATTCATGAGTTTAACAGGTTTGCAAAGGGGCATGTAAAATTGCATCTTGGCATTTTTCACCCCAGCCAGAGTCATAACCCTTCTATGCAGTGTTATATTGTTATATGAGGTATATGAAGGTTATGGATTTGGTCTTGGGACCGGAAGGTCGTCGGTTTGATCCCCGGGGCGGGCAGGCCACAACTGAAATGCTCTTGAGCAAGGCACCTAACCCCAACTGCTCTACGGGCGTCATGGGTAGGGCTTCCGACCGCTCCAGGCACATGTGCTCACTGCCCCCTAGTGTGTATGTTCATTAGTGTGTGTATAGGTGGGTGTTGGGTTAAATTTGGAGGTCAAATTCTGCTGTTTTTAAATTCTAAAATTCTAAATACACTTACATTTGCCACATGTTGCTAATTATAGTCTGTTTAGATGGCCATCACAATCATGTTCAGCTTTACGGCAGCTGTCAGGAACTGGGTTTTGTGACATCACACTCACTGTAGAAAAATCTGCCCCAAGCCCAGGAGATAGGGATCTAGCCATGTTGGAGGGGTATAACCTTTAGGGCTGGGTTTGGCAGTTTGTTCCCCAGTACTGTGCGGAATAGAACATGCTCTGAACTGCTGTCCTCTTCATTTAGATGGCAAGAAATGAAAGTTACAGCATTACACATCAGAGAATAATATAAAACACTGAATAAATGCATTCTATCACACCTTCAAGGCAAACAAAGCATGTCTACGCTGAATTACAGTGTAGCATTCACTATCATAATCCACGTCCATTGAGGATTTCCTTTCTATCTAAGTAGTGCATCGACAGGACACACATATTGACACAGGGTGCAATAAAAGCTTCTAGGCTTTATCAAAATTGCTGCCTGCTTATTGCCAAGAAGAACAAAAAACCCACAGTTTCCACAGAAGCCTATTGTTACTGCATGTCCCTGCTGACCAATGAAGACTAAAACCCAGTAACCACGTAATTCTGCACGAGTCCCGGAAGCATTACTGCAGCGCATCAGTTTACAGAAATAGACAATCCACAGCGAGAGAGACAACAAGAGCAAGGTCTAGTGATATTACAGCAATATTAATATCTTCCTCCGGACTGGCGACTGAAGAAGAGAGTCTTTCTTCGCCATCGAACTCGTGAGTCATTGACAGCTTTTGCAGCTTCAGCCTCAGGAACAACGTGTTCTGAGGAGGAAAGTCTTACTCATGCATTGCTAATCAAGTGAGAGAGCTTTCGATGTTAAACATAATGAATTAGAACAATTTGTGGTTGTTAAAGCCATTAGCCGAGTAGAATGTTTGCCTCTTTATAATCTCAAACACGTGTGAAAACAGCAATTGTACAAGCGCAAATGTCTGTGCAGAACGGCTGCTGAAATGGGTTTACCAGGAAATTTGCTCAGATTGGCAGGAACTCGTTTAAGACTTGCTGTTCATGCAAGCTTTTCTATCCCTAACTCACCAGAACAAACACAGCCCTCATGGTGGTGCCGGCTGAGGAAAAATCCTCAGCTTTTTTTTTATTGCTACACAGTCTTCTATTCTTCAGATAACCTTTAGGTTCCTTCACATCTTCAGCCACTTTGTATTTTGTTCGGTTAACATATTCAACACAAGATATTTATCTGCAGAAATCTGCAATTCAAATACATATATTTGACTCATCTGACCTTTCCTGTTGAATTCAATTTGATCTCACCAAACTTCTTAAACACTATAAATTGTACTTGAGAGAGATAAGACGACATACAGAAAGCAATTACTAAGACGTATTTGCATGAATTCCAGGCAGTCCCAATAATGACCCAGTTAAAGTCTTTCTCTTCCTTTCTAGCGACATTCCATATTTGAAGAACAACCTCTGTCTCGCTCAGTACATTACTCCACTCCATGGCACACATGAGTAATGTGGGCAAAGGACACGTCCGGCCTTTACTGTCATCCACATTAATCCAGCTTTCACCATATTAGGACACTGTGCACTGTAAATCCTTTCCTCTGGCCCTCATAGCCACCCCGTCTCCTCTCAGCTCAGTAAAAACCCCATTCAGAATTATAGTGCTCGATTTTTAAGCATTAAAAAAGCCATTTTCCTCCCTGGACTGCAGGTAAGATTGGTCCTAGATCCCTTGCCCGGAGTGGCGGTGGAGATTTATTGCCACAGCCCTAATTGAATTTGAATTATCAATAGGTACTTAAACATTGGGAGAACTTGGCTATCAGAAAGACTCATTTCAGCAGATTAGTTTTCCAGACGGCACTAAAAATGTGCATCTCCATGCAAAGATCACTTCCCCCTGTGGCGCTTCCCATAATTTACTTTGCTGAGGGTTTTTGGAAGAGGCATATGCTGCATTTTAAATGTCATTTTCTCGGCCACTGCAAGATGCAGAGGGAGCTGGATCCTGTCTCCGCCTGTCTCCTGCATTATGGATGCTCAGACCCGAAGACGCTGGGGACTCTCAATTGGAACACTCACTCCGAGACCGACCAAAGGCCCCTCATGGACTGCATGTGTATGCAACCCAAATATTATAAGGAGATGTGGACAGAATCCACCACTGCCTCTTCCATGACTAGTTTTTTACAGGCCGCCATCCTTTTCGGCTAGCCATTTTCCCTCCATACTAAGGTCAAGTAAAGTTTATTTGGTGAGCCCAGTGTTGCAATGTCTGCACCAAAACATGCCAAGACATGACGCATTTTCATTTTCAAAGACAGCAGACAATGTGTTTTTTTAAGCCATAGTAATATAAATACCACATAGCTTATTAGTTCAGAACATTCAGTTCAATAGTTATTTCTAGTATGTCTAAAATGTCTGGAATTTAGTCTTCTTTGGTGGAAAAACACAATATGCCCAAGCTACTTTACTTTTGCCAGCAAGGCAGATAAAAATTATGGCAAATACTAAAGACAATACTCAGAAGTTTTATATCAAAATTTACAGCAACAACAAAATCCTCCCCAGAATTCATAAGCCTTATATCAAAGCTTCTCAAAAAAATTGTTTTAATAAAGTTTTTTAAAGCAAGTCTAGATGTTTACCTTTGCCAGCAGACACTCTTATCCAGAGCAACTTACAGGTAACATTTACAAAAGTAGGTGAAGGTGGTGTTAGGAATCTTGTCCAAGGACTCTTACCAGTATAGTGTAAGGTGGTTTTACAGATAAGAATCAAACCACAGCCTAGAGCACAGAGGGCAGTAACCCACTACACCAGAGGTCACTAATAGGCGGACCAGGGTCCAGACCCAAACGTTGTCCAATGCGGACCCAAAGTGATAAACTATTGAGAACGATTTCATTTTGACAGTGTTTATTTGAAGCAGTGTAACTTTTATTGTGTTTATTGTATACGGGCTGTGCGGCGCAGTAAACTCACAGACCAGTCGCGTGTGTTGTAAGATCACCTAAGGCGCTCCTCAGCCAATCAGATCTGCGCAGATTCAGGAGTGCGACGCACACACAGGTGAGCTACAGGTGAGAAGCAGCAGTCGTAGGGTAAATAGAGTCAGAAAAAAATAATGTGCTCTAAAAAAAGAGTCAACAGCAAAAAACAGACTATTTAACCAGGAATGGACCAAAACTAGCTCGCCAAGTTTTTTTTTTTTTTTTTATAAATTAACACTTTAAGATGCACTTTTCTTTAAAAACATTATGTTTTTAATGTAGCCCTTGTTTTTACTTGAATTGAGGAAAAACATTAATTAGAAGTTTATAAATAATTCATTCAGTTCAGCATTTAAACAATAAATATATTAAAATATACTGAATGGTATATGGGATGTGTTGGTCTTTCAGTTTCTGACGGTTTAAGATGCTCATACTAGCCTACTTCAATAAACAGGATATGCCACTAAAACTTAATAAGTTAGAA
Source organism: Megaleporinus macrocephalus (assembly GCA_021613375.1). Taxonomy (NCBI): domain Eukaryota; kingdom Metazoa; phylum Chordata; class Actinopteri; order Characiformes; family Anostomidae; genus Megaleporinus; species Megaleporinus macrocephalus. The sequence continues at coordinate 35,310,365 of CM038711.1, read as the reverse complement.
ACAATAACTGTCCGGACTTGTCTGAGGAAATCTCCTCTAACTGGACCATACTGAATTCTAATTAAACACCCCTGCACGGCACTATACCAACACAATACTATGGTACGGTACCTTATGGTAACTCATAGTTTAGCTATACGATTCAACTTTAAGGGTCGTTCTCAACCTGTTCTCAAATTTGCTCCATTTTGTCAAAGGTGTCAAAAGTATTCCCATTCATTACTCAGGTAGAAGTAAAGATACTAGGGTTAAAAATACTTCTGTAGAAGTTGAAGTATCAATTCAAGCTTTTTACTCCAGTAAAAGTGTAAAAGTGTAAAAGTACTGCTTTCAAAACTACTTAAAGTATAAAAGTAAAAGAAACGTAAGGAGAAAAATTGCCGTTAATGACAAAAGCTCCACAGGGGTCTTTAGTGCACTAGCCCACCTCCCCAAAAAAACTCATTCTTCTAAAAGCCATAATGACTATAATGTTATATCAAAATGTTAACACAAATAGTGGAATTTGAATGTTGTTACAGTCCACACAATATCAGGAAATTTCAACACCACAGTATGTTTCCGTGCCTCATCAGAGCTATGCTGTTCACAGAATCTGCCTGTTTTAATGTCTGGCTCTTCACAGATGCCCATAAAGGCATACAAGCGACAACACTGCCAAACAGTGCCTTTCGTTTTGGCACACGGATCACAGAACTAATTGCATCAGTGACCTGAGTGGTGACATTCAAATGGAAAAACTAGTCATAAAGAAGCAGATGTCAAGTAAATGCTACTTTCATTGCTTTGACTGTGATTCATCAATGATGAGCGTTTCTATTATCATGCAGAGTAGGAGTTTTTGGCTCGAATGGTGAGAAATAGAACATCACTTCTATTCCTGCAAAACTTCTGACCAATAAACGAACACTCATGTGTGAGCAGTTGACTCATGTGTTAACAGTTGACACGGAGGTTTGTGTAAAAACTAAATATTACATTTTGTCTTGCAAACCACAAAACCTGGTAGACTGAGCCAGACTTTGGTGGTCAGTTTGGCTAATTTCAAATTGGCATCAGTTAAACCAATAGAGCAAAGACGTAAAGATGGCGTGATGTATATATTTTAATTCTCTGCTTGCGGTACGTGCAGGTTTTATTTTAATGCCAATAGTGTTTTGTCATTAATGCATATGAATAATAGATTTTGCATTTATATCATGATGGGCTGGTGTACGTACATGTAACTTACCAAGAACTTCATCCATTGTTGTGTTTACTGATATTTTCATTGCCTATTTGTCCATAAACAGTCAAACCTGGAGCAGGATATTCAACATAATTGGCTAAAGGTTATGATAGGTCGTCGGCGGTCTCATGTTGGACTATTTGGACTCCACACTACAGTGACTCCATATAATCTCTTTAGGTACAAAATGGTAAAGTGGTAAATGGTTAGCATGCAAAATTGAGTAGATATCACAGCAAAACACAATACATGGCTTTGAAATGTCATCAAAACACTGTTATTTCTTCACATTCTGTTCATAATTTTAGTTCCTTTTAGTTAATTTAGTTAATTTTTGAAGGTTTTAAAGTTTTACTGACTGGCAAGGAGGCAGTCATGTATAATATCAGTTATCAGGATCTTGCAACTGTTATAAACAAATTATGTACATCCACATGTGATCCTGTTCCTACTTCACTCCTTAAGATGGTGTCTGTTTTCTGAATGAGGTCTTAACTGTTGTAAACTGTTCTCTGACCACCAGTGATTTTCCAGATGCTTTTAAAACTGCCTCTGTGAAGCCTCTAATAAAAAAAGAGTAACCTGGATCCATCCATCCATCCATCCATCCTCTTACCTTTTATTCGGCTAGTTGGGGTCACGGGGGACTGGAGCCAATCCCAGTGTCATTGGGCGAAGGCAGGGTACTCCATGGACAGTGGCCAACACACACTCATGCACACACTCACACCTTTGGGCAATTTATAGAATGCATGTGTTTGGACTGTGGAAGGAATAACCTGGATCCTTCTGTGCTAAATAATTTTAGACCAATTCTTAGAAAACGTTATTTTCGAACAACTAAATGCTTTTAATATTATAAGTTACAGTGCCCTCCATAATTATTGACACCCCTGGTTAAGATGTGTCAAAAGCCTTAAAATAAATTCAGTTTTTATTGTGGAAACATACTGTCACACTGAAAAGTGTAGAAAAATGTAACCTTTAACTCAAGTAGAGTTTTAGGGGGAAAATAAAATCCCTGACTAAGAAATAATATTTCTTCATAAAATCACCTGTTCCACAATTATTGGCACCCCTAACAATTCTTAGGAAATAAATGTAATTAAAGAATTTCTGTCACTTCTACAGTAGTTTACGAAGTTAATCAAAGTATGTAGAAACATTTAATTAGCAATTCACAACTTCCTGTTTCCCTGGGGTATAATTATGACGTGACACAGAGGCCATTTCTCTTCAACATGGGAAAGACAAAGGAACATAGCATTCAAGTAAGGCAGATGTGTGTTGACCTTCACAGGTCAGGCAATGGCTACAAGAAAATAGCCACTCGCCTACACCTGTCCGTATCTACTGTCAGAGGAATTATTAAGAAGTTTAAAACAACTGGAACAGTGGTAAACAAGTCTGGACGAGGACGCAAGTTTATTTTGCCACCACACACAGTGAGGAGGATGATAAGAGAAATAAAAAGTTCTCCAAAGCTCACTGTTACGGAACTGCAACAAATGGTAGCATCTTGGGGTCACGAAGTCTCCAAAACAACCATCAGACGCTATCTACACGCCAACAAGCTGTTTGGGAGGCATGCACGGAAAAAGCCTTTTCTCACTCACAATCATAGACGTAAACGTTTGGAGTTTGCTAAGCAGTACTGGAACTTCAACTGGGACCGTGTGCTTTGGTCAGATGAAACAAAGATAGAGCTTTTTGGCAACAAATGCTGTAAGTGGGTCTGGCGTAACACAAGAGCTGAGTATGCAGAAAAGCACCTCATGCCCACTGTGAAATACGGGGGAGGATCAGTGATGCTGTGGGCCTGCTTTTCTTCCAAAGGCCCAGGGAACCTTGTTAGGGTGCATGGCATCATGAATGCTTTGAAATACCAGGACATTTTAAAACAAAATCTGGTGGCTTCTGCCCGAAAGCTGAAGATGGGTCGTCACTGGGTCTTTCAGCAAGATAATGCCTAAACATATGGCAAGATCTACACAGAAATGGTTGACCACACACAGAATCAAGCTCCTCCCATGGCCATCTCAGTCCCCAGACCTTAACCCCATTGAAAACCTGTGGGGTGAGCTGAAGAGGAGAGTGCAGAGGAGAGGACCCAGGTCGCTGGATGATTTAGAGAGATTGTGCAAAGAGGAATGGTCGAAGATACCTCTTTCTGTGTTCTCCCATCTTGTGAAACATTATAGGAGAAGATTAGGTGCTGTTTTGTTGGCAAAGGGGGGTTGTACAAAGTATTAACATCAGGGGTGCTAATAATTGTGGCACACATTATTTGATGTTAAACAATTATTTCTTAATGTGGGATTTTTTTCCTACTGAATAAATGCACTTGAGATAAAGGTTGGATTTTGCTCTTTATTCCATCGTGGTCCTATATTATTTTAAAAAACCCTCAATTTATTAGAAGCTAAAGAACACATCTTAACCAGGGGTGCCAATAATTATGGAGGGCACTGTATGTGAGAAGTTTCAATCAGGCTTTTGTCTGAACCATAGTACTGAGACTGCACTAGTTTGTGTTGTCACTGACCTCAGGCTTAGCGCTGGATTACTATTCTGGTCTTATTGGATCTTGGTACAGCTTTTGATACTGTTGATCACGAGATTCTAATCCACAGACAGAAAAGGACCAGGGAGACGGGCAGAGAAATGGAAGACAAAAAGTATGACAAGGACAGACAGAAAACAGAGGGTATAAATGTAACAGACACGTAACAACGGGAACAATGGGAGGAGACGCAGACTACGAACAGGTGAGGGACGGAGACGAGGATGGACATGTGACCAAAACATTAGCACATGGCTAGGAACATAAACAAAAGATGTAGACAGACAGACAGTAAGTTCATGGTTGCACTAGGTAGCTATTCATCAAGAAAATGTAAAAGTTCCTGTGGGGTACCACAAGGGTCAGTTCTAGGGCCTTTGCTTTTCGCATTGTACATGTTCTCTCTAGGTGATGTCATTTGGAAATGATGTAAACTTTCATAGTTACGCTTATGACATGCAATTATACATTTCTATTCCTTCTGATAATTTACATTCAGGAGACTGATTTACAAGCTGTAACAAGCAGATATTTCTCTAATTGTTTACAATTAAATCAAAAGAAAACTGGAATACATCTCGGTACTAAAACTCAGATTATGTTCTTTAACTACTGACATCAACCTTGAAGTATGTAACCTGAGTGTGAAACGCATGTAAACACAGTCACTAAAGTAGCTTTGTATCTTTTGAGAAATATTCACCCAAGTTCAGCCTTTTCTATCCAAGACTGATGCAGAAAAACTTACAAGCAGTATTGATCACTGTAATGCTCTTCTTACTGGAGTTACTCAGAAAACAATCCATCCCCTATAACTAATACAGAACGCAGCAGCTCAGATCCTAACAAAAACAAGAAACAAAGCCTATATCAGCCCTGTTTTAACAGAGCAGCACTTGTTCCCTGTATCGTTTAGAATAGACTTTAAAGCTCTGTACTCTTTTATGAAGCTCTAAATAATCTAGAACCTGCTACATCACAGAGCGTCTCTCTGTTTATGTTCCAACTCAAGATCTTAGACCTGCAGACACTGACCTTCTGCACATCCTTCAGCAAAATATAAACTGTGGAGCTCAATTCCTATTTTCATTAGACAGTCAGGCTCAGAGCTCACTTTTAAGAAACAATTAAAGATGTATATCTAACTTTAATTAAAACTTTGACATCATAGTACCTTTAAATTTTAACTTTGTGTTTGCTATAAGTTTATGTTATTACTGATGAAAACTGTATGTAAAGCACTTTGCCACTGGTATGAACAATGCTCTATAAATAAAGATTATAATTATTATTATTAGTAGTAGTATTCATTAGTAGTTAACTATATTAAGCTCAGTATGAACATAGCAATTGAAATGTCACAGTAGTAGTAGTCCAAAGGGATATTGCATTGAATAGCAATGATGTCTTGCCAAGTTCTGCTCCTAAAGTACAAATTTGTGAACCTATTTTGTGTCCCTCTGGACTCTAACGTAATCACTTGAGCTACAGTAATGGAACAGCCCATAAGCAGCACTGAAGATTCCTCCAAGGAGAAATAGTGGGGACAAGAGAACAAGGCCTTATTAATAACAATAATTCAGTGGAGGGAATATGTTGCCATTGAAGATATGCTTAAAAACTTCATTGTAAGCACAGTTGCAAACTTTGTAATGTTGTAGATACTCTTAACTGAAATACTGATAAAAGGACTTTCTCATTCTTGTTCACAGAAATGAATCAGACTCTGTCTTTTCATTTGAATGTCCATAAAAAAATGTCCATAAGCATGTCCATAAACAAAATTTCAGATATTATTTGAGCTACAGAACATATAATATCTGATGTTCTTGTGAAATATATATATTAGAGACTTTTAGAGTTTTCATGTTAAGGGGACCTTATTAAAGCAATAGGTGGCTGAAACATGGAGCCCTGGTAACATAGAGCCATTTCCCAGAGCCATTCAATAGCAAATAAAAGGAGCTAAGAATATAAGACCTTGGGAACTTAGGGAAGACCCCCTAGTGGGTTCTGATTGAATAATTTGCACCTCGTTGTCCCTTACGTAGGTGTGAGTCACCTCTGACTGGTGTGGGCCCCAATGCCAATTCTGATCTGTGAAGCTAAGAAGAATAAGAATATGACATCACCAGTGGTCAATATGTTAGAATCTTATTAGGAAGGCATCGTATAAAAGAGGATAGCTTTCTCCCGTGGCCAGGCCAGTGTTGGAATCGTCTGTGGTCTGCCTTACCAGCATGCCCACTCTGATTACTTTATTTAATCAACTGAATAAAATAAGAGCCGTATAATTTAGTTTGTGCTTTTGCCTAGAGCAATTTACATATGCCAAGACACTGGGTCAGTTCCCCTGAAGCAACTTGCTGACACAACAGCCAGACAGCAGAGGCAGAATGATGTCAGCGGAGATCAAATCCTTAACTTGATAAAGTCCTCGATAAAGATCACGGCTCTCTTGCCCATTACTGCAGTGGAAATGGCGAAAACTACATCTGGGATTTTATCTGAGATCTCAGGAACATTATCTTCGCTCCTTAAAAGAGCTACATCGGCTAATGAAACAGAAAGGTCAGTATCAGGGTTTCTATGGAAACAACCTATCCACACATGTTAATGCATATTCATAAAAAAAAGCAAAATGCAAGAAGAAAAATGGAAAGGCACTAGAAAAACATGGCGCTATATGTTACTAATGAAGAAATTCATGGTGACTGTATTTCTTATTCGCTTCTAATGAACATGGCTGATACAATAAATATTAAATGGCATGTAATGGAATTTTTGGTGTTTATTTTTTGAGGTAGTATGTGAACATGTTTCAAGATATGCTATTCACTCCCTGCCTCACATGGTCCATATTTGGATTAACCAGTAAACGGTTAATTTTGTGTATTTCAAAAAAATACATATATTGAATACATGCACAGTTCATGTGTTGCATATACACATGTATTGTAAAACACTAATTTGCATATCGTCGCTGTCCAATGAAAAACATTTTCTACATCATTTAAACGCAGCAGATATTATTTACCTTGTGTAAGAATTTCACAATGAATGGACCAATAGAAATGCTCCAAAATAGCTTGGAAAACATTCTTGTTCCATTGACCTACACTGAAAGTGAAAGTGAAAAATCCCTCCCAGTGCAACTCAAACTACGACTGATACAACCAAAATCCCTCCGGTACAACCCAAAATCCCTCCCAGTCCAATCCAAACTCTCTCCAGTACAACAAAAACTCCTCCCAGTGCAACTCAAACTACGACTGATACAACCAAAATCCCTCCCGGTACAACCCAAACTCTCTCTAGTACAACAAAAACTCCTCCCAGTGCAACTCAAACTACGACTGATACAACCAAAATCCCTCCCGGTACAACCCAAGCTCTCTCGAGTACAACAAAAACTCCTCCCAGTGCAACTCAAACTACGACTGATACAACCAAAACCCCTCCCAGTACAATCCAAACTCTCTCCAGTACAACCTAAACTCCTCCCAGTGCAACTCAAACTACGACTGATACAACCAAAATCCCTCCCGGTACAACCCAAGCTCTCTCGAGTACAACAAAAACTCCTCCCAGTGCAACTCAAACTACGACTGATACAACCAAAATCCCTCCCGGTACAACCCAAGCTCTCTCGAGTACAACAAAAACTCCTCCCAGTGCAACTCAAACTACGACTGATACAACCAAAACCCCTCCCAGTACAATCCAAACTCTCTCCAGTACAACCTAAACTCCTCCCAGTGCAACTTAAACTACGACTGATACAACCAAAACCCCTCCCAGTGCAACTGAAACTACATTTAATAGAATAAAAATCCCTCCGGTACAACCCAAAATCCCTCCCAGTACAATCCAAACTCCCTCCAGTACAACAAAAATCCCTCCCAGTGCAACTCAAACTACGACTGATACAACCAAAATCCCTCCCGGTACAACCCAAACTCTCTCCAGTACAACAAAAACTCCTCCCAGTACAACTCAAACTACGACTGATACAACCAAAATCCCTCCCGGTACAACCCAAAATCCCTCACAGTACAATCCAAACTCCCTCCAGTACAACAAAAACTCCTCCCAGTGCAACTCAAACTACGACTGATACAACCAAAATCCCTCCGGTACAACCCAAAATCCCTCCCAGTCCAATACAAACTCTCTCCAGTACAACAAAAACTCCTCCCAGTACAACTCAAACTACGACTGATACAACCAAAATCCTTCCTGGTACAACCCAAACTCTCTCTAGTACAACAAAAACTCCTCCCAGTGCAACTCAAACTACGACTGATACAACCAAAACCCCTCCCGGTACAATCCAAACTCTCTCCAGTACAACCTAAACTCCTCCCAGTGCAACTCAAACTACGACTGATACAACCAAAACCCCTCCCAGTGCAACTGAAACTACATTTAATAGAATCAAAATCCCTCCAGTACAACCCAAAATCCCTCCCAGTCCAATACAAACTCTCTCCAGTACAACATAAACTCCTCCCAGCGCAATAAAAACTGTCTTCAGTACAACCCAAACTCCTCTACATGCAGTATGTCACTGGGTATGGGATCCACAGCTGCAAGAAAGATATGGGTAATGCACATGGTTGGGGACCAGACAGGATCAGTGATATGAACAGATGTAACTGTGCAAAAAAGCTGCAGACGGCTTACAGCATGCAATATTTGAAGAAACGTTTGGATATTTCATCACACACAATCAGACTTCAGACATATTTGACTACCAAGTGTAAATGCATGTGGCTAAAGTCTTGTCAGGATACAATCCAGATACTAGCCACATGAACTGACCAGGTGTAGACCAGGTTAAAGAGAGATTCAAACCAAACTGACTTTTAAATGAGATGCACTACAGGACTGCCAGTCAGAACAGAGATCATTTACATATGTCAGTCCTAAAATACACATGACAAAATGATTCAATGATTAAAGGGATGAAGAGAGGCTGGGAATGATATATATAGTAACTATATAGTAACATAAGTGGAACTCAGGGAAACGTTACATTGAAAATAACAGAGACATGCTCTTCAGAGAGACAGCAGCACTCTGAGGCTTTCAATCTGGTCTTCTTTTCAGAGCTTTCTCTCATAACAAAAGGCATAACAATCTATAAGATGTCTTTTTAATCACAAAGTCTTCTCGAGGGTGTGCGGTTGCAGTCCTATAGACAGAGAGAGGAAAATATTCTGGGTATTGTTCTCCGGTGTCTCAAGAAATGGCTTTCCTTTTCATACCTCGCTCAAAGAGAGGTAGCATGGACACATGTTCTGACTGACAACAGCAGGTCTCTACAGCCTGGTGTGAAGGGGTGCTGGTGAGTGTTTTTTTTTTTTTTGTTTTTTTTTTCGTTTCCTGGCCTTGTGTAGTGTGTTTGATCATTAGCTCTCTCTGCGGTAGATGTTAGATCGCTCCCAGAATTCCACTCTTCTTTGCTTCCCCTCCACAGCTTCAAAAGGTGCAACTTGATTAGGTAATCTCAGTCAAAGTACTTTGATAAGCAAGCGTAGATACTGCCCCTGGAAACCACTGGGCTTAAAAAAAAAAAAAAATCAGAGACCTGCATTTATCCTCTCTTATCACGTACAGCAAGGTGTATTGCTTTTCGATAGAAGGCGGTCACAAAGAAGGGAATTATTCATAAAATGTGTTAACGAGCTTCTAGTCTTAGTAGCCAGATGCCTGACTGTCATTAGAAAGTCCAGAGGGTTTTGTTCCAACATGTAGCCAAGAGCCTCTGCAATATGGACTCACTTGTAAAATGAAAAGGTGGGCAATTTTTTAACAAAGCAGTGCCATAACAAAAACAAATCCAAGTGAAGCTGATCCATATACATACAAGGAACTTATCCACATGAGTGCACACACGTATGACATGCAGTATACTGAACACACCAGACAGGAACCCAGCCAAAGCAACAAATGAACAAGAATAAAGAACAAAGCTAAGGAGATATCTGAATATCTGTACATATGCAGGTCTGAGGAGACGTATACTATAATAACTATATACAGAATATCACAAAACGATTTGTAAAAAAAAGTGTTAACGATGAGTTATGCAGTAATACATCATTATACATAATTTTCATGACAATATTTTATATACCAGCTGCTTAAAAATAAAAAAAAACATTATAAAAAAGAGCCCTTTTTCATTCAGGTGCAAATGCGGTCAAGCAGTATATCGTTGTTATATTGCTAATGTGGTTGGACTCAAGTACTGGTATTCCCATTTGCATCATGTTGCTATTTTGCTGGCAAGAAATGATACCACCTGTAGCTGCATGGGTGTTTTGGCATAACAGGGGGATTGACAGAATCTGTGAGTGCTTTGCTGTTTTCAAACCCATTTCAGTCCATTATCATTGGAAGCTTTAACATAAGACAGACTCACCAAATCTACTGCAATTCAATTAATGTGACATCTGTTACTGATGCCATTTCATTGACATACCAACAGCCAACACGGTGAAGACAGTAAAGACAGCGGCGTCACAGTTGGTATACTGTTACTTCATAAAGTGTCCTGAGAAATAAAGCATATGGTGCGCTGCATAGTCCACGGTTGCAGCGACAGCAGCAACAATAACAGACTAAACGATGTTAGCTTTTATAGCATCCTGGCTGTCCGACATCATGAGGGGAAAGAAGCTGAGGAGCTGAGCCAGCGTAGGAGAAATCTGTGGATTGCAGGAATAAAATGGAAAGCCTTAGAGCCATATCCCCATATCAAAGTCTGTTCCCATCAGCCTGTCACAGGTAGACAGTTAGGTGAAGGATAAATTCTGTAGTTTTGCTTTATGTTGATAATGGTTTGCTAATGACAAGCGACATTGATTGATGACTGATTTACATAATCTCTCTATTTATGTCTAGATGTTCTATGCTTTAGCTTGACAGTGAATACAGCTTAGCAGGGCTTGAGAAACATAAGCTACATTGCCTGTCTAAAAATAGTCACAGCAACTGTTCAAGAACTTTTAATTGGATTATTACTGCAGTGATTAATATGTTTCTGCCACCAACAATTTTATTAACCCTAATTGATGTGGGAAGGCGTATCAAGTGGTCATGGAAAAGATGTTACTGTGTTTCCCAGGGTCAAATTCCTGTTCTTTCTCAAGTACAGGAAACAACTGAGAAGAAGCTGAAACTAGTGCAATTGGGTTGGAACTGTCCAACACATTATTAAAACCTGAAAAAAAACATGTTGAGTAGCAGTAGGGAACTTTGAGGAAGAAATAGTTGAAAAAAGTCTTGAATCACTGTGATTCGAGATGAGAACTCAAAGGATTGGAGATAAAGATTGGACTCTGGAACAATTGAAAAAGATTATGTTGTCCAGATTTGTCCTGTTTTGGAGCAACAGGTGCATCAGGGTAAGAAGGGATGCATGAAGCAATGCACCCGTAATGCATAGCAACCGTCGTATAAGCCTGTTATCTGATATGATCTGGGGTTACATCAGTTGGTGCAGTCTGGTTAGAAGTGCTATGAATTGGCCACCACAGAGTTCTGACCATAACACCATTGAAAGTCTTTGGGATATGGGGGAGATGTTCAGCTCTCCCACCATCAATATAAGACCATGACCAAAATCTCTAGTTGGAAACAAGCCAGTTACCCTTTTTTGTGGAGTTCTCTGGCTCTCTGGAACTCCATCACAGGCAAGACCACCTATATGATCCAGGACTTGTTGGAAAGGGTATGTCAGTTCTTGTGTTATTGTCGGTGATTAGTTGACTTAACTTTCACATATCTGTTGGCTACAATCCAATCCCTAGTATAAACAATATGGGCTCGATCTTTGTAACAGAGGAACTGCATTTTTGTTTTAATGGACTTTTTCTTGACTTTAAGTACTGACATAGTCCATTGTGCAGTTATGTTTATGCAAGTCATAGGTTACTTCACCCAAACTAAATACAACTATTTTCCTTATTTTGCTAACAAACAAAAAACATACAAGAAAATAAACAAAATGTTATACCCCCATAAAATCTCACAAAAAAAACCTCACACCAAAACTCTGAATAGCTAAACCACATTCAAAATGGGCTACTGTTTAATTACACATCAGAAAAGGAAAGGAAGACTCAGACAGGAAGTCTAAGCTAGATTTGTACAGAAGTGGTCTGTTTTTTTTGGTCTTTAAAGAGTCACATATTTAGGAAAGGCAATTTGTCAGTAAATTGATCTCACAACATTCAGCGCAGCCGTAAAATGCAGCCAACACAAAGCGGTGCCTGCAGACCTTAATCATTTCATTGTTTTGCACTAGCTGAACTCTTGGCAAAGCAGTCATGTATGCAAATTGATTTACTGTTCTACACCAGGCCTGCATACATATGACCACATTAATGCATCAGGTCATTAAACCCTCTGTGGAAACACTGCATGACACCATATGATATATTAGAATCCATGACCATCTATCCCTATGGCCATTTTGGATGAAATTCAAATTTCTCTATTAGAACTTGGAGAAATTGCTGTTCAATACAAGTGCATTTCTTTTAATTCACACTGGAGCATAGCCTGAGCTGTAAAAGGCTAATTAATGTGGTTTGTAATTTAGAAACTCCCCTCATTAAGATTATCATTAACTTTAATTAACATTGATGCCTAATTGCTAATTCACTTCACCAGCATCTCTCTCGGCATTCGATACTACAAGTGTCCCCTTTTCCTAAGTGTCTCTGAGTGATAGATAGTCAGTCTCACTGATCACTGGTAAGAGCTCTCCGTCCTGACACGCTTTATTTATACAGACATTTGAATGGAGAAATGGACCTGTTAGAAAACACAATTACTTGCATTGTTCATTGTGATAAGCTGTGAGGTCTAGCTTGGGCTTCCACAGAGAGAAAATCATCCATTTTGCTGACATCAGCAGAGCTAATTTGCCAGGTAATTTGGATAGAAATTGGGAGAGAGCTGAGCTAGGCTAAGGCCATTAATTCCACTGCTACCACAGCATAATGATGGGATGCTGGAAAGGGTTTTAGAGGAACCAGCTGCCAGTAGCATATTAAGAGAGCACTGTAAAGAAAACACTTGTGCTGAGCTGAAGCACTCCAGGCAACTTTTGTTGAAGTAACTATAAATTCCGAAGGACATCAGTACCACTGGCAGTGAGTGGTTATTTACTCGCATACTTGCTTATTTTATTCTGTACATTCATTCTTGGTTTGGTAAGTACGGCCATATTTACAGTTCAATTTTTATTTAGTTAGAGTGCAGATGATAAAGTAGTGATTGTGATTGCTTAATAGGAAGAGTTACCTTCTTAATAAGGTTATTTTTTATATATATCAAAATTCCCCAAAATGATTAAATATTAATATAATAATAAAACCTAATTATACTCTAGTGACCTGCCACTGGTCACATGCTGTACATTCAGTAAAAGAGAATTAAAGATCATGCAAATGTTGTTAGCATAAAGATATGTAAATTGGTGTGATGTGCTGGGCTGTGGGGCAATGTTGGTACAGTTGCAGTGTTGGTACAGTGTTGGTATCTACTGTTAGGCAGAGTTGTATGGCTATTGATTACCTGCCTGCTACATTAACCATTCAGTAATGCTGAGTAACAGGTCTTCCCAGCTGCTATGTTCAGTAAAGAGCAATTGTTTAAAAGCACAAAGTTTCCCAGACGGCACATTGGTGTCAGAAGTGGGATTGCCTCACAACGGACTGGTGATAACCCAAAAATGAGCAGCAGAGATGAGGACTGAACCCAGCCAAGGATGGCGAAACAGAAGGCAGTATGGCAAGAAAGGAGATAACATGGCTGTCAATGCATCGTTTGACAAGACTTGACAGAGGAGCCCAGATGGACGACGATGAAAGAGAGCTGGATGGCAGGGCAGCCTAGCATGTTTGCCACAGCCTTCAGTGGACAGTGCAGTGCTTAGTCTCCAGTATGCTGGAGAAAGAGGACACAGCCCCAAATGAGACTGGCGATATGTGCAGTCAAGAGTGTGTGCCCACAGTTTATCTGTTTGCTGGGACAGTCAACATTCTGAAACCCTCAGGGGCAATGCTTGGACTCGGTCTCAGATTCTGACACTTTGTAGGTTGTCAAAAGTAAACATCGGTTTTGAAGGAAGTGACAAAATTATCTTCTTCACAGGAAGAGGTGGGGCTGTCCTGGCAGACAGTATTTTTTGTTAAAGCTGTGCTGCACCAGACTCTATGTACCGCAGCTGGGAGTTATGTCATTTTCGTAAGTAATCTTAATGCTACTGTCGTAACTTTAAATTTACTGTCAGAATGAAGAGGGAGACCAGTCCAGAGAAAAAGCTTTTATTCTTTGGACTGCAGTACTGACGTTTCTCTGAGTTCCCACACCCTGGTCTCAGTCATGTCTCCAACTGCATTGTCTTTTATAGGCCCACCTTCCTGCTCATTTTGGCCCATGGGCTATCTCTGGGTGAACAGTGGTTCTAGAATAGAAGTTCTAAAGATAGCGTTGCAGAGTCTCGTTCTCAAGCCTAGAGTTGCCTGGCATAAGTCCCCAAATGATGGGGGTCACAAAGACACAACCTTCCCACGAGCTCTGCAGCATTCAGTGGCCATCTGTCTCACATACACTTTTAACAAATGGTATGGTGTGTGTAAAAAAAGTCACAACACTACCGTTGTTAATATTTCTTATGTATTATACCATCTGTTAAACTGAGACACCTAATGCTACACAAGTTACAAGAAGTTTATGTTTATTCAGCAAATCCCATCATTTTATGGCAGGAACCACTCAAGGAAACCTGCCCAAACAGGCCAAATGAACCATGGAGGCAGGCCTATAAGACAGTGCAGTTGCAAGTCAAAGTTAGACCTTTCTTAGAGTATAACCCAGAATGAAGAGGGAGCCCAGGTTAGAGTATATACTTCAACAACAAAGCATATACTCTGAACTGGTTTCCCTCTTCATTCTGAAAGCAAGGAAATAAGTTACAACACTGTTTATGCTTTATTTGTTTTTTGCTTGATGTAGTAAACACACAGTGACATCTGGAATTATTTACACAACTCTTTTGAGAAGAAAATTTAGCAAAACTGCAAACAATCATGCAACACAAGGTGCACCAGAGTTCTCCCTTGAAATGAACAGGATGCAACTAAGTGGACATGTGCCTTGATCCGGCCTCTTTGAGAGACTCTAAATGAAAGATATGGAGGCAATGAGCTCTTTGATACACATAATACCTACCCATGGTTATGACTAAGAAGTAATACAACCAGCCATGGTCTATTGTTTTAGCATGACAGCGCAGCCAAATGAACAAAATAGAACAGCAAGAAAAACAGACCCACAGGAAATAAACTGGAACTCATAAAAAAGCATGCAAGGGCTTAAGAGCTCACCTAAAAGCTACTAAATGCTTCAAAGAAAACTCTCACATAACTTAGAAATGCAAGGCTCTGAACATATAGTCCAGTGACTATATCTACACATGCTAAAATCTTGTTGTCATAGTGCCCACAGCTACTTCTTGAAAAGTATGTTTCCTATCAGGCTGATAAAACCCGCAGCATGTCAGTGACAGCAGACGGACGTGCAGATAACCAGTCAGAATACAACTGACAGAGTCCCTACAGTTGAGGCAAGCTTAGCTTACTGTAGATATCAGACGCGCTGTGTGCGAGTGGGTGGAGAGCCTGAGGCTGAGACTACTCCAGGAGTGAAGAGGTGAGCTTGCAGATGTCTTTTGATTGTGTGTATTAAGTTATCTTGGAAGCTGTGGAGAGAAAATGAACTGGTGAAGTGAACCAGCAGTGGAGAAGTGCAGAAACCGAGAGAGTGATGCTACTGCTCAGTTGTATATGATTATTTTCCAACCTCCCTTTGTGTCTTACTGTTACAAAGGCTATTTTTGTTCGTCCATAGGAATGATACAAATACACAGAGGAGACAATGATTCCAAGTGGTCTTTATTAAACACCAGGTTATACATCAGCTCATGCAACTAATTCCAATCCACAGTGATCAAAACCTATATCCCAACACATACAAATAAACACATATCCACACCTTATCTGACAGATAACAATAGAAAAGCCAGCAAACAACACATTTACGGTCAATTTCAGGAGGACCTGCACCTACCGTGAGCCTCTGTGGATGGCTGCTCACATTTCAAGTTCTTAAAGCATTTTTGGCTGGCTGAGCTGTAAATGAAAAGCAAAAGTCAGACACACTGTGCAACTTTAGACATCTTGTTCTTTCCTCACGCTGTACAACCCACACTCAACATAAACAGTTCATGCTACTTCAAGACCCTACAGATAACTCTGTCAGTGTCTCACACTGTGGAATGCAGTTGTGACTTTTTGCCTCTGTGTCTCCACCTGTATTGGGGAAGAGATTGTGGCTGTGTGAGCTTAAAAGGGACTACAATCCCACAATGTAGTCCCGGTGGGAATATACATACCAAGGTAGAATTTTTGTCCACAGCGTTAGCAGCTGTCTGAGATGAAACCTCCTTCACTACTAGCTCCAGTTGTTTGTTTGCCAGCACAGCAGTGTACAGTCGTGGCCAAAAGTTTTGAGAATGGCACAAATTTTGGTTTTCACAAAGTTTGCTCCCTTAGTTCTTATGGTGGCAATTTGTATTAATTAATTTGTAGGTTGTGAGGAGTGATCAGATAAATTGCGATTAATTGCAAAGTCATTTTTTATGGCAGGGAATGGCCATATCACAATAATTACTGCATTCCAGTTACCTCATTTCAGCCCTACATAATGGCCTGCAAACATCATTTCAGTGATGATCCAGGTTAAAGGTTAATGAGGACAAGACAGCTGATATCACTCTGTCATTTGGATTAGAAGAGCAGACGGGGTGCTTTAAAAGGGTATTGGTGCTTTAAAGCCTTCTTCTGTTAACCATGGTTACCTCCAAGGAAACACGTTTAGTCATCATTACATTGCATCAGAAGGGTTTCACAGGAAAGGACGTTGCTGCTTATAAGAGAACTCCGCAATCAATCACTTATTGAATCATTAAGAACTTCAAGGAGAGTGTTTCAGTTGCAGTGAAGAAGCTTCAGGGCACCCAAGAAAGTCAAGCAAGGGTCAAGACCATCGCCTAAAGAGGACGCAGCTACGAGATCGGGTCATCACCAGTGCAGAGCTTGCTCAGGAATGGCAGAGGGCAGGTGTGAGTGCTTCTGAACACACAGTGAGACAAAAGCTTTTGGAGCATGGCTTGGTATCAAGAAGGGCAGCAAAGAAGCCACTTCTCTCCAAGAACAACATCAAGGACAGACTGACATTCTGCAGGTAGTATAGGGATTGGACTACAGAAGACTGGGGTAAATTTATTTTCTCTGATGAAGCCCCCTATACACTGTTTGGGATTTCTGGAAAATGTATTGTCCGGAGAAGAAAAGAGGAGCACTACCATGAGTCCTGTGTCATGGCAACAATGAAGCATCCTGAGACCATTCATATACTGGGTTGATTCTCATCCTGCGAGTGGGTTTGCTGCCATGAATAAGGAATGGTATCAAAACAACTTGGTACAGTTTATGCAAAACTGTAGTATGTTGTCTTGATTTTATAAATGAAAAATGTTAACAGGTCATCTACAGAAAACCTCTGCACAATTACTTTTTTATTCACCTAATTTAATATACTGGGAGAAAAATAAAACTGAAAATGCACAAAATTTATGGCACATTTTCTATTTTATGTTTAATTTTTTAATCCATAATCGTAATTTTTCAATAATTGCATAATATAATTTTTTTAATCCATAAATGTAGAGAATGCATTAACTTATTTATACCTAGACAATCAATGTCATGTTTGACCAAAATTTTAACAATGTTAATATACAACATCAAACTCTTTACATTCAAAATGTGAGGAAAGATAAATAGTTTTCTGTGATACGAGACATTTAATTTTTGACCAATTTTTGATCAACTCACAAAATACTCACACAACGTAAAAAGCAGCTGTGAGAAGAAAAGTATGTAAAATTCAGTTATAGATCGATTTAGTTGTTGAACATAGTTGTTTTCAAATGCATACAAGGAGGTATTTTCAGTTTTCAATATCAACGTGTTTTGGAGCTTCTAAGGTTTATTCTTAATGAACTGAGAACAATTACTGTAACAGAAATTTGTAGCCTTGAACCAAAATGGCCTTGAATTAATGCCTTAGCCAAAATGTCAAAGTCAACAGTTGAAATGATATAGAAAAATTAGTTCAATTTTTCAAAGTTCAACAAAAAATATATACAAATTTACAAACATTTATTTTTTAATTAACCCACAACTGGGACAAATAAAGATGTACAAACAAGTGAAATCCATGCATGTAACAGCTCAAAACTGCTTACCGCAGCACTTTAGAAGAACTGCACAAGGGCTGTTTTGGAACACAGCCTATCCAGTTCTTCAAGCCCCCAGAGAAAGCCAGAGAGAGCTATTACTTTGCATTTAGTATTCAATTTACCATCCTCACTCACTTAACCTGAGAGCTGAGACACACGAGAGCTTTTACCACAACTACCTAAAACCTAAAACAAATGCTCCATTTTTAGTATTGGCTGAAATAAGTTACATATGCAGAGAGTTAATCTGTCTTTGCTTTGTTATTCATATTATTCAATATAGAACACTATCAGAATAGACAAACCTTACAAAAAGCAAACCTCAGCAAAACAATGCGTGTGATTTTCTTTCTGCACTCTTAAAAATTAAGCTGCCAAGTGGAGTGATGCCAAAGAAGAAACACTTTAGGGTTCCTGCACAAAAATGTGGGGGAAAATGGTTTTTGAGTGATTTTTTACTTGGTTTTCAGTATTAAATGTTAATGATCAGGCTTATTAGTAATATGTTAACTAGTTTTTATTTATTAGTACTATAGTAATGTATATTCTCTGCTGACAAAATGTGACTACATTTAAACTGCAAGTCATGTAGAACCTGGAAGACAAAAATAACAATAAATACATACAAATAATACAGTAAATAATAGTTTTCATTAATGGTGGAGAAATTGATTCAACTTGGTGTTGGCATGAGGGAGCTGTGTGGAAAAGTATGTAAAATTCAGTTATAAATCGATTAGAGTTATTGAACATGACCTGCTTTCAAATGCATAGGTATTTTCAGTGCAAGCCTAATCAATGTGTTTTGGAGCTTCTGAAGTTTATTCATAATGAACTGAGACGAACTACTATAACAGTATAATCAAAATGGCCTTAAATGAATGCCTCAGCAAACATTTTTAAAGTTGACATATACAGTATAGCAGTGCAGCCATTCTAGCTAGAAAGGTACTTATACAGTTTTAATTCCTGATGTGTTGGTCACTGTTTCTCCTAATAAGTGACTATCTAAGACACAGTCTCAGTAACTTATTGTTGATTTCTTAGACTGTCTCTCCATCCCAACCTTGTCTTCTTCATCTCATTCAATAGACTGCATTTAATATGGAGAGTGGATAGATCACCATGCCCACAACTCTTTAACCCTTTGATGCACAACTTGGGTCAAAAGTTACCAACTGAGGTTTTATTTTCTATATCTTTGCAATAATCATTCGAACTGCCATGAATTCCTTGTTTTTGATAATCACAAATCATGATGTGCGTTAGAAGGTCAATGATACAAAAATGACTTATGAGTAATTTTGTATCACTGACCTATTACACAACATGGGCCAAACATATTCATTTCTTATGTTATTGTATGTATTGCTGAGTATCTCTTTGGTGGATCATGGTGGATCACCTTTTAAAATCAGCCTATTTTATTATTTAATGTTTTAAGTGTTAAAAATCTTGTTTTGAATAACTTAAATTATTATTTAAATTTTTTATTTAGTTACTGCATGAGCAAAAATATGTCAATAATTCCCATCATATTCCAAGTTATTTTTGACCCATGTTGTGCGTAGGAAGGTCAGTGATACAAAAATTACTTTTATTAAAAAAGTGCTATGCTGAGCTTGTGCATTAAAGGGCTAAAAAACTTTTTGTCCATTATACAGAAAACCACTGTAATAAATAAATGATTGTACAACGGCACAGCAAGTAATGTAACTAATGTGGCTGAAGTTTTCTTCCTATTCCAAGCTTCTTGTTTCCCCCTCCATCGTAAATGGTGCTGCTGCTGAATTCCATGTTGTTGAAATCTAAATCTGCTGTGCTGTGCTATCTCTGCTTTAACAACACGTCCTTGGCAATGCGTTTATTTTCAGGCACTCGTCTTTTATTTCTTTTAAGTACAGCATAAGTACAAGAAAATGCTATGATCACATAAATCATTGGTCTGTACATTTCCTCCATTTTCTCCTGTAACAAATGCTCAAATAGTGATTTCAGCATCAGAAATGCAGTCACTTCAAACAGTTAGTTGAGTACCTGAGTACATGTGCACATCCCTACATATAATTTTAAAGGCTGAGCACCAGCTAATATGAAAATGTCAAACACATAAATATAGCGGCGTTTGAGATCCTAACTTGTAATTATGAAAAGTCAGAAAACGTTTTATTTTTTACAAAGTCAAGACATACAGCTTAAAAGACTGCTGTTTAGTCCTGCCCACTGTTCGGACACTGCCGTAGGAGTTATGCGTGTGACGTAGATTGTGGACAAGAACGCTAGAAGATGCACTTATGGTAATGCAAAATGACAGAAATGTGTTGTTTTTTTTGCTGCAATAATTGGATGTACAGTGGACCCACAAGCACAAACGACCCAAAGACCCCAAACTAACCAGAAAGTGGACTAAACCCGTCAACTTTAAACAGGCACATTGGAAAGGACCATCCTCTCACTCAGTCATCTGTAGTGATCATTTAACGCCTTCAAATTTTCACATCTATGGGACGTAGATTTACACGACGACTGGATCTTAAGATTGAAGCTGTTCCAACAATATGGGAGTGTAAGGAAAGGAGCGAGAGGTGTTCAAGAGCCTCCGTGTACGTGGAGGTAAACCAGGTAAGCACAGATACTTCACCTGTTTTAGCTGTTGTTAGCTAACATTAGCTTCACTTGCTAAGTTCAGCGGCTAAAGTTGTACTAAGCTAACGTAGCTGAATTATGAAGATATATAGTGTTGTATGAGTGCGAGTATCACTTTGATCATGTTTACAACAATAACTGTACCTCTATATCTGAGTTTAGCTGGTTGCTAGGTTGTTGTCATGAATAATGTTGGTTATTTAGCTAGATACTGTTTACACTCAGGATGAGCTGCTGTTGTGGGTGTGGTTTGACTAAAAGTCTCAGGACTAAGTGATATGGTGGTCTATTTCTACATTACAGCTCTTTCAAACTCAAATTCAGGAATATCATCAGAATCTGAAGAACCAGCGCTGGAACATTCACAGTCCCAGTCAGTCATAATGCTGGTTTACTGTGGCATTGTTTACTGTTGGCCACCAGTGATGTCACATAGTAGTATTCAAGAATTTCGGTTTCAAGCTCGGGTTTTTCCATCAAGTTATTAAAATCATCTATTTTAAAGCAAATTAAGCAGCGAATTTCATTTTAAGTCATGTTTATGTATTCTCAGTATCTAAAACAACGTGAAATCACCAGGGCTGTCCATAAGTGGTGCTTAGCCTTTAATGTGGATTGGCAGAGCTAAACTACTGTAGACCAAATAAGTGGATATCTGTTTTGATTCTGTGTGACATTGCACAGATAGAAAAATCAAAATAGGCTGGCTTTGCAGCCAAATGTACACGTATAGAGTGGAAAGTTAACACAATCTTTTAAAACTCCTATAATACATAATACATCAAAAAAGCAGGAGTTTTCCATGCTAAGAGCTCTTTAATGTTTAAAAGATATATCACATTAGGTTTATTCGCCATTTATTTTTTGTGTCTCATTTCACCACAGCCTAAAGGTATAAAGCCTTTCCAAAACAGAGCAACCAATGGCCTGTGCCTTTAAAACAGTGCTTGATTGATAGTTCACTGATTGTTGTTCATAACACGAAACCTCTCATTGTGTTTGTGACCTCTGAGAGGAGAGTGCCATTCGTATGTGATAATCAAATCTTTCAACTTGCTTCATATTTGTTCATTTTTTTTAGTGTAAGGCAACAAGAGAAGTATGTCATATTTAAGTGTATTTCAAAGTCAAGCATGAAAAACAGCAACATTTCTGTCACATTTATGTCTGTGTTAATTATCTTATATCCACACATCAATGTCCTAAACTCGAAGATATGAACAGGCTATGAAAGGCTTGCCTGCTGGAATGCTTGTATAGAAGATCTTGATTCAGGTTTATTAGATAACTCTTTCAGATCTATAGTACTGTGCAATAGTCATGAATTTGTTTATTTAATGTCCAGTCAAAATGGTGATTTAGTGCAAGCTATTCATTTTACAAGAGATATTTATAAGAAGACTGTATAGAAGATGTAAAGCACATGCATAAAGCAAGACAAAGTAAAAAACAATAAGTGAAAAAAAATGAGGAGTTTAAAAATCATTCATCCTTCCAGGTCAACAATGTTGTAAGTGACATTAAAGGACACCGTACATAAAAGAATAAATCTAGGGGATGTTTCATGCCAGAGACTTACTTTTAGTTTTTTCCTGGACGGGTAGCATAGTTCTGTTCCATGAAGGGCTCCAGTTTGGTTGTATCCCTTTCAGAAGCTTTGTAATCCAGCCTTAAACTGTCTTTCTGGAGACCTAATAATATAAATCCTTAATGATCAACTCAGAACTGAATGCCTTCTGTGATTATTTATTCATTTCCCTGTGTTGAAAAGAGCTGCTGATGTAGTTAACATGGCTGTTAGCCATGCACTGATAACTTGGACTGAGTCGCTCGACAAACTATAGGTTGTGTTAATGATTTGTTAACCAATCAGGAGCTGTGTTACTGACATATTGACCAATTAGAGGCTGTGTTCCTGACTTGTTGACCAATCAGAGGCTGTGTTCTTGATTTGTTAGCCTATTAGATACTGTGTACCTGACTTGTTCACCAACCAGATACTGTGTTTCTGGCTTAGCAACAAATCAGAAGATTTTTTTCTGACTTGTTGACCAATCAGATACTGTGTTTCCAGCTTATTGTCAAATTAAAACATGTGTTCTTGACTTTTTGATGGAACAACGTGCATCCTTTGATGTTGTATATGACATCATCAGGGTTAAAAGATACAGAGAAAATGAGACTTGGTGGAACACCAAAACAGCCCCAGAATAAACAATCAAAAATGTTTCATCTTTAAGAGAAAGGAAAAAATCTAGTTTCACTCTTCAGATCTAAAAAATGGTGTTTCTGTCTGTCCATCCACTGTGAGAAGACAACTGAAGAGTATGGGTCTGAAGGGATACGTAGCTGTCAAAAACCCTTACTGAGAAAAATAAAAATACTGAAAAGAAGAAAATATGCAAGTCAAATGAAGAAGCTGAACAACTGTTATGACTTGGTCTAGGGTCAGGCCGTAGCAAAAAATGAGAGTGGGTTCTCTTCCCTGACCTCTGCCAGACCAAACACTGGATACTGTTTTAAACCAGAACTGCAGATTTATTTTCTACAAATGGGTAACAGTAAGCTGGGACACTGTCTTCAGGGACAAAACTACCAGGTAGCCAAAACTTACTACACCTGAAAACAAAAAGAAATCAAAAATACACAGAACTACCCCAAACTCCCTACAGTGAAACCGGAGAAATGGATGACTAAACGAAAAGCACCCATCCCCTATGTCCCATTGAGATTTTATAGAATCTAACAAAGCTTTCTCTAAATGTACAAAAGAAGAGAAAAGCAATGAAGAGTGCCGGGCTGATCTGGAGTTCTTTCAGGTCAGGTAAAAGGTGAGAGAACCCTGAACATCTCCCAAGATGGCTGCTTGATGAACTTCTATGCAGCGAGGTGCCCCCAAGTGGTCAATCATGGACCTGCACAAAATGTAACATAGAAAACACACAAAATGGTCACCGACAGAAACAAAGTAAAGGCCATCACAGGTCATAACACAACAGACTGATCACATTGTAAAAAATGTTTTTTGGACTTAAAATTATACATTTCTGGGCTTAAAACACAAATTCTAGTTGTGTTAGTGTACAATTTCATATCAAGTCCAGACCTGAATGCATGTGTTTGGTATTAATACTTGGATTGGGAACAAAATGCTAAACTGACTTCTAAGACTGAACTATGGAGATTCCTACAGATTTATTTAAAACATTAAAAAGTGAAGGTGGGGCTCCTGAAAAGAACGAAAGCTGTAATAAAGGTAAAAAGAGCACACACAAAACAGACATGTGATATCACGTTTGTTGCCCAGGCTTATGTGTTTTTTGGGGTTTTTTTTGGCCAAAACATGCTTTTCTTCCTGACGCTGAAAGTAAATAGCCTGTATTTACTGGTGGCTTTATCTGAAAATTAAATAAATGAAGGGTGTTTTCCGACTTTCACACATAACCGTTTGTTCCATCCCTACATAAAGTACTCTGCAAAAGTTTTAGGCCCCTGAGTTGGACAGCTATTTACATGGTCAGTAAGCTTTATTGTTTGTTTGTTTACCGCTCCGTAAACCTCTCCTCAAAGAAACTCAATAAAGTCAAACATCGTGTTCTTGCAATCAGTGCTTGGATGTTGAATGCAATGGTTAATGGGCATCCATGAGACTCTGGAACCCAACTTTGTTCTTCTATTAGAAGATATCAAAAACTTTTATTAAAAAAGAAGAAATTCTTGTTACCATTGATTGTATGTATGTGTTAATTTGCATTCGTTACTGCATTCTATTGATGGATGCTGTTTTTACAAGCCCAAACACAGTCACTGCCATTTTTCTTGCCTAAAGGTGCCTAAGTCTTTGAGTCGTTGTGTTTTACATGATCGTGTTGTCATCTATGACAATAACATTAAGTATAATATGCCCACAGCTAATGAGACATGTCACTCAATATAGCTGTACAATGTAATATGATATATTAGTCCATAAACAACCACCCAGATGTGAAAGACGGCAAAAACAGGTCTAAATCATCAATCCATATGCCACAAACAAGAGAGATGGATGGAAACTGATTCATGTAAAACAAGAGTGCAGGTTCTACACCAGCGGGACAAAGTGATTGGTTGTTGATGTCAGACAAAAATGTTCCACATTTATTAGCTCTAGTTTCACAGGGTAAAAAAAATCCCTCACTCAAAAAACTGAACTGAGAAGCTGCAATGCTCTAAAGATGACATCTTGCCAGCGGGGCAGCCAGTCTGATAGCACAAAATGAATTCCAGAGTTTTAAGACTCGCTTTCGTTTCCCTAGAACACTTCCTAGTAGAGACTGATGCTCACTCAAGGGCATCCCTCCACCATTCCCATGTATAATTGATAAGCAGTCAAGGAAACATTAATTAATCACTGGTTACACTGGCCTTTAGGCTTATGTTATCTAGGGCTGGTCTATTGGCCAGTACATTTTGTCAAATGCGGTCTTCCCTCTTAGATGAGCTCTACTCCTCTCCAGGAACTCCCATAGCGCCTGGCTGGGAAACGTTTAGAAGGAAGTTTTATGTAGCGTACCTGCTCTAGTGCGCCCCATGATCCGAACAAGGTTCTTACCACACTTCTGCTACTGCTAGTCCATGAAATAGACTGTTCCATGCTGTGCTGGTCCTGTGACAGTTCATTTTGGGCTCCAGTGGATAGAACTTAAGTTCCAGCCGCACTCTCCTGGAAGACGTCCAGAGCGAGAGACTGTCACACAAGTGAGGGGGGCGTGGGGAAGTGTTTTTCCTCTCAGACTGCTGCTTAACTTTGAAGGGAAAATCTATCATGGAACTCATCAATCATGACCTTCTCAGGACCAGCGAAGTACACTGAGTTTTGTTAATCTAGTTTGGGAACTGCCGTAGTGGTGCTGTAACGTTTTCAGACGTTCAGTAACGGTGATGAACCACGACTGTCGGTCAGTTTGTGGCATGAATATGAAAAGACAGTCAAAAAGGAGGAAAAGCATCTCTATGCTGCTGTATACCGGCAGCTAATGGCAATTCAATTCAATTCAAATTCAATTTTTTGGGTTTTCTAGGTTAAACATGGACATTTGAAGTTTCTAACAGATATATTGAGCTGCATTTTAGCTTGTAGCAGTTTACCAGTGATTCTTTCAGAGTGCTGGCCTAGACCTGTTGCTGTTTTCCATTTTAACATCTGACTGAAACACATTGATCGTCTACTAGTATTCACAGACATTGATGTGTCTAGAACTTAAAAAAAGCCTGGAGTTACATTTTTTTCTTACCACACTGGTCTTACACATTGGAAATCAAAACATGATTGGTTGATTCCACTGTTAGTTCCTAATTATGTTCATCATTAATCTGACACTTCAGCTCCTGAAGGACTAATCAATGGGAGAGCTCACTTGGCTGTATGTTCCTAGGTACCTCAAAGAAAACAACTGGATATCTTTCTGCTGGGCAGTTGAAGAATTGGACCCTTTTGTCTCCAACCAACAAAGAAATAAGGATATGACTATAATACTTGCAGAGCTGAAATACGGCATGTGTGATTATTAAATGAAATTGAAAATAGAATAACTGTTGTTATTTTACAGATACAGCACATCTGGAAACAACTTTTTCCACATTTTGTTGTGTTCCAGCCTTATTCCAAAATGGATTCAATTAATTTTTTCCCTCAAATTTCTACACACAATACCCCATAATGACAAAGTTGCTCTGTGGAGAGAGGAGAACCTTCCAGGAGGAGAACCATTTCTTCAGCGCCCCACCAATCAGTCCTCTATGGTAGAGTGGAACCAACTCACCCACAAGCCAAATTTGGCACCTAAAAGATTCTCAGACCATGAGAAACAAAATTCTCTAATGAAACAAAGATTGAATTCTTTGGCCTGAATGGCAAGCGTCATGTCTGAAGGAAACCAGGCAACGCTCATCACCTGGCCAATACCATCTCTACAGTGAAGCATGGTGGTGGCAACATCATGCTGTGGGGTTGTTTTTCAGAAGCAGAAACTGGGAGACTAGTCAGTTTCAGGGGAAAGATGAATGCAGCAGTGTACAGAGACATCCTTTAATAAAACCTACTACAGAGTGTTCTGGACCTCAGACTGGGGCAAAGGTTCATCTTCCAACAGGTCAACAACCCCTAAGCACACAGCCAAGATAACAAAGGAGTGGCTTCAGGACAACTCCTGGAAATGTGGATGCACTGTACCTATGTCTGATATCCACATGTAGCAATGATTAAATAAAAAAAAAGATCCAGTTTTTGATATTTAGGCATTCTTTATTCTTCTTGCTTTCAGCAGGACACAAGCAGGCCAGTCTACCCTGGGCACTTAGCAGACAGACAGACAAGCAAAACATGGTTTGGCATTTGCATGAACATCTCTTAGCATATGCTGCTCCAAAATGTGTAATGATACTCTCACAGGTTTGTAAGTTACTCAATAATAAACTCCATATCATGACAGACCCTAGCATCAGTTCATTCCAGATGAGCTCAAGCCCAGAGAAGTCGACAGCATATATATGACATAAAGCTTCCACTGTACATAGTAGAGTCTCTTGCGATTGAGGATGCAGTGACTAGCCATGTTACTTGACCACCTGTTTTTTAAAGTATTCCTGAGCGCATGCAGTGATATGTATCACAGAAGCATCCTGTTTTTTATGAGGTCCAGCTGTGGTTGCAGGTTACAGGCATTATGTTGTGGTTTTGTTCTTTGCCACTCACAGATTTTTTCTGTATCGCCTGAATCTTTGATAATATTATTCAACACAAATCCTTGCCACTGTTCACTGAGCGATGTTCTTAAACAGATGGACTATTTGCTGATGCATTTGTTACTTAAGTGGTGAGCCGTGACCCATACATGCTGGTAAAGGTCTAGGTCTTTCTTTTCAAACTCAAGCATGATTACAACACCTCTAGAATTTTTTCTTTTGCAACATTACAAATTATCCTTGTGTTCAAATTTACAAAGACTCATTACATATTTTATCTTTGTACTGCTTTTGTTTAAATACATGGCAAAGTTGATTATTTATGAACAGCTGCTTTCTGTTTTAATTGCATTTCACATACTGTCCCAACTTTTTGTGTGCATAAGACTGATGTCATGTTTTAAATCAGGTATAATTCAATGGGATTTATTAATTGTTTTTCAGTTTTGTTTGTCCTTTATGTTAGTGTGTTATGAAACTTTTTGTGCATGAAAATGGTCTGTAATGTTAAAAAGCCCAAAGTACCTGCCAGAGGGAGAAACTCTATCTCACAGCAACAGCTTTTCTCAGCTGCCTGAAGTGCCTGGCTGGAATTCCCTGTTACAAGGTGACCTTATCTTGTAACATAGTCCTTATCGCACACCTACGGGCAAGCTTGGCACTCCCTCACACAGCACACAGACAGCTAAAGAGTAAAAACTTACCACTCTGAAATGTCCTGCTGCAGTCTAGCTTGTGAAGGTGGATTATGTCTACCAAACAGTTCTGCCTGACTTTCAGAATCAGACTCTGACTTGAACTGTAAGAATAGCCACAGCTTTGTGGCGGCAAAACTTGTAGCAGGATGGCACTCTGGAACATGAAGACAGAGGTTGAGTGAACCTATCAGAGCACACTGGGCTCATTGGAAGGTGGGGCTTAAAGACACAGTGTGTATTTCAGACTGAGAGTGAATACAGATGTATAATATAAGAAAAATATGTTTTTGGGAAAACTAGTAGACCCCAAAAATACAATTATTAATGCTGAAAATAATAATACATAATAGTTCCCCTTTAAAACAAAATTAGCATTCTTTTAAAATTAGGGATATTGATAACTCCACAATTACTTCAAGTAAAAAGAAAATAAATCGGTCTTGAACGGCACACTGCCTCTAGGCCTGATTGCTTATACAGCAGTTCCTTCAGCATTTAAAAGTCCATTAAAGACTGGCAATAGGATACCACTCCCCGCGCGTAACAAATGGAATTTTTAGTGACCGGGGCAGATTAGCTCTGATAGAAGGCATTGCTCAGACATCCATCTTATAAGAGAGAGGAGGCGAAGTGTGAAATGGAGATAGAGGTTAACCCTCCATCAGTCTCCTGTCTACACAACCTAATTTGACTTGACACCAGCTGTCAGTCTTAGTTACGTTCTGTGGAGTTTTGCAACATATAGTTATACAGTATAGTACTAGAGCTCTAACACTTTCTAAACAAGGTACCTGACAGAATTGAAGCAACTTCAGCTCCAATTTTGTATGACAACTTGAGCAGTGACACTGCCATGACTCTGACCAGCACCTTTCAAAAAGCACATGTGGACTTAAAATAGGCCTAAGCATTATTTTTAGACCCCAGCCTGGAGGTTGTTGTGCATCAGCATTGCCCACCACCTGACAATGAATGCATTTCCATGAAATCACTGCCACATAACTCTTCCTCATAACTTCTTCAATTAGGATGATGTCTCCGCAATGTGAGGTGTTCCAGGTTTCGTCCTCTGACAGGCTGCAGTCACAGGAGGACCTCCTAGAGTTGCAAGATCATTTATTCATTCATATGAGAACCCCAGTGTGGGTGGAGATCCACCCTTGCCCAATTAACTGACTTCCGTTCCGTCCTGCCATACTGTTACTCAGTGGGAGGAATTCTAATGTAATTGGGAAATAGGCAGCCCAGACTACATGAGGAGGAAACGACCTTTCTGGGTCATTATCTGCTTTTTTGTAGTGAAACTTTTGTAGTAAGTAGATGTTTTTTTTAATCACTTGAATGTTAATGTTGCTTGTCAACTATTTAGATACATCCTCTTAGGTGCTTATATTTACTTATTAAACTGTATATCATGTATGTACTGTGAAATGTCTAACCAGTTGACAAAGCATCACTTAATTAAGCTGCAATTCAGTTTCTACACTAGGCCAAAACTGAGACATAGACCTAGGGGAAATATAATTCAAATAAAATCAGTGTTATAGTTAATTTCTTGCCCCTATCAGAAGTCCTAAGAAATGTGGTTGAGAAAACATTATTCTGCCTCATTAGTTTTATTTGGAACATATATTAATTACAGTTGTTTTCAAAGTTTGCATTGTCAGTTGCTTTGAAAGTTCATGTTTTCAATTGTTTTAAAACATTAGACTTGAGCAACGCCAGACCAGAAGATTGACAATGAAGAAAATCCTCATTCATGCTAGTTCTATCTAAAAAATGTCGGTACCTGATGTGCTTGGAGACAATGGCATGACTGACACATACAGCAGTACATAATGAAGCAGCAAACATGGTGGTAGTAGCAGTAGTAACAAACTGGATAACTAGTCTACCATAAACGAACCTCCAACCCACACCACCCACCCTCAAACCCACACCACCCACCCTCAAACCAACACCACCCACCTCCAAACCCACACTGCCCACCCCCAAAGCCACACCACCCTTTTTCATGCTCAGTTGAAATTCTAGAGAAATTTACCAGGGGTGGCATGGAGTTTAGCCAGAGTGGTGGTGTTAAGCGTGGGTCGGGAGAGTAGCGGGGGGGAGGATGAATGGTAGGATGTTTGTACATGCGACTGAGGTGGGTTTCTGTTGATACTACTTACAATGAGAAAGCGCAAGCGGGGGGCATAGTGTATGAGAGGTGTTCTGCTGAGCATAGATAGCCAATTCACTCTCCCCTTAAAGGCAAAGCCAGACGGACATGTGCTTGAAATAACAATGTGCGACGGCAGGGCTGTGGGGGATGTGAACGTGTGAGCAGGGTGGGGGGTGTGAGGTGAGGTGGTTTTCAGTGGAGATATGTTCTGCCGATAGCAAAACAAGGCACAAGGGCACAAATGACCACCCCACAGCAAGGTGGGGGCCAATGACGTGGCAGAAATTTTGAGGTGGCATCTGTGGTGGCAAATCAGCTTTCAG
The DNA here is from genome assembly GCA_021613375.1 of Megaleporinus macrocephalus. Classification (NCBI taxonomy): domain Eukaryota; kingdom Metazoa; phylum Chordata; class Actinopteri; order Characiformes; family Anostomidae; genus Megaleporinus; species Megaleporinus macrocephalus. The sequence continues at coordinate 35,279,634 of CM038711.1, read as the reverse complement.
CAGAGAAATTGACCACCACTGCCAACATTTGGCACAAATGTTTTTTCTTTTGTTTTTTCAACTGAAATATTTACATATGACATGAGCTAGCTCCAAAGGTTGCTCCAAAGGCTAAGCTGGTAGGAAGCAGTTGTTGACCATGAGAAAGAAAATAAAGTTTAGTTCTGTGAAAAGCTTCAGTATATTCAGTAATTCACATGTAAACGCAGTGCTATCAAAAGTAGGCATCTGGTTCATTAGCCTTCACCTGCGGATAAATGTTGCATAATAGAACAAAAACAAAGGAAATCTTACATTGCAGTAATTTATTTAAAACAAAACAAAACAATACAATATAATAGTTTAACAATCAAATAATGAAATACTAGTGCATCACTGGCTACAGTAATTGGTGTTGCTCCCTTTTGCCATAAACAACTTTCCTGCAATCTTTCAGTTTCTGACATTTCCTGGCATAACTTTTTGCCCTCTCTATCATGAAGAATAATTTTAACTTTACAGTTTTTGAGGGGTTCTTGCATATGGCACCCTTAGCATTTAAACAGGATTTAGATCTGGGCTTCGACTAAGTCAATCCATAACCCACATTTCTTTTTTTTCCTTTAAGCCATTATTTGGGTGGATTTACTTGATTGTTTAGGCTCATTATCCTTTTGAAAGGTCTCCTTCTTCAGCTTCTCATAATTCACTCTCTGTTATGGAAGAGAATTCTTGAGGACTCCTGAGGCAGCAAAGCGACCCAAACCATAACTTTCCCACCATTGTTTTATCAAACTGGTTTCTGGAACTGTCATCAAACCACTGTATCTTTGATTCTTTTGTTCATAGCACGTTGTTCCAGAGGTCTTGGTAATAAAAAAAAAATCTTGAACCTCTTCCCAGATTTATAGGTCTCTAAAACTTGGCATGATAGGCATGATCATATGATATAGACCAATAACAAAGAGCAAACAAGAACAGATGCCTGAGGTTTAAATAAGACACATCCCTCCAAAATACTCTAATGGTGTTCTAATCACCTAACTTGGTGCACCAGATTTTAATTGGACATAGAAGTGCTATACATATATAGGGGTATACTTACTAGTTCCATATAAGGAAACTGTAATTCTATATAAATTCTATATAAAAGATGACATGCGTGTTAATGTTGTCATTTGCTAAATTAAGTCATACTTTTCTATCAGTGTTTAACAAGGTCCAGGTCGTATGTCCGAAATATGCTAAAAAAAAGTCTAAGCACTGGCTGCTAAAGAGTTTATCTTTGTTTCTTGAAATTTGAGCTTTTCTTATCACAGAAGTGACCTACGCTGCCATGTATCTTCAGAATTATCGGGCCAGATGAATGATCTAATTATTCTCCTTTACTGAATTTTTAATCCAAACTCCAGATGTCTGCATTATATAAGTCAGACCAACCAGACATAAAGGCCCCTTGAAGTCAGAAAAAAATAAATGACCTTTTAAAGGGATTCATGAAAGTTTGATATGAGCTTCGTAAAAAATACATGCATTTGTATCTGGATGGATGGACTGCTCAGATAAGCTCCACGTCATCAAACATTTAAAGCCAATGCTGGTACACTGACACGGTGACACACTCGTCCATTTTCGGCCAAAGCAAGGCGAACGTGAAATATCGCACATGCTAACAGTGTTTGTCAGATCAATCAAGTGATGTAGGTCCACACTGCCTCTTTGCTCAGTGGTTTAAAAAAAGCGTGGCTTCCCGTTTTTATACAGAACACATCCATAAAGGGGGCCACCTGTGCTTTTGGTCCTAATTACAGCGTACCACATTTAGAATGATGTTGCTGGGGGAGTAATGATCTAATGACGAAATTCCTCTCTGTCAGGTGAAGTTACAGTAAAACTGATTCAAAATTCATCCATCATTAAACACTTTGTCCTTGCAAAACTTCACCAATATGGTCCCCTGTTATCAATTCTCGGCTCTTAGATTGGATTTTCTATTCATTACCTCCTAATGATGAGCTGCAAATTAAAATTATAACCTAAGTACAAATTTCTCAGGAAATGTGACCCTTGCTTGGCAGTCGGAGTGAATTTGAGAAGAATCAAGCTCCCCTGGTTTTCCTGTTGTGATAGCAACATTAATTATCCATGTTTGAGTGGGTACAGTACCCACCTGTAGTATAGTTGTAACATCCTCAATGAAATTTGCACATGGAACGTTGATTAGTGCTAGATCTGGCAGGTTGATGGGGTGGCAGGAAGAACGTGGAACAACAACATTAACAATAAAAAAGCCTATTAAAAAAAGGTCAACAGACACGTTGCTCCATGAGCTTTCCTAATTACTTTGGATCTCACAACCAAGGGTTTTCACAAGCATTACACGTTCTCTCAGTGAGTTTCCTGAAACTAAAGAAAATGATTCCAGTACATTAGTAGTAGCGATCAGTAGTAAACCGATGGTACAGACCTGTGGTTCTGTGCTTTTGGAGGATTACTATAGTAGTAGTGACATGTTTGCAAATAACAAATAGCATTACTGATGTTTGGTTACTGTTTCTGTCAACCAGTGTGAAAGCACATATGTGACTTGGCATGATGGCACAATATGCTACTTTTTTATGTTGCCTTGTCCACATTTTATTATATTATATATTCGGAGCTGTTTTTAAACTATTGATAATATCTTTTTGAGTGGTCCTTTGTATATGCTTGATAAACTCTTACACTCTTACTCTTAATCTTCTCTTCAGAGAATCAGTAACACATCAACAACATATTAGTGGAGTGACAGTAGTGAAAACATTGAACTAAATATCTTGAAGATGTACTGCTGATACATTACTTACATTAAGTGAGTACACTGTTTATATTGACTATGTAACATAAAGGAGATGTAATGTTACTTCCTTTAACCTTTCCCAAGTTTACCCAAAACCTAACCCTGACCCTATCCTTGGCCCTAATCATGACCTTAACCTCAACCCAATACCCTGTCCTTGGCCCTAATCGTGACCTAAACCTCAACCCAATGCCCTATCCTAATTTTAATTTAAACCTTTAACCTAACCCTAATCTCAACACAAAAACTAACTCTGACCCTAACTTTAACCTCATCCCAATACCCTATCCTTGGCCCTAATCAAGACTTTAACCTCAACCCAATACCCTATCCTAATTTTAATTTAAACCCTAAACCTAACCTTAATCATAACACAAAACCTAACCCACACCATGGCCCTTATGCTAACCTTAACTTCAACCCTAAATCTAACCTTAATCTCAACCCAAAATGTAACGCTACCTCAATTTCAACTCAAAACCTGAATTTAACTCTAATCTAATCTAATCTAATCCTACCCTAACTTTATTCTTAATCCAAAACCTAATTTAACCTCAATCCAAATCTAACATAAACCTTAACCCAAAACCTAATCCTGACCTTACCATTTACCAAAACCCCCAAACCAGATATTAACTAAAACCAACATTAGTTAGGATGGTGTCGCCAGCATGTCTATAATAGCTTGTTGAGGATGTTAAGATGGTCTGTATCTGTTAGACGTTCAGTGATTTCTTAGATTAACATTTACAGAACTTGAACTCTTCAAACGAAGTGAAAACATTTGGAAACACCTGAATACAACAGACCATCTTCCATGAACGTATGAAATATGTGAACAGGATCCACTAACATAGGTGCTGGATCGCAATCTGGTTCTTTTTTTGGTGCAAATGAAGCCCTTGTTACAGACAGTTGTGAAAAACTGGGGAAAAAACTTTGCTGTCACAAATATACAACGTGTGGCAGGTGCAATAAAACAATCATTAAAAGACTGTGACATTCAAAGATCACATATACGACAGTCCATGTTGTTCTTGGGATTCTCTCTGTTCTGTTAAAGGGTGAAAAGTGAAGGCGGAAAAAAAATCACTAAGTGGGAATTAACATCAAAGGGGATTTTCTGAATCTGCAATGGAAATTCCATTAGCATAAGATGTAATACCTAGTGTATCTGTGCATGCTTTAGAGAGACCATCCACTAATGAAGACTTGCTTCACTAATTTGCAGAGTACAGATTAATTCTGGCTCATGGGGCGAGGAGGGCTCCTCTTTCTCAGGGCATATGTTTGCAAATGGCTTTTCCATCCAGTCATATCTTTAATGAAATCCTCTGAGCAATGTGCTTCCTAAAGCTTACATCATAAACCATGTAGAAGGAGCATATTGTGTATTGAGCATGCACTCACTGAGCACTTTATTAGAAACACCTCTATGTATTTACATTCATTGTCCATTTTATCAGCTTCACTTACCATACAGGTGAACTGTAGTCCATCTGTTTCTCTGTATACTTTGTTATTCCCTCCTTTACCCCGTTCATCCATAAGACACTGTTGCCCAGATGGCTTCGGGTGGTGGACTATTCTCAGTCCAACAGCAATACTGAGGTGCTGTTACACTGCTGAACAGGGTAACGGTGGTTTATTAATATAGTAAAGAAGCATTTACAGTCTGTAACAGTGCCTATATGGTAAGTGGAGTTGATAAAATGGACAGTGAGTGAAGATACGAGGTAGGTGTAGTATGCCTTACGTATCTCAAGCACAGGCTCAAAGGTCCAGCTCGATGTTTAGATCTCAAATTTTCTCAAAATCAACATTATACTCATGAAGATCATGAAGTTCTTCACCAAGTTTTTAGGGAGATCTATTTAACGACTCTTTTAATGTGCTGGTAAAAAAATTGTACCCTTGTGGGGATCTGAAGCACTGCCGCCATTACGAAATATTCTTCCACATATTGCATTTCCATATTTCCAAGAGGTCTGCAAATGGCCAATTCCTACATAGTGTTGCTTTAGCCAGGGTATTAGTAATGCGTTATTAATAAGTCGCTACCATACCGCCGTTACTACTATATTATTACTAATGCATTATTATGTCACTACTATATTATTACTACTATATTATTACTAATGCATTATTATGTCACTACTATATTATTACTACTATATTATTACTAATGCATCATTATGTCACTACCATATTATTACTAATGCATTATTATGTTACAACCATACTTTTACTAATGAATTATTATGTTACTACCATATTATTACTAATGAATTATTATGTTACTACCATATATTACTAATGAATTATTATGTTACTACACACAATGATAAAAATAATAAATATGAATGGTAGTTTATTATGGTAACATTGTTAATTTTTAATCTTATATGGCTGTGAAATAGACCTATACATGAACAAACTCTGATATTAATTGTGCTGTGAATTCTTTTCTTGCTATCAGGGAGACCAGTTCAGAGTATGTGCTTTATTCTTTAAGATACCGCGGTGCAGACATGCTCAGAGAACGTCCGAAAATGGTCTAACTCAATCAGCAAGACACACACTATTTAAGTCCAGCTGGCTACAGGTCCAACTGCCCCCCTACCTGTATGGCCAGGTCAGATTTCCTTGGGAGCTTCCTGCCATAAACCAACAGGTTGTGCTGAGCCATAAAATATATGATGGTAATCTGTATAAATGAGCTTTTAACTGGCATGGTCTATAAGAAATAATGACAACAGTTGCAAATAAGTGTATCCCTTATCCACTAAGCTCATCCCACTAAACAAACAGCAGCTTGCACCTCCCTGCCTATGTACCCTTATAGACAAGATCTGCTCTATAAACTCAGCACGAAAATAGTGATATACCAGTGTCCAGGTAAATGTAATGGATCTACACTGGCTATGCAACAGCATGGTCACAGCTGTATGGGCAGCTGGACAACTCTCAAAACAACATCTGCTTCCCTAACGTCACATTATTTCTCTAACATCAAACAGTTTCGCCCAGCATTATAAGGCAAGATTCATACACACACAGCTTCTCACACAGGGTGGTGTGCCACTGCTAATTGCACACATTGTGAATTTGGCTCTCATTATTTTCCGAAGGAAAAAGATTGCTTCCTAGTGGAGGGATCCAGATAAAGATAGCCCCTGTGTCTCCCTAGATGGACTATCCTTTAATTAAAATCATTAGCGATGGTCTCATGCTTGTCACAGGCAAAATGTCTGCAGTTCATGGCAAGGTTGGCTTCGCACATTAGCTGTGACATGAAGGATTGTGCAGCTTCTAATCACCAGTCACTTGCCAGCAGGGCAGTGTTTAATTCATACACTACAGATGTTCAGATATTAATGATGGATTAGTAAAAGTTTTACTGCAGAGAGCTGAGCACAGGGCTGAGAAAGTAACACATTTTGCTCCCGAGCCCTGCTTCTCAGCTGGTGCAATTCATAAAGCTGCACATGTGGGTCAACCCAGAGCATGCAAACCCATCCTGAGAATGATTATATTAGCTCTGTAACCATATATCACCAGTCCTCCATATGAGCACAAAGAGATGCAGTCAGGTTGCAGTAATTCTGTTAAATATTTAAAGCCGAGTTTGTGCATGTTAAATTTGATTCTGTACGTGGATGGAAGGAATATATATCTTGATAGAGTGCTTGCAATTAATGCTGCACTTGTTCTAATATCCAGTGTCTTGAGCAGCCACTCTTTGGGTACTTCACATACTTCACACTTTGTCACCCCTGTCAAGAGCTTAATCACAAAGCAATTATGGCAACGTTAATTTTAATCTCACAATTAACCGTGATATTTTGGAATGTGTTGGATTAAACCAACTAGCAAGCTTTAAATGGAAAAGCTGGCAGCTTATTAGTCTCACAGTGGCAGGCTTTTGACTGCAGCTTTGCCTTGAAAGAATTTCATTGTAGAAATGCCTACAGTGCCGAGCTCTGCAGTTGGATGCAAAAGACCAATCGCAAGTCCAGTGGCATAACCAAGACCTAACAGTCCGCATGCAAGAAGACATTAATGGGTCTGACACCAAAAATACTGATAATTAATCAATTAATTAAATAATAACAATATATATATATATATATATATTGTCGTTGCCCAAAGAAATCATGTATCTCCAGTTTTGTCAATTTTTTTTTTTCGACAGCATTTTATATTGGATGGACCAAGAAAAATGCTCCAAAATAATAATAAAAAAAATTGGTTCCATTGACTTACATTGAAAGTAAGGAAGAGTTTGACCTCTACGTACTTGTTTTTCTTTAGACAACGACGATATATATACCATGTTCCTTGGTTTGTAAATTTGATTTGAACTATCTTATCAGTAAACTTGTTAATAGATTAAGGCATTGTGTTTCTCTGTGCAAACTAGAAAATGGGCCTTTGATACAACCTCACCATCTATTATATATTTTTATAGGCATGTGTCTGCAGCTAGCCTCAAACCCCGAGATTCAAAATATCATTCTGCTCTGAGACTCATCACTGGCAACCCTTACAACATTTGTAGCACATTGTAGACACAGCTCACAGTTGCATCTTGAGCATTTTATTATAGGAGACACTTCAGTCTGACTTCAATCTTCCAAATTTGCTATTACGCTAGCTTGCTTGTCAGTCCATGAAACTTTTCAGACTGTGAATAGTACCCACTAGTGGCAGACGCCAGAGCCAAAGATTGCTCATTGGCTTTCAAGCTGGCTCAATGCTGCATGTATAATGACAAAGCAGTAGCTGTGGAACTTGGCAGCGTCTTCCCACTGCAGGATGCCTGGAAACCAATGAGAGAATTATGGATGCACCATAGGTGTTATCAATTTTGAAAATGCACCAGCTGAAATGGATATGCTAGAAAAAAAGGCTTGATTGCAGAGCTGCAAGGTTATACTGAGGATAATATATGCATGTTTCCTGAGGCTTAGACACCACACTGTATAATTCTACTATAAACTTCTACAAGTCTATAGTTCAACATGTAGATACATTTGTCCATTTCTGCTATTGTAAAAAATATATAAATATGTATATTTTATATATAGTAGAATTCCACATAGTTATTTATAAAATTAACTTTATTCAGATGATATTTTACAACATACAACAATGACTAAAATATGGGAAAAACAAATAACAATAATAATAATCACAAAAAGATTTTGGGGTTATGTCTATTGTTTTTAGTCAAAATTTTCAACAAAGTGATAAGTGTAGGCTATAAGCTGGTCACAGCTGCTAAAAAGTAGTTTCCCCTGTTCCCCACCCAGGCAAGCACACCATAATATACTAATAACAGTCCTTAAGCAAGCCTTAAAACATTACAAAAAATAGTTACTCTGGATTTTTGAATATGCCAAATAATATAAATAAAGAATGAAATATACATGTGATGCACTAGTGATAATATGTAATTCAGCTGTTCAACTGAATGGAGTGGTGCTCCTTTCTTTGAAGGCTAGATCAGTATGTTTTTATCTTTATGGACACATTTTGAAAAATAATGAACATAATCACTTTGAAATAAGATATTAATACTATAGTTAATTCACTAATTCTGTAAAAAGTAGCTTACCTTAGGCCAAAAAAAGTACATTTATATTCTGTTTTGGGGTCTCCATTTGCCTGTATGAACACAGCAACTGTTCATGAATACCACTTTAAATGTGTAAGTAGGAATTCAGGAGAAATTCTTAAGAAAGCTATTGAACCTTCTTAGCTTATGAAGTTTTAGAAATGAAAAAACAGCACTGTTCTCAGAGAAGGAAAATGGTCCTAACTGACCCCTAAGTGACTATTACTTTTAGACATAAGTATAAACCTATATTATCAAAGCAATTCCATCTTATAAATTAATGTGATGAAAAAGAGTTGCTGGAAATTACTGTAGGAACTGATTAGCTGGAAGTCAATCAATCAATCAAAATGTATTTGTATAGCACTTTTTACAATCAGTGTTGTCTAAAAGCAGCTTTACAGAAAAGCACTTGAAAAAAAGAGGGAAATGCATGCAGGGAAAAAAATACATGCATGAGCATATAAATGTAAGAAAGGGTATCCAGGACCAAGAGCCCTAGAGCAAGCCAGAGGCGACAGTGGCAAGGAAAAACTCCCTTGAGAGGAACCCAGACTCAAGAGAGGAACCAATCCTCCTCTGGTTGATCAGTCTGTTCGAAAGTCTGCCTATCAGGATATCCAGCACAAAGTATGTGTCAGTCCAACGGTGTGGAGCTGTACCCATGGCATATTGTACATGACTAATGCCATCTACAGCACTATCATGTTACATTTTGCGTCCTTGCAATACATATACAGTGCCACAATGATGATCTAGGTGTATAAGCAGCGTCATCCATCAGAGGCTAAAAGTCCTTGCAATGCTTCAAATCATCAGAAGACTAATCAGAAGATTTTCCCACCACTCAACACCGAATAATACAAAAGCAAGCTGTTTTTATGACAGTTGGTTGCAGTAAGCATTATTAACTGTACTCACATTGTAACTGCATTGTACTGATGCAGACCATAAGATTTTAGATCTTGGAGACAACTGGTCAGAGTCTATGTAGAAATTCCAGAACATGAGCAGATAAAATTCCCTCTCAGATCATGTGCAGCAGAGCTGGCTGATGTCTTTGTGGACATATTCAACCTCTCTTTAGCACACACCAACTTTAACACAAACAACATTGTGCTGCTCCCACAGGAAAGCACTTTGGCTTGTCAGCTTGTCAGACAGATTGCGCTGACTCCAATTGTGATGAAGTGCTTTGAAAAACTAATTTTGGCCCATATACAAAATGTTATACCGGGTACTCTGGAACCCCTCCATTGTGTATCGACCAAATAGATGCACAGATAATACCATCTATCTACACAACTCTAGAACACTTACAGAAAAGAGACAGCTACTTGAGAATGTTGTTCAGTGTCTACAGCTCAGGATTCAACACTATTATTCCATTCAGGCCAACTGAAAAGCTCCACATCCTTGGACTGAAGCTCTCCTTGTGCAACCCCAGTATGTCAGGACTGGAAACTAAACCTCCAGCACATAAGCCATAAATACAAGGACCCCACAGGACTGCAGGCTGAGTCCTATACGATACATTGTATTTACCTGTGTTGCCTTTTACAGCAACCCCACCATCATCAAATGTGCTGTTGAGTCCACTGTTATGGAACTGAGGGTGACTGCTTGGTCAGCTATTCATTCATTCATTCATTCATCATCTTTTAACTCCCTTATTCTCCTGGGTCATGGGGGCTGCTGGAGTCTATGCTCATTGGTGCTTATTGACACATGGCAGAAAACATTTTGAACAGGTTGCCAATCCATATTGCAGGATCCAAGTCAACTATCTGTCTTTAAATGTTGGCAAAACAAAGGAATAGATTGTGGACCAGGGCTGTACTGGTAATCTGGCGTACCGGGCATTTGCCCGGTGGGCTGACCGTCCTCAGGGGTCGATGCTGTTGGAAGTTTTTCTTCCCTTTTTTTTTTTTAAGAGACCAGCCCACAATTTAGAGATGGGCAGCCCATTGGCCCATCTTCAATATAGACAGTGCACTGAACCAATCAGGATATAGGACGAAATCGGCCTTTTCAGTGTTGAGCGTGTGTGTTAAAGGAGAGGCAACATGGAGAAACCGAAGTGGCAGAAAGGGGGTGCGGAGAAGTTACGCGCGAAGAGATTGAAGAGTGTCACTGTAGATGAAGAGTGTTACTGTAGATGAAGAGTGTTACTGTAGATGAAGAGTGTTACTGTAGATGCTGCAGAATGTACTGAGATCACAGACATGTTCACTGCTCTAGCCTCCACGTCCTCTGTGACAGCAGAGCTCCAGCAACAGCAGGTTGCTAACACAGGGACTCTGAGGTGATGGAGGTAACGTTAGCTCTATTACATGAGAATGATGAGTAATGGTGATTGATTAGTATCAGTATTTATTGGTATTTGCATACTTCCCAAAATCTGGCAGCCACGTACGACACTTTCTTCTGACAAAATAGTAAACGGTCAAGACTGAGAAGTGTTGGATGAGCAGCAAGTGTACATTTTAGGCTACATCATAGCATTTTAGATATTTAGGCTAAAGGTGTGATGAAAGGCTGCATAGTAGTTTGAATTTGTAGCCTCTATGCTGCGGTTCAACATGTTTTAAAAACACTCAAGTGAAATAACAGGTCTTAAAACTGATAAATTAAGTAAAAGTTTTGCAGTTTAAGTTTAACTAAAGTAAGTGTATAAAAGTATTATTTGTAAAAGGTATGTCCACAGTAAGACAGTGTTAAATGCTAATGTGTTGCATGAGTTCACAAAGCAGCTCTGTCTGTTTTAAGCCTGATCTAAATGCATGTTATAGTTTTTTAAAGGAGGAGCACCTTTTAATCTGAAGAATTAGATTTGAGCTGCTAAATCAGAGAAATTCAGTAAATACATATAAGTAGACAAAAGAGCTGGAACTAAAGTATGTGTAAACATACTTATTTGCTTTCCAAAATGGTTCATTGTAAAATAATAATTCATTGTAAATTTTCAATAAGGTGAAAGGTATTTTTTATGTAATGCTGTTATTATTTAATAATTATTATATGATAATAGTAAAACACATTCTTTCATGAAACACATACATAAATTACTGGTCGGCAGTGCTCCGCAAATTATGACAGGCTGGTCTAAGCCAAAAATGCCAGGGCTGATTTTTTGTCCCAGTCCAGCCCTGTTGTGGACTATCAGTAAAAGATATTTCATCTGATCTTATAACACAGCATTGGTTGACTGGTAAACACACAACTGGTTGAGAAAGACAATGACTGCATTTTCTTGCATAGGCTCCAGGCAGCTGGCATGTCAGATAGGACTTCAACAGGTGCATCAATGTTAGTATTCCCACCAGCTGCATCACACTATAGGTTCAAAGCTACTCCACCCAGTGCAATTCCTGAAGGTGCCCTTGAACAATAACTACAGTAAAATGGCAGAGAGACTATCATTTTAAACATGGGTACCACAGTGGTTGCCTAATGATGTTCTTGGTAAACACAGTCCAGCATCACAAGTGTATTCCTCTCAGGAATGGCCCTCTCAGCAATATAGGTCATTTACCACTTCAGGTTCCTCAGGAGGGCCCACAAAATAATCAAGGACAAAAGGTTCAACACAAACTCATCATACTTCTCCCATCTGGCAGAGAGTACAGGAGTGTGAATGCAAGGACCATCAGATTATGTAACAGTTTCTACCCCCCAGGCTAGCAGTATTCTGAACACCTGAAATGACCTCAAACCTTATATATTTGAGCAGTAATGTTGTCCTGGAACACCCCACCCCCATTTACTTTTCTCCCACCAGATGATTGTTGGAAAATTACAGACTTTCATGTACAGGAATATACAATTCAACAGTAGCTGCTGTGTAATATGCTGCACAATTGCATATATTGCAAATTGCTCAAGCGCAAGCTATTTAATTGAATCACTTACTGTATGAAAGGACTGTATATTTCCTAGTGATTTTGGAGCATTTCCATTGGTTTTCACACAATGTGTTTAAATACTATACATAAACAAAAATCGATAAAAATAGAGATACATGTTTTTCTTAGGACAGCGACGATGGGTGAGGTGTAGTTGCAATACTGTGGGTGTTCAGGGGGATTGGATTGTTGTAGTATCACATTATCTTAAATCTTTATAATTATACAGTAACTTGTGAGCAGAGAAATGCAGACATTGTAGCAGGCTCAACTGCTGGAGCTGGAGAGAAACTGCATAGTAAATAGTCAGCTATTAGATATTTTATTGATCTCAGAAAAGTCCTAAGAGTAAAGTTCAGCATTAAATCCTGCTCGTTTAAGTTCTGAAGCAGTTCAGGGTTTGCCCCTCTCCTGTTCTTGGTCGGTGGTAATTGTAAACATTTTTAAACCTTCTCAGCTAAATATAGAACGTCTCAGCAGTGGAACTCAAGGCTGTAGGTTAAGGGTCACCTCCTGAATAATGCCATAAAAATCCATTAGATGATGAACCAGCTTTTCTGTGTGTGTGTGATTGTAGAGTTGAGTGTAGGCTTACTTGTGTGATCATTGCAGAATTGGATGAACTCTAACTGTACTTTGCAAGGATGGTGTGCCAGCATTTCTCACTTTCTTCTCGAGTGATCTTTGTGTAGTGTAGTGGTGTTTGCGGTTTTATAGACGGTCCTTCAAACATGCTTTTTGTGGTGCCTGGTTAAGGTCAGACTGAAATTTAGAATGCCTTTATATTTCATTGCTCTCCAATGAAAAGCATGTATCTACATTTTTGCCCATGTTTTATTTTTCTAGCTCATTTGAACACGACAGCTGCTGTTTACAATGATTTGCTTACTAGACTTCCAGACTTCCATCCTCTCACCAAATAGGCTTTCTACTTCCATAATTGTAATGTGTTGCAGACCAAGGTCACCTTAAAATACACTGGACAACAAAGTGGTAATTGTTGTGGCCCTGAAATGAGGGGGCGCTTCATAAAGTTCCCTTAAATTAGGCAAGTGGGGTAAAGCTTACATGTAGACTACTGTACAGATGCTGATAATCTACAGATACATAACTAATTAACAAGTTTTCTGGTGAGATTAGATTGATTATCAAGCAGAATTATGGGAGGGGTTAGGTTTAGGAGCAGGAGTAGGTGTAGATTTGAAATTAAAGTAAAGGTTAGATTCAATAACACGCTCAACTCTAGGATTAGTTGCATTTAACATGGCAACCTGCAGAGATTCACATGAGGGTTCACACTTCAGTTCCTCACCATAATAACTGTGTCACCTACATATTCATAATTTCTGCTAGATGATGATGTATTACGGTTCTTTATTAGGTAAATGGAATACATAGAGCATTGACAACTTATTTAAATGTTGATACAGTTGCTTCCACACATGTGTAATTATTAGATATTATATTCTCAATCTATCTACACTGCTGTGACCAAGTATTTGACCGATTCTCAATTTCTTCTAATTTTTGTCACGTTTCTGATCTACTGTTATTATAAGACAATGAAACTCAAGTAAACACAAAACGCTGTTTTTAATTTTTTTTTTTTTTTTTAATTGCATCTCTGTGTGAGTTTCTGTGTGGCACAGCATTCTCCAGTGCTATTAAAGCAATAATAGATGACTTCACAATGTGCTGCAATTAATGTTGGACACAGCATGTTCCAGTTCCATAACAAGTCTGGACATGCAGTACTATTTTGCCAGCCCGGACTGAGTTATAAACATGTGGTGGTGTTATAAGGGAAGACAAAGGGAGAGGAGAGAACATTGAGAACACGGGCTGGAGTTCTGGGCAGCTTGTGCCTGAAGCTAGAAAACCAGACCCAGCTTTTCACCTGTGGTAGCGTTGATATAGGACTGAGGAGATGGGAGGAGATAAGTCGTTGGTGGAGATTGCAAAAAAAATTTCACAGGAAACAGAAGGTAGGGAGGGGGGTGTCACATGAAATATGAGAAGATGGGGATGACAAGTTCAAAAAAGGGGTTTCAGGCATGGTCATCTCCCAAATCTCTGTTATTATAACTCCATTTATATCACAAATGCCTTTTCATCATTATATATATATATATATATATATATATATATATATATATATATATATATATATATATATATATATATATATATATATATATATATATCATGTTTTTATGCAATGTGTTTTTATGCAATGTTTTAGGCATTTCAACTATGTATTTCAGATTATGTAGAATATATTATATATATATATATATATATATATATATATATATATATATATATATATATATATATATATATATATATATATATATATTCATTCTACATAATCTGAAATACATAGTTGAAATGCCTAAAACATTGCATAAAAACACATTGCATAAAAACATGATACATGGACTAACAGAAATGACCTAAAATTACTCGGATATACATTTTGCTACATTAACTTCCATGAAGTACATTATTCTTTCTCCTGTAAGGTTTTTTGCCCAGCTGTGACTATGTATAGCTGCTGTGGGAACAAACCCTTGTAACTTTTTTTTTTTTTTGAGCTAATTTGAAAATACCTTTCAGGCTTCATTTGTTGAAAAAAATCATAATGAATTAACAAAAAAAAATCATCCAGTATTACTTGGAAACTCACACCAGTGATATTCCAACAGCAGTGATATATAAATATATAGCACTTCAGCTTTTTGTTGTAAAAAATATTTTATTTTACTATTATTGTAAAAAGGGTCATTATCTGACATATATTCCTCATTTATGCAGTCTGAGGCCAACATGCTTTTTTCAATTCAGTTCAGTTCAGAAGAAGAAAAAGAAGAAAAATCCTTGTTGAGAATAAAATGGACACCAGAGACAAATGTTTCACCATCTCAGCCAAACTAAGTATGATATGCAGATAGCAATGGTAAACCATGGCTATTACAGGTGGACCCTTCAGTAGAGTCAATAAATATTAAAACTTGGTTACAAAGGAGGAATTACACTATGATAATACTATCCGGTAGTAATATGTCTGAGGCTTGTAAAAGACATTGTATGTTTGATTTCAAGTTTGTAACAGACATGAATGTATAATTTACATTTGCAGTGGCTCCTTCAGTAAACATCCCTGGCACAGAGCTGCCACTCTCACTCCTTTTCTAATAATGGAGTGAAATCTGGTGAGACTGTTACACATACTCAGTCTATATATATATTTCTCACAAAAAGTCACCAAACCTTTTTAAATGTCACTGACTGATATATAAAATAAATCAAGTTAGTTAAGTAAATCAATTACCAAACTAGTTGCTGATACGTTTAATTGTTGATTAGTTGGAAACATCATCAAAAGTGATTTTGGCTCACAGATGCTCTGATATGTAGACATATGTAGAAAAATAGCCCAATAGCAACACCTTTACAACAAAAAAATTTATCTAGTTACTTAGTAAACTAACTCATCTCAATGGTAAACCAGCCATGTTACGTCACATTATGACCCATAACATTTTGTCTTGCAAAGGTTTTTAGAACACATTTTAACATTCATTTATTTATCTACACAGGATTCTGTAAACAAGAACACTTGGATTATTGGAGTTTAAAAGAGTAACATTACTCTTTTGCCTAACAACCACTCAGCAACATTCAGTAACTGTGTGATTCATAATCCTAATAGCTGATTTTTCATTTCAGTAATCAATACACTTATTGACTGTTAAATAGTTATTTGCAGCTGTAGCCCCAACCATCGTACATTGAGACATGATTCCACTGTCAATTCCTAATTATGTTTGTGGTTAATCTAACATGTCTGACAAACCTTCTGTTGTTGTAACCAGTGGGAGAGCTGTGTCCAACTAGACACCAAAATGGAAAAAACTAACCACTGACTGGACATTTTTCTGAGCATTATATATAAATGTATTTATTTTATTTCCATCTACAATTAACATAGATATGAGAACAGTACTATAATACCAGCAAAGTTTAAAAACAACTTACTTTATATTTTATAGAATTTGGACATCATTTGGCCTTCTCTAAAGACCTTGCCCTAAGGGGTTCCCCTCTACCAGATTCCTGTCCTTGTCACCTGTAAAGACATCTAAATAACCCCTTGTCTTCAGTGTAATGATAATGTGAAACCTACAGCTTCTACACCATATACAGTTGCAATGTTGATGTTGCCCAGTGCCCAGCAGTCATCAGCTGGTTTGCTGAAAAATCCACCAACCAATGAGACATGTCATCAGAAGTCTTTACTTTGAAAAAAAAAACAAAAACATTTTTTTAAAGATTACCATGGCACAGCTGGTGTTTATTTTTGCTTTTTTTGGCTATAGTGTCCTTTTAAGCTCTGACTCATGTGTGGCTGAGCAACAAGTTAAACTATGTGCTTGTGTATTGTGAAATTGTTTACCTCACCTATTGCTGAAATTGTCCACTGTGTAACATATACCAATGCTAGACACCATGTAGAGTATAGAATGTACCGCAACTCAGTTAAACTACATCTTTTTAAAAACAGATTTATTCTAAATACTGTGAGCCCTTAAGCTTTATCTGTATATTTATTTCCCCCATGAGTGACCATGGATGAACTAGCAGCTACCTAAAACGGAACATCTTGATGGCACATTAAAACTAAAGCATAAATTTAAACCCTGTAGAGACAGACTGTTCCAGACCACGATGAGCCTCGTTTCACTGAAAAAAAACCCCAAAACAATCCTCTGAAGCCTCATTTGTCATCAGCAGGGGTACATTTATTCTAACACGATGCACTTATTTTATGCATACTTTGCTTTGAATTTACAGCTGACAAGCAACAGATCCTAATCTCAACCAGTTAAAAACAAAAGCATAAATTTTCTCTTATTAGTGTTCAGCCTATCCATCTTCACCACAAGCTGCCCTGTGCTCATGTTTGAGGATACTGTGACAGCAGGGCACTTTGTTGTTTGATGAGAGCATCAATCAAATCCAAATTTGGCTCGGAGAGAGTTTATCACCCAACTCATAAAAGGACATATGGAATATTCCTATTACGGCTCCTCATTCGCTGTGATGAGGAACTGTTATAAACGAGCTGCACTCTGTAAGAAATGTTCATTGCTTTCAATTCATTACTTCTTATTTTGATCTGTGATCAGATGAGCGGTGGCCAGAGCTGCATGTATACATGGCCAGGGTCTTGATAATAGAGCATCACTGTCATTCATCATCTTTTTTGGAAACTATGCGCCAGTGAGGTTCGTACAACAGGCATTAGACATAACTGAGTACATGACTTCAATATTTACACTGCCAGTGAAATGTACCTGATGTAGAAAACATGGGATCAATATTTAGGGCTATGTTGATGTTACAGCATTATATATTTTCTTATTGAAAATCAAGACTCTACGTGCATCCAAATTCAGTAGGTGAAATCAGTAGTCGAGTGCGGCTATTGTGTCCGAAAACACAGCGGTCATCTGTCATATAAAATCAAATCCTAGCACTTTTAAGAACTGATGTCGTCACAAAGCAGCTTTACAGGAATTTAGTGATAAGAAAAGTTCAATAAAGCATAAATAAGTCTAAGAAGAAAAATAACAAAAGGAAATCATAGAAAAAACATAGAAACCCCCCAGTGAGCAAGCCATAGGCGACAGTGGCAAGAAAAAAAACTCCCTCAGAACTGGAGGAAGTAACCTTGGGAGGAACCAAGACTCACAAGGGGGGGACCCATCCTCCTCTGTTCAAACTACTCTAGCAGTACGTGAACATTACCTGGATGACCTACTGAATTGGGAGATGCAACCACAGCACTGCGCTGTCCCCTGATTCAACTGGAGCTGTAGATAAGTTTAAAGCAGAGGTTGAGTGTATGCAGTGAACTGTTGCTACAGAGGTTAACGCTACTAACGTGTCTTCTGAGGTACAAACCGATTGAGTACCTCCTGATTAGTCCTCTCAGAGCTACAGCTCAACACCATCTGAGTACGGATTTAGACAAAAATGCAAGTCAGTGTCTCAAAATGTATGTCAGTAAATGGGCCTTTAATGAATAATGGGACGTTTACAGTGGTGGTCTGACATCTTGCGTCACAGGATGTTGTTAAGATGGTGGACGTAGTGGGTCTGAGGTTGCATGAATACTAAGTACTAGTGTACTGAAAGAGATCGACTGCTTTGCCGCTCGAGCAGTACACACTGGGTTCAATCTAGAACCTACTGCCGATTTCAGATGCAACTACTGTTTGATCTGCTATTAATCAGGGAAAGAAGTAGACTATTGTTTTGGGGTTTTAGCTTTTATCCTTTAAGAAATGTTAGTAAAGTTTTCTGTCTCAGAGCAATGCACTGAATGTTGTTTATGCATTTGCTACCAGAGGAGTTAATTGTTGTAATGATGTTTACAAGTTCACATTGAGCCTCGTAGAACTCACTGGATGGTTTCATTTGTTTTTTACTGATGGCTGAGACTTTCTTGTTGTTTGTTATGTTTTTGGTGTTTGGATGAACACGTTCTACTTCTAGTAGACCACCAGTTTACCACCACCACATGCCAAGTGGAGAGTATGGTGTTAGCATACAAACAAATACTGTAGGTACATTGTAGGAATTGTTATTTAAAATGTAAAATACTGATAAAATAGATGCATTTATTTATTCCGGCCCAGATCAATTTTAACACATCCCTGTCTACAATTCCAGAAAATCTTTACTGAATATTAAAACTTAATGTAAAAGCTTTTCAAAGCATCAGGCGGGGAGGACAGACAGATAGCCAAACAAAATAATTAACAAACAAAACAAAACAAAATAAATAAACTTACATTAAACATAAACAAGACAGAACCATGGAGCGAGCAGGAACATCAAAACCACAGAGAGCGTAATCACACACAAATAAAAAACACAAGGGAGGAAGGACAACAAAGGCAATACATACACAGGTTAACAAGCGGAAACAAGAAACAGCTGAGAACAATAGGCGGGGCGAAAGATGGGAAACAGGTGAGGGGTGGACACAAAAGGAGCACATGACCAAAACTGTTGCACATGGGAATGACAGGATGTAAACAAGGATAGAAGAGGACGCGCAGGGCATGACATTAAGGATCAGCCTGGACGCCGACTACATCTCCATGTATTGAAGGCCTGTTCTGAACTTGAGAAAAGACTGGTGTTAAGATCATTTAAAAGATCTTAACTAAATAAACGTTAACAGTCTGTCATACATGTTTTTTCCATAAAAAAATTATTTAATTATTTTCTTTTTAGTCCTCTCTAAAATAACTTTTATTAAACCAGAAGGTCTCAACCTGTATGGAAGTCAAGTCCTGTAATAAAAGCATTTTAACTAAGCATTTTTGAGCTTTATATGTTCTTAAATATGTTATTTAACTGTTCTCATGTTATGTCACTGCATATTGTGATTCCATCATATCAACATAAACATATATTTTTTTATTATTTCAGCCAAAGAAAAGCAGCTAAGCTGGGATAAAGTATATAGGTAGCCAGGTAGCTCCCTTACTCAATATAATTATTCTGTAGGCCTCCTAATCTGAAACTGATTATATCACTTCTGTTATTTGAATAATTCATTTTCTCCACTGCAAAAATGACTTATATGGTTATATGGCTGCAATAACTCTGTAGCAGTACTGCCAGCTACCGACTAGCTAGTGAACAAGTTCTTCTGAGCTTCTAGATATGTCATCAGAAGAGGTGTTTTCCAATCTTTAAACCATAGAGTCTCTCTCTGGAGACCACTTGTCTGGGACGGAGGAGTAAATATGTTTACAGCAGATGTTGTAGTGATGGTTACATTTTCAATATTGGCTGAAGTGCCCCTTTAAAGTAAGACGAGAGGGAGAGATACAGAGAGAGAGAGAGAAAGAGAGAGAGAGAGAGAGAGAGAGAGAGAGAGAGAGGGAAAACAGACGAGAAAAGAACAGAAGCACAGGTAAGAGAACAGTAGGGTGTCTAAATGATTGAGCTTACTGGTTGTCTTCACCTCTGAAGTGGAGCTCATCCTGTGAAGCAGGCACATGGTGGAGATCAAAATCTCCTTGGCCAAAGACATAGAGAGCTAATTAGGCTCCTTATTAATTCAGTTGAAATAATTAGAGGAGAATTTATTCTGCATCGATATTTTACCGTCAGCGGAAAAAGTGCAAAGGCTCCTCGGGGCCCACAAACTATTTTTAGATGTTTCAATCCTTTTTTTTCTTCTGTTTAAACATTCCCTCCTTCAGCCAGGCAGAC
Source organism: Megaleporinus macrocephalus (assembly GCA_021613375.1). NCBI lineage: Eukaryota > Metazoa > Chordata > Actinopteri > Characiformes > Anostomidae > Megaleporinus > Megaleporinus macrocephalus. Next base: position 35,258,990 of record CM038711.1, on the reverse strand, counting down.
ACATGGGTGACTCATCTGTCAGTGTGTCTTCTCTGCCACTCTCCACCACCAGAGGCCCATGTCAATATTCACAGTATCAGCAAAGGTTGTTCAAGTGATTTTTTATAACAGTGGTTTACTACGTCTAGGGTCCCTGCATTTCAGGCGTTCTCTCTATTTTTTCAACTCAAACACCTGAGCACACTACAGGTGTATCAGTCTGTGGTGAGGAGTATACCCTTAAGGGGGTTATTATTATGCTCATGTTTAATTAATAATATTTAATCATTTTATTTTTGTGGTTTATTAGAATTGTTGTTAATATTTCTTACACATTATGCCATCTGTTAAAGTGAGACACAGATGGCAGTCACAGAAAAAGCTACAGGGGTTATTTAACGACAGGAACCTCCCAAGAAAACCAGCCCCAAACCCAGGAGCACCCCAGCATATACTCTGAACTGGTCTCCCTCCTCATTTCCTCCTGCTGTGTATCTGTATTCACCCTCTATACAAAACTCTCTATTAGAGCTCCTGTGTCTTGAAACCCCACCCCCTGATAAACCCAGTGTGTCAATATTGGTCAGCTCACATTGTTCTGATTGATTTTTAATTGAAAGTTTCTTCAACCAATCCAATCAAGTCCTGCTATAAGTTCCCCTCCCCCACACACACACCGCTGTGGCTATTTCTATAATGACGTTGGCTATGCTGTATCAGTTTGAGATCATTATTTAATTTATGTAGTTATTTTTGTTCTAAACAAAAGCTTCTTGAATATGTAGAAGCTCAGACAATATCCTTCAGCTTTTTAGATTAAAAACTACCCATGCAGCGTATGAAAACTCATTCATCCACCTTAGGGTCTGAAGTAATTGTTTCTCGTTTTGTGCTTCTTTTTTCTAAGAATACAGCTCCATATCAAATCAGCAAATTAATATTCCATTGCACAATATCGATTTTGTTCTGGCTTGGTCTGTGTAATTTTCTGTTTGCTAATTTCACAGTGTGCTAAGCGGGCCGGCTCCTGGGGCCGGCTGTGTGTGCTCAGTGATATTTTCCATCTGTGGGTACCTGCTGTGGCCATTAGAGCTGGAGCAAGTCACTGGGAGGAGACGCACTCCTCTGTTCCGCTGCAGGACTCCCCTTATCAATCACACCTCATTCAGTCCGCCTCAATAACCTGCCACGAACTGCAGACAAATAACAAGGACTGCATGTTATCCTTCACATACTATTTACAAATACAGTCAACATTAATTCGCTTATAAGAGTGAGGAATAAAGCGCCTCCTGCTGTGAGATAAAGACATTTATAAAGAACAGGTACAGTCAGATTTCTTGCATGCCTAAAACAATCACTCCTAAGTGCAGATCACTTATGTCTGATTTTGCAGTCCCCAACTGTTTTTGTAGATTGCCGACAAAAACCTCTACTCGAAGGCAAAACAGTGATCACTCAGTCATGTAGTGTGAACTGCTAGTGTGAGCTGTCCAACTAGTGAGGTGGCCAACTAATCGCAGATGCCCGGCAAACATCTAGCATGTTTAATATTGTAGTGTAGGTGGGCTAAAGTCATTAATTTTACTTTAAATTGTATTTTGTATTGTAAGTGGAGCTGCTCTTGTGCCATTGGCTAGGCTGGTTCTATGTTCAGTTGTATTGCAAGTTATGCACAGCTGCAGTATTAAGTATTCTTGGTTTATGAAGAAGGCAGCTCGTAGCTCACCACATGGACGAAAATGCAACCGTTCTGTGCCCGAATAAGAGAGCCTTAACACCAACAGCCAAACTGTAACAACACAGAGACTGTAATAGCTTCCCTTTGATTTTGAGGCTGTGGTGAATGCTGGTTATTTCATTGCACTGTACTGCCCGAAGATTCTCAGTAAGCAACTCAACTAACTGCCTTCAAGTGTCTTTGTTGCAGCTAGCTTCTACACCCATGCAGAAATATAATAAACCATAGAGAACTAAAAACCAAGACAATATCTAGGCCAGTCGGCAACTGTGAGTCAACAGCAGCATCTAGCTACAGCCAATAGGATCATGTAGAGAGAGAACTGTGTCACCATTGACACAGGACTTTTTACAGTTTTTATAGAAAAACAGATCTTGTCAGGAATATGTTCAACAGGTTTACATGCACTTGGGTAATCAGATCATTTGAAAATGCCACTATTACTAACTACCTATGTAGTAGGTATCAGGTCTCTGCTTTGCAACCAGCCAATAAATTTACAGAAGACAACAAGTAGAACATAACAGAATCAGAAATACTTTATTGATCCCAGGGGGAAATTGCAGTTTTTACAGTAGCAGAAGAAGAATATACACTCTAATAATAATTTACAACATAAAAGAAATTTGTAGTATGTACACATATATAAGTTTTATAATACAATAGAATAATAAAATGTAAAGTGACTGTGGCTATAGTAATAAGTACAGATATACTGTATACAGCAGTAAGAGTTTAGAGGTAGGAAAGTTATTGCACATTTGAGTTCTTACATACATAATTAAATTATTGTTCTACTGGTATCACTGTACATGTGAGAGGTGTCGTACGTTAAGAGAGGAGTTATAAAGTCTGATAGCCACTGGTAGGAATGAACTCCTGTGGCGTGCTGTAGTGCATTTTGGCTGAATGAGTCTTGAACTGAATGTGCTCCTCATCACTGTGTGATAAAGAGGGTGGGAGCCATTCTCCATGATGGCCTGCAGCTTAGACAGCATCCTCCTCTCAGACACTGCCGTCAGTGAGTCCAGCCCCACACCCACAACATCACTGGCTCTGCGGATCAGTTTATCAAGTCTGTTGGCGTCTGCTACCCTCAGCCTGCTGCCCCAGCATGCAACAGCGTATAGGATGGCACTGGCCACTAACAGACTCATAAAAGATCCTCAGCATAGTCCTGCAGATGTTGAAGGACCTCAGACGCCTCAGAAAATAGAGACGACTTTGGCGTTTCTTGTAGAGGGCGTCAGTGTTCTTAGCCCAGTCCAGTTTATTGCCAATGTGCACGCCCAGATATTTATAGTCCTCCACAGTGTCCACACTGAACGCCCTGATGGAAACAGGGGTCACCTGTGTTTTGTCCCTCCTCAGGTCCACCACCAGCTCCTTTGTCTTTGTCACGTTGAGCTGCAGATGGTTCAGCTCACACCACGCAACAAAGTCTCCCTGTACTCATCCTCATCACCCCTGCTGATACATCCAACTAGTGCAGAGTCATCAGAGAACTTCTGAAGGTGGCAGGTCTCTGAACAGTAGTTAAAATCAGTGGTGTAGAGGGTGAAGAGGAAGGGAGAGAGGACAGTTCCCTGCAGGGCTCCAGTGTTGCTGACCACTCTGTCCGACACACAGTGCTGCAGACGTACATACTGTGGTCTGCCAGTCAGGTAGTCAACAATCCAGGACACGAGGGGGGCGTCTACCTGCATCACGTTCAGCTTGTCACCCAGAAGAGTATGCTGAATGGTGTTAAATGCACGGGAGAAGTCAAAGAACATGATCCTCACAGTGCTGCCTGGCTTATCCAGGTGAGCGTAGACTCGGTTCAGCAGGTAGATGATGGCATCCTCAACTCTCAGATGAGGCTGGTAGGCGAACTGGAGGGGGTCTAGAAATGGCTGGACCATGGGCCGGAGCTGATCCAGGACAAGTCTCTCCATGGTCTTCATGATGTGGGACGTCAGTGCCACTGGCCTGTAGTCCTTGATGTCACTGGGCCGTGGAGTCTTTGGCACAGGAACAATGCAGGACGTCTTCCACATCACAGGGACCCTCTGGAGACTCAGGCTCATGTTGAAGACATGCTGCAGGACTCCACAAAGTTGGGTGGCACAGGCTTTAAGCACCCTGGGGGGGACACCATCAGGGCCTGCAGCCTTGTTCGTGTGGAGCCTCTGTAGCTGTCTTCTCACCTGGTCAGCTGTGAGATAACATGAAACTTCATGCAACTAAATATTTTTTGCAAGTGACTTTACCTAAAAAAAAAATCGAAATCTTGAAAATTAAATCTAAAAAAATTAAAAATCTCGATAATTAAGAAAACTCAGTCCTTTATTTCATTAGATATGCAGTTTCTTTCAAGGTCACTCCAAAAGTGTTTTGTTGCCATCTTGCTGTCACGGTGATGAGGAGGAATAGCGAAGCAGCGGACACATACGCAGGCTTTTGAAAGACAAGATACTTTACTGGGACGGACGGACGGAATACAAACAGGGTCACCATAACGTAACACAGACTGAATGCACAGGGTATATATACATGGACTAACAAGGGAAAACAGCTGACAGAACTAACGACATGCATATACTGAAAAAAAAGTCAATCAGAAAGAGAGAGTATGAATGCGCTGAGAATCCTGATCCTATCTTAATCCCTATGAAGTAAGATTAGGCTGTTTACATGACCACTTGAAAACTTGAAAACTGATTATGATCAGATGATTAAGTGCATGTAAAAGCACTCATTGTCTAGGCTTTGTTGCCTGCTTATTAGAACAGTACGTGCGTTTTCACAGCTATAAGCAATAACTTGGTTAGTTTAAATGCTTTCAAGTATCGAAGTAACGTGCAGCTTGAGTTAGAATGACTTTTTTCTTCTGTTGAGTTTTCCCAGATTTTATGTGCTATAATGTAATGTACTGTCAGAGCAGGGCTTTTTCTTTTAATAACTAATAACTGTGCTCATGTTAAGCTCACATATTTGTTTAGAAATCCTTCTGCTGCTATTTGCTCATTCTTAGATTAGGTATACCAGTATTAGACTAGATTAGGTATACCAGCGTTAGACTAGATAAGGTATACCAGTGTTAGGCTAGATTAGGTATACCAGTATTAGACTAGATTAGGTATACCAGTGTTAGACTAGATTAGGTATACCAGTGTTAGGCAGGATTAGGTATACCAGTGTTAGGCAGGATTAGGTATACCAGTGTTAGGCAGGATTAGGTATACCAGTGTTAGACTAGATTAGGTATACCAGTGCTAGGCTAGATTAGGTATACCAGTATTAGACTAGATTAGGTATACAAGTGTTAGACTAGATTAGGTATACCAGTATTAGACTAGATTAGGTATACCAGTGTTAGGCTAGATTAGGTATACCAGTGTTAGGCTAGATTAGGTATACCAGTGTTAGGCTAGATTAGGTATACCAGTATTAGACTAGATTAGGTATACCAGTGTTAGGCAGGATTAGGTATACCAGTGTTAAACAGGATTAGGTATACCAGTGCCAGGCTAGATTAGGTATACCAGTGTTAGGCTAGTTATAGGCTGAGCAACTAACAGTAGAGCCTATGCTATTTTATACGCTGTGTGATTTTCCACCCTTGCTACACACTGTTTGAGTTTAGCTCATAATAAACTTGAGCATGAACCTTCCCCAAGATTCCATCAAGGAGTTTCTTAATGAAATAGCCCAAATTAAAGTACAAACACTAACTATACACCTAACGTCATATTATAATGTGCCTTTTTTATGTAGTGAAACATATTTGTAATGTATAGGACAGTAATATGTGAGCGGTGGTCCAAATTCTGACACTGCTTTCCAGTTTTTCGTTTGCTGCATGCACTGAAACAGACTCACCAGCCACTTTATTGATAAGTTGTAATATTGGGAACGAGCCGCTTTACACTCAGAACAGAGCGACGTATTCATAACTCGGATTCAACAAGGTGCTGGAAAAGTCATAACATCACCACCCCAGCTTGAACTGTTTACACAAGACAGGTTAGGTTCAGGCATTTATGTTGTTTACCCTACCATCTTTACGCCAAGTTCAAAAATCACATTTTTCCTCAGTCTGAGTTTTTTTGTGAACATTTCCTGAAGCTCTCGACTCGTGTCTACATGATGTTATACACTGTGCTGCTGCCACATGATTGGCTGAATTGGATAAGTACATGACTAAACATGTAAGACTACAACATGATCTCTCTGTCGGACAGCCGATCTAATCAAAACCAGCAATTGCACAATCATGTGAAGGGCTGCAGATCCCTTTAGAGCTCAAACAATCAAACAATGCAGCCCAACAAGCAATACCAAAATCCCAAATTGCCCCTTAAGCATAATAATAAGCCCTCAGCTCATTCTGCTTGGGGACCATCCACCTATGATTGAAGACTAGTAAATGCTTCATCAATGGACTAGAATGGAATGGTCATTATTTATTTCATTCTGCTATTATGATTAAAACAAACACCATTAAAAAACCCTGCAGGACTCTTTGGAGGCTCAGCCCTAACCCTAAGCCAAGGTGTCAGGCTTTTCTTTAAACTACTGCAATAATATATATCACACAAAATGAAAAGGTTAATAATAGGTTAATAATAAATTAACTAATCAGTAATGCCCCCCCACCCTACCCCCCAAAATGTCAAACTTGTTGTTTCAAGTGAGCTCAAGCCTCTTTCAGGGAAACAAATGCACGTGAAGACAATACACAGTTTTCCAATCATGCAAAACTCTGTGTGTCAGACTGCTTTGTGCAAATTCATTCCGAATGAAAGATTTATATGTTTGCCTTGGATGGGGACAAATTTCAGCACATCCATTTAGAGAAGTGATGAGGATCGAACTACAGCAGAACAGTGTAGCAGTTTACTGTGCACCGGCTACAGCCGTGGCCTTAATGAATTTCACTCTGCAGCGAGTGCCCAGTCCCCCTCCAAGCCAACATGCATTATGAACAACGCTTAATTGCAAACATAGTCTTTTGGCCCGCGCTGATACGCTCAAAGCGATGTAGCCCACACTGCCGACTTCCCAGCCTACAAACAAGCTCTTCCCATAAACTAAGCTTATGAAATATAAATGATTTATCCCTAAAGAATTAAATGAGCGAGCCAAGCTATTAAACAAGCATTAACTATTCAGCGCAAGCGGCAGCACGTGACTATCACCAACACTGGAAGCTGTAACAGATACATTTCCTCAGATACAGTTTCCTTCACTTTTACAAAATACAAATAATCTGTTATGTAATCTAAATAAATAACATTATCTGGTGTTGTAACCTTTGCAAGTTCAGATGATGTCTTCAGTCTACGATTGCGGTAAGAGGAGCGACTATGGAAGGAATGTAAGGAATCTGAAAACTTGCTGAAGGATTAAGAGTTGAGATGAAGAAGGCGTGGGGTGTAAAAACAAGAAGGAGATATGGGAATACATGAAAAGTGTGCATTTTGTGTGCAACTTTATTTAACCAGTAATTGCACTTTTATATAATATTTTTCATTAAATTTAAATAAAAAGGTAACACTGACTCCCAGTGATCAAATTAGGTAGTGCTGGGACAAATCCTAGTAGATGCTATAACCATTAAATACATACAGCTTAATGTGTTGACCCTTTAATTGCAGGCTTGTTTATTTTATATTTAGTTATTACTCTTATTAAGGAGGTACTGATAATTATTTAGCATCTATAATGAAAACAGTATGTTATGTAATTATGAGCAGGTGGAATTGAAGTGTGGCAGAATAGCTACTAGCAAGTCTGGTTTAATATAGATTACAATAGTGTAATAAAGTCTTTATTGTTTAGACTACTCACTGTACCTAAATATAAATTAAAAATACATAATCTAGTAATAAAAATATAGTTAGTAATACACATTGTCACATTGTAATAGCACCTTTTTTTCAAGCCTATAAGCAGTTAGATATACAAAACACACAAGAGTGTTAGTCAGTTTATACTCTAGTTTCATTCAAATCACAGCACATTTGTCACATTTGTAGCTCTACCTACAAATTTTCATATTGAAATGTGTGGTAAATGCAGAGTCACTTACTTGCCTGACACATTAATTTATTAATATTTATTAATAATTAATGCTAGTGTGGAATAATGTGACTTCAACTTGCAATACTGCATGTATATGTCTATAATTCTATAATACAAAGAGGACCAATAAAAATCTATTTTTATTTCACTTTTCTAGTTTCTGTTACTGTTTTCAAGCCCATTCTTTTTACCAAGACAAATGTTTAGTTTTACTGCTTCGTCAATGCATACAACTCAAAATTCCATTAAATATGAATGAACCAAGCTAAACATGCCTCAAATCAGAATAAAGCAATCATATATATACACTCTTAATTAAGGAGAGGCTTGTATTTTTACAGAAGAGACAGTGTACAATGCAATGGGATCAAACATCAGCCAGAATAGTGAATCACTGAAGCAGAAAAGGTGCATCCTTCTCTGGTTCCTCTCAGTGATTGCTCTTAACCAGCCCTTTGGGGGTTTCAGTACTGCTGGAAGCTCGATGGGATTTCTCGGGTGTCCAGAGGCAACATCATCTTGACGGATGGCATGATGGCAAAGTATGCTGGCTCTGTTCGGGACACTTAGTATAACTATAGGATGATGGCATTTTCTAGCACACCAGGCGAGCGAAACACTGGGGCCAAGTCATTATTTGCTGTCATCCCCATCATAGTTACGCTGGTCAATTTGTGATGATAAAAGAATCTTATCAACTTTAATGGAAACATTACTCACCAGGTTTAGCAAGTCCATATCAGCAGTGACAGATGCTATAAGATATAAGAGCCAAGAGAGACAGCTAAAAGTACGCAAGGGAGCAAACTCTCCCCTACGGTCCACAGTTTTAGACCACCTTTGGGCTCTTCAGGTTGTGGAACTGCCATAGTGTAAAGCCCTAGTTGCCTACATAACAACAGAGATATAGCAGAACTGAAGGTGAAAAATAGAACACACTGGGCAGGGAAATGGGGTAAGAGGAGGGAAAATGAGAGAAATGAGAGGTCTAGAATCTTCAACCCACTGGTAGAAGGCAATAGCTGGAGACTTATAACTATTTACATCTGGGCCCTTTCTCTTGGACTTCTGTGGACACCTCTTCTTGCAGAAACCCAGTTGATGACATCCTAGCCTGGGACGTCACTTAAAAAGAGAGACATGCACATAAAGAAACTTGGTTGAAAGCATTCCTGAATTTTATAAATAGTTCATATATTTTGTAAGCATTTTGTAAATGCAAACTTCCCATAGGACATCTGCCTGTCACCATCCAGCTTATGGCAAGTCAGTCAGAATAGAGAGAGGGAATAAAAAGATACAGCAAATATTAAAAGCAGGTAGAGGCTGAGTAGGTAGAGAAAGAAGATCCCATGGCCTCTACTAACGATGCTGTTCTGAACCACAAGGACCTGTGGGCCTATGTCTGGAAGAGCCAAAAATAGTGTAAAAACAAGGAACGGAAAACTGCAATTTACCCATCAAATCAAAGAAATAAATTCCAGAAGGTCAACAAACTTGGATTTTCTTGGCTGGTTCTTGTTCCTCGTTAATCCCGACACACTTATATTTTGACTGCTAAGAAAAATAACGCTTTTACTAATACCCCAAAGGACTTACTTGGCAACTAGCCTCCATCTCCACCTCTCCAGCTGCCACAATAAACATTAACGCTCACACTTTCAACTGCCAAACTGTTCTATTGGATGCTAGGTATAAACATCTGCAAAGACCAGACTTCCTCTGAAAGGCCAGTTCCTTCTGCAGCCTCATGTGTTGGCTAATGAGCATCTTGTTGTTTTCTCTATAGTTAATTCTACAAACCCTACATTACTATTATGGTTTGTCTGACATGCCGGTCACGGAGTATCCGAACCAGGATTCTGAATATTCTCATCAGCGGGAGAGCAACGAAAGCATATCAGCTTACTCTTGTTTAATTGTTAAAATTTCCCTTATTATATAGTCCCCCCAAAAGTCTGTGCAATCCATGACCCGTTTCCTCAAAATCACGTTTTGACCAAGCACTCAGCACTCAGCACTTTGTGGTGCCAATCCTAATGGTCTTCTGACCCCTGCAGAGCACGGGCTTGTGGGAACAACTGCAAAAAAATACCATTCATATTTAAAACTTTGACATATTTAAAAGCTCAACGATGATGCTTTAAGATTGATGTTGACTAGAAGCTGACCAACAAAGAGAACAGGTCAGAAACTAAATTTCGGGGTCTATATGTCTGGTTTTCCAAAGACTAGCAATGCAATTTAGCCATGCTTGTTGGAAAGTGTGTGGAATGTTCTTGTCTCTAGTTTCCTGAAGACTACAATAAAAGTCATGTTATGTTGTAAAGAGGTCATAATGTCCTATAATCCTGCAAAGTGTAAAGTGTGTCAGTTATTCTTATCTAAAAATTTTTTGGCTCTCTGACTTTCACCACTGGTGAGCACGTTGGCAAGGCCACCGAAGGTATTTTCAATATACCGGGGCCGAATCTCTGATTCCCTGAATGCTAGCAATGCAATTGCTTGAAATGAGAGCTGTGGAGTTTGACGTCATTCTAGGTTTTCAAAGCTTCTGTTTGCAAAGCTCTCCTTTCTCCAGTGGCATTATTAATGTCACCATCAGTCAACCTCAACTCGACTTTCTTCACAGAGCTGTCAACTTTAAAAATTTTGAAGCCTTCCCCCCACTACTTATAACTAGGAACTCCCATGTAGTGGAATGTAAAGACAATACTGTATAGAGATTAATTAACCAGGTTATGATATACCCTGCAGAGTATTGATTTAATATTACAAATATAAAAATTGTCATGACAAGCTTAGGTTAACAAAAAACACTAAAAAGTTTTGTTTTATAAAGATATGTTTCTTTGGGTTGAGAAAAGATGTACAGACACTGTGCAAAAATCAGAAAACACCTTTCATTTATTTTTATGTCCAGTCAAAATAAACTTAGACAAATTAGACAAAAGCTGATTATTCTTCAAGAGATATTTACAATAAGATAAGAGATAAGGTAAGATAATCCTGTATTATTCCTACAGTGGGAAAATTCACAGTGTTACAGCAGCAAAGGGATAACGAGGCACTGAGTACATAGTATAGATAAATAAATAAACCACACTACTAATTGATTTCTGCAGTTATTAAATATAAGATAATCCACTTCCACTAGAAAGTGAGTTCTTATTCTTACTCTTTGTTTATGAATTGCTCCCAGGTGAATGCATTCATTGCTTCTGGTGCAGGACAGTTTATATGAGCATCAAATTCCACATTCCACACAATTACAAGTGTTAAATACTTTACTAATATAAATTGATTTGACATAAAAAGTACCTTTCTCATCATCTTTGCTGAGAGCTAGTCATATGCTTATCATGCCTTATTGGTCTACCCCACGCACTACCTTCTATGATGTGGTTTAATAACAATCATGTTGGAAATATTTCTACTATCTCAGCAGATATGGGATTTCAATTCTTTCCAATATCTATTATTAAATAGTATTGAAAAGAGCCACACTGCCTCCCAGTGGTCAAATTAAATTAACATCTAGACAAATTACACAAGTTAGAAAAAATACTTTGTCTGAAGATTGTTGCTATTACTTCTGTAGTCTGTTTTTTAATCAGCTTGACCTTAGACAATGCTCATAAAATATTATGCTTATAAATGTTTATAAATCATTACTATTCACTTAGTAACACTTCAAAAGCAGCTTTGTTCATTTAGGTATACAAAACATCTACGCTCAATGGTCATTCACTTTAAAGTCCTCAACCTCAGTGTCATTCAAAGCACACTATTCAAATTCCAATACATTTAAAAAGTAACTTTGCACATGAGTTTTCATATTAAAATGTGTATGCTAATGCAAAGTCACATGCTGTCTTGAGAGTACTACCTTGATGTGTCATAGATGAATTTACAAACAGACAAATTTGCCTATTAAACTGATATACTAGCTACAACTACAAAAAGTGTTTAAAAACATTAATTTTAATTTATTTACACTATATCAATCAACATATACATATAAAGTGTAAGAGAGAAGGAGATAGACAGTTAGAGTATATAGCAAATAAGAATATGAATTATGCAACATAAACATACTACATATCTGCATAAATTACAATCTTTACATATAATCTTGATTCTTCTATTTGTTAAAGAACTTATAGATCTGTTCAGAGAAAGAGAACATGGTACATTTGTGATATGCCGGTGTATGCAGTTTTAACATATTCCACTTAAAGGTAAAAACTAGCAGCAACATATATAAAGATAACAGCAACATACAATATCTGTACATGTGGACGCTTGACCATCACACCTGTATAAGCTTGTTGGATCCCATTACAAAACTATACTCATTAATGTGTAGTTGCCCTGATTTGCATGAGTGCTGTCTCTACTCTATTTGGAAGGCTTTCCACGAGATGTTGGAGCACGTCTGTGGAAATTTGCATTCATTCAGACAAAAGAGTCTTTTTGAAGCCGGGCACTGTTGTTGGATAAGAAGCCTGGTTTGCAATCAATATTCATCCAGTTCATCCAAAAGGTGTTGCAAGCCTTCCACACACTGTGAGGCATATATTTGTATAAAATGTCTTTGTGTATTATAACATCAACATTGCCCGAACAGAGAATACTTTACGCCAGCGATTCTACAACTGGTGGGTCGTGGACATGTTCTGGACGGGTCGCAGACAGCTTGTAAAAAATAAATATATATAAAATAAATTAGACAAATAATTAATGCTCATCTGATTTTGTACTCATCTTTTTTCTCTTAAAAAAAAGAGACAGATAGAAAGAGGTACGTGTGCAGCATTCTCACTTCCATGGTAACCACCATTTGTTTGTCGGTTATCCTTCTCTTTAAATTTTGGAGGCAAGATGGCGAAACGCCCATATAACCCGGGGTGCTTCCCCAAATCGCCGGCTAGTATGTCCGAATACCTAGTAGGCATTGAGTAGTAGGCGAACGTTACCTGGAGGACCTACTGAATCGGCAGCCATCTTTATGTAGGCAAACACAGCACACTGCGCTATCCCATGATTCACCTGAAGCCGCAAATGAATTCAAAGTGGAGGAAAAAAACGGTGAAAAGTGTTGGCCGTGTGTACGCAGCTACGGCTAGTGAACTGCCACTACAGAAGTTTCCGCTACTGCTGAGGTAAACAATAATTAAATTCCTCCTTCTCTGAGCTACAGCTCGACACTGTCTGAGTACATATTCAGACAAAAACACAGATCAGTGTCACAAAAAGATATAAATCTGTCAGTAAACGGGGCTTTTACGGTGGTGGTCTGATGTCTCGCGTGACAGGACGTTGGCAAGATGGCAGCCAAACGTGATCTAAAACGTTTGGCTGGTAGTGTATCTAAAACGTTTGACTGGTAGTGTACTAAAACGTTTGTCTGGTAGTGGACTAAAATGTTTGGCTGGTAGTGTATCTAAAACGTTTGTCTGGTAGTGTATCTAAAACGTTTGTCTGGTAGTGTATCTAAAATGTTTGTCTGCTAATGTATTAAAACGTTTGTCTGGTAGTGATCTAAAACGTTTGAGTGTAAAGGAAAAGCTTGGCAAGGGTAAACATACTGACATATGTTAAGACCACTACTTATTTTTTCTCTATTAATACAGAAATATTTTACTTGTTTTCTGTTTTTAAATTTGCATAAATTATATTACTGTCCTTTACACTGAAGTTTCTTACAGTTTTTTACAAGTAACTTAAACGGCTGAGGTTTACCCAAAAAGAAGAGTCTGGAACACAGTAAGTTTGTTCAAAATCTTTCACATACATCATGATTAGCACTCAATTTTCTTGTTATCAACATTACTAAGCTGCCTAATAACTCTGTACAGGAGCTGGGATTAATGTTTAGAATGCAGGTTACATATATAAACTTGTAAATCCTTCAGCATAAACATCCACTGAAAATAACTGATGCACAATGTTGACCAATGACAATGCTGGTAAATTAGTTATAAGGAACAGGGTGTGTGGTACAACTGCAGCCACCAGGGGGTGCTATAAGCACAGAAAATAAGGTGTATGTGTGGAATGTGTGGAAGAATACAAAAGAACAGAAGTACCTTTACAGCATACTGTGTCAAATAGCTAAAATATATAAAAAAATAAAATAATATTGCTTATTACAAACGAAAAAGTATGTAATTATATATGTTATTACTTCATAATATAAGAAAAGAGTTTGCATATATAATATTCTGAGCTTCTGTGCAACATCCAATAAGACGGAATATGGTTTTTAAGCATGCCCAACTCTCAAATCAACACACATTGTTGGAGTTAATAAGTCTGTGTAGTGGTTCCATGCAACTGTACAGTTTGTTCTAAGATAATGGCTGTCCTCCTGTCCTGCCCTCCTGTCCTGTCAAATACCATTGGAAGACTGACCATCAGGGCCTACTCCTCACCTAACACCAATCAGTTCTCTTCTTCCTCAGCTCACCACTGTCATCCAGACGTTTTAAGATAAAATGGGGATAGTTCAGCTCATTACCATTTTCATCAAGAGACTGCCTCTACCTGTGCAGTTTCTAAAGCTTTTACCTTCCAGACTTCAAACGAAGACTCTCTTAGTTCTTTATTTGAATTTTGCTTAATAAACTGTAAATACTGTTTGACCAGAGTAGGATGGTTCTCCCTGAGGGCGTCTTGGTTCCTCCCAAAGTCTCTTCCTCCAGTCTTGTTGCCACTGGTTTTCTTACAAGGGGAATATATTTGTTGTAACTATGTTTTCAAACTTCTGTAAAGCTGCTTTGTGACAACATGGCTGTAGAAAGTGCTATACAAATAAACTTGACCAGTCAAAAAGCTTCTAAGATGCCTAATTCAATATTGTGCACTTGACAAATTCTACTAAGTCACATTAAAGTTATTAAATTCTAATTAACCAGACTGATTATGTTTACATGTTACCCATAAATGAAATAGACATTAAAATGTGATGTCAAGCAGTTCGATGCTTATACATTAAGCAGCTTTAAAAATGTTTGTTTGATTAACTGGTTGTTCTTGGGTTAATGTAGTTTTGTTTTACTAGTGATTTAAGTGGGAAAAAAACAAAGTTATTGTGTTACTGTGCCACTGAGCTGTTGTAGAACTAAGCTTAGCATTAACATACATGCTCATGCACGGAAACTTGCTCTTACAGCCAACAACAACATAGTTAACCATAGAGAAGATGGAAGGTAGGTTGGGGGAAAGATAGCAAGACGAGGTAAGAGAAAAGTAAGACAATATACAAATTGATGACTCCAGTAACACGGTATGACAAATCTGACAACTCACTTAATTTCTTTGATCACTTTGATCAATTGTGAGCTGCACAGTGAACCAGAGCTGATTAGAGGCAAAAGGCACTTTCAAAACCTTGTGTGCACTGTGGGATTTTGATAAACATCATACATAAAAATAATATCTTAAACTGCAATGACTTTAACATATGTGCTGTAACTTTCACTGGCCGAATTGTATGTACCACTTATGTTCACTTAGAATCATAAAAACAATAAAATATTGAAAAAAATATATATATTTAGATCAACTTTTTAACCACTGTTTTGTTACAGAATTTGAAAAGAGCTACTAATGAATGCTTAACTTAAAATTTTAATGTTTTTAAAATTGTAATATATTCGTAGGGTAGCGCTGCCATCTCACAGCAAGACGAGTTGCATTCTTTCCGTATCCGCATGGGTTTCCTCCAGGTGCTCCTGGTAAACTGAAGACACTTAATTGGCTTTAGGTGCGTGAATGTCTGTCTGAGTGACTGGCTCTGCGATGGACTGGCGGCCTATCCAGCATGTTTCCTTCCTTCCACCCGCTGGAATGTGCTATAACTCCACAAGGCAGAAGGACAAAAGGCTTAGAAGATGAATGGCTGAATTAATTCATTCATTCATTCACATTTTTGAGCTAATTGAAAGTTAAAAATGTTGTTTCATTCTTCTATAAAGCTATAATGTTTTGTTATAACAGTGAGGATAGGCTACATAAAACTAACTGAAAGCAGGTGACACACCACACTTCAATGTGGTTGTTGTTGCAACTTTGTGTTGATAACGTTTGAACCACAAGAGATATTGCAAAGACAATTCTGGTCTTTTTTGATATGCTATATGACCATTTTACCATTGGAACAACTTGCCCTTGATCCAATATCGTGACTTTCAGGACATAGCCTAAAAGATAGTGTAAGGAATCAGACTCGAGAGGAGCCGTGCGATCCATGTGCAAGGCTTTTAATATGTTTGAGCAGTAAAAAAAAGTCAACGAAAACTGTTCAAAACTGTGGTGGCACCGACCTCACACTTTGGGCTCCACCGTAGTGGGGCTCTGCCGCTTGGAGGTGGGTGATGTGGCTGGTGCTGGAGTCTGCGGGTTCTCTTGGGTTCCAGGGAGGCCAACGAGACCCCGCTGTGGAAATGCCAATACTTGAAGAAAAGACCTTGAGAGCACACAAGCCTGAAGACCACGGACAGGTAGGATCTGATACTCACAGTCTCAGATAGCTAAAACCAGAGATACTTAAACCAGAGGTACTGAGAACAGTCTTACTCAGAACAACACCACACGCTGAGACTAGCATGTGGCTGGCTTAAATGGGTGTGCTAATGAGATGCTGCCATTAGCACTAATGGGATACAGGTGTATATGATAGGTAGCCATGGAGACGTGGGTGTGTGTGTGAGCCACGTCGACATAGGGGTGTGTGTGGTGTGTGTCCTAGGCTACCTAGTGAACAGGTGACTGCGACCTTACAATTCGGCGTGTCGCGGAGCTTACAGATAGATACACACACATATTTATATATATAAGGTGGCTTATTTTCACATCTGCTTCTTATTATTACTCTGACTGTCAACAGTTGTCACTGGTTAATCTGCACCTCCCTTCTCTTTATTCAATTGTTATTGTCTTTATATTGCTTCCCTACTTTGTTATGCCACCTGGTGTCTACCAGAGACGTGTAGTTTCCTCTATTTGAGGCTGGTTCTTTCCAGATTTCTTCCTCTTGCTCTAAGGGAGTTTTTCCTTTGCCTCTATCCTTCCTTGACTTGCTCACTCGGCTCATTAAGACCCTGATTTCCTGTGAAGCTGCTTTGTGACCTCTGTTGTAAAAGACAGTATATAAGACTTGACTGGATTTGACATATGTAACAGGTCCTCATGTCTTTGACTCAGGTGTTAGATTTGGTACATTTAGAATATGCAAAGCAGGGTGAGACTAAAAGTGCAGTTCCCTTTCTAAGGACACTAACCAGAGACAAGAAACAAGAAACACGAGATGAAGTATGCAAATTCGTAGACATACAAAGAAAACTAAGAGCTATTAGTATTTGTTTAGTTTCTACAGTAGACTTGACCTGCAGACAATAGATATAGATTCCAAATATTCCAAAATCCAAAATAGAAATTTCCAAAGCTCAGTTTAAGAACAAGTAAAGCAAGCTAAACATGTAACTTATCTAACTTAGGATACATTGTTGTACTATGCTCTTAGGATGCTCTTCTGTTGTCACCTCTTCCTTTCCTTGTGGCATCTGCTTAGAGAGAGAGAGAGAGAGAGAGAGAGAGAGAGAGAGAGAGAGAGAAAGGATACATTAATGTTACATATAATTAATTTTACATATTATATATTTCTTTCATTACAGACATCAACACCTTATGGCCTTTTTGATTGGCAGTAGGGCAATAGAGGGACATGCCCCTACAGTCTTCTGGATAGAAACTTCAATGGAATATGATACAGTTATATTTCCTGACTAAAGGTACTGAGATGTATCACTGAAGATACTGCCCACCCTAGTGACAGTTTTATACCTTTTTTCTGAAAGTGTAGAGACAGTGGTCAGCAACACTGTAGGCTCCATTGGGATAGTTATGCCTCCCTTCAAGAAGACCAGTAGATCAGGAACAGATCCAGGCCCTGGACTGATGGTAGACATGCACACCTCTTTTTTTAGGAGGTGCAAAAATTTTGCCAAGAATTTTAGCACAATATCTGTACTGGGACGATGAGTGCAAGGCTGAATCTGTTTTGGTATGCTGGACATACTATTTTGTACTACTGCATGTATAGATTTTGTTTGTCGCCTTAACTTACATTGAAAGCTAAGATTTTTTCAGAGATATAAGTTTTGGTTAAAACAAAATGTTGTGTTTAAGTGTTTATTCTTTTCTGAAGGTGCCTTCTTATTCAAATTTTCCTTTCCACCTGAAATAGTGCAAAGGTTACATTCTGGCAGCCTGTTGGCTTATACGCAGCAGAAAGGCACTGCTGCACAACTTCAAATGGAATGAAAAGCTCCCTGGCAAATAAGAATCCATCTGCTGCCAACATAATACATGCTTCATGTAATCGCTCTGAAATTTGCCATTGCAGATGAGCGAACGTTCTATGTATGTAAAATGCATTGTAATGTCTATTAATGTATATATAATGTCTGTTATGTCTACAGATTTTACATGTCGCATTAATATTTAGGGCTCTAGAATCCTAACAGAATTTGTAATGAATACCTATCACTCAGTATTACTCACTTTCAGTAGCAGAGCAAATTTAACTTCTCCTCACAGGCCCTGTTCTCCCAGACATCCAGCTTAAAGCCTACAGTGAACTCACACAGGACAACAGGTAAAGCAGTACTAAAAGAACTTTTAATCCCTGCTGTGCAGGTCAACGCTCCCCTTTCACAACCAGGGTCAGGCATACATTTAAAACACATGCAAAACAAATTGATTCTAACAAAAACAACTACAAGGAAATTACATGGCAGCACTATGAAACTTTACTTTGACATTTGAGACCAGTGAGCTACAAAATGTGTACTCTGGAAAATCCAGAGACTACCCAACATTTATTTAATTTCCTGTCAAAACAGTCATTTATACAAGCTATTTATTTTTTAGCATCATAAAAAAACTGAAAATGCATATTCAACAGAAGATCACACAGATGTTTTAACAACAAACCAGCACATGTAGTGCGTCCACCCTTTGTCTTAGTTCCAGCTTTCATTCTTTTCAGTTTCTGATCCAACCACCATAAACACATTCAATGATGTTGATGTCTGGGTTGATCAGTCAGGCATTGATTATATTCTGTTTTGTACCTCTAGAGGCGATAGTGAGTCCCTATAATGTCGAGACTACCATCAGTCCAACATAAGAGGATAAATAAGTGCCACTGCTGCCTCATCAATGTATTTATTTTTTTTTTATTAAGAATGTTGAAAGTTGTGTTCCGTGTTAGATTATTTAAGGACAGGAAGCCAGTGAAACGATTAGTAAACACAATGGTGTCTGAATTTCTTGGTGAGTAACCATTTTAATCACTGATTCCTGTTCTCGACTTGTTGAGCAGTAAACAAAAGAAGTTATACAATTAGAAGCTAAACAAGATTTTAGGTTGATGTTGAACTTGCAACATTTATTCTAGATTGAAAAGAAGGGACTGTGTATTTGTCACAACAGGGCTGGACATTACAATACATTATTGTCTTATTATTATTATTATTATTATTATTATTATTATTGTTGTTGTTGTTGTTGTTCAAACATAAATCAAATTCATCATATGTAACTTATCTGTGTCCCAGGTGTCAGATTTGGTAAATTTAGAATATGTAAAGCAGGGTGAGGCTAAAAGTCCAGTTCCGCTTTGAAATACATTGACAAGAAAAACGACAAGACTGTATGCAAGTTTGCAGACAAATTTGTTTCCAATGGTAGACTCAACCTGCTGATAATAGACGTGGCCAGAATTTCCAGAGGACACATGTGTAATAATGCAAGTGTAAGAAAAAGCCAACTAAAATATATGGTAACATTCAATTGCTCCATGAAATGTAGTCATTTAGAATTGTTGCTTGTACTTGAATTTGAAGCATAACACAATTGATTTAGCTCCCATGTTTAATATCAGTATTAGTGGAAGAAGAACATCCTTAAATCCAGACACTCCAGAATTGACATTAATGACCTCTGACCATTGCATAATAAGCTACTTTAGATTCTGATTAGTTTTTGTTTGTGGCAATCAACCTTGAAACTTGACTGCTCGGGAAAATTGGTTTTCTTATATTTAACATTCTCTACATATCTAGTGTACCAGACCAAACTAACATCAGGAGTAAAGCTGAGAATGGATTTTTTACAGTTGTTGATGAAGAAGAATAATTCTCAAACAAGCAGTGGAGCAAATTTATTGTATGTAACATTGTAGTAAAAATGAAGCTAATAAACATTCTACTTATTCTTTGCCTTATTTTTATTATTATTGTGGTTGTTGTTGTTGCTGCTGCTTCTGGTAATAGAAGTAATACTTGAAGCAGAAAAAGTATATGTTGCAGAAGGGTCTTTTAAAATTGAAGGTTTTATATATCCTTTAAAGAAAGAAGATTATTATAAACTCAGTATATTTTATTTTTTGTGTTATATCTCAAATAATTTGGAAATAATATTTTATTACAGTATTTTTTGTTGAATTTTAGAAAAAGGTATTCTATTTATTTATTTCATTATAACTTCATTATTAACTTCAGTGTTATATCAGTACAAAGCAATGAAACAATGTTGATTCTAAAGCTCAGTTCTAGTTATTAGTATTAGGAAAGCAAGCTAAACGTACTAGATATCTAAATCAGGATACACAGTTGAGCTGTGCTCTTATGACTAAAGATGCTCTGATCCTAAAGGTCAGATCCTAAACAGCATCTGTTCAGAGAGAGAGAGAGAGAAAAAGAGCATGCATTAATGTTTACATTTCACATACAGCCAGTGTATCTTCATTTTAGCATTACTGAAATATAATAATATAGCTCAACAAATACAATGGTTAAACCATCTTTTAAAAAAAAAAAATAATGGAAA
Source organism: Megaleporinus macrocephalus (assembly GCA_021613375.1). NCBI lineage: Eukaryota > Metazoa > Chordata > Actinopteri > Characiformes > Anostomidae > Megaleporinus > Megaleporinus macrocephalus. Next base: position 35,238,301 of record CM038711.1, on the reverse strand, counting down.
TGCAGTGTTCTTAAAAGAAAAAAACTTGGGATGCCTCCCACATATATTATTACTTAATAGAGCATTGTTCCAGAGGATTTTGGTCTTATTCAAGTTTCAGACATTACGTTTAGTTTGTTCTTGATTGTTAAAGTGAGTGGTTTCACCATTGCAAGATCCAAAAAAGCTTTTACAAAGATGTTTATAAAGGCACATTGGAAATCTAAGAATGGATTAAAAAACACTCCAACCTACTGGAATTCATCATTTCCAGTGTTCAGAAAATAGTTTACAAGTGAAGAACATTAAAAACTTTCCATTCCATTCCACTTTAAACAAGGCAGCAGATACATTTTGACAGCTTATTGGCTGAACAATATATGTCTAGGTATGTAAAATTAGACCTCTAGAATTCTGATATATTTTTCTGTTATAATGTTTTTCACTTACTTTATCAGTAGCAGAGGAAACTAAGCTTCTCTTCACAGTCTCTGTTCTCCCAGACGTCCATCTGGACATTGCGAGCTCCACAACGGTAGGGTTGTGCTGGGCATGAAGGCAGTGAGACCAGACTCCCCAGCGGCTCCCCGTTCACCCAGAGCCATTCTCCAGCCAGGAAGCGCAGGCCTGTCCACACACTCATGGTTTGGGTTCCACTGGTCTCATTTTTAGCCAAATCCAGCTGTGTTTGAGAGCTCAGGAAGGCTAGGCCAGTGTAATGAGCCCTGCAATACTCATAAGCTTCCTCCCACGTCTTATTCTCCATTACCAAGACCAGGATCCTCTCGCAAAAGAAAGCACGGGTTCTCGAACAGTTGTCATCAAACCAGCCTTCAGCCCTTAACTGAACACATTTCTGTTCAGTCGAACTGGGCTCTTCACTTTTCCAGTTATAGAAGGAAACTAGTTCCCCATCAGACCACAACCAGACGTTTTCGTCTAGCGAGCTTCTGTACAAGCCAATCCAGCTGTCACTAAGGTTTGATCCTGCAGCCTGTACAACCAGCTCGTTCTCCTCTTGACTGGTAATGCTGGAAAGATCTCTGTAGTACTGTCTGCAATAACTTTGAGCATTTTTCCATTTCATTAAAGTTTCGATGAAGATGTATTCCCTTACCAACCCTACAGCGAACCCACAAAGGAGAACAAGGAGGGCAATAACAAAAGGACTTTTCATTTCTGCTGTGGTGTATCTGAGCTCTGTTAATCTTCACACAGTTCTCCCACCTCTCAGCTTTTAAAGTCTAGTTGAAGTGTGAATTTAAAACACATTCAAATGAAAGTCATGCTAAAAAAACACATCATGTTAAAACAACTACATGGAAATTACAAGCTGGGACTGTGTAACTTTATTTTGGCATTTCAGACCAGTGAGCTACAAAATGTGCAAAGTACTGTGAAAAAAAAAAAAACAGTGAGGTGAGACCACCCACCATTAATTTAATCTCCACTCAAAACAGTAATTTACAAATTTTCAGGTTATTCATGCAGCTTCACAAAAAAAGAAAATACATATTTAATAGAAAATTATGCAGAAGCTTCAGCAACTTAATATCACAGATTTGAATATTTCCCACACATTTTCCTAATTCCAGCTTTCACTCTTAAAGGTTATCTTGGATGTTAAGATTGAAAATAGTGTGCCTGCCCAATACTATTACAATATGGGAAATTGGGAGTTTGAGTTTTTGTTTGATCATCTAGAACAGCAGGCTCATAATTCAGTTAAACACTGTTCCCAAGAGTTACATGAAAGTCCTGTACAGATTTTGCAAGTGTTATGAGAAGTCTTTAGGTGCACAAAGTCTTACGTAGCAAAAATGTTTTGACTGTAAACAAAAGGATGGTGAATCGCTGTGTAATTTTTCCCATGCTCTACTAGATGAAAACACTTGGACTCTCCTGGTGCTGCCCTAGAGCCTCAAGTTCCATGGCTATCCATTATTTTAAGAGAGCAGAAGATTGGCAGGCTCTACTGTGGTTCACCATTCCAGTTAATGGGGAGCTGCCATTTCTTAAATATCACAATGAATGATGTGTGAGTATCATGCTTGATAGGCACTGGAACTGTGATTAATTACTGAAAGTTTTTGTTTGTTTGTTTGAAACATTTTTCTCCTCTACCAATACAATAATAATGTGAGTGGTTAGCATGGTTAAGGCTACAATGGTCTGGAGATATTTCATGTAGGTTACCTGATGTTACTGTTCCAGTTTCTCTCATTGGTGGTGTGTTGACTATAAAGGACCCTTTTGGTCCCATTTATATATATATATATATAAAAGGCATGAGTGTCCTAAGTACACTTTTATTACACTTTATTTAAATGTATCGGTGCATGTTTAAAAACCCACTAACGGCTTCTAGTAGACTCGCGCAAGGATAAGCATAATGCTAACGGCCGCAACACGAACTTGGGTAAACCTGGCTAGCCCTGGAGCTACATGCGCCATAAACATTGACCCGGCATGGCCTTCCCTTACTCCTTTGTGCAGCTCCTTATAACCCGGATGTCCCTCCCCCTCTTGGAGCGTGACACCTTATGGAAGACAAAACTAAGGATTAGATGATGCAACTCAGGTGTGGAGTAGATGACATATACTCCACGCCATGACATCATCACAATCCCACCTGGCCCTTTCTTATTTGACTTTAAGGATCTGCTGCTAGTACATTTAAATGGCCCCAGTAACTTGTCCTTGGACTTACCTCACCAAGTTTCTTTTAGAGTTTTTCTTCAGTAGTACTGATGTGTTGCTCCCCATACTATTGAGATGGTGCTAGTACTATTGTTTGGCTTTGCACATGTTTCACTCTGCTTGGTTCCATGAGGAATTTCCTGTAGATACCATGTCATGTCTTTTCATGTCAAGTCAGGAGACATGTGCTTTGAATGGTGAGGAGGATCAACTGAAGACCCTCGAGTTTTTAACACCCATAGGCTCTGCAGGCTAAATCTCCTTTTTCTAAATATACTTCTTTTTCCCAACATGAAAGTAATCTGGGCTGCACTAAGCTGATTACACATGACGTCTCACTTGAGGATAACATTCCTGTACATCACTACCCCCCTCCTCAGTGTGAAGTTGTGAGAACACACATCAAACTGCATGATGCTGAAACATGAGAGCTGTAGTCCTTACTCCTCCCCTATTGTGCTTGTGCCAGTAAAAGATGGCAGTATTCCACTGTGTGTAGACTACAGGCAGTTGAATGCAAAGACCCACTGAGACACCTATCCCCTCCCTCAAACTGAAGAATCATTAAATGCTTTGTGTGGAACAAAGTGGTTTTTAGTGCTTGACATTGCAAGTGGCTACAATAGGATGCCAGTAGCTGAAAAGGATAAAGCAAAAACTGGCTACTTTGCTCCTTTTGAATTTGGTCATATGCCCTTTGCAACACTCCTGAAACATTTAGTTAATGCATGCTTGGTGGCCAGTGACATCTGTCAGTTCTTAATTGTATTTTCTTCCACCATTGAACATTTGGGGAGGTGGAGAATGTGTTCTTGAGGTCACAGTGTCAAGGGCTAGAAGTGAAGTTTTGGGTCCTTTTTAAAGGGCATGTGGTCACTGTCGTAAGGGGTGGCTACTAACCCCCCAAAAGTAGAAGAGGTCCAGAAGTAGACATGACCAGTAGATCTTGCTGAGCTGTTTCTTTTTGGGGTTTAGTAGCTATTATCATTGCTTTGTTGATGGCAGGCTCTCTACAGAAGAAAAGGGGTAAAACCCCACTTGTACCCCTGCCATCCACATGTCTTAGAGTATAGGAGCCAGCCTTCCAAATTCTAAACCACTAACTTACTAGACCCACATAATGAAAGGAAATGTATTTATTTTTTAATCAATGTTATTTTCTGAAAATAGTTATTTTAAGACTGTGTAAAATAAAGAACTTTCAAGATACACAAATGTGTGAACAATTGCTTTCTGCTTATTTTAATACTGAATTTAACAGGTCCTCAATATTTCCCATTTTGGGGCACAAATAAAAGCCCAGAATTGATAGCAGAAGCAGAAGGTGCCCAGAATTGTTGGCAAATGGCACATTTTCTTTTTTCAAACCTTACGAAATGACAGACCTCTCTTTTCATTAGCCATAGCATCAAGTTACAGTACAATGCCTAATAAGTTATATGGCTAACAATAACAAAAAGAAAGGCAATACACTACTAAGCAAGATAGAGATTTTTGGTGTATAGCATTTTTGGCTGTTGTTGTTGTCAGACATGCTGTTATTAATAGCTCATAAGTGGCTTTGTCAGCATTTTTAATGGATACTTGCATTCATTCAATCCCTTACCTCATATAATACAACCCTTAAAATAGCATCCTTCTGAGGGAAAAAGGCAAGTTGTAGTTGAGGGCTTTTTAAAACTGATATTAAAATAAGGCGGCATGAATCAGATATATTGGAAGGTGGTTTTCTAGGAGTTCCATTGAAGGTCAATGGTTTATACATTGTTTGCATGTGCGTTTGAATTAGTGTCCAAACAGTACTGTGTAACATGCAGAGACCACCTACATTGTATTGCATTACCATGGTATTCATAAACAGGTTATTCATTTTAAAGGTACTTTACATTTTTTTTATTTTAATCAGTAACAATGCAGAAAAAAAAGTTTTACCAAAAATTACACAAAACATAGACACATAAATACAAACCCCAATGGCAAAAAACATTGGGACATTTTGTAAAATGCAAAAAAAAAACACAAGAATGTGGAATTTGTAATTCTCTTGAATCTTAATCTAGAAAACAGATTGAATGTTTTGACTGAACAACCTTTATTTTTTCAGTTAAATATAAACACGTGTTTGTTGTCTGCAACAGCACTGAGACAAAGGCATGTTTAACCCTGTGTTACATCACCTTTTCTTTTTAGTTGTTTTAAAATAAAGGATACTAACTGTTGCCGTTTTGCATTTGAATTGTTGTTCATTATTGCTTCAGCTGCAGACTCCAGCTGCTCAACGGTCTGGGTGGTCTGAGTCTCCTCTTCATGATGTGCCACACATTTTGAATAAAAGACAGATCTGACATTTTCATTGCAGGCATCATCTTGATGGCAATAAATCCCCCTGTATACTCCGGACCATATATACACCAATGGAGCATTGACACATATAGAAGTCACCCATGCCATAGGAACGGCTGAGAAACATGCTAATAAGATTCTGGATGGTCTCTTTCATCTCATTTTTCCTGAAAACAAGCTAAAATCTGGACTCATCTGATCACAGACCTAAATTCTTTGCAGTCTTGCATTGAAAAATGCTCTTTTAAACTGTTTGACAAGTTTCCAGTGATGAGTCATAACCAGGGTAGAGACAGTTACTTTGAAAACATATTCCATTACAGATCATAGTTTACCTGTTAAAACATTTAATTGTAACCTAATTCATAGGATTACTATATTAAAGAAATGTAATCTGATTACTTTCTATTACTTTTTATGACTTTTAAAAGAAAAGAGAAAAATAATTTCAACAAGATTTTCAAACAAAAATAACTTATGTTAAATACACAAAAGCTGTTTTATGAAACAGAATGTTTGTACACCGATCTCACATTTAGTGAAACAGCCGAGGTATAGCATTGTATAGAAAAATTTAAGACATACATATAACAAATTGACAATATCATTTGCTTAACTTTAAACATGCATTAATCAACAATAATTATAAACAGAGTCCATGTTGTTTGCTGAAAGGCTGTTCTGGATCTTATTGCTTCATGTTGCAACATAAACATGGCGTAATCAGGTATCAGTGGTTTCAGCAGCTCACAGAAATAAACATGTACTGTTAGTTTAAAAAGGCATTCATTTTAAACCAAAGGTGGAGCTGATCCTCTCAGTTACAAATAAACATCATTTCATACATTTTACAAAGAATTCACACATGTGACAATGAAACTAGCTCTCGTTCATGAGACTTCACCCTTCATTTACATTCTCTTACAGATTCTCTCATCACCCACCATCACCCCCAAAAACAAGTCTTTAATCTACACAGTTTATGTGATATATCATCACTGAAAAACATTCAGTCCAAAGAAAAACATTGTGGATTTTTGTATAAACAATAGCTTGAAAAAAATCTAGTTCCATTGGCTCACATTGAAAGTAAAGATATGTTTTTTTTTTTGGACAGTGACGATATTCATTCATTCATTAAAATGCATGTAAGTGTAGTCCTGCTAGTAATCATTTTGATTTTGTAATGTACCTGAAATCTGATTACTGTCTTTTTTACTGTGACTGTAACTGATAACATAAAGCCGTTACATGAATTTCATTACTACCGAATCTTGGGCGTGACATATCTTTGCTAGCAAAGCCTGAGGTTTTAATGGAACTTGGCACATTTTGGTAACAAACACTCGCTTTTGAGGTAACTAGATGGATGTCTATACAGAATAGAAACCAATCCCGACTGTGAGATATGATGAAGGATCTGTGATGTTCTGGGGCTGTTTTTCCTCCAGAGGCCCTGGGAGAAAGCTTGAGGAATTCTTAGAATGCATCATGGACTTCCAGGAGTACCAGCAGTGTTTTTTAGTGAAAGTCTGGCTGCTTCTGCCAAAAGCTTAAACTGGTTCAATGGTCTACAAAATACAGTGCTCAGAAGTGATCTCGGGAGACTATACCAATACCTTTTATTTCAGTTGATCTAAAAACGTCCTTAAACATTAGAGAAACAAAGATTAACAAAGTGTATGTTTCCTTCATGCATGTTCGTTTTCAGCATTTAATTTAAGTTAGAATATTAAGTATATAAAATTTTGTTCCAAATCAAAAAGTCCTATAGGCACGGAGTGTATGAGTTTGAGGCTCCACTAACCTTTTTTGGATTTTATGGGGACGTGAACATACATGAAGGTTACTGTTTTGTTTTACTAAATTTACTTCTTAAGATTTTCCTCTAATTTTCCATCCCTCACTCTTACTCATCATCTACATCTTATACTTGGGTCGAGGGGGTCCTGGAGCCTATCCCAGCACTTATTAAGAGGAAGGTAGAATCACATTTGTATATACACTGAAATATTAATTGAGCAAGTTAAATGCACTTCAAATCTAAATCTAAACATTCTCAACTTAAAAAGTTGTACTTCTGCTTCTTCTTCTTTTCGTCCAGGACAGTTTCTTACTTGTGGAATGACACCTGTTAAGACAGAAAAAAAACATTGTGCCACCATTTTTATTTTTTTATTTTTTTATTTTTATTTATTTTTATTCAATGACAATGAATCCAGGCGAGATATTACCCAGATGAATGAATTTTTGCTAAACTGTGAATGTTGTTTTAATATTAATTCATCATCAGCGTTATCACCATCATCATCATCATCATCATCATGGTCATGACCATGGACATCATCAATAAAGCATCAACTGTGCTTTATAGTGAAAATCTACCCTCGGGGTATTTTCTAAATGTAAAAGAAAACCTACTAAGTAATCACAATGATATGAATATTCAGCTTTTCAAAATCCTGATATAATGTTCTGAATCACTTACTTTATTAGTAGCAGAGGAAATTAAGCTTCTCCTCACAGTCTCTGTTCTCCCAGACGTCTGTCTTTACATTGCGAGCTCCGCAGCGGTACGAATGCGCTGGGCATTGGGGCAGTGAACTGTCGCCCCACTGGTGCTGCCCACTTACCCAAAGCCATCGTCCAGCCAGGAAGCGCAGGCCTGTCCACACACTGTCTGTTTGGGTTTCTCTGCTCTCTATTTTAGCCCACTCCAGCTGTGCTTGAGAGTTCAGGTAGGCCAGACCGTTGTAGTTAGTTGTACAGTACTCGTAAGCTTCCTCCCACGTCTTATTCTCCTTCACCAAGACCAGGATCTTCTCGCAAAAGAAAGCACGAGCTCTAAAACAATCATCATCAAACCAGCCTGCAGCCCTCATCTGAACACATTTCTCGTCTACTGAGCTAGGCTCTCCGTATAACCAGTGAACATATGAACTTGTGTTCTTATCAGACCACACAAAGGTGTTTTGATCTTCATCGCTTCTGTGCAGTCCGATCCAGGTGTCCGCTCCTGCTATGCTTGTAAGACTGTTGTGCTCCTCTAGATTGCCGATGGTGGAAAGATCAGAATAGTTCTTTCTGCAGTAATAGTGAGCAGCATTCCAGTCCGCTTCATCCCTGATGAAAAAATGGTGCTTTACCAGCCCCACAGTGACCCCAAATACAGCAACCAGAGGAAAAATAACAAAGGATGTTTTCATCTCTGCAGCAATGTGTGCTGAGCTCTTTAAATCTTTACATAGGTCACCTGTTAAGTCAGCGCAAAGCTTATATAGCCCAGTTCAATGTGAACTCATTTAAAACACATGCAAAACAAGAGGGGAAACACACTAAACAGCACGCAAATGCAATGACAAGGAAATGCACATTAACATAAGCTATTTGTCAGTTTCTTGACATTGAAGTTTAGCACTACAACACTACAGTGCTAAGTTAATAGAAAAGTGCTGCTGACATTTGGGAAAAAACATTGTATGTAAAAATTAACAATGTATTAGCAGTAATGTTCAATAAAAAGCTGTATGTCTTTTTGAATAACCAATGAAAAACATGTATTTTGAGTTTTCTACATTATTTGAACACGCCAATGGTCGCTTACATTGTGTGAAAATTTCATGGTTAATGGACCAATAGAAATAGCTTGGAAAGAATTCTGCTTCCATTGACTTACATTGAAAGTAAAGTATGTTTTTGGTCTTTTCTGTAAAGTTGCTATTTTGGAGATGCTTGTTTTTCACTGGACAGCGACAATATAATAGTACATATACATTGTTAAACTCGCAGCCGTCTTTATTTTCTGTATATTGCAAAGCACCTGGAATTCATATTTGTGCATGAACATGCATGTAAGTTGTGCTCTGTTGGGTTTAATAACAATGACATTAACATAATTCACATTTACTAACATCATAGAAGACGTATTTCTATCAGATTGACCTGGAAGAACAGTATTTACTTGTTTTTTGATTAATTGAAATTGGTTTCTTATTTGTTTGTTACTTTCCAGACTATTGTTTAATGTCTTCTTTGTTCTTGTAGTTTAGCATTACGTAATTTGTTGCAAATCTTTATATATATATGATAAACAACAAGGTTCCAGTGCATGGACTGCCTGAGTTTGGGCATCTGATGCAGGTTCACTTGATTTTCTCTTTTGGATGGCCAGAGCATCTCTCTAACTTCTGTGCTTCTTTTTTCACAGATTTTGGAATCTGCATAGACTTTTTCTACAATCTATTTTATAAGGTTACATCAAGTTTTCTAACATAATGAAAACTTTGACTCGACGTTATCAGTGATGTACTAAACAAAATTACACTTAAGTATACTTAGGGCTAATAATGACAAGTATATTTGACCTATACTTGTACTTAATCTTTTCTTGGAGATATACCTAAGAAATGTATAATGAAGTATTTTCTGCCTAGTACATAAAAGCACCCAGTACAATATTTGTTTGGAAATGTTGATGTATAAAGATTTACAAAGAATACAAATATTAATACCCTGGGCATATTTTGTTTTGTGTTTATATATGTAGTCCTCTGGGAAGTACGGCTAAAGGTTTTTTAGCATAAAATACCTAAATCAAAACCTAGTCATGTACCCGAAAGTGCATATATAAGTAGTATTCTATAGTAATAGAAACAAGACAATTCACTACACACAATACACATCAAGACCAATATTCAGATAAAATAAACACCAGAAAAACACTATTTGGCCAATAAATTACAAGCCTCACAAGCATTTCTAGGCATGTCTTACTGTTGAAGTTGACACTTGTTTTATTTAATCTTCATAATCCCAACTGTTTATGAAGACAGAAAAATAGACCTATTTCCAGCTCAAGCACACCCACTATACTACTATGGAAACATAACTCAGGAATAGAAACTAACTGCTACTGCTTACTGCTGATTTGGATGTTGTGTGCATCATTAGGAATTTATAAATATTACACTGCTTAGAAATTAAGGGAACACTTAATTATCACAGTTAAACACTGTTCTATTCAATTTCAGGGATATCAATCTGTCCACTTAGAAGGATTGTGAATCTGTTTTAGTGCAAATTCAAATAGTCACTGACTATTATATTATATTATACTTTCCTTAATCTTTCTGACTGATTCTTCTCTAGTTTTGCTCATTTTGCTGGTGTCCTTGTCACTACTGGTAGCAAGAGGTGGTACCTACAGCCCATTCAGGTTGTACAGGTAGTCCAGCATGTGGGAGATACCAGAACACGAGCTGGACACGGGCCACAACACGGTAATCTGTCAAACAGACTACCTGACAGTGCTGTTAGGACAATTGAGTCCACTGAGTGCTTAATAACACAGTACTGAAACCGCCTTTAAGATAGCATTGTGAATTCTACTGAGGAGAAATGGTGAGAAGTGGAGGAGGGCTTGTTAACACCGGTACTGAAATAGACAGGATGAGTCAGAGGCACTGTGGCTCTGTGAAATTAAATAAACTTTAATGCCTTTAATCATTGATTTTTTTACACCAAGAGGTTTATTGCGCATAGCGATTCCTAACATGATACGGCAAGTACAGACAATATAGACACATTGCAGAAATGCTATCATCAGTATTAGCTTTAGTCCTCATCACAATCTCTTTAACACAGAAAAACCTGAACAACCATTTGCTGTACTGAAGAATTTGTGATTTGTAATTCTTTTGATCATTTACTGACAAAGTACAAGGAAACAATCTTTTCACTGACCAACTTCACTTTTTTTGTCAATATAAACATATTGAATGAAAATTCAATTAAATGGCTGCAACTCAGAGACATGCTACATATGTATTCCCTCAGTTTTCCTTTTTAGTTTGGGAACTAAGGCTATTCATTGTTGCAATTGCCCATTCTGGCTTAATGCAAGGGGGCATAAAAACCTCAGGGGCATAAAAGTTCATGTTTGTCATTGTCTGGTGCTTCTGTTAGTGATGTATCATAGTTTTTCTATAGGAGACTGAGGCCCTTGCTGAACTAACTAATCATGGACATCATGGGAAAAGATGTCATTCTGATTGCAGCATATGCCTCTCTAAAATGCCAATATATGCCACCATGGCAATATTACCTTCACAAACATGCAAGTTACCAATACTGTGGTTGTCCTAGACTGTAAATCCCATGACAGATGTTGGTCTTTAGCTGCTAAAGGTCTAGATGGTTCTATTTGTCTTCGGAAATCATCTGACCACAACACTATTTTTCAAATTATCTAAGATAAACTTAGACCCAGAGAACTCAGCAGGATTTTTGCAATGAATTGATGTATGACAGTTTCAAGCAGAAGAAGACTGTTTTAAGTGACAGCAGTTTTCCTAAATACACAAGTTTTCCATTCACCCAAAACTATTCTCCAGCACAGGCCTGTCCACACACTCACTGGTCTTAATTTTAGCCAAATCCAAGACGGCCAGGCCAGTACAGTTAGACTTATAGACTTCCTCCCACAACTTGTTCTCCTTCAACAAGACCAGGATCATGTCACAAAATAAATAAAGCTTTATAGGAAGTATGATCCAGTAGCATTAATTTCAATCTCTTTCTCTTCGGTGGTATAGGTGGAAAGATCTCCACAATTCTTTCTTTGAAAAACGTTAAGCAGGGTCTCAATCCATTGCACCCCAGAAGAAATTATGCTCCCTGCAGTACCACCCCTGCAGTAAACACAAAGACAACAACCATAGGAAAAATAACAAATGACTTATTCAAAACATGTGCAAAACAGGAGGGGGAAGCACACTAAACAGCACCCAAAAACAATGACCAAGAAGCAGAAGCTATTTTGCTTTTCACTACAGCACTTTTACAGTGCTTTAAGTTTAAGCTTAAAGATGCCACTGGTGTTTGGACAGGGAAAAAATACTTGTAGTGTTAGTAGTGGTAAATGTTCAGTTGTACAGTGCTGTAAAAACTATTTTCCCTCTTCCGAATGTCTTCTATATTTACATATTTGTCACACTTGAACATCTCAGTTCATCAAACTACATTTAATTTGCCTTCTTAGCTATTAAATAAACTGTTAACCAAATTCAGTTGACTATTGGGCACAAAAAACATCTTGATGACCACTCAAGACCACCAAGATTTTGTAACGATATTCTTCGGACTGATGAGTCAAATATAGAGCTTTTTAAAAGACATGGGTTGTGTTACATCTAGTGTAAAGCCAACGCTGCATTCCACCACATGAACGTCATACCTACAGTGCAACATTGTGATGGTAGTGTGATGGCCGGGAGCTGCTTCGCTTCTGCAGAACCAGGATGATTTGATATAAATTCATGAAACAGTTCATTCTGTGTTAATTAAATCTTGTAGGAGAATATTCGCCCATCAGATTATGACCTAATCCTCAAGCACAGTTGCGTTCTGCAGCATGATGGGAGGCACAAAAGTCAGTCCACCTTTGAATGGTTTAGAAGAAATAATATTAGGGTTCTGGCATGGCCGAGTCCTGACTTAAATCCCATTGATTGATGTTTGGCAGACCAGTCTAAATGTGTGGAAATCCAGCTGGATATGGCTGGTAGCCATTAAGTTAACAATATTCAGACATTTCCAGAATTGGAAAGCCATTTTAAGTATAAAAACAGTCCATCAGCATGTGTTATACAGATCTATTTCATGTCATAAAATGTGAAAGGTGTACTATTATGCTTTTCCAGTTTTTCCACTCTTCTAATAGTGTGTTATGTTTCAGACAGAGGGTGAATGCAGATATACAGTATGAGAAAAAAAATCTGTGCATTTAAACCTATTCTAGTTTTCTTTGTCTTATTCCCTTCTACAGGGTTGCCGCTGCAAGTCTAAGTGTTTTACATCGAATGCCCTTCCTGACACAACCCTCGCCATGCACACCGGCCTGGGACAACACACACACGGGCAATTTAGCGTGACCAATGAGCCTAACGCATGTGTTTGGACTGTGGGAGGAAATCCACACAAGCACAAGGAGAACATGCATACTCCACACAGAACAGCACGGGGAATCCAACCCAGAGCATCTTGCTGGGAGGTGACAGTGTAACCCCTGCACCACCATGCCGCCCAGTTCAACTTTTTCTAGTAAACCCCAAAAATACAACTATGAATACTGAAACTAAGCATAATAGGTCCTCTTTAAAGAGAAATAGATTTATAGAGAAGCACACCTGAAACAAGGCACTGCAGTATTTATACATAGGACCTCAAAGCTTGGACAAAAATGTATTGGACTGATACTGGACTGATGTAAAAGGGTGCTCTGGAATTCTGTAACATGCCTTCTATGGAGAGGAGAAGACGAGGCAAAGGTAGGACGAACGAGAAGGCAAACACAAACGCAACCTTTAAACAAATTTGAATAAAAATGAGACTAAAACTAAATACAAAGCACAAAAACAAAACCTGAAATACAAGCAAAAGTGGGAACGTGGAACAAACGGGAACACCAAAGACAAACAAGAGAATCACAGCTGACAGGACTGATAACAAGACTATGGACAGGTGAGACAGGCGGGGCAAGGGTGGAGACATGGAGAAGTACATGACAAAAACATAAACAGAAGCACATGGGAACAACAGAGGGAACATAAATAGCAACATAGACAGATGAGACTTCAAAAAAGGGGAACCCACCCCCCTCCTGCAGCAGAAACCAGCTCAGTGTTTTGTATAGTAGGAGAAGAGAGGACTGATAAGTTTGTGAGAGCAGAAAAAGAAAATGTTGCTAGTTAAGTAACCAAACAGAAGGTGTCAGGGTCATGCAGGCACGTTTCCCATGAGGCACTGGACAGTGAGAAGCTCCATGGTGGGAAAATTGGTCAAGAATGTAGGCAAGCAGGGGCTCCTGGTCATCATATAGATGAACGTGGTGAGAAGGCATAGAAAGCAATAGCACATCAGAGTGGCTGTTTGCAGAGTGATCACCAAAACATTTTCTTCAGGTATGATAGTTTAGAATCAAGATAAATAACTGTTTCTACTCCAACTTCAATTGGAAACTCTCCAAAAATAGATACATTTATTCCTAATTCAGGCTGGAGTAGATTAGGGGATCAGATGGAGAGGGGTTGTCTGTACAATAAACTGGAACAGTTTTGCTTCTTTATATCTCATCATTTCCTGCATAAGGCTGTTATATGATGAACTAGTGGCTTCTATTCAAACAGATAACAGTTTTTCAGACTTTTGCATTTGGAAAATTTAATACAGCTACTTATTTTAGGCAATACAAAGACTTATGTGGCATCATCCCTTTATACAGATGATCCTATATTGTATAAAATGACCAATGGTCAGCATGGAACTAAATACTAATCTCAGTAATCAGGAATAATACACAAGAAGGAATTCAAGTCTCCAGAACACAGAATAAAATATTAAACTATTTTGTATGATGCTAAACAATCAGACCTATCTGAGAAATGTGTAGGCGTGTCTAATAAGCAGTTTGACTGACAATACTCCAAGGCATGATGCAACAATGACCTCTATTCATGCTTATTAATTATTATTATTATTATTATTGTTGTTGTTGTTGTTGTTAATATTTATTTATTTATTTTTCATTAATATTTTTGTCTTTCATGAGAAACTATACATACATACAAACTATACAATTATACATCCTTCGATTTTTGCAATTGCGATAGAGCACCTTCTTCGCAATGTAGGAACTTCTCTGCCATTCAGTGTGGAGAACATGTCTGAGTTTAGATTTTTCTCATGCTATAAATGGTTCATTTTTATTTACTTATTTACATTTATTTATTTACATTTTAAGTCACTGAACTTGAGGGAGTAATACTTGAGGTTACTGGCTAGATGACAAGACACCTGTGCATGGCAGCATGAATTGAGTAAGAGCTGCATGTGAGCTGTTTTTAACAGATCTTTAAAAAGTCAGTCTTAATCACTCTGGTGAAGCCCTCTTGCTCCCCCTGGTGGCCTAGCAAGAGGCTGAGACATTTCAGGATCATACAGGATTATCCTTTCTTTCTTCTGATTTTGGCCAGTATCAAAGAGGTACAAAACTGAATATCAGATTATTGGAACCCAACCCAAAACTACTCAGAATGACCCCGCTGAATACAGTGTTCAACATAAACTGTATCCCTACTGGTGCAATTTATAAAGTATATCATTTATCAAACCATTCCAAAAATGAATTATCAACAGAATGTAAAGAAATAATCATTGCTGGCTGTACGTCAAGGATGTCTATGTGTCCTCTATGTATTGTATGTAGAGATATCTGCTGAAGTTACAACAAACCACTTTGTACTTCAGGAGAAGGTAGTGAGTCACTATAACATTGAGTCTGCCATCAGTCCTACATGGTAAGATTGGAGTTGCTTTCCACCACTGGAGATGCTCTTGGCGAGTTAAAGGATGAAGTTTCCTCTAAGGAGAAGGAGGGACTGTGTATTTCCTTGTTTCTTTATGATAAAGGTGGACAAAACAACTCTCTAGTGAAATGTCGCCTACTATTGTTTGGAGCATGAATTCGTCAGGTTGAGCCACCTTACAAATTGCTTGTTTAAAGGTTTCCTCTCCAGCCTATATTTAACCTTCTATATATAAGAAAACACCCAGAGCCTAGTTTAATTGAAACTCATTGGGAACAGGATCTCGTAGCAGAGAAGAAATATTAAAACAGGTTAAATTGTCTTCAGTCATTCGATAGACATTTTTTTTCTGTTATATTCAGTTTACCTTGACAGTCAGAACCTCTTACTTCTCTATTCAGTGTGCACTCTAGAAACACCTTATTTGATAAAGACATCCAGATGAAATGTAAATCCAATGTAATCCATAACAAATAATATCAAACATAGGCTGATTCAGGATATCATTGCTGTTCAATGAAAAACATATATCTCCATTTTTTACGATTTTTATTTTTCTTGATCGTTTGACCACGGCAGCTGCTGTTTATATTATGTAAACATTCCATAATGAAAGGACCAAAAGAAATGCTTCAAGATCATTTGAAAAAAAATATGGTCCCATTAATTTGCATTGAATGGGATTTTAATTTAATTAGTTTGAAAATACTTGATTTTCATTTGACAGTGACAATATACACTTTTTTCCCTACTTTTCCCTTAGTATGCTTACTCATTATGTTAAATGTGTTTATGAATTCAATATATTATACTCTCTCTTGGTCCAAAAGCAGCATACGAGCTCCAATGTTTCAGAGTTGGGATGATACTTATACTGGAAGGCAGTGTTCGCTGTTACCAGACTGTTTGTGTTATTTCTTTTATTGGGATCATAATTTGGGTCTCATTTGTGTAGAAATTCCTAAATTAATAAAGGTGAGCATACAGTGAGCAAAAGTAGTCTCAGGACACTCTGAATGTAATGGATATTTATTTATTACTTTATTTTTTTGTATTCAGCAGAAAGGTTAAAACAAGCAACTCATAATTTCCCTGATATTGAACTGAAAACTTAAGTAAAACAAATAGAAGCCATTACAGGATGACAAACATTGGTGTATCTTTTCTTCATGTATGTTAATATTTCATATATTTAATTTAGCCTAATATTTTGCTGCACATTGCTGTTTGTGGACAGGTTGGCATGGAGTTCATGCGTTTCTAGGGAGGAGTACCCACAAATGTGACATGCATTGAATAGCACCTAATTTCTTAAACAACCATATGTTTCAGACGGGTCACATTATTGGTCTGCATCAAGAAAAGAAAACAACCAAATAGAAGCTGAAATTATTAACAACTAGGCGGACAGTGGTTAACATCACAGAAGAAATGTGGCTGGACAATGTATGACTCACAAATAAATGTCACAAAGATTTAAATGTACTAAATGACCAGATTATAACATTAATATGTTTTTTTTATTTCATTTCTAACAGCAAAGGTATAGTCAAGGCAATTCCAGTGTTCTTAAGTTGGGCTCAAATTCAGAATGAGTGGTTCCAGGAACACGAGTGATCATTTTCATACATATACTGGCCGCCACACCAGACATCCAGACATTGTTTAGGACTGATATAGAACTGAAACTCAATGATAAATCAAAATTGAAGTATTAAATAAACCAGCTAAATGCACTACAGATCTACGTCTATAAATATTTATACTTAGTCACTAAAGAAATTACAGAACACACTCTTCTTCTATTCTTCTATCTTCTCCTGGAGATGTTCTCACTTGTGGAATGCCACCTGTTTAAGAGAGAAAATATATATATGTATTATGACACTGTGAGTTTTTTTTTAATTCTGTAAACTAAGAGTTAGGACACACACCTTTCGGGTTTTTTTTCTTCTTGGGACAACACACACACACACTCACGCACACACTCATACCTAGAGGTAATCTAACATGCATGTCTTTGGACAGTGGGAGAAAACCCACCCAAGCACGGAGAGAACATGCAAACTCCACACAGGGAATTTCCTATAATGCACCTCATAATGATGTCATCACCATGTCTGGGATCCACCTATCACAAACTGCCTTCCTGTTCCTCCTCACCTGAGGTTTAATGTTATTCACCTGTTGCTCACAAGTCTGTATATATTGTATACTCCTATGTTTTGGTGTGATTTACTGAGCGTTCTCTTTGTTTTGTGCTTAGTTTTTTGTCTACCATGCTGATCTTACTCTGTCTTGTGATCATCGATTCTCTTGATTATCTCTTTTCATGTACCACAGGTTGCTGATTTATTTGTCCTTTGGTGCACGACTCTGGATTGTCTCTTCATTGTCGGTTATGTTTGCCTCTGTGGTTGTGATTCAGTGCACTCTAGCTTGTGTTACCTGACTGTCATCCACTGTAAATAAAACTGACTCAACCTTTAGAGCTTCGAGTTTCCTTTTAGTTCCGGTGTAAAAAAAAATACATTAATATGAACAAATAATAGTATGAAATGAGGAGTTGATTATGACTGTATAGGATTGGTGTTATGTTAATTTGTTCAGTTTAGGGTGCAACATAGATTAATAATCTACATTAAAGTAGACCCAGAAATGTAGCTAAGGGTTGGCCAGTGATACTACCCTGCAATGAAGAATGAGCACCCTTCTGGCCACCACAATTATGGAATGGGACAAGCAGCCATCATCAATAAAATATAGCTTTCTGGTAAAAAACTGATGTTAAGGTTCTGATCAGTTAGGCAAGTTAGTGTGCATGGGGGCTTTTTTTCTGGCAGTGTGCCACTCCAATAAAATCCCTAGGTCTTATCTTTCATACACCAATCTAAAAGTTCTTACTATGCCCTGATTAGAAATGTTGGTTTAATAAAATTACAACTGTTGCTTACATGTGGATATGACATCAGTTCAGTTACTTGCTCTGTTTGCTGATGTTCTATAGAAGAACGTAATATCATTGACATTGTATAGGACCGGTCAGCACAGTCCAACGTCCGGCTCTGAAACTGTATTAGCCTGATGAATAACACCACTTGTCTCTCAGTTGGCAAAACCACTCAACATCATTGACCCAAGCCACCATACAATGTGGAGCAGGTTTCTTAGAAGGCGTCAAAGCACATTCAGTATGTTCTACTATGCAGCAGATATTTGAGTAAGTAACATGAGTTAAATAGATGGCGAATGCTTGTTCTGTCACAGAACAGGTTCTGTAATAATTGAAAGCAGTGGCTGAAATTTAGCTGCTGACTTATTCTACTATTGCTAAAGTATGAAGTGCATCTGGCTTGATTAACATATAAGATGGCAGAACCTAATAGCTCTTTAAGGACAAACAGAAACAAAAAGAGAACACTAATCTGAAAACAAAATTAAGATTCAAATAATTTTTTATTTATTTTACCATATACTAACACCCATTTTGTGCATTACATTATATACATTATATATTTAACCTTCTAAAATCCTGATATATTGCTCTAAAATGTCTAATACTTACTTTATCCGTAGCAAAGAAAATTAAGCTTCTCCTCACAGTCTCTGTTCTCCCAACTGTCCATCTTGGAGTTGCGAGCTCCACAGCGGTAGGGTTGTGTTGGGCACGAGGGTAGTGAGACCAGGCTCCCCAGCGGCTTGCCGTTCACCCAGGACCATTCTCCAGCCAGAAAGCGCAGGCCTGTCCACACACTGACTGTTTGGGCTCCACTGGTCTCTTGCTTAGCCAAATCCAGCTGTATTTGTGAGCTCAGGAAGGCCAGGCTGGTGTAGTGAGCCCTGCAATACTCATAAGCTTCCTCCCATGTCTTATTCTCCTTAACCAAGACCAGGATCCTCTCGCAATAGAAAGCATGTTGCTCCCCACAGTTTACATTGCGAATCTTGCCTGCATCATCCATCAGAACACAATCGCCACTACTCCACCAAGGATATCCAGATTTCCAGGTAAAGAATGAACTGAAAGGAGATAAATCTTCCTTATCAGACCAGATCCACTTGCTTGGGTCTTCTGTGCTCCTTTGCAGTCCAATCCAGCTCTCAGAGGAAGATGGTGCTATAACATTTATAATCATGTTTTTCTCCTCTCCACTGGTGATGGTTGACAGATCTTCATAGTTCTGCCTGCAATGATTCTGAGCTTCTTTCCATTTCATTTGATTTTTGATGAAAATATGTTCCCTTACCAGCCCTACAGTGACCCCAAAAACGAGAACCAGAGGAAAAATAACAAAGCATGTTTTCATCTCTGCGGTGATGTGTGTCAGAGCTCTCTAAATCTTTACATAAGTCACCTGTTCAGTCAGTCCAAAGGTTATATAGCCCAGTGTGAACTCATTTAAAACACATGCAAAACATCATGGAGAAAAGCTTTTTTGGCTTGGCATTATAGTACTTTCAAAATGATAAGTGTGTATGTCTTTTGAATATAATGGTACATACAAATATCAAAACCGGGCAACTTCCCTGGCAGTACTATTGATTTTCTGTTTACTGCTGGGCACTCAGTATTAAGACTTGTGCACAAAGATTAAACACATTAGCCACCTTGACATTTACAGTCTGGACATCCTCCCAATTATGAGTTAAGTTCAGTCTGTTTGAGGCAGAATCATCTGTGTGCAAATAATGATATTGTATGCTATATTTCTGTGTGCCCACATTCTAGAAAACATATCTAATATGTCCAATCCACCTGAAAGAAAAGTGATCACTTTTCATGGATGTTGCAAATGCAATATATAAATGAATCTCATTTTTAATTTGAAAAAAGAGACAAAACTAGATTCTGAACCTACATTCAGCTCAGTGCTCTTGTGACATGCTAAACACTCTCTGAATTCAAATTTTTCTCTTTTATTTATTACTTTCTAAACTAAATTGTTCATTTAAAGTTAAAAACAATCAGTGATACAAAAAAAGTTTACTAACCGAAAACCAAAATGATCTCAATCATTTATTAATCATTCATGTGGGCCAAACATAATGTCCCTCTTTCTCGTGTTGGTTTGTCTTTAATATTAAAGTGTCTAGAGTTTCTTGGGAGGCTTTCGGGAGGTGCGGTGGCTGCTGTAAGAGACACTTTAAATTGTAAATAAGTTGCTGTTGTTAGTTTAGTGATGAGCAGCAGTTTTGGGTGTGATTTCAATGCTGGATTGTGGGTTAGTAGAGAGTTTGAGTATCTACCATTAACTGTACATTGTGGCTAGTAGTAAACCATTTGCTTCACCTACAACACTATGTTTTCCATGTCTTGTTTGAGTGGAAGTAGTTTTACCTGGGGATGTGGTGTAATTTGAGGGATTATTTTTGACCTCCATGATTTTAATCCAAAGCGAATGTGCCATGTCTGTAATTACTGTTACATGTCCATAATAGTAGTAATCCAGTTATCTCAGTAATGTGATGATCGAAGTCTATAATCACTTCTTGTTCAAATATTCTTGTTCCACCTTAAATGATGCAGCTGTTACATTCTAGGGACTGAGCTATTAAAACAAGCATTGATTAGATTTGACCCCTAATCCTCAAGTTCATGACAAGAAATCCACAACGAGGAGCAGGAAAACAAAATATCTGTAAAGTTCCTCTCGAGCGGCAGCGTTTTAATGTCTTGTGAGATGATATTTGGAAAGTTTAATTGATGAGTGCTTCCCTCGTCGTATAAAGCTGATGTAAATAAATGTTTCGAGCAAGGCTTTTTGGGATAATTTGGGGAAATGCCAGAGATCCTTTATCTTCTGTGAATCAGTCAGTTAAAGTATGCACTGCGTTACTGGAACTCGGCTGGTAAAACTAATCCCATTTTTAAAAAACTATTCTCTGCCAGACACCACAGCATTTTATTTTGGTACGTATTTTGTTCTTTTCTTCCAGGAGCTGCATGAGTTTGCACGTCTGATGTGGCTTACTTCTCCTTTTTGGATTGGCTGATGCAACTCTTTCTAAAACCTTTGTACATTTTTTTATTGCGGGCGTTAATTGTGTTGTGCAGTGGGACCCATTATTTGCTAATTGAGAAGTTATAATATAGTTATAATGACAAACTTTTAAATGTACATATTTCAAAACTAGATTTAAAATTAAATTAATTTCTGTATAACAAGGCATAAGTAGGGTGTTTATTGCTGTTATTACCTATGAATAAACAGGTAGACTGGTAGATCAAAGCAGAGCAGTAATGATGTTTGTGGCTCCTCTGCTTCTCAGGTGTTTCTTGTCTGCTCTTGTGTATTTTAAACCTCTCTGTTTGCTTCCAGTCTTTATCTGGCATTGTAAATGTTATGATTTTGTATTATGTATCCTGCTTCTCATGCCTGCACTCAGACTCCTTGCAATGTTAACCTGGGCTCTAATAAACAGACTTTGTTTATGTATCCACGTATGGCCAAAAAAATTAAAATAGGTAATAAAGGTAATTTATTTTATTATTATTATTATTATTATTATTATTATTATTATTATTATTACTGCTCTAAATTAACTTGCGTAAGAGAAGAGATGTTTTATTTGTTAATATTTAAATGACAATGTTTAGACACTCCAAGCTTGAGCCTGGATTACATCACACTGATGCTGTAGCAGAGCATTACATTTTGTTTGCATGTAGAAACAGGCAAAAAAAACATCTCCAGGAAAAATCATTTGCATTTCCAAGTGGCTTTTAAAAACATGTTATTCTTCTTTAAGGACATTTTCTAAGGTGCTTAAAAACATTTTTGTAATTATTTTTCTTTTTAAACTGTTAAAAGAATGAAGAAAAGAATGTGTGCACTGACCAACTTAACAGTATTTAGAATTTGATGCCTGCAATAAAAAAAAAGTTGGGACAGAGTCATGTTTAACACTGTATTACAACATCTTTCTGGCAGAGTTTCGTAGAATTGATATATGGCTCTCTCCTTGCTTAATAGAGTTGCAAGTTGCATCTCCTGAGGCAGCGGCAGACTATGATAAGTGACAGCAATATTTCAAAGTACTCCCAAGCCAATGTGGCTAAATGAAAGCATGACGGCTTCTACAAAAGGCTGAAAGGCTGCCTTCATTCAGCAGAGGTTTCTGGCTTTGCTCTACACAGACTGAGATTTCTCCCAGTTGCTTGAATCCTTCACAGTATTATATACAGCAAATGTTAAAACCTCAATTTGTTGCAGTCTTGCATCTTCTTTTTGAAGTGTTTAGCAATTCTATCATGAAATTTGGCACATGATGTTTCCTTCCATGCCAAGACTGAGCATTTCGTTCATGGAAATTAGCCCTTTTTGGCACCAAACACTCAAAACTGGTGTGGGCTAAATAGAAGGATGACTATACAGAAAAGAAACACTTCGCCATTGTTACCTATGGTATCTGGGATGTTTTGGGAGAATTATTAGAATGCAAGGCATCACTGACTCCAGGGAGTTCCATAAGTTTTAAGCATTGATCTAGGAACAAGGTGGTTCCTAATACTAGAAATAAACGCAATTATCACACTTAAAAATTATACCATGCCAAAAAAGTGTAGTTCATTTTGGCAGGAAATTATAGAACCTTCTGATTTCATGCTGTGATGTTTTTCTTTTTTTTTTGTCTCCAATCAGCTTCAGGAGCCTCATTAGCATTAGCCTCATTAGAGTGGTTGGTATTGAGGCTAGCTTCTGCCCGCTTGGGGTCAGTAATGAGACCACAACAAATAGCAGTAATGGAAATGGCTTGTGTAGGACTTCTTGTTACAGTAATATGGGGTCTGGCTTAGTTGACATCAACATTACCCATGCTCAAGATGCCATGAAGCACTCTGCATCATCATGTAAAGGCTAAAACTGGGTTAATGATCTTCAACATACAGCAGTTATAGGTAGTCATGGAACACTCTTCAAATATATTACTTTTCAAAGAATGTTCTCTTTGGTTTACATCAGAAATACCAAAACAGGAAAAAGCTCATAAATATTATTACATTTCTTTTATTAATGTTAGTATTCATCCATACATTATCTTCCGCTTTATCCCACTAGTTGGGGTTACAGGGGGCACTGGAGCAAATCCCAGCACTGGGGTACACCAGGGTTTCTTTTGTCTCGTACTTAAATTACTTTTTAATATCTATTTCATGTTTTCATGCATATACACACACACATGTATTGTTTTCATAAATCAGACATTGTTTAGGACTGATATAGAAGGGAAACCTAATGATTAATCAAAACCCAGTGAAGTATTAAATAAACAAGTTAAATTCACTACAGATTTATATCTACATGTAGATAAACTGTTATACTGAGTCACTAAAGAAATGACAAAACACACTCTGCAGCTTCTCTTCTTCTATCTTCTACAGAAGATGTTCTCACTTGTGGAATGGCACCTGTTCACCAAGAAAGACACAATATAATTTCCCCATTATATATATACACACATATAAAATTGATATATCCTTAATACCAGACCTGTATCTAAGGGGTGCCCAATCTGAAATGACAATGGAATAAAGCATGACCACCTTTTAGTCAGCCATTATTAATAAAGCATAAATCACGCTTTATAGTGAAAATCTCTAGTTGGAGTTGATGGTGGCACTACATTTAATAAGTAGCATATCTGGCTGTAATAGACTAAGACTGACTATATCTATCTATATGAAAGCGCTGTATAAATGCTAACATTATGCAATGTGATGCATTTAATTTTCTTAATTTAAATACATCATTACTAAAATCTAAAATACAATTTTGTCTTTCAGTTTATTTTCAGCATTAGTAATTGATAATAGTAGTAATTGCTAAAGTCTAATAGTTAGTTTAATATTTAGTTTTAGGATGTTGTGTGCGACGGCAATATATTGGGTCTACATCAGGTATAATCTGATAAATCCACGTTTTGAAAGCTGTAGCTGAAATGCTGATTCAGCAAAGTTTACATTTGACACTTAGTTGACACTTAAAGGTCTACTTAACATCAGGTGAACCACTGTTTGCTCTCTCAGGTGCTGTAGAAGAATAGATCTTGAGTGACATTGTAAACTGGACAAGGAGGTGTCCAGTGTTCAGCTCTGACACTGTATTAAAGTGATGAATAACAACACCTGCATCCCAGTTGGCAAAAAACGCCACTAACCCGAATAAACTATTCAAGAAAGAGGCTTTGAAGGCCCTAGAAGGCTTTAAGGGACATTCTATATATTCTTCTATGCAGTGATCATTTAGGGAAGCAGGATGAGTGGAATAACTGAAGACAGACTTATTCTGCCATTATGTGCTCTGAAGATCATCTGGCCACCTGACACATCTGGCATATAAGGATCTTCTCTGAAAACATTCTCATGCACGCAAATAGTATTAGATTGACGTCTCTTTAAGTTTCTTCTTTTTTTTTGTCTCCAATCAGCTTCAGGAGCCTCATTAGCATTAGCCTCATTAGAGTGGTTGGTATTGAGGCTAGCTTCTGCCCGCTTGGGGTCAGTAGTGAGACCACAACAAATAGCAGTAATGGATAACTATGAAAATGGCTTGTGTAGGACTTCTTGTTACAGTAATATGGGGTCTGGCTTAGTTGACATCAACATTACCCATGCTCAAGATGCCATGAAGCACTCTGCATCATCATGTAAAGGCTAAAACTGGGTTAATGATCTTCAACATACAGCAGTTATAGGTAGTCCAGGAACACTCTATTAGTGTATTCTTTGTTCTGAATGTCTAGCACTCACCTTCAGTAGCAGAGGAAATTAAGTTTTTCCTCACAGTCTCTGTTCTCCCAGACATCCTTCTTGGAGTTGCGAGCTCCACAGCGGTAGGGTTGTGCTGGGCATGAAGGCAGTGAGGTGGGGCTCCACAATGGCACCCCGTTCACCCAGAACCATTTTCCAGCCAGAAAGCGCAGACCTGTCCACACACTGACTGTTTGGGCTCCACTGGTCTCCTTCTTAGCCAAATCCAGCTGTGTTTGAGAGTTCAGGAAGGCCAGGCCGGTGTAGTGAGCCTTGCAATACTCATAAGCTTCCTCCCATGTCTTATTCTCCTTCACCAAGACCAGGATCCTCTCACAAAAGAAAGGATGTTTATTCAAACAGTACTCGTTGTAAATTAAGCCTGCATTATCCAGCAAGACACAATAGTAATTACCCGCCAATGGATATCCAGATTTCCAGGTGATGAATGAACTTGAAGAATAAACTTCATCATCAGACCAGATCCACTTGTTTAGGTCTTCTGGGATTGTGTGCAGTCCAGTCCAGCTGTCAGGGAAAGATGACCCTGCAATCTTCAAAATCATGTCTTTGTCGTCTTTGGTGGTGACGGTGGAAAGATTTCTATAGTACAGCCTGCAAAAATTTTGAGCATCGTTCCAGTTGACTTGCCAGTCGATGAAAAAATGCTCCCTTACCAGCCCGATAGTAACCCCAAAAACGAGAACCAGAGGAAAAATAACAAAACATGCTTTCATCTCGGCAGTGATGTGTGTCTGAGGTTGATAGGTCACCTATCAAGTCATTGCACAGCTTTTATAGCCCAGTTCAACGTGAACCCATTTAAAACACATGCAAAACCAGAGGGCAAAGGCATTTTAGCTTAGAACTACAGTCCATGCTTAAGTTAACTTAAAAGTGCTACTGGCACTGGGACAGAAAACAAATCTATTTGAATATTAACTACACAGTAGCAGTAAATGTCAATGTTCAACTGTATGTCTTTTCAAATTTAATGGTACATATACGTAGTAAAACCTGGCAACATTCCTGGCAGTACTCTTTAGTTTCCGCATATTGCAAGGCTCTTGGAATTCAGACTTATGCATAAATATAAGTGAAAATTGTGCTCTGTTGGATTTAATTACAGTCACATTATCCACCTTTACCTTCATAGTCTGGAAATCATCGCAATTATGAGTTCACTCTATGCTTTCAGAGGTAAATGCAAAATTATCTTTCTACAAAAAAGCTATTAAAAATGAGTTTATAAATATGCTATTAATAAACAATAATAAAGGTATATTAAGAGTCAACTTCAGTAAAGTTGAAGTACATTTTATGTAGTATACTTTGTGTAGTTAGTATACTAATATCATGGTACTACATGGCCCATATTTTAGTTTATAAAAATATACTTTTAAGAGTAGTAGACTTCAAGTACACGACCAGTTTACATCTTTTTTACTTCAACTAGAGTAAAAGTAAACCTACAGGTTTATTGTTAGTTTAATAGTTTGTTAATTCATCTTTAAAAAACCTGAGTGCACATCTTTTAAGTGTTGCAGGAAACCCACACAGACACTGGGAGACCATTCAATCTCCACACAGAGAGGAGTGTGGTCATTTTCTTAAGTATATCTCAATCAATAGATTAATTACAAGTAAAGGCCAAATATACTTAGACTTTTCTATATACTTGTCAGTGTGGCCCATGTAAATGTGTTCAGTATATCACTGAGAAGTAGATAAAAAGTAAACTAAAAAGCATACTCACTTGTTTGAAGTTTTAAAGAAGTATACTAATGGCACACATGAATAAACTTGTTTTGTGTAAGGAACACTAAAGGTATCAAAGTTATAACAAACAGCAACAATGACCAGGTTTACTAACCCAAAACTTAAATGATCTCAATCACTCATTAAAAAGTTAGTGGGCAAAACATGACATCACTCTCCTTCATGTAGGTTTGTGTTTAATATTAAAGTGTCTAGAGGCTCTTGGAAGGTGCGGTGGCTGTAAGAGGCACTTTAAATTGTAAATAAGTTGCTGATGTTAGTTTAGTGATGAGCAGCAGTTTTGGGTGTGATCTCTCTGCTGTACTGTGGGTTAGTAGATTTTATGACTACCACATCAACTCTAAATGTGTGCGTAGAATTAACCTGCCTGCTTCTTGGCCAGGTCAGCAGCCCTGAGCGCCACAATGTTCTCCACATCTTATTCTATGTGGACGCCACAGATTTTGATTTTGGTGAGTATTTCGTTGCAATTTTGTATTTTGTTCCCTTTAGTTTGGATGACAGCTTTAAGTCTTCCAGGCATGAAGCTCATGGGTTTGCATATCTGATGCTTAGACAGCTTTGCTGGATTTGTTCTTTGGGATGGCCAAAGAACAACGTTCTCTATACACGTTGTACACCACATTTTGATTTTCCAATGTAGCTGCAATATTCAATACTGATATTTTGTTATTGGGATTAATGTTTTCTATTAGTTTAAATCAAGTTTTCTAAAGTAATATAGAAATGTCTTTAGAACTTTAATGAAATTTTTGTCCCATTTCAATACCATGTTTTGCCAATGCCTACTTTTACTCACCACTAAGAAGTGGGTCCCACCTACATTGCACAAGCTGAGGACAGAGGACAGAACATACATCACAGCAGGGGAGCAGTCACAATGAGCAACAGGCTTCCACTTACTCTTATGAGTGCCTCTACCACTGGTGCTTCCAACTCCTGCACCTGGTTCCACCTGGTCCAGTTTAGTCTCCTGTTCTTGAGGACAGTACAAGGCAAGTCTGCCTGTAAGAACTACAACAGCCTGGTGCCCCATCTGGAACCACACTGCCTTGCCCCAGGCCATCTTGAATGTTGCCAACCTCAGATGGGAAGGTAGGTGTGTGGCACATCAAACTGGTAGAGAATTTCACCAGAATATGATTCCTGTCCGTGTGATTCATGTCAACATAAAGTCGCAACCTCTGTCCTGGACTCATTCAGCAATAGCCCACACCATAGCACCCATTGTCGGTCTCTGGAATGCCTCAATTCAGCAAATTTTGTCTACCCATAACAACCTTTGAATAGAATTTGCTGAATGGGTAACACAGCATCTTCATATAAACCATAATTTCACTGGTGCTGTTCAATGATATAGCTAATTTCTTTATGAATAGTGAGATTACCGAAACATCTAACTTGGTTGCTGTCCTGGTATGGTGTGGTGTTTGGGGTATTTAGATTGTGAGACTTTTCTTTATTGACGGAACCTAAAGTGGAGACTGTTATGCAATGTTATTAGATGAAGACGTGGAGAGGCCACCACATTCTCACGATTTAACCCCTTTGGATTTCTATCTGTGGGGTCGTGTCTTTCACCTTAGTATACATGTGAAGTTTACCCAGACATTTTCCGGTGCGGATCCAAATTGATCAACTATTGAGAAGAATTGAATTTGAAGTGTTTATTTTAAGCGGTGGAGAAAGACTGAGTCAGAGGGCGTGTTTTATTTAAAGTTTTATTTGCTACTTTTATAAATAAGCACTTCATGATGCACCTTTTTTTCAAAGACACCTGTTTTGTAGGTCTTGTTTTAAATTGACGTGAGAAAAAAAAACATTTATTTGAAGTTTTATAAATAATTCATTCAGTTTAGCATTTAAAACAATAAATATCTTTCAGTTGCTGATGTCAAAATGCTAATACTAGACTGATAAAATGCTGGTACTGATTCTAATTAAATACCCCTGGTCTAGAACATACAATGCTCAAAAGTAAAGGACACTCTGAGTACATTTTGGTATTTATTTTTCTTATTTATCTATTAATTCCCAAGATGAATTTTCTTTTGTGTCTGGCAGAAACAATAAAAAGTCAATTTATAAGAGACATGTGTTCAGCACACATAAAAACTCTGAAACAATATTACTGAATTATTCAAACATTAAAAGAACAATCATTATTTTCTAGAATATGTAAACTACTATTTTATTTATGCTATAATTGTATTGCGTATAGCTTTTTTGGATGAGAACTTAGTAGTAGTCATAAGATTGATGCTTGACTAGCCTATTTAGGCTTTTAGTGTCCATAATGGATTTGAAATAAAGCAATCAAGTTGAGATTGAAGTGTATTCTTTCAGTTTTAATTCCAGGAGTTTACCAAAAAAATTACATAAACCATTCAGGAACCATTTACAGTCATTTTTTTTACAAAGTCCCTCCACCCTGAAGTACATGAACAGTACATTGATTAGCAGTTTCATGGCCAGGTGTGGTGTGTAAAAAGTCTGAAGTGTTGTATATGCATTTGCTAACTGTCAATAAGGAATCTCTATGTGTGGTCCAAGGAGGTGTTGATGTAAGTGCAGGGGTCCGTAATTAGGCCGAAAAACACAAAACAAAACTTAGAGACAGAAAAGAAAGTTTAGAAGTGGCCAAATTAACAATGTGGTGCATTCATAAAAATAATTAAAGAAGAAGAAGTTCTGGCAACCATAACCATTACTAGAATTTGCTGCAATTTCAATTATATACCCAGTTTCAGTAACACTGTAAGTGTTTTGTATGTATTTCTCTGTAAAGCAGATTCAGCAGAAACATATTGTCGCTGTCCATTGAAAACCCATGTATCTCTATTTTCGTCTATTTAATTTTTTTTACATCACTTGAATACACCAATGGCTGTTTATATTGTGTGACTAATGGACCAATAGAAATGCTCCAAAATAGCTTGGGAAAAATTCTGGTTCCATTGACTTATATTGACAGTAAAGTATGTTTTCGGTCTCTCCCATAAAGTTGCAATTTTAGAGGTACTTGTTTTTCATTGGACAGCGATGATATCTTTTCTTTCACCTACGCATAAATGTGAAGCTTATTACACACTAAAGTAACCGTGATCTGTGGTTACATTAGACAAATAGTAGTAAAAACACAAAACAAACCTCAGAGTCAGAAAAGAGCTCAGTATCATCAAAAGACCTGAAGGACAACCGAATTCTTTGAACAAGAAAATCTCTTCACATCATTTAGTCAAGGCAAAGACATTCCAGAAGACGATGGTACATGACCGTCAAAGTCTACAGTCAAAAGACTCCTTGGCGAATGTAAATACAGAGAGTTTGCCTCAAGATGCAAACCACTGCAAGAACACTCAAGAACACAAGCTGAGCAGAAGGCAGACAGACTCACAAACAAGCAGCAACTAACGGCGGAGGCTGTAAAGGTTTTGCAGAGTATCTCAACTCAAGAAACACAACATGCGCCTATGCAATCCAGACCTCAGGCCTTTATTGACTGCAAAGGATTTTCATTCAAGTATTAAAAACAGCCCTAGTATTTATAATCATGGTAATTTGTTCAGTTACTTTTGAGTCATGTTGTTTTGTGAAATGGTTATAATTCCTAAAAGGTTAAAACTTTTGTTAAACCTCCTGAGTTCAAGCTGAAAGTCTGCACTTCAACCACAAACATGCTTTATTTTAATTGATTTATTTTAAACCCATCGTGAGGGTGTACAAAAGAACTATACAAAAACTGTCACCATCCAAATACTTATGGACCTGATGGTAGAACTGAAATGATAAATCAAAACACAAGCTAGCCTAAGAAGTTAGTTGGTTAGTTAAATGCACTACCTATCTACATCTGTTATACTGAGTCACTAAAGAAACAGCAAAACATGCTCTGCTTCTTCTCTATTTCCATCTGCTCCAGGTGATGTTCCCACTGCCACCTGTTCATGAATACAGAAAAACATTGTGTCACGACATGTTTTTGAGGAGGTGTTGTTGTTTTTTGTATTTATTTATTTATTTATTTCATGTCTGCTGTTTGTGAAATAGGTGAAAGCCCTAGAGGATTCTCATGCTCTACCACACCTACTAAACCTGGAAACCTAACAGAGGGTCAGGTCTATGTGAGCTGTCGGGGGACTGATCAGTTCTGAGAGTCAGTGATGACACAGCATAGACTAATTTGCTCAGCAAACAGGTGGGTGAATGTGCGCTGGGTTCCCTCAGCAGTGCTGCTCTGTGATTATTCAGTGGTAAGATTTTTTATCTAGGAAACATTTGTTAGCTAAACCTTCATACAGTATAAAAGATATAATAATAGATAAAATTCCTTTACCATTCTTTTGTCTTGATTATTATTATTGTTTTATTATTATCATTATTACTACTATTATATTTTTATTATTATTTCTTTTACTACTTTTAGTGTTACTACTATATTTATATCTATTTTTTATTGATTTATTTCTTTACTTTTGTCTTATTCTTGGTTTTCGTTTTTTATTCAGTTTTTCTTTGTTTTTCTTTTATAATTTATCTTACTTAATTTTATATTGTTTATTTTATATTTTAAATATTCATATTAAAATGTATTTTTATTTTGTTAGAATTGGAACGCTCAGCTACATTGTAAATGAGGGTCTCCCTCAGTGTACTCCCGAGTGAAAATAAAGGTTGATTGATTAATATAGTTACTTTTTACAGTTGCGTACATGCTTGTCTGATAGGTCATCTTACACAGTGCTGTCTGAATAGCTTTCTATTCATTAGACTCATGCATAGCAATGGCATAAATCAATACCTCCACTGCCTGTTCATGTAAATTTCTTTTCTTAATGTTGTGCAATACGTTTAATTTACTCAGATTCAAATGTATCACTTTCCAATGATTGACTAAAACATGATACATCAACACAGTTTTGTCTTTTAGTTAACTTTCCTCAGTAGGCTTGCTGTAAATGATGTACAGAGAACATATATACAGCGAAAAGCAAAAGCATTGCTTATGTTATTTTAATACAATACCACTATTTTATTTGGGTTTTGGTAGTTGGCTAGTGTGACTGTTTGCCCTCTGGGTTGCTACAGAAGGACACAGCCTAGTATCAATGGCACTGTGAAGTGGACAAGGTGGCAGTTCCAGTGTACAGTGGTGTAATGAATACCTACACTGACCTTCCACGTGGTCATTTGGAGAAGTAACACGAGTTAAATGGATCTGTCACAGGTCAGGTCTACCATGTAATCACAATCACAATATTTAGATTTCTAAAATCTTGATTTACTGTTCTGAATGTCTTTCACTTACTTCATTCGTAGCAAAGGAAATGAAGCTTCTCCTCACAGTCTCTGTTCTCCCAGATGTCTATCTTAACATTGCGAGCTCCACAGCGGTAGGGTTGTGCTGGGCATGAGGGCAGTGAGATGTCAACCCACAGCGGCTCCCCGTTCACCCAGAACCACTTTCCAGCCAGAAAGCGCAGGCCTGTCCACACGCTAGCTGTTTGGGTTTCGCTGGTCTCCTCTTTAGCCAAATCCAGCTGTGTTTGAGAGTTCAGGAAGGCCAGGCCGGTGTAATGAGTTGTGCAATACTCATAAGCTTCCTCCCACGTCTTATTCTCCTTCACCAAGACCAGGATCCTCTCGCAAAAGAAAGTATAATCATACCAACAATATTCAGAGTAAAACATGCCATAATAAGTCAGAAATACACAATTCTTGTTATTCCACCCAGGATCTCCAGTTTCCCAGCTAAAGGATGAACTTTTATCGTCAGACCAGATCCAATTGCTTTGGTTTTCTTTGCTTCTGTACATTCCAATCCAGCTGTAGAAGCGCACACCTGTAGTGCTTATAGCCAAATTCTTCTCCTCTGTAGTGTTGATGGTGGAAAGATCTTTATAGTACTTTCTGCAATAATACTGAGCTTCTCTCCATTTCATTCCATGGTCGATGTAAATATGTTCCCTTACCAGCCCTACAGTGACCCCAAAAATGAGAACCAGAGGAAAAACAACAAAGGATGTTTTCATCTCTGCGGCGATGTTCGTTTGAGCTCTCGAAATCTTTACATAGGTCACCTTTTAAGTCGCAGAGCTTATATAGCCCAGTTCAATGTAAACTGATTTAAAACACATGCAAAGCAAGAAGGGGGGGAAAGGACACTAAACAGCACGTACAAACAATCCAGGGCCAGACCTATGAAAGACTAACCGTGATCTGACATTTACAGAAGCTATTTTTGCATTTTAGTTTAGTGCCGCAGTACTTTGACTGTGCAGCCGCTCCCTGTACCAAAGGAGTTAAAAGAACCGGCTCAGTGTGGTCATAGAAGAAAAAGGTTGTAGTGTGAACAAGAAGTAAGTCATCTGAAAGCAAACTCTGAAGAAACAAATAACATGGCCATAAACGAATAACATGCTACTTTTATAATGAGCTCAAACTCATGGCACTTGATAAGCCCAGCTGTCAGCCAGTGGAACTTTGTGATCGCTACTGCGATGATGGCAAAGATCAAGCTGAAATCGCTGGAAGTGGACCTATACTTGCTGGCAGCCACGATTGCATACATTTGGATGAGCATGTCACGTGAAGCACTGTTCATTTGCACATTTAGGAGCGTGATCTGTTCACGCTAACGTCAGCTAGAGCTCACGTGTAAAAGATACGGAGAACAGCCGAATAAGAAAACCAGATTTGGATCTCTTTTACCTGCTCTGTGACTGTAGCTTTGAATTACGGTTCCGAATAACTCAGCTCATTCAACATGCCAATGTAACATAATTAGCTTTCTTCTTGTTTGCCTTATTGGTTAAAAAGTCTTTGCTCATCAGACTAAAGTCAAAAGATCAATGAGTTTTAAATCTTTTTTCGAGACCCCTCACCTAAAATGACCAGGAATAGTCATGGAAAAACTATCGTTGTGTTCTAACTGCTAAAAGGCCGTACTAGTTCATAAGGCTTCATATGGATGCATGGAGCCTGGAAGCCTGGACTCAGATCTCAGCAGTTCCAGCAGCTCACAGAATTAAGCTTCAGAGGCATTAATTTTAGTCCAGTGTGAGCTGATCACCTTAGTCACAATTATCATTATTGACACAAACATTTTGCACTCATCATTTTAAAAAAAACTACTAAGGAAAGAAACTGTACATTATGGTTAGTTAACTTTAGCATTGAAATCTGGAAGGTTAATGTTCACAAAAAATATACAGCTCCTCAAACTGTAGATATTTATGGAGCACCAAACCAAAACAAAGAGCTGACTTTCAGATCAGTCTGCTGCTGTGGAATATGGCAAAACGACGACTTGGACATCTTCAGAAACCACAGAACATTTCAGCTCTCACAGAAAATATTAGACATGGAAGGTTCGATCGGCTATGTATTGGTATCAGCTGATTTTTAATCAAAATATGTGATGTGTGATCGGCTGATATTTCTTCAATTTAGTCGATCCCGAGAGCCGATCGATGGCGTTAAACAAATGAGCCTAATTTCTGTATTTCCAGCTAGTGTTTTGTTAAAACCCCCTCCAGCCAGGCCCTTGCAATTCCTATCTGAACCGCTAGGTGGAAACACATACCCTTTTATTTTCCACAGACTGACTAAAGCGGCGGCCTTGCAAGACATTTAACTCTACTAATCTGATACGGGTTTTAGATTACACCTGCGGCGGAATACAGTGATTATTAGCAAACAGCAGAGCTAGCACGCACAGCTAGCACAAAACAAACAACCCAGAACACCATACAGACCAGATCTGACCGGTACAAACAGAACAGCAGCAAAATTCAAGATCTACATTTAATGATTACAGATTGTCGTTTAAAATAACAGAGTCTGCGTTTAAGGACTGCAGTTCTGGTGGCATTTATTTAATTAGCTTTTTTCGTTTTAAATTAAGGGTCTAAATGTAATGATTGTAGTATTGGAGATATTTGTATGAATCACTTTGTCTATTTACTGATAATTTAGTTTAAAATATTATGCTTTTTCACATGATTGTTAAAAATGGTAATAAGACCATATTTCATGTTTGCACTAATAACTACATGTAACCCTGCCGTGGCATATGGCCCCGCCCTCTATCGGTATCGATCCATCTCTAGTAAATATACAGTACTTGCTAAAACTGTGTTGTTCTTCTACTGTTCTCTCTTGACAGCTCCTCCCTCAAATGAAAAATTCTTAAACTCTACATGATTCATGTGACATATGTATCATTGAAACAGCTAAATTGAGCATAATGAGTGTAATCTTGCTGGTAATCAATCTGTAATCCAGCTACTGTAGTTACATGCATTCGGTTACTTCCCAACCATGACTGAAACTGGACAATGAAAAATAAAAAAGTGCAACATCTTTGTCTGGCTAAGGTTTGCTGTAGAGCCTCTATGTATTACTTTTATGTATTTATTTTGGTTTTATTCATGTACCCTTGGGCTGGACAGGAAGTTAATAGAGTAAACTGATAGTCATATCAGCAGTCATGTACACCACGTTTTTTAACCTAAAGTCCAGCAAAAAGAATGTTATAGTTTTGAAATATAAATATTTTCCCAAGACTTTTATTGCTGTGGCTTATAAACCACTTTATCAGCCCCTTTTTTCAGGTCTGAAAAGAGAAATGCATCAGTTCACATATCCGGGCATGTTTTTCTTGCCGCTTTTGTTTATTTAATCTCTCACTCCTCCAAGTGCTCAAGCAGAAATAAACTTCATTTAAAGATAATACAGTACTGGAACAGTCCTTAAGATAAACGTTATGGATTCCCTTCAGGGCAAACGGTGAGACGTGGAGGAGGGCTGGTTTAAACCGGTACTGAAATGGGCAGCATGAGTCAGATGTATTTGGAGGGTGGCTTTCCAGGAGTTCCCTTTAAGAACTAAGAGGTACTGATTCATACATTTCATTATATACAATTTTTAGTGATTAATGTTAATTTACATAATTAATTAACAATTACATCTCTTAATAATCCATAAAGACAAAACTGGCTGTGTTTATTAATATTATTACACAGGAATGAAAAGCCAAACAGCAGTGAACAAAGCAGTGCAGTCATGGTGGCTTAAAGCTAACACAGTTTGTTATTATAAAATTATTCTTGTAAATTAAATATTATGAGAGAGGACATTTGTTCATTCTTGATTTAATAGGAAAATGAAAGAAAGGTCTAGACTGTTCAAGCTTGATCTCGGATTACATCACACTGACACTACAGTTTTAGGATTACATTTCATTTGCATATGGAAACAGGCTTACAGGAACAAAAACCAATCTGTATATAAAAAAAAATAATACAAGGCAATAAAAGAATAGTATTATATATAAAATATCTATCAGTCATAACCCCAAACATTATATTGGAGTGTAAAAAATGTCTTAAAATACTTAAAAAAGGCTACAGTATGCAGTACATTATACAGTATGCAGCACATTTCTAGATTAAATTTGATTGGTTACTAAGAAGAACCAGTGAGGCAAATGCTGTTATTTAAAGGCGATTAAAAGATTTTCAAGTGCATCGATTTTCTACACCAGGAGGTTCATTGCGCATAGCGATTCACTTCATAACAGGCCTGTTTATTCCCAACATGATACGCCAAGTACAGACAATACAGACACAATGCAGAAATACCATCAACAGTACCAGCTTCAGTCCTCATCGCAATCTCTTTACTCCACACTTCTTGTGTTGGTTTGAAGTAACTTTAGGTTTTAAGCTTGTGAAACTACAGATCTCCGCTGACAACTCAATACGGCTCAGATTTCAAACTCCTGTAGAGACAGCATGTGAAGATCATGCCTATGATCTGAAAGGAAAAAACAAAGTG
Organism: Megaleporinus macrocephalus; assembly: GCA_021613375.1. NCBI lineage: Eukaryota > Metazoa > Chordata > Actinopteri > Characiformes > Anostomidae > Megaleporinus > Megaleporinus macrocephalus. The sequence continues at coordinate 35,201,545 of CM038711.1, read as the reverse complement.
GGTTAAAGGTTTATAGAACAAGAGAGTTTACAAAGAAGTGCAGGCTCTATGGTAATACTAGATAACATGCCAAGACCAAATTTATTAATGGAAAAAAAAAAAAAAAAACTATTCCTTTTTAAACAACAGGGAAAAAAAAAAAGAAACGGTTGAGGATGGTTGAGCATAAACAACAAACAGAGTTGTGTGGATAAGTATGTCTGTGGATTAGAGGTTTGGGATCTGCCCTAAGTGAGTACAGGCAGTTTGGTGGCTGAAGGTTAAACGAAAACATAACATTTGGCCTTGGCCGAAAATGAATGGGATTCTATTGGATGAAAAAGGGATGAACGAGGGATAAATAAACGACAAAGACAAGTGCAGGTCAGTCTGTCTGTGGATTATAGCTCGAGGATCTGCTTTAAGAGTACATGCAGTTTGGAAGCTGTAGGTTAAATGAAAAAATGAGGTGAATATGAATAGACTAAAATAAACCTCAGAGGTTTCAGTTTTCAAAGAAAAACTTTGAAAGAGAGGGGAAGTTCAGTCTTAGAGCTTGGTTGCATTTTCTGCTCCACGTGTTCTCAAACACATGCGCTGATGTCAAGGACTCTGGGGTTTACAGTCCTTTGATCTCACGACAGCACCAGCTCCTTTGATTTGCAAATGTTCTTTTTTGTATATTTCTTGTCGTCAGTAAAGGATTCTTGGCAGCTACACATCCTTCTACACCCACTGTGTTGACCTCTATGATTCTTCTCACAGTGGAAGCAGTGGGATGTAGCACAAAATCCTCACATGATACTCGGACCTTTCATGATATTTATCTTACTTTGACATATAGAAACAATGCATGTGCAGTAGGTAATTTAATAACTGCAACTAAAACTACAAGGACTTTTACTCAACATTACACATACTCCACAGGACTTTTTCAGATCTGGAGCAGAGCTTGATTTTTTTCCCCAAACCTTTCAGCAATATGGCTTTAAGGTATTCACAAAAATAGAGGCATGGTGGGTCTCTGACCTTTGCCATTTCACAACATTATTTTACTGATGTCCAAGAGAGAACTTGAAAATGTCTGCATGTCTTACCTGCACAGAGGCAATGCCCACACCCACAGCACCTATGATCTTTAGGTGGTCCAGAATGAAGCGCTCCAGCTTAGTGATGCAGCCACCCTATTAAGAAATCAAGGAGCAAAACTAAGTTTTCTTCATTTCCTACCGTATAAAAAGTCCACAGAACTATACACACACACACACACACACACACAAAGTACTTTAATGTTAGACCTCCAGAATAGTCCCAGTGTATGTTAAAGCTGCAGTCTTAAAGCTTAATTGCAGTCTTAAGGAAACAAACAGTAGTGATCAGCAAGAAAAAAAAACAAACAAATATGTGACTAGTGAATTCAGACAACAACAACAACAACAACCTCTATCACTGGCCAGTACACCTCAGCCTTTAGCTCTCTACAGCGGCTTATAAGCTCCAATGCTGACCCCTACTGGACAAGTCCTCAATTACATGTACAGTTTTACAGCAAGCACTGTGAGCCTCCTAACCCCATGCAGATACTCCTAGGCAAACTGATAACATGATTCTAAGGCAGGAAATGCCATAAAGTCCTAATATGCTCATAAATAAAAGTTTCTAACAGACTTTTTGAGCTCTTTAAAGCATTTTTGAAAATCAACCACTGAATTTTTTGGGGGAACTTAAAGGATCAGACAGGCTTACCTCTACTTTGTAAATGTTTGATGGGTGGTCTCTGAGGCCACAGTTTACTGTTTGGGTCTTACAGCAGCTGTCAGGAACCAGCCTGTGTTGAGCATCTGCGGAGCGGATCCAGACACTCTCTGCCCAGTCTGAGGAATTCTTACTGCCACAGCACTTAAACTGAGAGAGAGAGAGAGAGAGAGTGTACAGTGGGAACAAGAGATATACACAAAAATCTTAACAGAATTACAGTAAATGGCTGGCAATGAGGTTTTAAATACATACAGCACTCATGTTTACAAAGCACAGTCATTTTTACCTCTTGCTGTAGTTTATCAACAGCTTTGGTCACATGGTCCTGGTCTGGTTGACGATACTTCTGCACCATAGTCTCTTTTAGATTAGTCTTCAGCTCATCATTCAGCTGGAACAGATGAGTCAAAGTTTACTACTAGACGACAGTCATGTTCAGATTCAATAATAAATTCAAACCAAAGCAACCAAATCTGGAAAGTCGACAATTAAGTCCTTTTAACTCACCTGTAACTTATTTTAATATTGAATAGATGCAGTTGCAAGAAAAGGTAAGTCAAATCTTTGGAATTACCTGGATTTCTGCACTGATAACCAATCACATGAGATCACAATTAAAGAGAAAAAATAATTAACTAATGACACACAAACAGTATTACCGAGCACACAGTGTTGTTATGGCCGGTGCCGTATATTATGATGGCTGTGTGGGCTCCCTGTGTCTCTGACTCTTATTAGGACTTACGAGGGCTGTGCTGATTGCTGGGGTTGCGGTGCTCTGTTTAGCTGTAGAGGCTCATTTAAAGACCTGGTGGTTGGCTGGCTGGGGCGCTTCTCCTACCTTCCCTGTTGTTTTTCCCTGCCAGATTGAGCTACTGCTTGAAGAGGCTGAAGAAAGGCTCTTGTTTGTGTGTTCTTACCAGCTTGCTGGTTACTTTAACTTTAGTGTGAAATTCTCTTATGGGAAGCTGTAAGAGGTGTAGCCTGTTTTCTTTTGGGGTTTGTCTCGGTTTCTGTTTAGGGAGGCAGGATAAGTTTTTGTATTTTCTTTTTGTTGAGAGTTAGCATGTTGAGGAGGAAAGGGATTTTGTTATTTCTTTTGGGTTATTTCTTTTTGACCACCTCGGAAGCCTGTTGCTTCCTCTTTCTATTGTTAAATAAAAATAAATCTAATGTTAAATAAAATCAATCTAATGTGATTAGAAATGTGACTGGTCTGCTTGATCTGGCAGAGGTTGAAGTGGGAGGGTTTGGTGGAGTCCTTTTTTGTGTTGCGGCCTACCTTGTAAGGCTATAACAAAGCTAGAAAATTAAGTGAGCCCTTCAACTTAATAACCTGTAGATCCTCCTTTTAGCAGAAATCACCTCCACCAAACGTTTCCTGTAGTTGAGGAGGAATTCAGGACTATTCCTCTCTATGTGTGTGTTTCAGTTCATCAGTATTACTAATGTCTTGCTTGCTCACCCCTCTTCAGGTGATATCACAGCATCACGACAGTGTTAAGGTCAGGACTCTGATCACAAAGCATCTTCTTTCTCAACTATTCTTTAGTTGATTTACTTGCGTGTTTTGGATCTTTGTCTTGTTGCATCACTCAGCATCTCTTCAGCTTGACATCATGGATTGCAGTCTTTAAATTCTCCAGTAGCTTTAAACCATGAAGCTCCTTTGATCATCCCTCGATGTTTCACAGTTGGGATGATGTGCAGTGTCTTATAGTGTTGTGCATTTGTGTGAAGACGTTCTGCTTTTGTCTCATCTGTCCATAGAGCATTTTCCCCAAAGGCACAGCAGAACATTTAGGTGGCCATGACAGTAAGGGCTTCCATTGTGGTGTCCTTCCATAAACACCATTCTTGCTCAGCGTTTTTCCTAACAGTGGACACCTTTAAGCATTGCATTAGATTGTGTTATTGGAGTGATTGATTTTGTCCAACTGTGGATAGATGTACACATTCACAATGATTTTAAAGCCTTTTCCAGTCTTCTAGTGTCTTCTGAAAGCTGCTGGCGTTGAGGCATGGTTTACACTGTATTCGTCAGTAACCAGGCTGTGTTTAAAACAGGCTTTCATTAACACAGAGGTTTACTTGCTTAATCCTGCTTGTACTGTGGATGTGCAGTTAAGATGTGAAATTATAACTGTTTGTGTGTTTTTAGGTTAGTTAAATTGTGTTTGTCTCCAATTGTAACTTGGATAACAATCTGACCACATTTGATTAGTGATCAATGCAGAAACGAAGGAAACATATTGATTTGACTGTTTGTGTGTGCCACTTATTTTTCTTGTTATTTCATCATAAGTCAACATGGCGCAGTTAAATAGAGCTGAAAAAAGGACAAGCAACAAACAAAAAAAAAGAAAAGCAAGGGCATGCTGTTTCATTTAAACAGTAGAGCAGACTTTACCTGCTGATAGTAGATATAGGCCAAGACTCCAGCCAGGATCTCCAGCAGAAAAATGCACAGCAGTAGGACGAAATACTGAAAGAGTGCACAAAAAGAAAAATAATGTAAAGAAACAAAAAGGCACAAAACCGGACAGACACACTAATGTTCATGTAACAACATTGCTTTGAAGGCTTCCTCTGAGCTTGGGTATCCTCACTTATCATTTCTAACTGCACCACATTGTCATGCAGTGCCATTATCAGACCAGTACAGTGAATTACTCCAGACTGGGTTCACTTGACAATGGAGATGTGGACTTTTATGTTAAAACCTTTAAGGACTTTTGAGGTCTTCCACTGTTTGTTTTGTGTTTTGGATTCCCTCCACCAACACCCACTCCACCCCTGTCTCCCCAGAACCTGCCCCTCCTCGATAACATCCTTGTGTCTGTAACAACCGTCCACTTCAGGAAGTACATAACCTCATATCTAAATTCACTACCCGTTTTATCAGCTCCACTTAGTTGTAGTTCTACAATTACGGACTGTAAACTCTGGCTTTAATGCTGTTTTTTAAAGGGGACATAGAATGGAAACATGTCAAAACTACATAGACTCAAAACTCTAATTCTACATTACAGCTCTTGAAAATTCTAAATTATTATCAGAATCTGAAGAACCAGCATTGGAAGATTTGCAATCCCAGCCAGTCATAATGCTGTTGTACTGCGATGCTGTTCATTGTTTACCCACCAGTAACATCACATGGTATCGTTGAGGAATTTTCATATCAAGCTCGGGTTTTTACGTCAATTTAATAAAAAGGGAATTTCATTCTAAGCTATGTTTATGTATTCTCAGTATCTAAAACATTGTGAAATCACCAGGGGCGTCCATAAGTGGTGCTTAGCCTTTAAATAAGCCTGTTTTCAGCATGTTTATAGCTTTTAATGAGCGAATTTACTTTAAGGTTGATGTTTCATAAGTAAGGCTGTGTTACTGCAAACACATACTTTCACTCAATTAATTTTAGTGGTTCAGTAACCGGCACACTGCTTCAAGTCTTCACTGGTCTAAACCAGAGGACTGTACACAGCACTAATTCCTCTCTCCCTCTGCTAGCTGAGCTGTTTCAGGTAGGCGAATCCTCTTCGCGGAGATGGAGGAGCACATATTTGAATCTGTCTGGACCTGCCTTCTTCCACTTCCCGCCCTGCTTAACGCCAGAGGAAGGTGTGCTTATATCCTCAACCCGTGCTCGGCTTGCACACTTACAGGAAAAGCTCAGCCCACTGAAAAAGAGGCACATCCACTTTGATACAATGCTGTGGTGTCACAATGTGATCCATTATTCGACACAGCAGGAAAAAGTGTCTGAACATGCGCCTTGTCATCATATTTTAATCTGTATATCTTAACATGTGCATTGCGCATGCAGCTTACATGTGTGTAACAAATCACACATTTTCAGATTTGATCCAATTTTCCAAGTCTCAATTAGATTTTTAACATTGTAACATTTACATATCATCACTGTCCAATGAAAAACATTTATCTCCAAAATGGCAGCTTTACAGGAGAGGCCAAAAACTGTCTTCACTTTCAATTCAAGTCAATGAAACCAGAAGTTTTTCCAAGCTATTTCAGAGCATTTCTATTGGTCCATTCATCATGAAATTTTCCCACAATGCCTTTAATTGATGTAGAAAAAAAAAAATCAACAAAAATGTACAAACATGTTTTTCATTGGACAGCGACGATATCATTAATATTAAACATGCTCTAATTCATGCTCATATTTCAGCAGGGAGTCAATAAAACAACAGTATTCACAGCAGCTATTGAGCCAATAGCTTTTGAGCCTTATAAGCACTAATCTACTAAAGCATTGGTATAGACCGTAATTGCACTTTATCTTCTGGGAACACTGGCTAAGTATTGCCCTTATACTGTATGTAGTTTTGTATTTATTCTCTTCTCTGTAGGTATTCCAGTCTTGCACAGTGTTTAATCTTCTAGGTATCAGCACTGGCACTAGTTTATGGCTAGTTTATGTGGTGTTAGAGCTCGAGTAGTTTGGACTTAAATCTGTCTGTACTAGATAGAGATTCATACCCTGACAGAACACTAAGCACTTTTGTAAGTCGCTCTGGATAAGAACGTCTGCTAAATGCTGTAAATGTAAATTTTAATACATTTTTTTCCAAAAAAAAAAAGAAAAAAAAAAAAAAACAACCTACAGATGACAAAGAAGTAGTTCAAACCCAGTTTTACCTTTGTTTTGTTTGCATTTACCAGTTGGGGGTTAAAGTTAAAACGGAGAGAATTTCATAAAAACACAACGTCCAGAACTGTAAATTCGAATTAATCGATAAAATCGATTTATCGCCTAGCTCTAACATACAGTCTTTAGTTTTGTAAAACTGTACAATAGACTGTGATTGTGATTAAGTAACATTTGGGGCGATATAACTGCAGTGTATGAGATACCCAATAGCTGTGTTTTGTATTTGGTATTTTGGGCAGCGTCTACGTAATGTGTAATATTGTAATTTGCTTTTTTCAGAAACTGATGAATAACAAAAACTGTCTGTACAATGTGTGTGCACTCATTTTATAACCCCATGTAACTATAGCCAACTTTAATTATAATAAATAAGGGCCAAAATCTCCAACAAAATACTGCCTCATAAATCACGCCAGTCAGTTGGGCATGGGCAACTTAAGCACCTCCCCCTATCTTCCCATTTTACTATGACAAGATGGTTTCAATCAACGAGGAAAAAACTGAGCAGCACATTAGTGATTCTTCAACATTTCGCTATATTGTTTTAATTTTTAAATATGTAGTGAATTTTTTACACCCTTACTACAGAGTCAAGATTTTATATAGACTGTAAGCTTTTGAATACACTTAAAGCTAATTTGATGAAAGGCACACTAAATTACAGAAAATGTTACTGGGTAATACTGAAGTTTCTTATGTTTGATAAACCTTAATACATTAAGAAACATAAATAAATGCATAAAAAAAAAGAAATAACAATTCTGAAAAATTAAAAAAAAGAAAAAAACCTGCATGCACTGCTCAGCACTAAATCTAGTTATGCAGGACTAACTATGCTCTCTTTGTAATGAAACATGTAGCTGGTTAGTGTTCTTTTAGTATTAACATATAGTCATACCAATTATCACAAAGATGCAAGCAAAACAACCACATTTAAAACCTCTACATACTCAGCAAACGCTGGTACACATATGTAAGCAGAAGCAAAATACTAGCCACACAGTACATGTTTCTGCACTAAGGTTATCCACTCTTTCCCATTCATCTGCAGATCCACACAGTGCCCACCCCTTTCTCATCAGCCCATCCAATTCTGCCCACTTTTTCAGCATGACATACAAATATGTAGCAGTCTCTGCACAAACACAAAGGCCCCTTGTGCTGTGAACTGTTCAATTTCACTGAGGGAGTTCAAAATGAATACACTCCTTCCTTCCTCCATCAGGTGTTCTATTTTTCAGAAACACAGTAGGATGGTGAATTAGGAGGGCCTTTACATAAAAACTCCTGCAAGAAGACAGGGAGGTCATTTCCATCAGAGTGTGTGTGAATCTTTTGGAAGTGGCAATTACAACCATGAAAGCAGTTAGAGGGGAAACACTGGCTATTATGGCCATTAAGTGCTGTTAAAGCCCAAAACAAGCATGTAATATATTTCTAGTTTTACTCATTATGTTGTCTCATTACAAGAGCCAGCATGCATAACACAACACAACTGCATCATACAGCCATTGGGACCCTGAGAGCTCAATGCGTTTGGTCAAATATGAAAGCTGTTTTCGAACCCGGTAGAGGACTGAACCTCAGGTCCTCCTGGAACCGGTGGCCTTACTTTCCCCCCATTAAAGTATTTGGCAAAGACAATAAGCGGTATACATAACTAGAGTAAACAACAGAGAAGTACTACAACCTCCATGGGGTGCTCAGAATACATGGTTAAGTTGCCAGTGTAATAATAAGATAAAGAGAGTGTAGCCCAGCAATAGTAGTGAAAGTCTAACTGGACTGGGTAGTAAGATAGTGTGAATTACCAAATTACCCATTAAAAAAATAAAATAAAATAAAAAGTCAATGCTTACAAATATTTTAAACAATTTCATTGTTTTTGTTTGTTTCTGGTCAGCATTAACATGCTTTCTGTAAAATTAAAGCTGTCGTAAAGACCTTTGAATTAACATCCAAATGGGCAGTATTTGAATATCAAAGTTTATTTTGATAGTTGACATGTTTCGCTTAAAGGTGCACTGAACATAGGAGAAGCCTTCAAACCAGTCTATAGTTTAAGACTTAGTATTCACTGTTAGATAAGACTCCAGGTGTATAACCAGTTATATGAATAGTTCAGTACTACAAACTGGATTCATAGTCTAAATCTGAGGATCCCTAGAATAGAGCATTCATGTTTCAGTAGTCAACAATAATCCATCCATCCATCCATCCATACAGCTTCAAGAACATTGCTAGGAGTTTTCCTTTTAAATCACTATATGAGTAGATCGTCGAGTGTGCGTACTTAATGTAAGTGCATATTTCTTTATCTCACCACTCTCAGAAGTCGTCTCTGCTCCTTGAAAGTGGCACAGCAGCCCAGAACTCCTGTAATCATGACGATGACCCCTGCCACAATGAGGATGTAGGCAGACACAGCATAGATCCTGGAGGAGAGCAGGCTGATGTAGTCACTCTTTGCTGCTACTGTCCATATCCCTACAGCCATCACAGCACCTCCTGCCAGCTGAGAAAAGAGGCAAAAGAAAGAGTTTAATTGGGAACTGAAATATGGTTATACTGGTTAACACTTAATAGGCAGGGCTAAACCGTTTGGGGCTTTATAGGCAGATTCCAATGTCTGGAATAAACCTGATGGAGGAGGTTATATGAATATCCAAAACTAGTATTACTGGCATAGTGAAATGTGATTTTTAAAGTGAAGGTCCAGGTCCTGAACCACAGGGTATAAAAGAACAATTCATTGCATCAATGACAACATTATGGGACAAAACAGAAACTATTATAATACATAATAACATATTTAAATGTAAAAAAAATTGAATATGTGCCCATATAGTTGAAAGGGATGTCCACCTCAGTAGAGTTAAATATAACTACACATATAATGTCACACAAGTGTTAAAGTAGATTAAACAAATGAGAAAAATATCGCTCTTGGTCATTTATTTATTAAGGATATTACATATCAGTAAGTGGCAAAAAAGGGTGAAACTTTACTTTCAGTATCTGGTGGGACCCACTTGTGCAGCACTAACTGCAACTTAATGTTTCCAGTGTCCATTAGCTCATCAAATAAGCTTAGGTGAATATTTAGTCAATTCCTCCATACAGAACAGTTCTAACTCTGGGATATAAGTGGGTTTCCTCACATGAATTTGCTTCAGGTCCTCCAATAACATTTCTATAGAATATGATACATGTGACCCATGTGATCTATAGCAAACTGCACATGGACAGCAGTGTTCTTCTTGGGACAGTTTCTATTTGTAACACTGCTATGCACCCTTATTGCTGTTAAGGTTTTCCTGAGGATTTAGTTGCTTAGAGGTTTCTTTGTGACCTTGCAGACAATTGCATGCCTGCTGTTGGAGTGATCTTTTTTGGTGAACCACTCCCAGAAGGGTAACAATGGCTTTGAACTTCTTCCAATTGTACACAATCTATCTGTCTGTGGATTGAGTTCAAACTCAAGAGATGGTTTGGTAACCCATTCCAACTCAATGAGCATCAAAAATGTTTTGAGGTCTTCAGAAATCTCCTTTGCTGACATCATGATACACTTCTACAAACATGTTGTGAGGTTAAACATTAATACCAAAGGTTCAGATACTTTGCCACTCACAGATACGTAATATTGGATCTTTTTTTCTTAATAATCAAATGGATGACTATAATATTTGTGTCTCATTTGTGTATTTGGTTCTCCCGTTCTACATTTAAGACTGAAAATCTGACCATGTTTTAATTCAGAAACTCCACACTGACTCACCCAGAACAGGAAGTTAAAAGTGAACAGAAGGTATTTCAGGCAAACAGTCCCACAGGTTGCCTTCTTTTCTTCGTATGCCCCCATTCTAAGAGTGAAAGAGAGGATGGAGGGTGTTAGTTACAACACAACAGAAACCAGAGCCAACTGCTATAACCAGTTTCTTCTTCAATGAAGGAAATAAACAATTAATAATTTATATGTTTGATATTCAACCACAGACATTTATATTCCAGTAAAGATTATTGATAACATGCCTTTGAGGTTTGACTTTTTGCACCATTACAATACTTAAAGGCAACTAGTCATCATTTTGTCTGCTCCATGAAACATGTTAATGCTCAGAAGTACACAGATAAGTTTCTTTAATATATTTACATTGTACTAAAATACATTCATTTTCAATGGGCGTATATGCGGCTGAAACAGAAAGCCTAGCACATCCCAAATTTATAAACATTAAAATTTTAATATAACATTATAGTCATTATGGTTTTAAGAAGAATGGGGTTTTTGTGATGTGAGCTAGTGCACTATAGACCCCTGTGGTGGGCCTAAGCTTTTGCCCTTAATGGCATTTTTTCCCTTACTTTTACTTTTATACTTTAAGTAGTTTTGAAAGCAGTACTTTTACTAGAGTAAAAGGCCTTAGTTGATACTTCAACTTCTACAGAAATATTTTTAAAATCTAGTATCTATACTTCTACCTGAGTAATGAATGTGAATACTTTTGACACCTTTGTCTAAATGACCATATTTACCAAATTTTTAGATTTGATATGTCCTGTACCTAAAGATGCTTAACGGAATAAAGTCTGGGGACGCAAGCAATTCCACTGTTTCTTACTGGATATCAAGTGATCAATTTACAAAACTACAAAATCGTTTTTTTCTGAACTGTGCTGTTAGTGTGTTCACCAAAATTGAGCACACATTGTTATCACTGCTTTTCTGTTTCAAAGCTCAGGACAAGACTGGAAGAAAACATTGACATGCTATGTGCAAATACATTGGGGCTGTGAATACACAGCCTGATGAGAGTTGTGATAATTTTGAGATCTTTTTGAGGTTTTGATCAAAAATGTATTTTTAAAATCCATTCAAGGCAGAGAGATACATGCAGACTGTTGAGGCTAAATAAAAATCTAAATATGTAAACATTTTTACTGACCATTTTACATATTCATAATAGTAAAATGGATGATAATAAGCTTATATTTGCAATAGAGATGCTGTCATCCACATTTAACCACTCAAAATAACCAGCATCTCTATGATTGAATTAGGCAGAAACGTTGAAGAGTGCTGGAATTAGTCTTTACAACCTAAAGCCATGAACGCAGGATCATCTACCTTACCTCTGCCTGTCCTGCCCACTCAAGTCCAGACTCGCTACTAACAGAGAATTCTCTTTTTAAATCCTCTTAACGACCTGCATTGTTGCTCCACTCTCAGACCCTCTAAGCAGTCTGTGGTGGGAAGAGCTTATCATCAATGTTTGGGGACTGTTCCTTCTCTGGAACTAATTCTGACTGTCATTCCTCAAAACCAAAGAAGTGAACATACTTCTGATAAAGCACAGAGCCAACGTTTTAGTACCGGAAGACAGAAGTAAATAAAAACCAGATAAAAGGCATGATAATGTGTGAAGTTTATACTAGTTCTGTCTACATAATCAGTCAAATAGGACCACTTAACAGATAAACGTTGTATGTAATACTTAGAGCATGTTCTCATACTTTACTCACTGATGAATAAGCAACTTATTTGCCAAATTATGACAATAAAGGATATGATATAATACATACACTCACTGTGTATGTCATTAGTACCAACCCCTTGTTTCCAGTCACTGTTTTTTATCAGCTCATCTTTCTATACAGCACTTTGTACCTCTACAATTACAGGCTGTGGTCCATCTGTTTCTCTGCATAATTCATTAGCTGCTTTCCTCTTTTTTTTCTTCTTCAGTCTGGCACGAGTGGAACAGACTCTGCAGTGCTGCTGGAGTTTTTAAACACTGTGTCCACTCACTGTCCACTCTGTTAAGACACACTTGCGGTGTTGGTTGTTGATTTACAGTGAGACAGTAGCTCATGTGTTGTTGGTCAATCTCTTTTTCTTTATCAGTGGTCATTGGCTGAATGTTATTGGTTAGCAGACTATTCTCAGTTCAGGAGTGACACTGAGACACTTAAAAGCTCTGATCACTTAAAAGATCTGATCCACTCATACCAGCACAGCACAGACTAACTCACCACCACCACGTCACTGTCGCTCCAGTGCTGAGCATGATGCACGACACAGATAACACCTGCTCTGTGGTGGTCCTGTGGGGGCCCTCACCATTAAAGAAAGGGTAAAAAGTATATAGAGAATCAGATAGACTACAGTCTGTAATTGCAGAACTACAAAGTGCTCGTATATGGTAAGTGGAGCTGATAAAAATCAGACCAGTACTATATATACACAAGAAGATTCCTAATGAACTGTATATCTTATATTTTAAATAAGATTATGTTTACAAAGAGTAAGACGTTTACTAGATTAAGCTAATCAACAGAAATAATATTTAAAAATAATCTTCAGGTAGGAATGATACATGATACTGACACAGTAACAATTTATAAGAACCAGCAAAACGTACTACTAATTAATGAACTGGTTCTAGGCCACTGACTTTAAACACAAGTTTAGCCTGGTCGGTACAAAATACAACTTTATTTCCAGCTGCTAGTTTTATTATTTTACCTACTCACTGATGTACAAGTGTACAATCCTTTTATAGATTACTGCTCAGTTTAACATGGATGAGAGGGTACAGCAGACTGGTAAAAAGACTGTAGAAATAAGTGAGACTAAACATGCCTCATACTTTAATCAGCTACACAACACTGTTGCTACAACAATGCAGAATAGCAGCTGAGCCAATCATCTCTTTTCCAGACAGTGTGATGAATCCTCATTAACAAAGGTGATGGTGAATATAAGGAGGGTCTGTCTACAGCACATACTGATTAAATGGTGGTGATAAGAGACCAGGCATCTCTGAGCATCATCACCTATGTGTCAGAGTAAAGTCCAGCCCTTTTAGTGTGTCTGTCAATTCAACGCAAACAAAAGCTCCATTCACATCTATGTAACTGTTGTGTTTTCAGACAGTAGCAGTCAACACTGACAGCTTTACTACTTCATCTGTGAAATTAGGACATTCTGTATCCACAAACCTTTCACAGACACCAGCCTTGTGATTTTACAGTAGAGGCCAAAAACATCCTGTACTTTCAATTTAGTTAATGCATGTTTTATTTGTGGTGATTTTGGAGCATTTCTATTGGTCCATTCATCAGAAAACATTCACGGGACATAAAGAGCAGCGGTCATGCTCAAATGATATAGAAAAATGAAAATCAACAAAAATGGAGATACACATTTTTATTTGGACAGTGATGATACAGAGCTGGCTTCCACAAGCCCAATGATCTGTATGTCAAACTAATTACAACATCAGTTACCATCAATGTTCAGGCTGGAAAAAAAAGCATGTTAAAGCAAACCTCAGAGAACATCTACAGAAACCGAGATCAGCACTTAGTCATACAGGAAGAAACTATACAGTAATGTATTTAGTCTAGACCAGGTAGTAGGCGGCTATAAATGCATTTAGAGATGGGAGAAAATAGTGTCATTCTCACAAAACATCACTTAATAGGTCGGGAGCTCTATATGGTGCAGGAAAAAGACAGTTCTATTAGAAAGGGTTTTGTTTTACTGCAATCTATCCATATATTTCTTCTCCATTCCTAGCCTAAACGAGAGTCTGCATTGCCTTTAACTGTTAAATGCAGTAATGCATGAGTCAGAGTTTTCTGGAGCTGACTCAAGACTCTAAACTACTGCCGCAGGTATCAGTTTTTTACTCTTAATTTCAACCAAGGCAAACCGAGAGTTGACACAGGACACAGCAGAGATTAAACCATCCTAAATCAATTTGTCAGCACTACATGTTACAGCATATCATAACTGTAAGTGACGTACTGCCATTTTCAAACTCTCTCAGCATTGTCCCATATCATTTTTTATTGTTATATTGGCTCTGAATTCGTTTCTTAATGTACTTTTCTATTTCACCTTATGTAACTGCAGCATCATTTAAGGTATAACAAAATTTGAATAAGAATCTGGAGCGAAAATGAGGGGAATCAGCAAAACTGGGAATGAACCAAAAGATTGTTCGCTAAATTCAAAGGTAATTGAACACAACAGTAAAATATAAATTCTTGTGGTCAATGTGATTTTTTTCCATGCTTATCTGCTCCAAGTGCCTCTGCCTAAACTTGCCTTGAATTTCCAAATTACAAGGAAAGCTAGGTTTGTTATGGTGAGCTTACACTGTCTAAACCCCTTTTGTTTGCAGTAGACAAATACTGACAGAAACTGTACAGTTACACAGAATATAAGCAGTAAATTGAAGATGCTAGATATTTACAGAGGTAGCCAATACAGTGTACAACTGTATAACCATAAAATACAGAAAACCTGACACAAAACAGCATTTCTATTCTTCCTATTCACAATCAGGCAACAGCTCTCATTTTAGATTATTTGGGGCCACTGAACACTAATGCTGCCACTCAGTTAGTCTTTCTGCTAATCAGTGGTCAGTAATTGCAGTGGCTCCCACCAACTATGACATCACGTGAATACCTTCTATTCTGGGGAAAACTGAACTTGTGGCGTTTCGTTCACCACAACAATCTGCACAATGCTGGTGTTCACAGAGGCAGAATCTGTTGTGGATCATGTGGACTATTCAGCTCGCAGCAGTCCATCTTCTGTGAACATGTGCACATACACACCTCAAGATTCAACTTATAATATATATAATAAAATATTGATAGTACCAGTACAGTGTTGCCTTTAATTGACCCCCAACACTCTAATACACTTTAGTCCAACAACAGAACACAGTTTAAACAAAACTGGAAAACAAGAATTTGGGAAAATGTTGGAAAATGTTACTGAAAATCAATTAAAGTCAACTTAATAGTTCATGTTCATTACAGTTCAACCAGACTTCGTTGTTTACATATCCCAAAAAGGAGAAAACATTAAGTCTGAGTCATTTTATTATTTTTTTCCAGCTTGGAATCCAGGATTAGTGGTGTTTCATAGTGGGAACACATCTAACGCTACCATAAACTGTAATATGAGTAATCCCTGACTCGCCTCTACTCGTACAGGGTCTTGTTCAGGACAAGTGCAGGTTCATCTATCTATCTATCTATCTATCTATCTCTCTCTCTCTCTCTCTCTCTCTCTCTCTCTCTCTCTCTACTAAGAAAAAGTAAAGCTATATCGTGGTTTTAATTAGTAGCTGCTTCTAACACACACTGAGCAGACACAGTCATTTAATTGGATATCGGGCTGTAGTTCACCATCAAAAGTGCCAAAAACGAGAAGCTAAATATCAAATAATATGATAAACACAGCAGCATTTAGTAGACACGGTGTTTGTAGATGTCCGTGGAGCTGTATTTGACATAAACAAGTCAACAGTACGAGTAACATTTATCCGGTGAGCTTCTTGTTTCTGAGCAACTGATTGTTTTGTTTAGGGAGTTATGAGGTGGGTTAGCAGGTGGCTAACGCTAGCTAACTAACTTACCTCAGTCGCTAAGTTGTTCGTATTCCTGGTCAATAGAAACCCAAATATGAAGATTAAGACAGAAAATAAAACACTGACCAGCCGGTCTGGACATGTTTTTGGGCGTAAACATGAAAAAAGACCAGGCTGAAGTTAGTTAGCTTCTTATTTGAATTCTCCGTTCCACCTTAAATGGTGCAGCAGTTACATTCTGGCGCCTCATGTAACTGCTGCACCATTTAAGGTGGAACGGGGAATTGGAAAAAGAAGCTAACTTCAGAAAGCAAGCAGGTGATTTGTTTTTCTTTTAGTAAACTGATAAGTCTAAGTTTTATAGTAACCACAGCCGGTCAGCGTGGAAAACTTGGAAACCCTTCATTTTCTCGCGTTATTAAAAGGTTACAACCCGCATGTTTCACTGTATGTTCACTTGGAAAGCAGTTAGCTGTAGCTTTAGCAGAGCAGAGCGGTTTCAGGCGCTGGTGGTCTTACCTGCCTGCAGCTGGAGCGCCGAAGCTTCTGGACCAGGAACCGTTCAAGGATCTTCTTATAGTTACGACCTATCTATAACCTGACGCTCCTGAAAGTCCAAGAAAGGTATTAGTGAACTGTCGTCATGCCCGTATACATGCGAGTCTAAACAACAGGCAGCTCGCTCGCTTCCTGTGTGCTGCTCCAGGTGGCCAACTCATTGAACCCCACCCTGATGCTCAACAGGGTGGGGGTCAGATAGAAAAATTACAGTCTACCAACTTCTGCCACGGTTTTCCTTTTAAAGACGTTGGGGTGTAAACAGAGTTTGAAATTACTGATTTGTAGAGAAACGTACAGATTTCTTTACAGGGGTGGTGATGGTAACCAGGGGTCGCCACCATAATATAGCCATTTTATTAATTATCCAAAACCACCATTGGTCCTACATGTGTTTTTTGGGTTTTATGTTTATAATGGTGTTGATTAAAAAAGTTACTTTGGGTACAGTGACCAGATTTCTGAAATGAAATCCAGAGATGATTTCTGTAAACATTGTAATTAAACTTTCCAATGTATATATATATATATATATATATATATATATATATATATATATATATATATATATATAAATGAAGAGGCACCTCCAGTGTAATCTGTTTTAAGGTAACTGTACTGTAATAAACTTTGGTCAACTAATAAAAAAGTAAGTTTGTAAAGTAGTGGCTTAGGCAGGGATGAAGCAGGGATACATTTACCACCAAGGACTTGGTGGTTAAATGAGTCCAGATATTGGAGCAACAAGAAGAGACCCCTGGCTATAACCCAATAGCCAGACCCTAAACATGCCCCTAGACTAGCTCCAGTTCTGGAGAGACAGACACGACTACCAAAAGTCATAAATGGATGGTCAAGTCTGCTTCATTGGTTGAGTTTATAAGTGATGCATTTTAAAAAATGATGCACTATTAGATGCTGTGGAAGCCTATGTTCAAGCAGATTGTATGCCTCCTTAACATCTGGTAGCATGATTCAAGTCCTGTAACCCACTCCTGTGTTTGAACCTTGGGTTTGTGATGAGGTTGTGGACTTGACACTTGCTAGCTTCTGGTTGAGTTTACTCAGCAGTATTCTCTAAAACTGTAGACCAGCAAAGGATAGAAGTTAGTACATAGCATGGCACCGTCTGCTGGCCAAGACAAGCAATGTTAGGTATCTGAACATACGCTGTGTTGCAGGTCTTTCTTTGTGTTTTTAATCCACTGTAAAAAAAAATAAATAAATTTCCAGAGACAACTTTACTAAAGTTGTCACCAAAAACAGGGACATCTGGTCACCATTTGGGAATTGTCCTGCCATGTATCAGACAGATCTTTAGACTTTAGGCCTAAATCTCATCTCAAAACATCATTAAATAATGTCACGGGCATCAGGCAGCGTATTAAGCATTTCATGTAATAACTAGCAATGAAGTAGCATTCAGGGGTGTAAAACATATTGGAGGTCTGGGCCCACTACTGTAGAACAGCAGTTTAAATCTGACCACTCTCTGTGACTTTGCCTAACAGAGAGTGCGCATTGATGTTACTTTTTTGCCGGAATATGTTCCCTCAGTCAGACTGAGTCACAAAACCTTCTTCAACAAGGCTACATTTATTGGTTGGTTTGACTCAACACTGAAATATTATTTATTGTGGACACCGTCAGTCGATCTGTACCTTGAGCCCTTCGAGCTTCAAGTACAGCTTGGCTTGACCCACCATCCCTCAAGATGCATGGAAACCAAGCGACAAGACTCTTTTCTGTCCCGGTACTCAGATGGTGGAATGAACTCTATTGGCTATCCAAACAGCAGACTCTCACACGGTCTTCAAACGCAGACTGAGGCCCACCAGCTCTGTACTGTATTATTGAAGTGAATCATATTGCACTTATCCAGCTGCACGTAACTCTCATCTTCTAGGTAGGAACACTGGCTGGGTATTAGTAGGTATTGTACTGTATCTAACCTTGTATGTTGTTGTCTTCTTTCTAGGTATCAGTGCTGGCCCTTGTTTCTGGCAGTGTTTGAGCTTAAGGGTAGTTTGAACTTAAACCTGTTTGTACTAGCTAAAGATACATACTCTGACCGTCCACTTCTGTAAGTCGTTCTGGATGCCATAGATGTAATTCTTTAATGTTTCTCTGTTCCAAATTGAACTTGTATCCAGCTAACTGTCTTGGCTTGCTTTATAGATTTCCGTCTAATAAGAACAAACTGGGTTTGTTTCGGTGAGCTAACACTAAAACAGTGCCATTTGTTTGTAAGGTACAAAAACAGTTGCACAGAATATAAATATAAATATATAATATACAATATATATATATTTCATTTCAGGTTGATTTTAAGGTTGAATCTAGAATACTTGACACAAAAATGGCAACTGCAAATCCACATTTTGGTTCCTGAATTACAGATGTTTCTGCAAACTGCAGTGATCCATATGAAGCTGAAGTCAACCTCACAGTCCACCTTAAATGGAGCAGCAGTTACAGTCAGATCTGAGGCACATAAAGCTGTGCCATTTAAAGTGTAACTGAAAATCTGAACTAAAAAAAACCCTGGTGTATAGGAAGCTGACTGCAGTCTTGTGGGACCCATTTGCTTTTCTCTTTATCATTTGGCAGTCTGCAAAACAAAGATTTAGGGGGGTTAGGGGGGGGTTGGCTAGTGCAAAGTTCGTTAATTTGTTTACTTGTCTTGTAAGTGCTGTAGTGGAAAAATGGGGGCCTGTGTTTTAGTCACCCTACCACAGGAACAGAACCTCTGCCTTGGGTGACCACAGCATTTTACCCCTGTATCACCGAGGGGTAGGAGAGTAGGCAGTCTGAATGCCTCAAAAGGAAACACCAGAATATGGTGTGTTTAAACAAATGGACTAATATAACCCCCCCTAGGAAATAAAGCCCAAACTGAAAACCCTATTTAAACTTAACTTGTCTCATTTATAACCGGTCTCTTATTTTCTTTTTTAGTCTCTCTTTTATATTTTCGGTTCTTTTTTTACTTTTCTCTGTTTCAGTCTTTCTTTTTTGTTTCCTATAGATTATCATTTCTTTCTTCTTGTTTTACTGATGTTCTCTTTTTTGTTTCATTGTCTTTTTCTAAATACCCAGCACTTACTGACCATCCCTCTACAAAGGTATGATACAGACTGGACTTTGAGACTGACTTATGTAGGAGTCTGCACAGGTGTGCCCAGTCAGCACTGATTGCCACTAAGGAGCCTGGGAATTGGAGTTCTTTCTTCTTTTCCGACCAAGCTCCCCTATGTGCCGCCTGAGCCCTCTGCTGGTGGCTGGCAGGGCAGCCTGAGCCGTGACAGTTTGCACAGTCAATCTTACAACTCATGTCTCCCATTTTAGCTGTGCCCCTCAGTAGGTGTATAGGCAGTGACTCCCAACAACCGTGATGCCATGGCTTCCCCTTAATTCTTAACAGTTTAATTGTGTGTGTTTTATCTTTATTATACTTTTTGGCATTTTCACAATGCACATCACACTATTTAGTTGAGAACAGCTACAATGCACTGGCAAAACAGTAGCGCTGAGACAAGCTATTAAACACTTTTTTAAAAAATAGCCTTTTGCTGCTGGCATCATCTAATACACATAAATTATAAAATAATCTAAAAGTATTTTTAATTGGGAATATATATATATATATATATATATATATATATATATATATATATATATATATATATATATATATATATATATACATGGGAGGTAAATGCTCTGAATTTAGTAGCCATAATAACTATGTCGTTCGAATTGATTCCGACTATAGACTGAGGTGTTTATATGCACATGCTACTCAACAACCTGATGAAAATCAGAAAATCTCAGTTAACAATGTTATAATCTTACATTAAGATGCACAGATTATTTACAGGGTTAGCCACCTCGTTCAGTTGGATAGAAATTGTATTCAAATTGGCCACAATCTGACTACTCTATTGCGTCTGAGGTGTATATAAATGTACTGTAAATTGGATTAATGACAGATTATCAGATTGCAGTTCTGTTGTTGCCTGTGCCAGTGATTTCACCTATAAAAAAAGATATGACAGTTTCTAACAGATCTATTTTTAATTTGTTGTGAATAAATATGGAACAGTTGTTAATAATTGTATAACATCGCTATCCAAAGAAAAACAAACATCTCCAATAAAGCAATTTTACAGGAGACGCCAAAAACATTCTGTAGTTTCAGTGTACGTTTAAAGTAGAGGTTTTATTGCAAGTGATTATGGAGCATGCCTATTGGTGCATTCATCATCATAAAACTTTCACAGGATATAAAGATCCGCTGTCACGTTCATATCGTCACAACCTTACGTCAATACCTGAACACCTGAACAGAAAACAGCAATCCAAAAACAACATCCACTCAATCGCTAGAAACATTTAAATCATTAAAACATGGAGATACATGTTTTTCTTTAGGCTGCGTTAAAAATTAACATAGCTCTAAGAGAGCCTCAGGATCCAGGCACCATCATATGTCTGTAAAAAGAAACTTACTGCAACAGGAAAGAAAGTCATCAGAATAAAAAATAGTATAGGCCTTTAAAGTTAAAAGGATATGCTTGTCGCCAGGGCAACACCATGCAGTAAAGGGTTAAAAATAAGCGAGAGAGGGGAAAAACACATAACTACTACTATTCAGTTTGTGTAGTAACTGTACACCGGATGTTTACTGGTTGTTTGTCAATAACTGGTCTAAATCTAAATCTGATTGACTGTTTTTTTTTTTATTTCCCTTTAGCACCTGATCACATTACTTTTTGAATCAGCCCATTTCTTTGATAGTGAAATGGATTTGTTCCAGGTGAGTTCTCTTACTGTTTTAGGCCAATCACATCATTATGTTCTCCATAATGCTCAGTATCTACTGCCTGAAGTCTTTCCTCAATTTGTTATCAGCACACCAGAGTTTGAATCTGAAACTCCAGCTGAACCTGTAAACACTAACTGTTGTTTTCTACCTGTTCAAGGGCAAAAAAAAGTTTTCTTTGAAGGCTTTTTCCCTGCGGTGGTTCAAGCTAGACTTTGTGAAAAAGTCAAAGCAAGCAGTTTTTCATGTTTTTGGCTTCAGTGATGAATTTGTACGTTTCAGTTGATGAGGACTGTAAATAATACTGGTTTGTTTTCACAAAAAAAGTTTGGTAAAGGTTAAATAAACACACTGACATATATACAACCACTACTTACTGTATTAATACTTTTTAAATAATAAAAAATGAAGCAAACAAAGGCTTCCTGTCTGGAAAAATATCGTTTAAAATATAATCATTTCCCCAGGTGCCTAAAACATTTGCACAGTACTGTAAGTTTATTCTAGAAGACCCCAAAAATAAAACCGTAAACACCGTAAAAACATTTTAACATATTTACTCTTTACTAAGTGATATTTTTCCTTGTTTTGTTTTGTTTACAGCTTTCATCGTGCATTGGTCCTGAAACCACTTCTCAGGGCCCCTAGAGGTTTCCTGTTAGCTCCCATCACACCTGAACTGAGTTTGGAACATTGAACACCTAGTACAGTGCATCCAGAAAATATTCTCAGCACTTCACTTTTTCCACATTTTATGTTACAGCCTTATTCCAAAATGGATTAAATTCATATGTTCCCTCAAATTCTACACACAATACCCCAAAATGACGGTAAAAAAAAGTAAAAAAAGTTTGTTAGAATTTTTTCGCAAATTTACAAATAATTTTTTTTTTTGTTGAAGCACCTTTGGCAGCAATTACAGCCTCAAGTCTTTTTGAGTATCAAGAACATTCACTTAAAGTTCTCTTGAAGCCACTCCCTTGATTTCTTGGCTGTGTGCTTAGAGTTGTTGTCCTGTTGGAAGAACCTTCGACCCAGTCCGAGGTCCAGAGCACTCTGTAGGTTTTTTTTAAGGATGTCTCTGTACATTGCTGTATTCATCTTTCCCTGACTAGCCTCTCCCTAGGAACTAGGGTGGAGTGTGTATGGACGGTCACAAATTGGGATTTGTATGAATCCAAGAAACTCTGTCAGGAACTTCACACGAAAGAGTGGTGATTTAGCTCGAATCGGTTCAGCAACCTTTTTTGTTGGTACATTCTGTTTAAATTAGGCGACAATAATAATAATAATAGGTTGCACTTATATAGCGCCTTTCACAAACACAAGGACGCTGAAAAAAATTTGAACCACGTACCACAGTTACTTGAAAAGTAAATGATTAATGAAGTCTGTTTTATTGTCAATGATTTATTATGTGAACTTTACTCTCATGCCATCCGGGTACAGTGATGTTTGATTCCTTAGGAGTGGTGAGATGGTTTTTGACACTGATTCCTTCATTATTCATACGGACACTTGGCTGACGTGGAAGGTGATTGATTCTGTTGTCGGTGGCATCGCAATAGAAACTCTATTTGTCCTTTGGCTGTTGAACAAAATCAGGTAAAACTGCTTTTAATCGTTACTGGTAGTCATTCATCTAAACTGCATGTCAGCACAAGTTTTTTTTTTTTACTTTAGCATAACTCAGTCGTTGAGACAAAGTGGTGCCTTATAGCCAGCTAATATAGTAGCTTCTTCAAACTTCTGCCCATTATGTAGTTCATACTGGGCGGTCTGCATGATCTTCATCTGCCGATATGTATAATTCAGTCATTAAATCATTTATAGTGGTAAAAAGCTTGTTTGCAAAGAAACTTACAGATTTCTGTATGTGTTCAGGTGCTGATGGGAACCAGGGGTTGGCATCTCTACACAAATATAGCCATCTTATTTACTATCCAAAACCAGTAAACCTACACATGTATTCTGGGTTTTTATATGTGAAACGATGATGATGTTAACAAAGTAGAAAAAGTCTGAACAGAAACGTTATTTGACAGCATTTTAGTGGTAACATCAGTATGTTGTCACAACCTCATAAAAAACCTTCATAAGGTCCATTATGTTGTGAACGGGAGTTGCCAACAGGTCTATATAACTGCTATATGACAATGGTTCTTAATAATGAGGTTGTAATGTAAACTACATCACCTTTTTCAATACACTAGCGCCAAATATCAATATTTTTAAGTTATTTAAGAGTCTTTAACAAAGACTCGTCTTTCAATTTGACTTACCAGAGTCACTACTTCATGACTTTATGTGGTGGCATTAATCAAATAGAGTAAACATGCGGTGAAGTAATGGCAGACAACAGAGCAAAACAAATCGGACAGGCATCGTCTTCTTTCAAGTTGAAAGTCTGGGCCCACTTCTGCTTTCACAACACAGAAGGGACAAACGAAGTAGGCAAAGACCTTGCAAACATTCATAGCCACCTTGTTTGTCATCGTCTTGTTCTGCTTGTAAAAACAACTAACGTTGCCACAACTCAAAGTCAGACTTCAATTAGTACAGTTTTTAAAGCAAACTTCAAACGCTAAAACCAAGTTATGACATAGCGAGCCAAAAATATTTAAAAAGGCTGTTTCAGTGTTGTATGCAGAGACGAGAGCAAAGATGGAGGATACACTACAGTCTGCTATTAGTGTTGCACTCACCTGTGAGTCAGAAATGCACACTTGCGTCCTTTAAAATCTATAAATAATAATAAGTATAAATGAATAATACAGTTATTTGTGAATATAATAATTATGTTGTTATAGTACATATTTACATGCAGTTGAGGAATCAGATAATAGGAAAATCTTGGGTCTACAGTAACTTGAGTCAGGCAGTAACTTAATGTCGACTAAATCTCCGTCTTAATGCAGCTAATACTGTCATTTTTATTTTGTTCTACTGCAAACTGGGAAATCCCAAAAGAAACCTGAGTAAGCATGTACATGCTCTGAGAGACCGGCTTACTAAACTCCAGCTCTCTTTACTGGGTTTACTTAGATTTATAGACTTCTACCTGAGAAATCGAAGTATGCTGTTAAATGATCAGATAAATGATCAGAAATCCGATTGTTTCCCATCACCACCACTGTGAGCGATTCTTATCCATTTCATTATGTAAAATGTTTTAAAAGAGTGGGGTTTCGCTTTAAGTCATTGATTAAAATGGATAACAGGATAACATTCTGCTGCTACTACTGTTTTTATCTGCATTGTATGGTAAACTGTTCCTCTTTTATTGCAAGGTAATCGTCGAGGGAATGGCTCTATCAAAACTTTTTCCAATGACAGGAAGAAACAAGCGTTTATACGATCAACACTTTCAGATCGGAAAGTGTACACTTGGAGAGCAGGCCAGAAAAGGCTTGGACAAAATTCAGAGGGAAAAGCAAAGAGATGTAGTTTTGCAGTATGTTTGTGCTCTGTTAAACTCCGGAGGGGGAGTTCTGTCTGTGGAGATAGAAAACGAGGACTATCATTATGATACTATGAACTTAGGGGCAGATTTGGAGGAGCATTTGACCAAGTTACTGGATCCTTCCATTATTGAGGATTTCATTGAATTTACACAATACGATAATACGTTAGAACTTTTTGTTAAATCATGGTGTCCAGATGGTCAAAGAGCAAGGCTCTCTAGTCTTGACAGTGGCCTAAGAGAGAGGTCAGGAACATCCACTCCTTCCATAAGCTCTAATGCAGTTTTAGGCTTTATAACTAAGAAACACAGTTCTTTTAGGGAGCCTCCTGCAAAGAGACCAAAACTGACCCAGAAAGCTGAAAGTTTTTATAAAGATGAGAAAGCAGAGCTTGATCAAATTTTAGATTTTGGTGAAAGTGTAAATGTTGAGTTTAAAAGCTTTGAGCGTGAAGCAAATCTGGAGAAGAGGCTTAAAGAGAACCTTCCCAAATACATTTCAGCATTTGCTAACACTAAAGGGGGGTTCCTGTTTATTGGGGTTGATGACAAATCCAAGAAAGTTGTTGGCTGTGGTCAGGGAATGGACAAGTCAAAGATAGAACAGATGATCCAAGACATCTGTGAAAGAGCCAAAGCTCGGGCTGTTCATTTTTTGGACTGTGCAAGAAAAATGAACTGGTCCATAGATTCTAAGGTTTTCCAAATCATGAACAGCAGCAGTGACGTGCCTCGATTTATTATTGCGGTAAATGTCCAAGCATTTTGCTGTGCCGTGTTTGAGGCTGATCCAAAGTGCTGGCTTGTTGAGGATGGTAGAATCACGACACTAAAGCCAAGTAGCTGGCTGGAGAAAATGCAACTTTCTGATCCACGTAAGTTGAATGTCTTTTTCACCACTATTGTGGTGCTGTTATAATGTTTTTAAGTACTTTCTGGTCATTTTACAGATCATGAGTTGTTCAACCGTTTCCAGAATGTGTTAAGTCTAAAGAATTCCCCTCCTCAGTGCCGACCAGTCTATAGCACTCAAAACATTGCAAAGCTCCAGGAGAGGATGTTCCCTGGTAAGTCATTTACATTAATTTATGATTGGAATGTGAGATGAGTAAAGAGTTTGGGTGTATTTGCATAATAAACATAATAAATGTTGTATTTGTTTATTTTTGTCATAGTTCAAGGGGAAGAAATGAACATAAAGAGTGAGTCCATCCCACCAGAGCTTTTTGTGAAGTACCCTAACTTGTTAAGTCATATATCAAAGAATGGACCTGGTATTTTAATCATGTCTACAAGCTGGGCAGTTGATATAAACTTACAACGAAACGAGGCTTTCATCTGTGAAGGCCTGTTGATCACTGCTGGTAGTTACCCCACTCTGTTCTCGTGGGTTGAAAGTGGAAGTTCTGAACTCTGGCATTATGCTAGCAGAACTGCATTTTGTCTCAAGCAAAAGTTGGTCAATCTTGGAGGATATACAGGAAGACTTTGTGTGGTGCCGCGTCTGGTTGACTGTCAAACAGGAGAGCTAATCACAAATCAGACCAGTTATGGTCCTCCATACCCAGAGAGTTACATTCTGGGCCATGACAAGGACTTGGTGGCCTTACTGCAGTCCTTAGCCATAGTTGTGCTGAGCTTTACCTCACCACTAAGTGATACACTGGGCTGCGAGTTCTTCAATCTGTTAACAGAGGAGCAGTTTTCCATACTTTGTGGGTACAGTGGCATCAAACACCTGTTCATCCATGGACCTCCTGGGTCAGGAAAGACCCAGATTGCCATGGAGAAAATACGGAGGATACAAAACTCTGACAACTGCAAGGAAACAGAAATCCTGTATCTGTGTGAAAACGTGGGATTGAGAGAGTTTGTAAGGTGAGTTGCAATTGGAATTAGATACATTAATTTCAGTAAGAATGTTTTACTAAATCAGGTACATAAAAACAGTAAATGCTCCTTTTTCTTCCAGAAAACAATCCATTTGTTTATGTGAGACGAGAGCCAAATTCATGATGCCTTTAGAGGACTTCACCAGTGTTAAACACATAATTGTGGACGAAGGGCAAAACTTTAGAGTGGAGAATGGACACTGGTACAAGAAGGCCCAAAGCCTGATGCAGGGAAAGCATGGCTTCTTCTGGATCTTTTTGGACTATTTTCAGAGAAGTCACACAAGTGATGATGATCTGCCACCTCTCATGGAGCAAAACATAGTACACCTTTCTGAGGTTGTAAGAAATTCCAAAGATGTATTTGATGTTATGTCGGACATAATTGGCAAAATTGCAGACAATTCCAAGCCTGAAGAAGAAGAACATCTCAAAAGTATGAGAGAGAATATGAAGCTGAGCCATCCTTTTAGAGGACAGCATGTTACTTTCACTTTCACTGATCTCTTGTCAGTGGAGTTGGAGGTAGTCAAAATTATCAGGAAACTTTTAAAAGAAGGGCACTCTGCCAGAGATATTGCTGTTCTGTATTCAACCACAGATATACTCACTGAAAGGGGGTACAGTATTAAAAATAAAGGGTTGCCTGTACAGTTCGGGAGAGTAGAGGATGTAGATCAGGACAAGGTGGTGTTAGACACCATCCGCAGATTTTCTGGCCTAGAGAGGAACATTGTGATTGTGGTTGACCCTGTTGTCCATCCATTACAGAAAGAGATTCAACTCAACATCCTACTCAGTGCATACTCCAGAGCAAGGATCAGATTGTATGTATTACTCAGAGCAAAAAAATCCTGTGACCCTAAACCTTGCTACACAAGGAAAATGTGCCTACCAAAATACCCTTATATTAGGTAATTCAGTGAATAATAAATGACCAGATGATGTTCTGTAGCAGCTTTAAACATTCCATAGATAAAATAATAAAAAAATAATTGTCTGCATTTTTCTCTCTTATGTCAGGGTTCAGCTGTACGGGCATGTTAGATCTTTACAGGTAGGGCTGTCACCATTGTCCCATAATTGCCCAATCGCAGTTACCTAGGATAATTACAATTACCAAAGACTACAATTACTTTTTACATTTGTCAGATTTCTGCAACAAGCAGAATGTTTTGAATATACAATCTGAAGTAACAATTGTCACCTAAAATGATTGTGACAGGCCTACGACAAAGTTCTCCCCTTTTGTTTTCATTTCCAAAATATATTCCTATATCCAAATGTCATATTTGCTATAATTTTACTGGCAATGTTTCCGCTATACAAAGCATTAAATAAAATATCTGTAATTCCCCAGTTCTTTCTCATTGTCTGTCTGTTATAAGTAAAATATACTCACAATATACACACAGTCCTCAGATCACCTCTGACGGTCCATGTTTTTGCTCAATTCCAACTCCCAACTTGTAGTTATGACAGAACAAACTGTGGACTGTCAGTTTGAGAACCACCAATTTAGACCTACAAACACACATGAAGCTGCACCTACAGTGCTCTGAAAAAAAAGTTTTTGCCCCCTTTTGATTTCTTCTATTGTTGTCACACTTATTACTTTCAGATCTTCAAAACTAATTTTGACATATTAAAAAAAAAAAAAGTTTTAATAATAATTTTGTATATTAAAGGAAAAGAGTTATCCAAAGTTATCTGGCTCTGTGCAAAAAAGTAGTTGCCTCCTTAGTTACCCTTAAACTTAAATAAAGTTGAAGTATACTTTATGTTGTTAGTATACTAATATCATTGTACTAGTAATACACTTGTATATGTACTACTTCAATACTTCTTGGGACTAAACATAAACTTTTGGGTTTACTGTTAGTTTAATAGTTTGTTAATTCATCTTCAAAAGAGATTATCACACAGACATACAAATTAATACACACATATTACACACTAGGAGACCATACAATATCCACACAGATAGGAATGTGGTCACTCTGGCCATGAGGTGGCAGCTCTACCCACTGTATCACCAAGCTGCATTTAAGTTGCATTTTATATACTGCTACCCCACTTTAAGTTTATTAACTTCTAGTTGAGATGTTTTAACAGAAAGTACACATGTAAGTTTTCTTTAAGTGATATAATACTTATAATTTACTGCTTGTATGCTAGTTTTGCTATTTAAAGTATATGAACATGTTTAGATTCTACTTAAAATATAACTTTACCAACTTTTATTTACTCACCAGTGGACATACATAAAAATAAACAAGAAATACTCAGACTAAGAAACATATGTGTATACTTTAAAATATTTATGAATCAAAATTTCCAAACAAATATTCTACTGTATTCCTTTATGTGCAGGGCAAGAATTCTTATTTATACTTTTTTTAGTATAAGTGTGTTCAGTATATCACTGAGCAGTACATAAAAAAGGAACTGAAAGCATACTTTTTTGTTTTTTTAAGGCTCACTTAAACTTCTTTTGTGAAAGGGACTCAATAAACCAAATCAGTTCAAATAGATATACCCAGGCATGATAAATCTAAACATCACTTAAAGAAAGTTATAGTTATAGAAGTATATCAGTGTAATAGTCATAATCTCCAAATGGAGGAAGAGTGGTGGATCTTCCTGAAAGTGGTCAACCGCTCAAGATTCTTCCAAGACCACAGTGCTGCTCATCCAGGAAGTCACAGAAGTTTAATGACTTCATCATTTAAATATGACAAAATAAGTTGCATGGCTGCAATTTTTTTTTGAAAGGCAATGTTAAATTTAAGCCACAGGGTGTCAGTGTTGTGCCACCAAAGCAACTGTAGACTAGCACATTATCATTCCACGTTCCCATTCACTTGTTAAATACAGGTTGCTGTTGTATAATGTAGACCAATCTAGTAAATCTGCACCTCATTTGGCCTTCAGACCGGTCTACTGGAAATGCTGGCCTGCCTGATTTTTACAACACATTGCAGTCATGTGATTTATGCTGTGGCCTAATACACTGGCAACCCTGTGTAAGCAGAACGTTTAAAGTAGGGTGACTAAACCGACTGTCCCCGGAAATGTCCTCGATGAATACGAATGAAAAACAGTGGAAAGTCCTAAAGAGGACCTGGCAGCAGAGCGGATAAGCAGACGTCTCACATTGTACTTGTTTTGGCCAACAGAGGGGGCTGCTGCTATCTACTAACCACTTCTACTACTTACTCACCAGATTTCACAGAATGCTGTAAAGTAAATCTCAGCTAGTAGCTAGCAAGTAAGTCTACAGCATCGCCACAAGTGTCTTTTCATTCAAGACACACGGTAGAAGCAGGGTTGGGGTAGAAGCAGGGTTGGGGTAGAAGCAGGGTTGGGGTTACAGGTCCTGGATGATACTACCAGGTGATGGTAGATCTGATTTGTATAGGCATACAATCTACTTGAACATAGGCTTCCATGCCATCAACAAACAGTCCATCGTTTTTAAAACTGCATCCCTTTTTCATCCCATCCCTATATACCATGTATATCATATGTTGGTAGCAGCGGTTTCTGTCTCTGCAGTACTGGAGTTAGCCCAGGGGCATGTTTGGCGTCTGGCTGTAGAGTTCTGGGACTGTTTTTATTTATTGATTTTATTTCTAAGAAGCAACCAGTGGCAAATCTCACCGTGGAGGGAGGCAGGGTATAAAGAATTATAAATCCTTTATAGGACTATTGTAAATTATTCTCATGTAGAGTAACAAGTGGAAATGTCTGTCCTGGTTTTTACTTCAGACATCTGGTCACCTTAGTTTATACCAGTTTATAGCATTCACTTTTAGTAACCACTGGTGACCCCTGGTCGTAAGGGTCTTTCTTCATGTCTGTTGGTGGCCATGTTGTGTGTTTTCTAAGTGTGCGGATCCATGATTGACCACTTGGGGGGCACCATGCTGCAAAATTGGTCATTAAGCAGCCATCTTGGGAAACATTCAGGGTTCTCTCTCCTTTGACCTGACCTGGAAGAAGTCCTGCCTAGACCAGCCCAACACTCTTCATTGCTCTTTGCTTCACTTGTACGTTTAGCAAAAGCTTTGCTAGTTTTTGTATGAAATCAGGTTTAGTTAGTTACTGTAAACTTTGGTTGTTGTTTTTTTTATTTTGCTGTTTGTCCATCCCTGAAGACAGTGTCCCACCAATTGCTAGATGGTTTACTGGTTTTAACAGTGTTTAGTGTTTGGTCTGGCAGAGGTCTGGGGAGAGAACCCAACTTTCTGTTACAGCCTGACCGGGTCATAGAACCACTCCAGTCTGATCCTTGGCAAAGAGTGACTGTTGAGGTGCATCCGAAATCGCCTACTAGTCAGTAGGTACTAGATTAGAGTCAGTACGTACTGCTCCAGCAGCAGACTAGTAGGTAATTTCAGTAGGCGAGTTTTGTAGCCACACAAGCTCGGACGTACTATGTCCGCCATATTGCCAGAGTCCTGTGACGCAAGATGTCAGACCACCATAAGTCCTGCTATTCATTTAAAAGCTCGTTTACTGACAGATTTAAATCTTTTTGTGACACTGATCTGCGTTTTTGTCTAAATATGTACTCAGACAGTGTCGAGCTGTAGCTCAGAGAAGACTGAATGGGAGGAATGTAATCATTATTTACCTCAGCAGTAGTGCTAGCTTCTGTAGCGGCAGTTCACTAACCATAGCTACCTACACACAGCCGACGTTCCACTTGTTTTTTTCCTCCGCTTTGAATTCATCCGTGGCTCCAGGTGAATCATGGGATAGCGCAGTGTGCTGTGTTCGCCTACATAAAAATGGCTTCTGATTCAGTAGGTCATCTGGGTACCGTTCGCCTACTACTCAATGCCTACTGAGTATTCAGACATACTAGCCGCGCTCGCCTACTGATTTACTACTGAGTAGACAAGTAGGCGATTTCGGACAAACCTTTAGTCTTTTGTCTATAACTCCACACAGTGGTCTTCAATGAACTGATCCTGAGTCACGTGTTACTTTAACCACAGGACACTCAAAAGGGACTATTAAAAAAATACAGCAGGTTGTACCATAGATTTGTGGTTTAGTGTCTAGAAATTTAGGAGACGAATAGAAACACGAGTGGGGCATATGGCTAATAGCTGAGGCAAGAGAGTTCCTTCACTAGGTTTAGAGTTTTTTAGAGCAGGTTTTTAATTTAGAGGGAATTGTACAAGGTGCCACATGAGAGTGGAAGAATAGCAACGTTTACAAGCTTAAACTTACACTGAATACTAAACAGAAGAAAGAAATAAAAAATATGCTTCTTTGATAAATATATAGACCAAATCAGGGAGGCACTGAGCTGTAGGTAATGATGTTGTATGTAAAGCACACAAAGATTGCTGTCCTTCCTCAGGCTGTTCAGAAGCAATTAAAGAACAATCAGTGTTAATGAAATGCTGTAATCTGGGATACCTCAGCAGACCTATCACTACTTTCACTGAAATAGTCTGAGAGAGGATAGGAGAGAGACCAGGTCTGACTACGGCCTCTTTCTAGCGCAGATACTAAAAGGCCAAGGTGGACCAATGGCAGCAATCTCTGCTACACTGCAGACAAATAGAAGGGAACAAATAGACTATGATTGGCAGTGAGTTGCCTAATTGAGTGTGACTGCAGATGTTCATTAAACTATCATGTGCTCAAACATATCATGTGATGCTCAAAAGAAGTGAGTCCTTTCATCGGATGAATTGTGAGGTAATAGGCCATTAGGTAATAATTGAGAAAGACACTAAGAGGTCTTCTTACCCCTCCACAGCTCACTGGACTGTGACACAGACCACATTAATGGGTAGAGCATGTATTGCAGGGTTGTCTCCAAGCTGCGTCCCCACTAGGAACTAGAAGAAGACAGAGGAGTTCTGGATACCCCAATGCAATGTACAGTAGTTTTAGGCACTTGGGCACATTGTTATATTTAAAAAAGCTATTTTCCAGATGGAAAGTTTTAATTTGCTCAGCAAAACTTTACATTTTTAAATATTCAAACAGTATTAATACAGTAAGTAGTGCTTGTACATATACCAGTGGGTTTATTTAACCCTTTCCAAGCTTTTTCTTGTGGAAACAACCCAGTATTATGTACAGTTCTCATCTAATACCTGTTTTGACTGCTCAGTACTTCATTAAGCTAAATCAAGATTGCTGCTGAAGGAACTGAATACATTCATACAATGTCTGGGGCATCCAGGTGAAATCTGGAACTACACTTTGTTCTTCAAACTGGAGCTTAATATATTACCTATGTCTTTCTGAATAAGATATTTATGTTACTTTGTATTGTATTTATGTTTATTTACATATGTTCTAACGATATTTAGTTTTCTTACTGGTAAAAATACACTCATTGATAAGATAAATGCTTTCATACTGCACAGTAGTGTAGCTGTTTTATCTCAGTTTTAACAGTAAATATGAAACTGGCCTTGCAGTGAGCTGATTTAAATATATTTTACAGCAAGTGCAGTGCAAAAAATGTGCATGGCCTCCAACAAGGCTTGAGAAACATTGCTGCATGTCAAGTGAGCCCATATTGAGCTGATACAGAATGCCTGGAACTAAACTGGCCGTTGACTGAGCAGTCGGGCCTCCTCTTACTATTCATAGCATCTTGTTTCAGTTTCCTGTTTCTTCCAAATCTATCAACAATGACTCCACGTGAAGCACTGCTTATACTTATCTTATGCTTGGAAGAAGAGTTTCTCCCTCTGGCATGCCCCTGGGCTTTAGAACTGTGCAGACTACACACATGCATAAAATCATGTAAAACCAGAAAAGCATAATAGGCTTAGTTTAAAAGGTTAGGTAATCATTTCATATCCATAAAACGGACAAACTATCTTTCGTGTATTCAGTTTAGGACTTAAAAAGAGAATGTGACAAGCTGTTTCTACATTTCTGCATAATCACATGGCTAGCTTGTAAATATTTAGCACAAGTACTTTACTGACTTCAGCCTCCTCATATAGAGAGATGAGCCTTCGTGCACATCACCATTGTATCTTTATCAAACGACAGCCTACAAAGAGACAACAGACCTGCACATTTTCATTTTACAAAACAGTAATGTCAAAAAGTCTTTCAGAGTGGTTTGATGTGAAAAGCTCTATTCAACTTGCAGAATGATCAAAACAATGCAGACTGGGGCTGATAGTAACCAGACGTCCAAAGTGCTTAATTACTCTAAAAGTTAACAAACATAAATGCATTGAATTAAACATTAGGATTTAATATGGTTTACTTATTTGGGGTGCAGGCAGCTGTAAACACACAATTGTACTTTTTTTTAAAAACCACATTACAAATAAAAACTCCTAGAACACATGTAGACTCACTGGTTGTTAGGTATGTAAATAGCAGCGTTGTAGACTCTTATGCCTCCCAAC
This sequence comes from Megaleporinus macrocephalus, assembly GCA_021613375.1. NCBI lineage: Eukaryota > Metazoa > Chordata > Actinopteri > Characiformes > Anostomidae > Megaleporinus > Megaleporinus macrocephalus. The sequence goes on along the minus strand of CM038711.1, from coordinate 35,167,585 downwards.
CCTGGTCTGGTTGGGTAGCCACTGCTCAGCATTTTTATAGATAGATAATATATATAGAGAGAAATAGATTATATATACATATATATATATATATAGAGAGAGAGAGAGAGAGAGAGAGAGAGAGAGAGAGAGAGAGAGAAAGAGATAGATAATATATATATATAGAGAGAAATAGATAATATATATATATATAAAATATATAGAGAGAAATAGATAATATATATATATATAAAATATATAGAGAGAAATAGATAATATATAGAGAGAAATAGATAATTATATATATATATATATAAATAAAGAGAATATACATATATAAAGAGAATATATATATAGCTATATATATATATAGCTATAGCTATATAGGAGTGAAAGGGGGGGGGGGGGACTGTGTGGAGTATAAATTCAACAGGCTACAGCATCTTACAAATTGTTCATTTAACAGAAGTCAACTGTTAACACTAAATATTACCACTGATCAGCAATGAGACCAACACACCAATAAGGGGGGAAAATGTCTTTAATAACAGGGTTTCAGCTCATTGTGTCCTGAAATAGCTTCTTTGCGGAATGTACGGGTCGTTCCCTTTAAGGGTTTATTGGAAATATAAAGACGTAGTAGTGGACCAGACTTAGACGCTCATGATCCTTGACCTGTTAATAGGCCTCTGGTCCTCAAACGTATTTAGCTGTGCAGCTGGCATCCACTTTAATCAGGCCCTCAGGCTAGTCCCTTTCCAGCCATATCTCAGACAGGAGGAGTAGGTAGATCATACCTAGTGGAACATTTAACATTTTTTCTCTTACTAATTTATTACAATATAAACAGGGTATTTCTGATCACTGCTAAAGTTGCAACTAATCTGTGAAAGGCTGCAGTGATTCAAAATTAGTGCAGCTCGTCTTTTTGGTCACAATTTTAAGACTAGGGAACGTTCAGCAGAACCAATCAGCAGTCAGTCACGATTTCAGCCAATAGCGGCACAGTGCAGGTCATCAGGCCAATCAGGAGTTGGGAGGGGCATCAAGGGCCCATGCCTCTTCTCCATTACTTTCCATTCTTCACGCTAAACATCTTCTCCTGAGAAAAAGCCAAAAGAAAAACTGCTTACTACATTACTAGTACTGAAACACACATACAATAACATTCAACATGCTCACCACAACACTAGTACTTAAACACTCACACTATTTTTTACCAACTGCTTAATGCAATACTATTAGTCAACTTCTTTATTGACTTGTGCGGCTACACGGCAAGGCACAATTTACAATAGAGAATTAATTTATCCGTTAAATATACAACCAGGTGAGTTTACATGCATTATTATAAATTTATCGTGTTTACTGTTTCTAGTTAAAACTTCACTCCACTGCGACGAAAGCCTCCTGACTTCACTTAATATGCTGATCATAGTCCTACTTCTGCATTTATCAGATTATGTAAATGGTCATGTAAAGTATACTCAGATTTTTAGATCGGTTATAGTCCCAAAAATCTTTTTTCTTCCTTTTTTAAAAGAAATCTGATAGAGACCAGTCTGTGAATGTGTGTTACAATAGCCCTTTACCGGAAAAGCAGCAGATTTTTGCAGTGATCCGATTATTATATGCATGTAATTGAATACCGTGGGTTGGTTTCCCAGACAGGAATTAAGTAGTCCTGGGTTAGTCTCCTTTAAACAGAAAATGTCCATTACAAACGCTGTCTAGTCCAAAACTATGTATATGGACACCCTGTCCAAGAAACCAACCTTATATGTATCTGTCTATATTATGCACACCTTGATCATGGTCTCCAGTTTTACTGCATCGGCAGCAAATTTACGGATTCCGTCGGAAAGCTTCTCCACAGCCATACGGTCTTCATTGTGAAGCCAGCGGAAAGTCTTTTCATCCAGGTTCAGCTTCTCCAGATCACAGTCCTTTGCTATACAGAATAAAGGCAGAATGTTCAAATGATGTTTTGTCTAACATGTTGTGCTGAGAAACATTGACAATGTGCTTTGTGATCCACTGACACCTACCTCCCTGTGGAGTGAGACTGCAGGACACTGCACTGTGATCCTGGCTAAGCTCTCCCAAGAGCCCTGGTGAGATTGTAAGCAGGTCACAGCCAGCCAGAGCCTTTACCTCCCCAATATTTCTGAAGGATGCACCCATCACCACAGTGTTGTAGCCAAACTTCTTATAGTAGTTGTAGATCTTGGTCACACTCAAAACGCCTATATAAAAAGTGAGAGAGAAAAGACTTAATCAAAATTCATAAACAAAATTCAGGGTCAACATTTATACAGAGACTTTTCCAAGATAAGAGTCAAGCATCAAATTATTATTATTATTATCATCATTATTTTATTTAGTTATATTAATGTGTTAAATAAAGAAGAATATAGAACACTTTTAATCAGCGGGTGATGCCATATGAAAAACATGCTCTTGGGCACAGTGGCATACTCAAATTAATTCTCTGTATTACTGGTGTCTAGCCACATACCTGGATCTTCATGTGGCTCGTAGCTCTTGCGGTCAGTGTTCTCTTTGTACCAGTCTAAAATGCGGCCAACGAAGGGTGAGATGAGGGTAACCTGGGCTTCAGCACAAGCCACTGCCTGAGCGAAGGAGAACAGCAGGGTCATGTTGCAATGGATCCCATACTTGTCCTCCAGTTCCCTGAGAAAGAGGCCAAAACCAGAAGATTGGTTACTCAGAAGAGAAACATAAACATAAAAATATTCTATGAACATACAAACTTACCGGCCAGCCTGAATGCCTTCCCACGTGGAGGAAAGCTTGATAAGCACACGATCTTTACTGATTCCGGCCTCCTCATATAGAGAGATGAGCCTTCGTGCACGTGTCACCATTACATCTTTATCAAAAGACAGCCTACGAACAAAGAGACAACAGACCTGCACAATTTCCTTTTACAAAACAGTGAATGCCAAAAACACTGACAGGCCTACATGAAAAGGGTCAAACTTGTCCCACTTTACCTTGCGTCCACCTCTGTAGAGACTCTACCAGGGATCTTCTTCAGGATCTCCAGCCCAAAGTTCACGAATAGCTTGTCCACAGTGTTAGTCACTTGCTCCTCTTCAGTACTATGATGTTAGAGCTCATTAGAAATATACAATATGACAACAAACAAACATTCAATTTCAAATAAATATGATTTCAACTGTATAAGGGTCTCTTACCCTCCGCTGGCAATGCCAAATTTGATTGCCTGGTCCACTAACTGCTGATAGGCTGGCATTTTGGCTGCCGCCAAGATGAGGGAGGGATTTGTTGTAGCATCCTGGGGCTTATACTGTTCAATGGCTGTGGATATATAACAATATATATATAGGGTTTTTTTTTGGCAGTTTATGGAGTCATAAACTAGATAAAATGATTAGTGTCATGTTTTGCTGTCTTAGTCAAATTTGAAAATGTAATGCATGAGCCACAGCTATTACAGCAAGGCATACCGTGTCTGAGTAACAAAATAGATTAAAAGCTTTTCATCTCTTATCTCACTGTGCTTTGATTACATCAGGCATTTGAAAAGAAGTCAGCTTATCAAAATGTACACAACCCAGAAAACCCATTTTACAAAAAGTGCTAATCTGCATACCTTTAAATTGCACTGATAAGAAATTACAGAAACTGTCAGATTGTGCCATTCCACCCCACGTAAACTGTCATGTGGCCTAAATATTTCCCAGATTTAAAAAAGGTACAAAAAAAAAAAAAAGTTTTTGAATTCTTTTACCAACACCTATGAGTGCCTAAAGCAAGGCTAGACATGCACCTGTTTAAACATGTCTCCGGTCACATTCCTATTTTTTATTTTTTTTTTCGAAACAATGGTAACAACTGACTTTTTGGAAAGCTACATCACTGTAACACTCACTATTAGTCATGCCACTGTACAGATTACTAAATAAACAAAGACAAAGGATGGGCTAAAACAGAATGATGATGAATTCTCACAGAGAACCTGTTTTGAGAAGTCATCCTACATCTACTTACTTTGGGCCATTATTGGTGACCTCACTTTTACACAATCATCGCTACAGCAAACCCAACTTTTCCTGCTCAAGCACAAATATTTCAACAGCCTCAATAGCACACATACGTGAAACACTGCAGCAAAATACAGAACTGAATATGAAAGCACAGTGTGGCAGCTAGCAGGGGTCACACAAACTAATGTTGTACATAGTTTAGATTAGATTTGCATGGATATTAGAATCTTAAGCAAACCATTTCTATCTGAGAAATAGAACTGCACTGTGGACTGGTTGAAAAAAGCAAACTAGTTAATTCGAATTCTGATTGGTCACTGACTGCACTGGTTGTCCTAAAAGCCTAAATAAATTCCCGTTATTTAGTATCCAATCACATTAAACTTTCATTATTGGTGTTTAAGCCTTTTGATGATGGTGGGGTTTTAAAGAGCAAATCAAACTCCCATCAACTAAATTTAGTATTATAAGTAAATATTCCAAAAACCTGATTCTGTCCGGTCTATGGACGTTAACATTACACATTTTGTTTTTTGTTAAAAGTCAGGAGTTACATGTGAGCAAAATACTAAACATATACAGTCACATGTCCCATTTATTCAAAATGTTTCTAGTAACTCAGAACAGAGGATTTATTTTGGACATTAAATGAGTTAATTGAGTCATGTTCTGTTTAAAGTAATAATAATAATAATAATAAGTTCGTTTTTAAGTGTTCCCCTCATGTAGTCAAGATGTTTGGTGTACTGGAACAGGGATATTTGATCTGAGGCGTTGCGGCCAAAAGTGACATGAGCTGCTTTAAATCCTAATGGTCCCACACTCTCCTCCGCCAACAGCCTGGCTGTTTTCTGTTTTGTCATACTGACTTTACAGACATGAGGAAATATTTGCCTTGCACCACAGGCAGTGAACAAAGACCAAGTTGCCTCAAACTTCCTTGTTAAATAATGAGGATGTGGGCCAGTTCTGGTTTACTGCAAAAACTCACTTCATCCAAAGAAATAACCTATCAATACATAAAATAATAATTATAATAAAAAACTACAGTTATAATTAAAAAGACCAACTACTGTAGTATTTAAAGGGGCTAAACAATTTGGGAAGAACATCTATTTGCAATATTGCAGACAAACTTTCTGAATGAGTTAATTTGCAAAAACGTTAGGGTCAGGCCTAGAGAAAACCAGAAGTTCCGTTTTTCTGGCCTGACCCCTGAGCCAGACTGCCCAAAAGTTGTGGTTGCAATACCGAACACAGAGCTTTGGATTCCTATTTGGTCAAACTTCTTAACAGGCAGTTCACAAGCTCTGTTATGTAAAATATGAGAGTTGTGATTAATAATGCTCTAGTAAGCAACAGGACACACAGATTTCTGTAGGACAATACTTTAAAAGACACAGCAGTATAGATAACGCCACCACAGCTACTGCACAGTATTATCACAAACCTTTTTTAGCCGATATTAACCGATTCACAAACATGTCAATATAAGCCAGCTTTCAAATCAATGCCATCAGGCTGCTGCTGGCTGTTCTGGATTACAATGTCATCAATCAGTGATAAATGTGTTTACTCAGTGCACACCCAGTCTCTGTCTTAACCAGTTTATAAAGCTGCAGAGAGAAAAAACAGACTCGCTTCAATCGTGTGCTCTGCTTCTGGTGAAGTTGAAGTCTATTAAGCAGGCCACATGTCTGAACCCACAGTTAACCTTTTCAGTAGCTACACATAAGACACGCCTGAGAAACGTGCTGAGCCCTAGATACGTCAAGCCTGCTCAAGATGAACTTTTGGACCAGACATTGCGAAGCTAGCCAAGCGAATGAATTAAACAGAGACAACAACTAGTCAGCTAGCTAGCTTACAACACAGAAGGAGCAGTCATATCGCCAAAAGCACTGGACACTATTACAGAAATCATCGTTTGGTTACTTTAACTGAACTAGCTTCCTTTAGCAGTCCGGTAAAAATACACTGAACCCGTTACTGAGTGTAAACATGTAGAAAGACGTGACTAAAGTTATCTTCTTATTCCAATTCCCCGTTGCACCTCAAATGGTGCAGTAGTTGCATTCCGGTGCCTCGTTTAAGGTGGAACGGGGAATTCGAGTAAGAAGCTAACTTCAAAAAAACAAACAGCTGAGATTTCCCAGAGTCTGAGTTGGTAACCCAAAGATAATCGGTGTTAGCCAAGTAAGCTAGCTAGCCAGCCAACTAGAAACCTCGTTAATACGACTGCCTTATGCAGGCTAAGTCAACAAAACCCGTAGAACTGACCACAACACTGGCCAGTGGGGCCTGACACAGAAGTTGGCGAGCTAAATCAGTTCACATCGTGTTTATTAGCCGAAGAAAGCTCTGCTGACCGCTGCTAATAGTGGCTGCGGAACTAGCAACGTGAAGGAACCGAGGTTAAATTACCGTTAAAGTCTCCGGTGTCTGCGACAACTACGGTGAATTTTTTCAGCTGGTCCAGAGCAGACTCCATCTTTCTCCGTTTGTCCGGCGACTCAGACATGACGAGGTTGGGGGGAACAGAGAGGCTTTTATACCGCCGGCGAAGCGCGTGAGCTGGGGAAGAGCGTGAGCTTGGCTCGTTGCAACGTCCGACTCGTTCAGGAGTCGTTCTTTGAACAGTGTCGTTTTAACGAATCAGTCGAATCGATTCACAGCTCTCAACTGAATCACAGTGTTGCTTTGAACCGCTTTCGTACTTAGCGGCTACTTTATTAGGTAAACACGCTTGTATGGACATATATTGTCCATTTGGTCAGCTCCACTTACCATAGGAGCATATTTCGACAATGACGTAGTGGTGTTGTGTTAGTGTGTGTTGCGCTGGTAGGAGTGGATCAGACACAACGGCTAAACAACAGTGTGCTCTTATATGGTGGTAAGTATAAAATGGACGGTTGACTTTAAATTCAATTTATTTTGAACCCTAAACACAATTTTATTTTAAAATAAAATATAGTCATGGCTAATATTGTTAATCAGATACGAATATTTTTTTTCTTCTATGTTTATGTAATACCCTCGTCGTTCTTGAATATGCAATATGACGTTATATTCTCATTATATGTAAAGCAGATCATAAAACTCCACCGGAGTTTCAACGAATCGTTTAATCGGATGTTCGACTCATTTGTTCACAGGTTTGAACGAATCGGTTGGCTAAACCGAGCCGAATCCCGACAGGACTGGCGCGCGTGTGAGCTGCTGAAGGGGTTGGGGTCCTCTGCTAAAGCATGTTGCCGTTGTGACCAATGGTAATTCGGCGTTGGACGACACGCCCCTATCTCGCTTCGGGGTCTAACAAATAAGATTGAAGAGGAGGGACGCGGTCCAGACAGTAACTCTATTCTCCACAGGCCTGAATGGATTATTCATTCGTTCACTCAATAGACCATTCTGCTGGTCGCTTTTATTAATGCATACATGTAGATTATTATTTATTATTCTTTTCTATTTTTTTGTCCAAAAACAAATACACAGTTTATTTAGACTAATGTAGTTCCTGCCATTGTGCATATTCACATTCTATCCCCAGTGTTTCACATTATAATAATAAAAAAGTAGGTATCTATATAGGTACTAACCTCCCCCATTGTTAAAGCCCCAGGTTAAGTTAATCAATGTATATGTACAGTGTCTGTTGAACATCTTCCCAAAGTCTAATTAATAACAAATATATTTCATCATATTTCTCCCCTCTTCATATAAACTGGTGGTCCTAATCTTGGGTAAGCATTTCCTAAGCAGTCACCAGGCTGACGTCTCTTGCGCCACAACACAAAACAGCTTCAGTGACAAACTTGGCAAGCCAAAGCTAACCCAGGCTAGGTCACCTGTCTGTAACCACCTGTTTATTTATTTATCCATCCCTTTGTTTATCTGTTCCTTCATTGACACATTGCTCTGTCCATCCATTAGTTTATTCATCCGTCTGTTCGTCCATTCCTTCATTAACACCTTGCTCTGTTCGTCCATCCGTCAAACTTCCAGTTGATGTCACTTAAAAGCTGAATAATAATTTTAGTTCTGTATGAGTGGTGAAGGCTAGAAGGTAGAGAGCTTTTAATCAAGGTTGCTCGTGTGCCACGGCCCCAAACTGTTCCCACATAGATCTGATCAGTAGATTTAAACCATGTTTCAACATATTTAGAGTTTGAATTCAAACTTTGTTTAATGTGACATATGTAATATAATGTGTTTCTGGGCCTTTAAGTTAATACAATAATTAAGAATATTAAGATGCCAAGAATATTAAGATGCCATTTGGTTGCTGTGCACCCAAATCCAAGGTGTTCCTTCCTTTCTTCAGCACTAGAGGGAAGTGTTGCATCTGGTATAAGACCCCCACACTGGAACCTGTGTTTTTTTTTTCCTTAAACAGTGAAATGTTGTAAGTGGTGAGCAAGTTTTGCTGCATGCTTTATGGCCCCTAGAGACAGTGTGGAACGAGTGAATAAGTAAAGAGAGAGAGCGAGAGCGAGAGAAGGAGGTTGACAAGTTTTTCACTCTGCAGCTCTGTTAAAGAACCTGTGGAAGGGCCAGTGGACACAGGACACAGTGTTTTACTGCGGCGGGGATTAAAGGTAAGCTCATTTATGTCCTAGTCTTAAAGAGCCACGTTATGACTAATGCCACACTTACAGATGTTGAGCGTCAGTGTGGACTGGGTGGAGAAACTGATCTTTTTGATGGACGCTATGGACAGAATATGGACACAAAGGTAAAGGAACAGATTTGAGAGTAAGAGAAAGAGAGAGACTGATCAAGTTCACGGGATTTGGTGTGATCTTATAAGTTTGCATTGCAGACAGACAGTCCGTGATTGGTTTAATTCACCACAGACCAAAGAAAGCTGTGATGAAGCATCACGAAAACTGCTGCCAAACAAGAGATGACAGGCTTATCTCCTCTCCTCCCTGCTCTGATTTGACAAGCATGCTGGAAGCTATGCTTGACCTTTCAGAGAGAGAGCTATACTATACCGTGAGCCTTTCTTCTAGATCCTGATGGAAAATGTTAATAAACTCTCAGAGGAGAACAACACTGCAGCATTCCAGAGATTCCTATTGGACGTCCCTCCCTGAGTCCACCTCAAGCGGCTAGCCGGCGAGAAATGTGCGTAGGGTAGAAAAACACTACCCTGGGTTATATTTGGCCGTTGCATGGTTTGCCTACAGTCTACCAAAGGCCAGCTCTAATGCTCATGTTGGACGTCCAGCTGAGTCCAACAAGGCTCCTCAAAACAAAATGATTCCAGGCATATTCCAAAGTCAACTGCTGGAAATTATGCTGATGTTTTGGCCTTCTGCTGCCAGAACCTGTCTCTGATGAAGGCTATAGGAGACCTAAATGTCAGCATGTTTCAGAACTGGATAAAAGCCTTTTGTACTTCCACTGACAGCCGGGCTTTCATATTTGACAAGAGTTTTGAGTTTTGCTAGAGCTTCAAGTCCAGCTGCTAGAAAAGCCTTCATGTTCTTTTCTTCAGTGTGTTTCTCTTCCACCTGTCATGAGTTCCACAGCATCGTCTGGATTAGTTTCGCACAGCATGTGTGACTGAAGAAGGCAGTATGTTCTGCCTCATTATGCTACTATGACTATTTGAAGAAAATGAAATATCTGAAACGTTCTCCTCCTTCTCAAATGATTCTGCGTTCCGTGTCGGCTCAAGCTCTGGCATTGCACTGAAAACCAGCAAACGTGGACCTAGATGTGTCTAGACGGTGTGATCATACGTCACAGATGAGCGTTCAGCGTGTTAAGATGCCAGTCAAAGCTGTTTGGTCAGTAGCTTTAGGCTGAAGGCGAAGACGTGCTCTATGGGCGTTTAAGGATGCAGGACGAGGAGAGAGAGCCGAGAGCCTGTCGCTGCTATTTAGACTAGACTACTGTGGACCTTTATTCTTACTTAAATGCTAGATGAATTCATTTGGTGCAGCTCACTGGGAATGAATGGGTCTTTCAATTCCAGAGTTATATATCCCCTATGATACTGTGATTTAGTCACATGTTTGTTGTAGGCCCTCTACAGTTTGCCAGTATAAAGGAGCCGATGTTTGTCTTAAAGCTCTGCACAAGAAAGGCTCTTGTCTGTTAGGTCATATATTCTTTGCAGTTTTGCCTCCACTATTTGCATTCTGTCACATTTATTACATAATGGCCTATTCCCAGATATTTAAAGGGTCCATGTCCTACATTTTGCTTTATTATTTATTTTTTTCTCCTCTGGCCTCCTTTTAATGTATGTGTGGTCATACTTCATACTGTTACAGGGTCATTTCTTCAACCTCTTTGCATCCCAAAAAAACAGCCTGTGAAACTTTGATGACTAATACATGTTATTGACCTCTGGCTGTTTCTGCAAAGCAGTCTTAAACAATATATATATATATATATGTTTGGTTTTCATAACATCAGGGTGGCAATGAGTAATGTTTGTTTATTTAATGCTTGTTTAATGCTTTATAGGGTAGCAGTAAATAACATATATACATTTAATGTGTGTTAATATCTTTACAGGGTGGCAATGAGTAATGTTTGTTTATTTAATGCTTGTTTAATGCTTTATAGGGCAGCAGAAAGTATTGTATATACATTTAATCTGTGTTAATATCTCTTTAGAGGTTGGTGATAAGTAGAGGGTGGTGATGAGTAATGTTTGTTTATTTAATGCTCGATAATGGCTTTATAGGGCAGCAGTAAGTAACGTATATACATTTAATGTGTGTTAATATCTCTTTAGAGAGTGGCGATGAGTAATTTTTGTTCATGTAATGCACGATAATGGCTTTATAGGGCAGCAGTAAATAACATATGCACATTTAATCTGTGTTAACATCTTTAAAGGGTGGTGATGAGTAATGTTTGTTTATGGCTTTAGCAGGCAGTGATGAATATTGTTGTGGGCTGAAAGTTAGGAATACGATCTTGTTACACGACTGAAGTGCCCTTAAGCGAGGCACCTGATCCCCAACTGCTCCCCGGGCTTCATGGATAGGGCTGCCCACCGTGTGCTCACTGCCCCCCTGTAAGTCTGTTTACTAGTGTGTGTATATATGTGGATGTTTCACTGCACGAATGGGTTAAATGCGGAGGTGGAATTCTGCTGCGTGCAAACACAAGTGGCAGGTAGTGGCTAATTGTAATTCTAATGCTGGTTTATGCTTGTTTATGTATTTAGAGGCCAACAGTGAGTGAGATTTGTATATTTGATGTTAGTGGTAACACCTTTAGAGTGCAGCGATGAGTAATCTTTGTTGAGTTAATGTTTGTTAACACCCAGGCTGTTGCTCTGTAGTTAGCTTAGAAGTTGTTTAGTCTCAGTTTAAAATAGGTTTGGCTCAACTGTAAATTTCAGGGGTGTCCTACGCAGCTAAGCCTTAAATTAAACCTGATTACTCTGTCAAAAACAAGCATGGGTCTACCACTGGTATTCCACAAAGCAGGCTTTCTCAGTTAGCCAGATAACTTAAGCTCTAAGACGAGGACTGTCTAATAGAGGAAGAGCTGAGGGAATTTTCTATCTTAGTCTTTTATCTGGATCTTTGTGGAATTCCGCCTGATCCACCTTTAACTTCTGCTAAACCAGATGTACTGTCAAATTACAACACTGTCAATCCAACAACTGCAAATGACTCACTTGGTATAAACTTAGGTTAAAAATTAAACCACAGTTAAGCTAATGACAGTGTAATTGCCTCTAGAAGGCGGCAGTGGGTAATGTTTGTTTATTTAAGTTTTTACTGTTTCCATTATCATTTGGGAGGTACTGAGTATTGACAGCAAGGACACCGCTCTATAAATTCATAAATTATTCATGAATTGAACTAAAGAAACAACTAAATCTTTAATCCCAATTATGAGATTGTATGGCATTGGCTACACACAATCTTACAGAGCTTCTGCTAACTAAATAAATGTAAATTTAACTGCCGAACTATAACAGACCATCACTTAGTGTGTTTGCATGTAATAATCTGATCATAATATTTCTGCAGTTATCTGATTATTCAAGTGGTCATGTGAGAACACTCCAATTTCTTAAATCGGATTAGGGCCTATAAATCCAGTAACTAAAGCTGGGTTTTAGCTCAGTAATTTACTTTTTCTGCACATGTGTAGGATTTAAATTCCATTTTAAAAGAGTGTGTTTATATATTTAGCTAAAGTGATAGGGTATTGTAAAAAAGCTGTTTTGAGTTTATGCCATGTTTGTGTCACGTCTTCTGTGAGTTTATAGGTTGGTTGCAAAGCATAAATCTAATTACTGACTGACTTATGTTGACCCGGAGTTCTTATCTGAATAAATTAAATTATCAGACTACAAAGTGCATGTAAATGCTGTCATTACTTTTATCCACCAATAGGGACCATTGGAATTTTTTTTGATTGACCCGTTCATGCTCCGTCCACAAACAACATGTTATTTCACAGCTGCTGTTGTGAGCTTGGACAAGCTTTACCGAACATTAACAAAAGTCAGAACAAAGAATTTAGGAAATTAGAATTTAGATTCATTACATAATGTTGACTTTCCAGTTTAAAAGCTGCGCCACTGTAGCTAGTCAGACAGGAAACAGCCGTGAATTACTACCTTGCTAACAGTATCTTGATTACATGACAAAAAATCTTAACAGTAGGATCTTTCAGAATAAACATACAGTTAAAAATGTGTGAACATTCTAAAATTATTTGGACATTTGCTTTGAATATTCATGAATTCCTTTATGTACATTATAGACAACCATAGACGTTTATAGACAAACTAATATTACTAACAACACACAATTTGTATGGGCATGTCTTTCTGGAACACATTGAGTATTCATTCACAGTCTAGGCTGGGAAAAAGTGTGTAGAGCAGTAACTTCCACTAGACATTTCCTGTAGCTGCTTATAACACAGTTTATCAATACTATTGACAGCTCTCCTCGGGTCACAGCTCAGAATCTCAATTGGGTTAAGGTCGTGACTCTGACTTGGCCATTCGAAAACATGAATTTTCTTCTTTTTTATCCCTTCACAGTCAGCCAACATTCAGGTTGTAAAATTTGAATTCATTGTTCTTTCAGTGATTGTCCAGACTCTGAGACAGCAAAGCAGGAACAGAGCATGCTGCTCCTCGACCAAGTGCCACGGTTTGGATGAGGTCTTTGTGCTGATGTGCAGTGTCTATTTTTGTCCCAAAGCATTTTGCCTTTTAGCCAAGCAGGTTTTGTCTCATCTGTCCACAAAACTGTTCTCACAGAAGAATATCCAGGTGGTCTTGAGATGTGCAACAAGGTAGATCAAATGGTGTCTTTGTCCATCCAACGACTTCAGCAATTTGTAGAAATTACTGTAGGCCTTTTGTTGTAACCCTCAGGGGGTTCTTTCACCTCTTTCAGCACTGCTCATTGTGCTCTTGCTGAGATCTTTGCAGGGCGCTCTTTTCCCTCCTAGGGAGAAAATCAACAGTCCTGACTTTCCTCTATTCGTAGACAATTTGTTTTATTATGGATTGATAAATACCCTAATTTTCTTTTTATAGCCTTTCCCAGCTTTATGCACTATAATGCTTCTTTCAATGTCTTCTGAAAGTTGTTGTGCTCAAGGTGTTGTTCACACCCTCCAATCTTTCTTGAGAAGAGCAGACTTTATCAGTAATCAGGCGGAGGGAGTCTTCTTAAAAGGGCAAGGCAACACTGAAAGACCCTCACTTCTAAACCCATTCATTACGACACCTGGCTCCAACTAGCTTTTTATTAGAACAGATTATTAGCATATGTTTACATGCAGTACTTCTGACTGTGAATGGTTCCTCAGAGTGTTCAGAGAAGACATACAAAGTATATGTGTTTGAATATCATTCATTTAGTCAGAAGTCGTCAGAGGCGGAGCAGTGGGTCAAAGCCGGGTAGTTAGGGGAGTCAGACGGGAATCCAGGGGAGCAGACCATGGAGGAGTATAGAGAACATAGCAAGGGGGTCAGTGGTCAGTTAAGGAAATCCTTGCAGAGGTATCCTGTGAGGGTAGAGACAGAGAATCTGGAAGACAAGCAGAGGTCAGTAAACACGGGTTAGGCGTGGCTTGGCTTGGCTTGGCTTGGCTTGGCTTGGCTTGGCTTGGCTTGGCTTGGCTTGGCTTGGCTTGGCTTGGCTTGGCTTGGCGAGGCTTGGCGAGTTCTAGGCTGATCAGTACTTGGGGCACTGAGACCTCTGGTGGCGAAGAGCAGGATTGCTTACACATTTTTGTGACTTGTTCATAAATAAGTGTCTGTAATACAAAAGCTATACTTAATCACAATGAACCATATTGTTTGAAGGGTAAATGTAATTTATCACATGTCTTATTTGTCTAAAGGAAAAAAAGCAGCGCAGTCTGTTATAGGTACTCTGTAAAAAGCGTTTCATTAAGACAACCTAAAATAATATTTCATATGGTAACAAGCCATGAATTAGTTTTATTCAACCTGAAAGTATAGTTTGAATGAACAAATCTTTCAGTCAAAGTCATTTTTGAGTTTTTAATAAAATTAGTTCAGTTGATTATTACCACATTAAATCATTTTTATTGGGTTGTACCATCAGATCACATTTTCCAGAGTATATGAGTGGATCAAACACACTGAGTAACATTAATTTCATTATGTGAACTCATTGTGTGTTATCCATAGCATGAACACAGTTTCCTGTTTTCATGAGAATTGTCCGAAGCAGAGCTGGAGTGAGACTTGTGTTCAGACTAGAAGTTATATTACATTTTCTCAAGCTGTACTAACTGTTGTAACTTCTTTTCTTGCCGTCAAAGTAAAAGGTAGACCAGTTCAGAGTAGAAGCTTGGTTCTTGAGGATACCGTGGTACAGACATGGTCTAAATGGTTTCTACAACTGCACGGTCTTATAGGCCTGCCTCCATTTTCTATCAGGCCCATGGGATCCATCTGGCCAAGTCATTATCTCCTGGGTTTAGGGCTACTTTCTTGGGGGTTCTTGTCATAAATGACTGGATTCACCGTACCATAAAGTTCTTGCAACTTCTGTAGCGTTCAGTGTGTCCATCAGTATAAACAAGCTTTTAACAGACGCCATAGTATGTAAGAAATATTCACAACATCACACAACATTGGCCCTGAAATACTCTACTGAGGTGAACAAGGTGGCTAGACAGAGATCAACATAAAGTGACATTTTTTTGTTTGTCTTAAATGTAACAATCACGACAGTCAATATGCCACTCACTGCCCACCTACTCGCGTATCCCCTCGTCCTCCTTTACTAGCTTTTTCATACTTTGGATTTCTGCAGTTAGTCATCTTTGCATAAAGTAAATCATGTTTTGCGTAATATTTGTATGAAACTTGCACAATACAGTAATTAACTGTGTAAATCACTGTGTGTTGGCAGCACCACCATCTCTCCAGACTGAAACACAGGATATCATTTCATTTGTAGTCCAGTGTGTATCCCAGTTTGAGCTGCTGTTGGTGATTCTGATCCTTTTAGCATGAAAAAGTTTGATTTGCTGAAGCACGGCTGATCTGTCAAATCGGTTGTTGTCATGCCAAGCAGACGCAAACATGTTTTTTTTTGTTCACAGCAAGATTTTTTTGGCAAAAAGATTTTTTTTTTAAATCAGCACCTCAACACAGTGTGAAATAGGAAGGTTGTTTGATTTGAAGGCACAATGGGCTCCCCTAAAAAAGCAACTGTTTCCAGAATGTGGGAAGAAAATAGAGAGTTGTGAGATGTTGAGGTGTTTCAAGGCTATAATGTTTAACGATTAATAATAGGGTAAGTGTTTTTTCACCTTTGCTTGTTCTTCTAGCATGGTTTGGTTTGACTCGTGAGCCGCTACCAGTTATTTTCCAAACATTCTAAAACAATTAGCCAACGTTGGAATGTCCAAGTTTGTCCTAGAATACATTGTCGCAGTCCTATGGAAAACATATATATATATATATTTTTTTATATATATATATATATATATATTTTTTATGATTTTTATTTTTCAACATCATTTAAACGCAGCAGCTGCCATTTATATTATATTATATTTCATGATGAATGGACCAATAGAAGTGCTTCAAAATAGCTTGGAAATAATTCTGGTTCCATTGACTTACACTGAAAGTGAAGACCTGTAAAGTTGCCATTTTGGAGATACTTGTTGGACAGCAACGATATAGTTGTTGTACTCTGGATCTTAGGTGTACTATGAAAACACTGCCCACCATGACTCTCCTGATTACCCACTCTGGTAACCACCCGCTCTTGGTCCCGTGAGAGCAACAGAGGCTGCATCTTCCAACCTATGGGTGTATATATCATACCCTTCTCTGCAGCTGCAGCCTCGGCCTCTCGTAGCACTATATTACATCTTGTTCGGGAAGAACTGGAGTTTTCCACTTTGCTGGTGTATTGTTGTTCACTGCTTGTTGATTTATCCACAGTTCTCCTGGGAATACGGTCCAGTGAAGTGTATGGGATTACCAATATTGCCAGCATCGGTGAAATGCTTGCAAGTGACACTTCAACAAGTGAGACAATCTTAAGCATTTAAGTGTTTTGGAACACTTGTGTTAAATGCAGATGTTTTAAATAGTTTTAAGCACATAACTGATTCAAGTCAGACCAATTAGAATGGTCTGCACTTGCATGACTTTAAAATCAAGAGTGTGGCATTTATTATTTGACATTTACCATCTTTTTTCAGTTTAAATGCTAATTGGATGTCACTTTTTTTGTGTGAATTCAGAACAGCAGTTGTGAATCAGTGTGTAAGATCGTTTGACCGCTCTATAAATTTACACAAATTAATAAAGGGGCTTTAATAGTAATGTCCAGTGATAAACTTCAGCACATAGAGCACATAGTAACATAGTAACATTACAGATAATGCATTACAAGTCCATTCATAAAGATCCATAAAGCAATCCTAAAAGTATATATATAATATATATTTGGATCAGTAATACTTTATAGATATTTATGAATGGATGTAAATATATATCAATGTATATATATCCTTTATACCCTGTGAAAGTAGAAGATGAAATAGAAATGCTTCAAATTTACCCTTAAAACCTCTTTACATACATGTTTTTCTTTGGACAGTGATGATATCATGAGTTGATGAGTACCAGCTCCTCCTAAAAATGATAACATGGCATGTATGATTGTCTAAATAAATACTTTATAATTGTAAATGTACTTGAACAAAATACCAAATCAAAAGCATATTATTAATAATATATATATATATATATTACCCTGTGGTGTTATAACCTTTTATTCTACATATGCAATTATATACATAACATTTTTGTACAGTTACAAGTGTCATATTTTTATATGTCATATTTATATATTATATCATAAATGCTTCATATTTTTATGATAATACATTATGAATACTTGATTCATAGAAAGCTTTACCGAGTGCATCTTGATTTTTTAAATCGTTAGTTTGCATCAAATATAGGAAAGTTTTCTTATGTGATATAAAAATACACATGGAAGCCAAGTTTCAAAGCTTTGTTTGTTTTAATTTGCATTGCATTTAGGTCATTGCATTAAACAGTACTGGAGAAGAATACATTAAAACAAAAAGCCATGAGAGTCTGTGCGTTACTGTGATTTTGTTACAGTTACGGGCGTTCTTTAACAAAACTGCAGTACTCTTACGCCCACCTGGGCCTGAATCTCCAGACTTCCTACATAGCACCACATAGGAATTTAAATACTGGCTGCTGCAGCTCAACACTGCGTAGTATAGCTATAAATAGTCATTTAAGATTCAGACTTATCCGTACTTAACAAATAGTTCACTGTTTGGCTGTAGAAACTACAATTTCTAAACTTATATAGCTCACTGTTTATGGAGTGGGCTATGGTTTAAGACTAGGCCTGGCTTTGATGCTACTTCTGACTGAAACATAGACATCTGAAGGGTGTACGCCATTCGAGTGACATTCTTCACAGTTTTATATTGCAGTTTTACTGTGAATCATATTGTAATTACTTTAAGTCTGTGAAACTAAAGGTGATAGCTTGTTTAGCAGGTGTACTCTCTTTTAGCCTGCTAGCTAGCTTATCAGCCTGGTTCTAGTTAAGGAAACAGGTTAATCAGGTCCTCAGTTTACAGAAAAATGGGTTCTCGTGTCACCAGTACACTCTGTGCTCCATGTGAGCAAAGAGGTCAGTTGTTGTGGTCATAGGTGCGCATGTATACGTGGCTCAGCCAATCAGATTGTTGGACCAGAAATATCCATTTTATACGATGGACAACTAATGAAAAACACTAATCTTTTTCCAGTCTTTACCAACAGCTTACTCTAATGGAACTTGGTTTCTTGGCCGTGCATTACAGTGATTTTATTCTGCACTCACACTGTGATAATATCATTGTAATGCACACCTCATTGCTTTATTTGAACAAGTGGGTTACAATCATATGAACAGTGTGAAAGGGGCTGATCTTTAGGGTACAGCTACAGAAGGTTCAAAGCCTCCTTCTAGAAAAATAGGTTGATGGGTTTTGAAGGTTAATGTGGCGTTAATGCTTTTACGTGATGCCACAACCAGCTGCACATTTGTGACCACAGATAGATAAACTGGCGAAGACAGAACCGTGCAAAAGCCATCTAAAACCTCTCTGTCCGTGCATCGTGTGCCACTGTTCGTGGTTGGTTCTGTATCTGTCTTGCTGAATTGTTCTGCCTGAGTCTTGTCCCTTGGGACGACATTATCAGCGTAACCCAAGGCTTGTGTGCGACGGCCCCGGGGCTGGGAATGAAGTGTTTTTCATCACGATGCACTCTGTCCAACAGAGTCAATTGATAGGCTGTGTCATCAGTGTGAGTGAAGGAGGAGGTTGTAGTGGGGCTTAACCGTCACATTTCTGGCCTGTTCTATTTCGGCTCCCACGATCCTGCGGCTCTTCGGGGACGAGCTCGGACCGCCGTAAAATAAAACGCTTTCCCTAGCATTCACCAAAAGCCACTCCCCAGCCGCCCTCCTCCATCACAGCATCACTATATTTAATTTTCTCAGCAAGCTGACTCCTTGTTGACAAAGAAAGTGGTGACTGTTACGGCCTGTTGTTTTTGTTTAGGTTTTTTTGGTGTCTTTGATGGGCGGCCTGTTTTGCTGCCCTTGTGGTCAACCCGATGCTGCCTTTAAGGTGTGGCTGGCTGGTCCACAATTAGAATCAGCAAGAGTGGAGCTGCCAACATGCCATTCCAGATACAGAGCAAGAAAACGAAAGAAAAAAAAAAACATCAGTAGTTTCGGATTAACGAATGAGAGGAAACGAGCGTTTGCTTTGGTGGAGCAGAGAAAATGCCTGTGAATGAGAGAGAGAGAGAAAGAGCAAGAGTGAAAGCAATAAAGAGAATGAGAATAAGAATATGAGCAGGCCAAATAAAATAACAAAATGTGTTAGTGTGTTTTTCTTGTGCTGAATGGGCCTCCCATTATTTCCTTTCAGAGGACAATTTCCTCCTAAGTGGAGTCCTTAATACTGAACAAAAGGGGCTAAAATAGTGGGGTGCAAGAACCGTAGCAAGTCGTGATGTGAATAAACATTACCTTATAAAGAAAAGAGCAGAGGCATACTAGGGAGACGAGGGGGAGAGTGGAGGGGAGCGCTGATGTACAGCTGAGCATTGTACGCTCCACACACACACACACACACACACACACACACACACACACACACGCACACACATGCACACTGATAACCTTGTTCTGCCTTTGTGTCTTTCTGTCAGGCTGAATTTCTGGGCCAGGAGCTTTTCTAAAGTGCTTCTCTTCATTTCTCCTGGTATTTAATTGGTATTTGCTGACTTTAGCAACCAGGTAAAGCAGAGTGGCCTGCACATACATATAAGCAGTGCTGTAGCTGAATGATGCTATGCCTAAAATCCCAGTCAAACAAACAAACAAACAAACAAACAAAAAAAGGCCCAAAATGGCAAAATGTTAAATTTTAAATGCTTTTAATCCACAAATCACTAAACACACAGATACAGTTACTCATTATGGGAAAGTTTTCCCTTTAATTCCTTTAACTACTGAAGTTTTGTGGTTAGTGTTGCAGACAGTGTTTCACAGAAAGCAAAATCAGTATCATTCTGCTCAGCACTGGCTTCGGACAGTTGCAACACAATCCAAAGTTAGGTTATGTTTCATGTGAGACCAAATATTCTCTATAGGGTTTAAATCTGGACTCCACAACAATCAATAATAAACGTATATTTCAGAGGTTTTAACATTAAATCCACCTCCTTGTATCTACACACACTGTCCGTTTTATCGGCACCATATAGGAGCCATTTGTAGTTACAGACATTTACAGACTGTAGTTCATCTGTTATTCTGTATACTTTGTCAGCCCCCTTTCATCCATCAGTGATCATGACCCCCAAAGGACCACCACAGAGTAGATATTATTGGTGGGTGGTGGGTCATTCTCAGCCCTGCAGTGACGCTGACATTGTGCGTTGTGCTGGTTCGAGTGGATCAGACACAGCAGCACTGTTGTGAGTTTTTTTCAAACACTGTGTTCACTCCAATAGACCGCCTACCTTGCAGGTCCACCGTGTAGCTGTAAAGTCAGAGAACATAACTCATCTGTTGCTGCACAGTTTGAGTTCTCTAGTCCTTCATCAGTGCTCACAGGATGCTGCTCACAGGACACTGTTGGCTGGATGTTGCTGGTGGGTGGATTTGTCTCAGTCCAGCAGTGACAGTGAAGTGTTTAAACACTCCAGCAGCACTGCTGTGTCTGATCCACTCATACCAGCACAACACACACTAACATACCACCACCATGTCAGTGTCACGGCAATGCTGAGAATGACCCAACACCCTAATAGTACCCACTGTGTGGTGGTCCTATGGGTCCTATGTCGTGACTATAAAATAACAGGGTGAAAGGGGTTAACAATGTATACAGTGAAAGAGATGGACTACAGTCTGTAATTGTAGAACTACAAAGTGCTCCTATACGGTAAGTGGAGCTGTGTGTAGATACAAGGAGGTGGTTTTAATGTCATAACGCATCTCAATCTTAGTTCAGTCTTAGAAGTTGGTTATATTCTCTGTTTATCACAATTCAGATCATTCTAGTTACAAATTTAGACTGGTCAGTAAAACGGCAGCACGGTGGTGTAGTGGTTAGCACTGTCGCCTCACAGCAAGGCGATCCGAAAGACATGCATGATAGGTTGATTGGTCACTCCAAATTGATCACTAAGGTGTTAAATGAATGAGTAGGTGTGAGTGAGTGTTGGCCATGCGATGGATTGGCGAACTGTACCCCACCTTTGCCCAATGATGCTGGGATTGGCTGCAGTGACCCCAATTGGTGGGATTAAGCGGCAGATAATGGATGGATGGATAGTCAGTAAAATCAGATGTCCAGTTTCTAATGCAAATTTTTTATTTACATTTCTCAGTGAGGAGCTTCTTGACTTCTACACATCCTTGCAGACCCTTAGTGTTGAGGTGTCTTCTCACAGTGGAAGGATGCACAGAAACACCTGTGAATGTTTCTGAAGCAAGTGTGGAGCTTGATTTTCTCCTCCTTCTGAAAGAGGAAAAGATTTGTGTTGTTTATCTGATGTTGAGAGTCTACCATGTCTTGTAGGTGGTAGTTAGAAGTCTCACTTCTCTAAAGCATTTTTTTAAATCCTGTTTTCTTTCACTTATTTTGTCCTTTATTATGCAAGTGGATTATTGTTTCGGTAGTCGCTGTGTGAATGTCAGTGTGTCTTTGAAGGGGACCACAATGTCTGTGACAGCTTAGGGAATAGCTTTTGTTGGGAGGACGCATCTGGAACAAGTGAAAGACTGATAGATGTTATGTGTAATGTTGGAGGCCTTTGTGTGACATCCTGTTAAATATATCTCTCCTCTCAGAACAAAACCTTGCCTCTCTGCCATTTTTCACTTTAAGATAATAAGAAAATTGTCTGCTGTTCTTTACATTGTGTGTAGGTTTTTCTGCTGAATGAACTTTTTTATGTCCTTTTATCTATCCAATCAACATTTTGTTTTATTTTCATAATTTATTTTAGCTTGTCCACTTATCCTTTTATTTTGACTTATTTATTTCTTAATTATTTATATTTATTTCTTATGTTGTTTAACTGCTTTTCTAATATTTTTAAATTTTTTTTACTCATGAAGTTCTTTATTTTAGCTTTTTTGATTAAATACTTGTTTCTAATTTTAATTTATTTTTCAGTCCCTTTAAATTCCAAATGCTTGGTTGCATTGTGAATGAGGGTTACCCTCAATGTATTACAGAGTGAAAATGAAGGGGGCAGTGAGCACACGTGCCCAGAGTGGTGGGCAACCCTATGCACAGTGCCCAGGGAGCAGTTGAGGGTTAGGTGCTTTATGAATCTCATATTGTATTGAAAGGATTTTTTTTACTTGCCATAATTTTTTTTTGCAGTGTGGCCCCACAAAGAGCTGAATACATGTGTACATGCATGCACACACACACACACACACACACACACACACACACAAAATACACTTGATTTACTGGACGCACTTACCACTTCCTTTCCAATAAATAAACCTAATATAAGCTTTCTAATTTCCTCTCGTTCTCAGTGTTTCATTGCTAACGCAGTGTTTTGTCTTGTTTTCTCTCTATATTCCATTTTATTCTTCTCCATTAATTATCATCAACGCATAAGTAATTCATGCAAAGAAGAGAAATGAAAAGGCTAAATAGCCACTAACCTAGAAGGGTCATTACATACCAGACAAGTCCATAAATTAAGCCAGCATTGGCTCGGAGATGTGTGCTGTGATTTTTAATGCTATTCCCACTCATAGTCTTATTACATAGGCTAGGACATCCAGAACTCAATACTTAGTCGACTTAATACTTTTTTCCTAAACTGATCTATGATGTTTAAATTAATGTTTAAAACTACGATCACGTCTTTTAAGATGCTGGAACTTCAAACTGTATGTTTTCAGGCTACTTTAAAAATAATAATCAAAGCCCAGTTCTAGAAAAGTTGGGAGGTTAAATAATGAGTTAATAACAGAAGGCAGTGATTAGTTAATCAGTCAAATCTATATTAAAACCAAGAGCAGTACAGAAACAATATTTGAGGTTTTATCTTTAGAATGTTGTTGTTTAATTTGTTTTATTTCATTTATTTTTTATTTTTTTGGGAAATATACACTCTTTCTAAATTAGATGCCCGTGACACATTCCAGCAGAAGCTAGGAGCAGCAAAACAGATTTAACACAACACACGGGTTACAATCAGATGATGTTTTTCTTCTTTGGCCTGAAGAACACGTGGAATTCCAGCCCTTTTTCAACATTTCTGAATAATTCAGTCCTTGAGATGTAAACAGATTGATTCAGAGGAGCTTAACAATAAATATTTCATTGTAGAAGAAAGAAAAGACTTCTTTACATTTCTTCACAGTGGTGGTGATTGGAATCAGAGGACTCCATGTAAACAACATAAATATAGCCTTTATATTTAATACCACCGGTAAACCTACAATTGTCTTGTGAGTTTGTATATGTAATGATGATGCTGGTAAAATAGATATAAAACTGAAAAGCATGTTTCCTGTCTGGACTATTTTGCCTTACAGTGCCCTTTTGTACACCTCGGCCACAAATGGGTTCATAAAAGTGGATTAAAACACATTTTAATCATAAAACTATGTCTCAGACATCAGGCAGCATATAGCTAACCATTTGAGCCAAGAACTCTCGGTGCGGAAAATTTTAGAGGCATTAAACTCTTTATATTTCTGACCTGGCATGATTCTCTAGAGCGGAGCATTTCAGACTAAACTACTGCTTTGTTTACATTTAAACCATTTAACCGTGTAGAATTTTTAGAAAAAATAGTGGAGTTACCAGTGGCGGAGCTAGACTTTTATCCTTGGGGTGGCCAGAGGGTGGCCAAAGCTATTTTAGGGGGTCCACAGACTATGACAATGAATATTCAAGAAACCCAATCAACTGTAATCAAAATCGGTAAATGTTATACTGTTTTCATAAAGTACATCTTAAGCACACAGACAATACGATCTGTGTATTAAATCAGCAGTTTATTAACAATGTACAAAATTTACCATATGTAAATGTAAAAACACAGACACACAAATACCCACACAATCTGTCTGTTTAAAAAAAACTATCACTGATGCCATCTTGACATGAACATAATGCAGAGCTTAATCAAGCAAGCACCAGACTTCTGTCTGACTAAGTGCCAAGCTACCTACTGCTCAGTTCAGAAGAGCATAGTTAATTGTAAGTATAAGTAATTGTACTTGTAGATTTTCAGTAACTTACTCTACCCATCACTGATACTGTCGGGGCAAAGAGACCACTGTAGATGGAAGTTTAATATTCAAACTTTTCAGCTAGTAGACATTAGACACAGTAGACGTTAGACGTTAGACACAACCTTTATGTTACATTTCATTTCAGCCAACAGTGCATGAATCAGCTAAATTAGCTAACGTAGCTAACGACATTCCTCTACAATCATTAGAGAAACAGAGAAAGAAAGCCAGGACTGAGTCAAAGCTCAACACATTCTGCTTAGTTCAAAGCGCTCAGAGCGAAACGTATGTTAAAGTGAAGTGCGTGCTGGAAGCTGATAGTCATCTGTAGGTGAAATGAGATGTAACGTAATGTTAACGATATCTTGATACTCGGGGGTGAACTGGCATATCACACTGTAACATCAGCAAAGTTCAACTACAGTAAACAATCTCCTCTCTGAAGATAACAGTGACTTTAATCAATCACTCTGACTCATAACCAAACAACTGTACACCTTCACTCTCTACAGTGACTATCTCACCATTTATCACCAAGTAGGCTGCTGTTCTTCTCCCTGCCGCGATACCTGTCCTGAGCATCTGACTCTCTTCTTCTCCTCCTTCTCTTTATACTGGTGGACTGTGGGGTGGATTACAACTCTTTCTGAAACATAGCGCCAACTACTGCACAGGAGGGACCCAGCAGTCAGCAGGTATTAAAGATTACAAAATACAACGGGCTCTTTTCAACAAGACCTGGGGGGGGGTCCAATCAGATTTTAGGGGGATCTTAGATTTTACTTTTGCTCTGCCCATGGGAGTTACCCTTTAAAAATATAAAGGAGGATTACACACAATACATATTTCCACCATACTTCAACCCAGTTCAGATGACCTTGAATCTAGAGAACTTGATAGTATTAATAGTGCAGTCTTAACCTAGGAGTTGTGGATACAGTGAGTCAGTTCATTAACAGTGGTTGTTCAAAGTATTGCTGAACTCATGTGGTGTACAATACAGTGCTATCTGAGTGATCTGAGGTCACAGGATTTTATTATTATAATTTTTTGTTTAATTAAAATTTTAATGTTTATATTTTGACAGGATAGTAACATGAAATATTGTCTTTGTAATTAGTCATTTAGAGCCAAAGTGTATTTATAAATAACTGTTTTCTTTTTTTTCTTTGCATTTCACATACTGTTCCAACTTAAATAAATAAATAGATAATAATTAAACCTAGATCCAAATGTAAGATGTTGGAGGAATATTACTTAAAAAAACAGATATTTTTTTAATGATTGAGAAGTTTTCTTTTCTTGTTTTGGGAAATGCATGCTTTTAAAGAGCAGTATGTTAGAAATGACCTCCCATAGGCTTTCACATAGCAAAGAATCAGACAGCAAAATTGCTTTTAGAGTCTCTAATATACTGTTATTGCTGTGCTATATTCCCTAACGGCTGTGATTTTACATGCATCTCTGGGAAGATGCATATAAAGAGCGAAACTCATTTAATCTCATAACTCACCTGGGACTGTTTTAGTGCTCCACCGTCACTGTCATTCAGTGTTGCAAGTCATTGCTTTCTACTGCAGTTGAGTGTGGCTATCAGTTTACTCCTCTCAGGTACAGGAACAAAGGCTATGAAACTAGTACAGCAGGAAATTTAGATAAAAGACTAGAAATTGGTGACTATTCCAAAATACTCATTCATATTCAACACAAAACCCACTGATAGAATGTTATTGAAGCTGAATGTGTTTTTGGCCTTGTGAAAATCTGCAGGTGGGGATTTTTTCTTAATAAAAGTAATACAAAATAATAGTAATTCAAAATGTAATACAAAAGTAGTACATGCTCGCAATAGGTGACCGTGCTGGTTGTATAAAATTCCACCCAATACATAAAAATGCTATTATACACAATATTCCATCAAGGCAAAGCTAATGTCCTGGTGAAATCAGCAGTGGACCATGCAGTCCAAATGCCTTTTCATTCCACTTTCTTCATAGCAAACTTCCAAATCAAATCAACACCTCACATACTCCACATTATGGGTCAACAACTCCCATAAACACTCGCAGGAAAGTCATGTAGGGCTGAATAAGAAGTCCAGAGAAGCTCGGAGCAAAACTCCCTTCAACTTACAGCAACCTGTGATTATGTGGTAGACATCTGGTCACATCACTGTCCCCTGAGTCAAAGCAATATTCATTTACACAGCGTGGGAAGGGTGCTGTGATTATACGGTGCTCAGTGAGTTGCAGGACTAAGAGGCCCTTTCCTCCATCCAGCAAGCTGGAAAGAAAGGTGCTCAGCACACATACAAAACCAGTTCCAAGTTGTGACAGTACTTGAAATACTAATGAAAACAGAAAGCAGTGATTGGTCAATTCTGTTCGAACTGTATTCTAATAAAATGATACAAAACACAATATGTGATGTGTTACCTTAGAAACGTCAATAGCTTTTGGAATTATTCCCTCACTTGAAACCTCCAACTTGCGTTACACGGCATTTCCTTCCAACAATACACAATGGTTTGGGGGCTGTTCTCAGCTGTGTAACCATATAGGCTCTTCTTCATGGTTGTGCTTTGCATACATCATCAGTGGGAAACCAGTCAGTGTATCACCCACACTCTCATGATTACGCAGCCGAGTTGTTTAAACACATGCAGCTCAGTGCTGTTATGCTGAAAAGTCTAACAGGGAGAATATGTCATTTAAAATGATTTGTTCAGTGTTAATGGTGCCTTCACAGTGCACGATACACACTGATACCCCCCGCCACCATTGCCTTGATATACCCTGGCTTTTGAAACCAGTAACAATCCAGATTGTTCTATTCTTCTTTTGTGTGGAGTACCATTATTTATATAAATAATCTGAAACGTTGACTCATCGAACAGCATTTCTGTTGTCAGTCCATTTCACATCAGCTCAAGTCCAGAGAGCATTTGTGGATGCATTGATTGACAGTGTTCATTGCCAACAGTTGGTGAAAGGATTCCCGAGCCCATGTGGTGATATTTATCACAGAAACATGCTGATGTTTAATGCAGCGCTGGCATTGAGTTGTGGTTGTCGGCCTTGCTGTTTACCCACAGAGATTTCTCTGTATTCCCTGAATTTGTTAATAGTATTACGCACAGTAGAGGGTGAAATACATAAAATTGCCTGCTCACAATTGCTTGATCAGAAGTGGTGTTTTTAAATTGTTGAATTTTTTGCTGATGCTTTTGTGGTGAGCCTTAGTCCATCCCTTCTTATTATTCACACTATATATGCTATGTAAGGTAACAAGGGAGCTGTCAGCTTCCTTTGGCCAGAACCTGGCGATACAGTACGTATCGTAATAAAGCAGTCAAGATTCAATATATCACAATATATTGCGATATTTCAAGCAAAGTGATATATTGTGATTTTTCAAATCCTACTATTAAAACACACCACTATATGAACAGGTTTGTCAATGCTTACAATAGCATTGCGCCCTTGTGGTGCTTGTTAATGTTGGAGCTGAAAATGGATTACAACACTGCCATCTAGTGGTCAGAGGTTTAAACACAACACACCATGATTCGCGGTCTGCCAGGAATTTGTGTATTGATACTGTGTTTTTGAGAATTGATACAGTATCACCAAACATAATATCCCAATATTAGATATTTCAACATTTTCTTACAACCCTAATGAGTAGTATAGGGTGGCACAGTCGCCTCACAGCAAGAAGGGCCTGGGTTTGATTCCTGGCCAGGTGATCAGGGTCATTTCTGTTGGCGTTTGGATGTGTGGGTTCCCATGTCCACAGACATGCAGCAAGGTAAATTGGTGATGTGTGAGTCGGTGTGAGTGTTTATGTCTGCCCTGCAACGCCCTGTCCATGGTGTGCCCTCCCATCCACCCAATGATGGGCTCCCACCTGTGACACAGAAGGCCAAGCTGCTTAGAAAATTAATTAATGAGTATGCTTATATACTCATTCAGAGGATCTTACTAACTGGATGAAGAGGAGGGTATATACTTAGGGTATTTTCAGTGCTTCAAACTTAACACATATGATTGGAGTGCTGCTGTGTGACCCACCATAACTTACATCCACCACCTAACAAAGAAGAGGACCTGCATCTGTGGTTGAAAGCTCTACGTTAAAACATCCACTCAAATGTCCATACACCAAAACATCCTTACCCAAGAAAATGGCTCAGTTATGAAGCTTTTCTCTTCTGCAGAGCATGTTATTGGTATAAAGGTATCAAGTGATGCAAGCTAACGTCATATGCAGTTGACAGATTAGCTCGCAGCACAGCATGCGTGAAGGAAATGCTGCCTGACTTTCAGTAAACTGTGCACATCAAAATAACAGCGCCGCATTTAAACAAGCTTACCTTCCACATTATTGCTGAGGCATGACTGCAGGATCTACTAAGCTGGTGGTGCATCTGATTCAGTTTCCAGCTGCATGAATGCACATGCTTGCCGTCATGATTTATTAGAGGGAATGTGGGGTGGAATATGAACCTTGCACGAGGAAAGGCTGTCCCTTTCCTACTTCACATTGCCTTTTTGGTCTCCTCCTGATTTAGTTTGATGTTGCTTTTAAAATAGTAAAAGTAGTTTTAAAAAAGTACTTGAAGTAGCTAAAGTAGCTACGAGATTAAGTTCATGTTCTGAAGGAAACGCAGGATGGTTGCACACAAACGACGAATAGAGGAGTGCGGGTGGGTATGTCTGTGGATTAGAGGTTGGGGAGCTGCCCTGAGTGAGTACATGCAGTTTGGTGGATGTAGGTTGAACGAAACCATAATGTTTGGGTCCGGCAGAAAATATATGGGATCTGATGGGAGGAACGAGGGATGCATAAATGACAGATATGTCTGTGGATTAGTGTTTGAGGATCTGCTTTCAAAGAGTCCCTGCAGTTTGGAGGCTGGTAAATGCAACCATGAGGTTTGGGTGTGACCGAAAATGAATAGGACTCTATGGGGGGTAAAAAAGAGGGATGAAAAAAATTACAAACTGACGAGTGTGGGTCAAACCATCACTGCATTTGTGGTCAGTGGTCTGACCTGAGTCAGTGTATGTAAAACGGTGTCTGTTAGTCGAGCAGAAGTTTAGTAGATTGGCGTGCACTTTTCTATCCTATTCATTCTCTATGGGAAAACATTCCAGAGAAAATCTGTCGTTTTCTGGAATCTGTGTATCCGAGCTAAAAGCCCTATACAAGCCCGAATCACACAATCAGGCCGGACAATCTGGAGCTGGAACGGTGTTGATATGTTGAAAATTATAGGGTAAGTTACGCAGCAAATATCCAACAGAAAGCTAAAAATGAATAACAATATAGTTGCAAGCAATGCGCAACCATAATAAAGGTCTGGACATTTCCTGATCACCGTTTATCTTCCTAATCTTAAATTACTTCTGTCCCCATCTCCCCATGTTACATCAGTTTCAGAATGATGAAGCTGATAAGGCAAAATGTTAGATAACTACTGCCTTCATTCACATACAGGAGCACAAGCAAAGTGGATTTACAAATCACTGGATTCGTTTTTTATTTGTGTTTTCAATTCTGGCTCAACATTGGTGGGATTGGGTCTGTGCAGAACACACAGCAGTGCATCATTTATTTACTCTTTTTTTTTATTTTTACTGAACACCCACTGAGAGCCAAGGCCTTGTTTTCAGGGCTGCCCTAGTACAAAACTGAAATGGCACAAAATATGATGGAGAGGAGGATGTGGAGAAAAAATAAAAAGAATAAAAGATAAAGTAACTGAAATAGACCACAGCAGTGGATTTAAACTAATAATATGAATTATAGATAGATGTTTAAAAGAAATAAAATATGTGCTTCAAACATTCAGTTATCCAACAACATTGAGTGTATCTGAATGGGAAATGTTCTGCTTATTATAGTTTAGAGTTGAAACTATTCTGAGTGTGATTTGCATTAAAAGCGAGAGCTTTTTTTTCCAGTTCTGATTTCACTCTTAGCAGAACAAAGTATACACTAAAGTGAGATAGAGTGTCAGGTTATGCTCTTAAGTACTTTCGCAGCTGGCTAAGAAGTATTGTAGTGACCCAACACTGGCTGGCGCTGGCATCTAGAAGGTTGTGAATGCTCCTGCTAGTGTGTGTGTGTGTGTACATATGTGTGTGTTCCTGCTGGGGTTTCAATATAAGAACATTCTCTCACAGCAGAATTATGGCCCCCCAAGTGTCTTACTCTGCACCATATTTTACAAATAACAATGGCTCAATGCCTGTATCGAGTAATGTGCTAAAGTAATTTTGCAGCTGGCTAAGAAGTATTGTAGTGACCCAACACTGGCTGGCACTGGCCTCTAGAAGGTTCCTGTAAATGACCCTGCAATTTATGTATGTATATATGTGTGTGTCTCTGCTGGGGTTTCAATATTAGAGCACTCTCTCGTAGCAGAATTATGGACCCCCAGGGTCTTACTCTACACCGTATTTTATAAATAACAATGGCTCAATGCCTATATAGAAATGTGCTTAAGTACTTTCACAACAGGCTAAGAAGTATTGTAGTGACCCAACACTGGCTGGCGCCTCTAGAAGGTTGTGGATGTGTAGCCATACGTCAAGGATTATGGGAGGCACACGCCATAGAAGGGACAAATTTAGTTTAAGGTGTGTGTTGTGTCTAATGTGTTAGTTAGGGATGTTTTGTGTGTGAAGGGGTATTACAGTCGGGGTATTACAGTCAGGGTCCTCTGCAAGTTTGTGTGAGTATATGTGCCTTCCTGTTGAGGTTTCAATACAAGAACACTCTCTCACAGCAAAATTATGGCCTCCCCAGTGTCTTACTCTGCACCGTATTTTATAAATAACATTGGCCTGTATCCTCTGCTGGACAGGGAATTCCATTGAACAGTAGAAGAAAGATCACAATAATAAAAGGAACATTCATCTCCAGCTATAAATGTAATTGCACCACAATAAACTGGGTTCAAGGGAGTGAGATGCAATCTTATAAATTATATCCCTGTAACCAAAAACAGATATTAAAACAGCCTGAACAATCCTTTGTCTATTCTCTATTGAGTAACATAATGTGTTTCTATTCCAAAAGCTAAGCTCAGTTCTTGATTTTCTGATTATCTCTTAAACATGTTTGCCAAATGGAAATTTATTATCCAGCCAAGGTTTTTATGTTCTGAAACATATTCAATTACTGCCCCCAACAGGGTATTACTCTTCACATCTGTATAAGAGAACATAACATAAACTTGGTCATTGAGTCAAAGGAACTAATTTAAGCCCCCCTAGTGAATGTTAGATTATGTTAAAAGCTCTTTGTAGATGTATTACAGCTAGGTTTACAGAGGAAGCTCTAGTATAGAGAATTGTATCATCAGCATACGGAGCACAACGGCCATGATGGAGTTAACCAAACATTTCGTGCTGACTGCTGCTATATCTCTATCTCAGCCACAACCTGGAAAACACACAGGCCTACATCTTTCCTCCGCCACGTCTAATCACATGTAATCTCAGCTCTTATCACCGCTCCCTTATATTGGGTCTGATCTTCCCCTTGTGACTTTTTAAGAAGCTACAGTGTCAGGGTTCAAATATATGACGGGTTATTATAGAGAAGATGTCATCCATTTTCTCCTGTCTTCTTTCTTTAATCTAATTATACACTCAATTAGTCCTCTCCGTCTGCTACCATGAATCATTAGGCCTTGTTCGTGCGATATTTCCTACTGCCATAATTAACTGTGACGCCTGATGTCTCTGTGGGTTTCCACCTTTTTGTCTCTGTTAAACTATTGTAGATTTAGGAGGACAGAAAAGGGGAAAGGCCTAATTTAAGCTATGGGCAAAGATGGAGACAATACAATATCTGGGAGTCGGAATTCATTCTGGAATGATTAATTGGTGAATTAGAGTTTAATAAAGCGTCAAATAGGGCAAATTGTGTCTAATCCTTTTAACGGGCTAAATTGCCCTTAAAACTTTTAAATTGAGATCGAATTTGTCTATATAAACATGGAACATTTGAGGGCTATAGTGCCCTGTTCAGGTACCGTTTATAAAAAGATTTAAAAAGGTCTTGTTTATATATATATATATATATATATATATATATATATATATATATATATATATATATAAATAACATATGTACCATATCAAACCATTGTTAAATATTATTATATATCACAACATGTCATAATGTGCCATAATGTGTAGTATTTTAATGCCTGCTGTATTGCGTTGTATTGCATCATAGTGTATGATATCATATAATATCATAACATATCACAGTGGTATTGTGGTTAGCACTGTCGCCTAACAGCAAAAAGATCTGGGTTGGATCCCCGGTCCCAGCTGTTCTGTGTGGAGTTAGCATGTTCTCCCTGTGCTTGAGTGGGTTTCCTCCGGGTACTCCGGTTTCCTCCGACAGTCCAAACACATGCATGTTAGGTTGATCTATAACTCTAAATTGCCCGTAGGTGTGAGTGTGTGTTGGCCATGCGATTGACCTGTCCATGGTGTACCCCGCATTCGCCCGATGATGATGGGATTGACTTCAGCCCCCCATGACCCCGTCTAGCGGGATAAAGTGGAATATAACGGATGGATGGATGAATATCTTATAAGGGAATTCTACCAGAATCATCATTAATCAGTCATTAAGATGCGAACAGAGTCATTCAGAGTGGTTTGGTGTGAAATTGTTTATTATAAGTCAACTAACAGATTCAGATTTGTTTTTTGAGTGGTGGTGATGGGAACCAGGGGTTACCATGTCAACACAAACAAACATAGTCATACAGGTATATCTGATTTTTCTTTGTGGAGCTTTTTAATGTACCTCTTTGCTAAGAATCGATTAAGATAAATACATTTTAAGCAAAAAATGTATCACAAAACTATCATAAGGGTAGCATCCTGTGACCACTGAAGAAGAACTAGAGGATTACCAACATAAACTGTGTAGCGAGAGCTCAGCCACTGTCAGAGTTTACATCTACACAGTGGACTAACAAGGTAGGAGTGTTTAATAGACACAGTGTTTAAAAACTCCAGCAGCAGAAACAGGTGAACTACAGTCTGTAATTGTATAACTACAAAGTATTGTAAAGGGAGCACTCTTCAGACGTCTGGTTTATATCACCATCATTGTGAACATTTATGTCTTGGTAACATTCTCTAGAACAGAACATTTCAAATCAATCCACTCTGAGATGTTTTCAATTCTGTGTAATTCAACCACAAACTACAAACATAAAAATCAAACAAACAAAAAAAATTTCTTTTATTTAATAATTGGCTCAGTAACTGCAGTAAAAGTCCTGTGCTTAAATGAAAGTAGAGAATGAAATAATTAATTAAATGGTGCATTGAGCACAGTTTTCATGTATTGCTGTACTTGCTCCATATTTTAATTAGAGATTCAGTGCTGTCTGTAGAGGCTGTGCTGTTAGATGAAAATGATATCTGTCCAAAATACTTGGAATATTTAC
This sequence comes from Megaleporinus macrocephalus, assembly GCA_021613375.1. Classification (NCBI taxonomy): domain Eukaryota; kingdom Metazoa; phylum Chordata; class Actinopteri; order Characiformes; family Anostomidae; genus Megaleporinus; species Megaleporinus macrocephalus. Next base: position 35,133,734 of record CM038711.1, on the reverse strand, counting down.
GCCCACACCAGGTGACAGATTAAAATAAATTTTCTTTGTTGTTACTTTACTAAAAAGAGATTTAAACTTTCAGTTTTGTTGGGTTTCCAGCAGCAGATGCATTAGAGTGAGTATCAGTGATGCCACCAAGAAGCAGTGTGGAAAAAGGACAAAGGATTGTGTTATATATATATATATAGTGTGTGTGTGTGTGTGTGTGCGTGTGTGTGTGTGTGTGTGTGTATGTGTGTGTAGGGTGGGCTACATGATGTCTGATTTTACCATAATCAAGTAATAATATTTATCAAGTAATTCAAATTAAATGAAGTAAAATTGAATGGGTTTTATGAAGGTTCAGTTAATCCAGTCATCATGTGTTTTATAACACTGCATAATTTGACTAAAAAAAGAAAACACAGCTTTTTCATCATAATGTTATCTTTTTATGAGATTCCACTAGTGCGAGCGATAAAGTCCACCAGTGAAGCAGCTATGAATAATATACATATGCACCGCTAGTGCAGGCGAGAGAGGCGGATACCCGCACAAGCTGTTCTATTTGAGTGTGTATAGTTAAAACAAAAACAGAAACAAAAACAGATATACAAAATAACAGAATACCAAACTAATAAATTAACAGAGAGACAAAGCGTCTGCCTGAACTCAATAGATGAAATTAGTAGGTGAGCAAGGATAGTATGTCCGAATACTCAGTAGTCATTGAGTAGTGCACAAACGTTACCCGGGTGACCTCCTGAACAAGGAGGCATTTTAAATTCAAAGTAGAAGAATCTGTCAGTTAATGGGGCTTTTAAATGAATAGCGGAACTCTTACGATGGACTACCACTCGAGCAGTACATACTGCCTCCAATCTAGTGCATACTGACTTAGTAGGTGATTTCGGATACAGCTACTGTAACAGATAAACAGATTAACCTCAATACCAACAAACACAGGGAGCAAACACAGAGGTCTATATGCACACAGGAAACAAGGAACACCTGGGACAAGGGGTGTAACAAGAGGGCGGAGACAAGGTGGAGCAAACAACCAAAACAATCATAAGCACATGGATCATGACAGAAGAGTGTAAATATGTAAAAAAAGTGTAAAAAAAGTGTAGTATGTTATTTTATGGTAGTGTGAGATAGCTTCCTGTTATCTCAGACAGATTTGTCATAGTCAGCTGATCTCTACATCAATTTCTAAGACCAAATAAGGTTGACAAGACCGAGACTGCAAGTGGATGGTCTTCAGAGCAGTCTCAAGTAATACAACACTAGTGCATAGTTTTTTAATATTGTTTTTCTTTCCCAGCGTCTCCTTTTAAGCATTGTCATTGGGTTACTTGTCAATCATTGACAATATCCTATTACATATCACTCAGGCCTACTGCTAATAAAAAAACCTGATTAACTAAAATGAGAAAATAGTTTTTTGTTTAAATCCAGAAAAATATATACTATCTTCAGAGCCTTTGACAAAACAGATGGATGTTGATCAGGAGTGCCATTCTTTTCAATGTATCTTCTTTTTGGAGCCCTTCCCCGCTGACCTGAACGGTCACAACATCCATCCAGCAACCCCTTTTCTCACATCCTAATACTTAGGACCACTTTATGTGCACAAACACTGATTTACTTATACGATAAGCATTAACAGAGGCTCATGTGAACTGAATCAGGTCATACTCAAAGAGTGTAACAAGATTAATCACAGTACAGGGACACTAAAGATAGCCACAGTGTTGCTTACCACACGTTACCATCTGTTCTTAATGACCACTCTGTCCAGTGTAATAAAAACCCTGCCCCACCTGAAGCTGTTAAAGACATCATTCATCGCACCACACCCCAAACATCATAAATGCCTTCTTCCTCTCTTTCCTGAATGAGACTGTTATGAATGTTTGGTCAAGCTCACTCTCTGTTGTACTTCACAGCTGAACTCCCATGCGGGTGCTGCAGCACCAAAAAGGCCTTGACGTATTCCTGCTCGGAGCTGTGTAGAAAGAAAAACAGGGAAACAGAGTGACTGTGATTAGATCGGGTGTTGTGTGTGAAGCCAGATGCACAGCCGGGTGCACAAAGCAATAAAAGCGCCCCTTTTTCGTGCTTTCTTTTTCCAAATGTACCAACGCGAGCGTTTCAGGCTAATAGAATTTGTTGCCATGGTCAGCAGTCTGATGAAGGGGAGGAAGAATGTGTTTCCTGTGCGGGGCTCATAGCGGGGATGAGCTCCACCAGGGAAGAGCTCCACTTCTGCTTCTGTTTGTTTATACCCCATTCCTCTGATCAATCTTTTAACAGTGAGTGTGAGCTAGCAGCTCTCTTCCTCTGTTTAGAGGCAAATAAATATTCTGCATCATGGTTTACTGCTGTTTAGACCCTACTCCAGCATCCATGAATTAGAATGACATGATGTGTGCGGGATGCGGATGGTGCACTACCTCTCAGCGAAAAGTGGAACGACTTGTTATTAATAGTTTTTGCTATTTGTTTCAGCCATACCGTTCACATAAAATACTGAATTAATTCATATACAGCAAATACTGCAAGGCATTTGTAGGAGTTTTATTCAATATTGCATCAAGATGTTATTAAATCATGCGATAAATCATCCTAACACTTGGGCAGTGTTCATAAGAGTACCATACTATATGGCCACTTGTATATGATAAATAGAAATATGGACACCTGACCATGTTGGACATCTTATTCCAAAACTCAATCATTAATATGAAGTAGTCCTCCTTCTCTGTCTATAACACCCTCCACTCTTCTGGAAAGGCTTTTCCCAGAACTTTATTATTGAAAAGAGCATTTGTGATTTCAGGCACTGATGTCGAAAGCCTGGTTTGCAATCAGTGTTTCATTTTATCCCAAAGGTGTTGCAGGCCACTAGAGTTCCTCCACACCAAATCCACACCCAACAATCCATGTGTTTATGGCTCTTGTTTTGTGCACTGAGGCTCAGTCATGCTGGAACATCAAATGGTCTACCTCGGTTAGAAGCATATCATCACTGCAACTTCACAGGAGAGGCCAAAACTTACTTTACTTTTAATTAACGTCAACAGAACCAGTTATTCTGCAGCATTTCTACTGGTCCATTCATCATGATATTTTCACACAATGTAAATGGCAGCTGCTGCATATATACAATGAAAACAAAATCAACACAATTACATGGTTATCTTTGGACAGCACCAATATCATTGTTAAAAAAAAAATCTTTGGATGCTGTAGCATTAACATTACTCTTCACTGGAACGGCCCCAGACCATTATACAGGGGTTGGACAATGAAACTGAAACACCTGTCATTTTAGTGTGGGAGGTTTCATGGCTAAATTGGACCAGTCTGGTGGCCAATCTTCATTAACTGCACATTGCACCAGTAAGAGCAGAGTGTGAAGTTCAATTAGCAGGTATGAGCACAGTTTAGCTCAAAATATTGCAATAACACAACATTATGGGACATATCAGAGTTCAAAAGAGGACAAATTGTTGGTGCACGTCTTGCTGGTGCATCTGTGACCAAGACAGCAATCCAGGGTAATGTCAGCATGCCACCAAGAAGGACGAACCACATCCAACAGGATTAACTGTGGATGCAAGAGGAAGCTGTCTGAGAGGGATGTTGGGGTGCTAACCCAGATTGTATCCAAAAAACATAAAACCACGGCTGCCCAAATCATGGCAGAATTAAAAGTGCACCTCAGCTCTCCTGTTTCCACGAGAACTGTCCATCGGGAGCTCCACAGGGTCAATATACATGGCCAGGCTGCTATAACCAAACCTTTGGTCACTCGTGCCAGTGCCAAACGTCGGTTTCAATGGTACAAGGAGCGTAAATCTTGGGCTGTGGACAATGTGAAACATGTATTGTTCTCTGATGAGTCCACCTTTACTGTTTTCCCCACATCCGGGAGAGTTACGATGTGGAGAAGCCCCAAAGAAGTGTACCACCCAGACTGTTGCATGCCCTGTTGCATGATCAGTGATGGTTTGGGCTGCCATATCATGGCATTCCCTTGGCCCAATACTTGTGCTAGATGGGCGCATCACTGCCAAGGACTACCGAACCATTCTGGAGGACCATGTGCATCCAATGGTTCAAACATTGGAGGAGCGAGTCAGGAAACGTTTTCCTCCACCAGCATCACGTAGTGACCTGGCCACTATCCTGCAAGAAGAATGGCTTAAAATCCCTCTGACCACTGTGCAGGACTTGTATATGTCATTCCCAAGACGATTTGACGCTGTATTGGCCGCAAAAGGAGGCCCTACACCATACTAATAAATTATTGTGGTCTAAAACCAGTTTTAGTTTCATTGTCCTACCCCTGTACCTCCTCCACCAAACTTTACCATTTGCACTGTGCATACTGGTAGGTAGTCTTCTTCTGGCATCCACCAAACCCATCAAACTGCAAGACAGTGAAGTGTTAGTCTTTGCTCCAGAGAACACGTTTACACTGCTCCAGTGTTCATAGGCATTACGACACTCCGGTTAGTGCTTGGCATTGCATATAGTAATCTTAGGATTGTGTGCAGCCGCTTGACCATGATTATACTACCAGAGACATTTTGGAAGTAAGTGAAGCAGCAATCTTTATGTTTAAGCGCTTTGTGAGTTTATATAATGTATCATAGGCTGGTGTACCCATAATAATAACAGTCGCCCAGGGAAGATGTAGCAAACCGTATTGTGGCAAAGGTGCCAACCTGTGTCAGTGCCATGTTTAATGTCACTAAGCTCTTCATTATGACCCATTCTAGGGTTTGTCTATGGAGATTGCATGGCTATGTGCTTGATTTTATGTTTGGTTTTATATGGTTAGCAATGGGTGTTCCTGAAACATGTAAGCTCAGTAATTAGTAGGGATGACCACATAGAGCCATAGGGGGAAAGTTAGATGATCTTGGCCTCTAAAATGTATCTACAAAAATATGTATTAAGGCTTATTTCAGTAGAATGCCATATTTTGGTAATTTGAGGTCAGTTTGACATGATGACAAAGTTTAAAGCTTACAAAGAGCAAAGCAAAGCCACTTGACCTACAGAAAATGCTCACTTTTTCTCATATTTTGGTAATATCATGAGCATTATGTCACTGTAACATAACCTGAGCTAACGGCATTTATTGCCACAAAGTGTCAGGAAAAAACACACAAGTAATTTCATCTTGACAAATGGTTAGAAATCTGTACTATGTGTCAGTTAGTCATGCAAGAAAGTACAGTAGTGTTAACAATAATCTACTGGATTTATAGTCATTTCCTAGTAAAGTCTCCACCTTGACAACTTCTGAAGTTGGATAGTAATTATAGCCTCATTTAGAGCCATTGTATATACATGTACGTGTAACAAATTTGGTTTTACATTAACATATAAAACATGGTGACTTTTTCAGCCTAATGTAACATCAAGTTTGTGTACACAGAGGCCAGTGCAGCCCTCACTGAGGCCTGCGATTCATCAGGCCATTCTGCAGAGTCATTGATCATCACGCTCTCTTTATTCAAAGGGGAATTTTCTGGGTTTTGCCTGAACGCTCATTTGCTGAGAGCTGAAGGTGCTGTTTACAATTTGGAACGTGTGATTTTAATTGAGCAGGTGAACTACAGCATGCAGTGCATTAGTTTAATTGCAGTCTTTCACAATTAGCTAATTGCGAAGGGCAAAACTGCAAAAATAAAGCCTTTTAATTGGCCTTCGCTGTGTTTGCAAGTGCAAGGAATCTGACATTTGTATTCTGGCCTGTTCTTTCTCGGCGAGTCCCATACAGTTGAAAGAAAAAATAAGTGAAACCTTTGGAATTAGCTGGATTTCTGCATTGATTTGCTGCCTCGGGGCCTGGACGCCTTTCAATCACTGAGGGAACAATGATTTCAAAGGTGTATAAAAACATTTTACAGGAGAAAGCAAGTGCCACAGTCCGTGACCCAAAGCACGCAAGCAAATTGACTAAAGAATGGTGGAAAAAATAAGCATGACCGTCACGCCTATATGAGTTTGTCGGACATCCTATTCCAAAACCAAATCATTAATGTGGAGTTGCCCTCCCACTCTTCTGTAAAGGCTTTTCATAGAACCTTATAATTAAATATAGCATTTGTGATTACAGGCACTCTTTAAAGTCGTGTTGTGATCTTTACCCTATCGAGATTTTGTGGTTGACCTGAAGAGGGCTATATGGGCAAGGCCTCCCAGGAATATGGATTACAATACATTTGCAGGAGGGAATGGTATATCATTTCTCCTCAATCTGCCTGTGATCCATGTGGTTAGATGTAAAAGTTTGCTTTGCGTCATTCCAGTGTGTTTTTGCCATATATATCATTATATAACACTAGAGTAAATACAACTAAACATAACTGTTTTTAAAAAAGGTAGCAGAACAGTATTGATATCTTGGCCAGAACAGTACAGAATATGGGTTTCTGGCATCTCACTACACTTCAGTCATTGTATTTCGTTGCTGTTCAAAGAAAAAAAAATCTCCAAAATTGCAACTTTACAGGAGAGGTCAAAAATGTTCTTTACTTTTAATGTAAGTCAATGGAACCAGAGTTTGGAGCTTTTCTATTGGTCCATTCATCATGAATTTGTCACACAGTGTAAACAGCGAATACTGTGTTCAAATAATGCATGAAAATGAAAATCATCAAAAATAGAGAGACATGTTTTAATTGGGACATCAACGATTTGATGATTTGTTGTATCAGCAGCACACCTGATTACATTTAATGATGAACATGTCCGAGGAGAGCTTTGGTTCTACATATAATGTTCCCAGGATTAAAACATTTGTACAGTAATATAGTTTATGCATGGAGGTTGGCTATTTCCTGTACAAAAGAAGCCGTCTCTCTATTTGTTGTCCCTTTTTAATTTTTTAAATTAAAACACACATTTAAACACACAAGCTTCTGTTTACATTGTGTGAAGGTTCCATGATGAATAGAATAGAAATGCTGCAAAATAGCTTGAAAAAATGTCTGGTTCCATTGACTTACATTGAAAGTAAATACTGTTTTTGTCCTCTCCTATAAAGGAGAGACTTGTTCTTCATTGGACAGTGACGATGTAGTCTATTGATACCAATTGATACTATTAAATATCTTGTACATGTAAAAAAGGGAGGTCTTTGTGAATTCCACAAACCAAACGAATGAATATGGATATCAGATGGTACATTTGGAGGCTTCTGTATTAAATAAACTGCCTAGGAAGACTCTCAATGACTTCTGACTTTACAGAAGAACATTAACTCCATCTCACTATGAGACTGACTGGAGGGGAGAGTGGAGATAGAAGTAGGGATTCATGTGATGAATTTACTGCAATCTTTTCTTTCCTAACATCCAAAGCCTTGTTCAGAATGCCAGCCCATTTTTGCAAACCAGATCCACATTTGAAGGTGGTTTGAAATGTGATTCCAATCAGATTTTTGAAGATGCTTCCCAGTCTGGAAGCTCTGGCCACTCAAATCTGATTTTATCTCTCCTTCGTCTACATTTGAAGTATAGTATAGCTTCGTAGTTACTGATGCATATGTCACCACAGCAGATAGCTTAGTGATGTTGATACATGCAAGTCACGTCTGATTACTTGCAAATAGCAGTGTGGACAGTCATCTCAGAAGATCTGATTCGTGAAGAAGGTGAAGTCTGAAGACTGAATAATTCAGATTAGTGGTTAGAGAAAACATCTGAGATCAATATTTCCGTGTAAGGACTCTAAATAGGATTCCTCAAGATCAGAAATATCGATACCTCATTATTGATCTACTCACACGTGGGACAGTTTAAGCCTCTCTAAGTGAAAGAAGTGAAAAAGAGAGATTGCAGATTTCAGGAATGACACTCAGCTTAAGCGTAATCTTGGACAGTGAGAAGAAAATCTGGGCTTAAGGTGGAGTTAAATCCAGCGGAACCCTCCGTTTTCGTCCAGCCCAAAGGTGTGCAGGTGTTAACGGCGTGTTTGTTCAGATTTGCTGCCAGTTTATTAACGGCGTACGGTGCTCTGGCTCTGAAAAGTGAGGCTGTGACAGCAGTAATTATCTCTAATTATGGTCTATGTGGCACATGGCGAGATATTTTTGCTAAGCACACAACACATTTGGGCATATTTTGTCAGTGGTAGCCACCCTGCTGTCGATTTCTGACAACCTGATTCAGTGCAGGCGAAAGCACTGGAAGTGTCAGCAGATTCTTTTTAGGAGAGGTTCAGTCCCAGTTCCAGCTGTCATGCGAACTACTGGAGTTGGCGCAACCTTTGTGGAATTATGTGGAACTGATTGAATACAGGCCTCTGATATAAATCTCCTCAGGCTGGGGCTATTTGATTTACTGAAAACCTTGTGTTAACTGTGACTGATCTCAGTTCAGTCTTGCATTATGTTTGGAATACGCCTGCTGCTAGCTGGAACATCCTGGCAGGTCTCTTTTCTTTCGCGTGCAGTACCCCGGCTCAACAGCAGGCGGACGCAGAGCTTTCAGTTTTAAATAGTTAAGCAGCAAAGTCTACCACTTCCCCTCATGTTTTGATCTTTCTTTTATTTCTCACCCTCCTCTCTTTGTCCCTCAGATCTACGCGGATCTACTTTTCCTTACAAGCCTCGTAGCCTACATGTTCTCTGCCCCATTTTTCAAAAATAACTCCCCTACTCTCTCTCTCTCTCTCTCTCTCTCTCTCTCATTTTCTCTCCTCAGTGAACTCATTTCTGCTGCATCTTTTTAGTGTTTTTTTCTCCTTTTCTCTTTTTTCCCTCCTTTGTCGCTACCTGCTAGCAGCTCTCGCAGCTAATTAGTGCTTCAGAATGGAGATCATTTGCGGACTCCCCAGGCTCCGGTGGCAGACTCTTACTAAGCATAGCAGAGGCCACTTACTTGCAGTGTTTGAGACAATTGTTGGTCCAGAAGTTTCTATTAGCTGGGCGTCTGTGTAAATTTCATTCTGCCGTATAGCAGATGTTCAGTCATTCATCCATCATCACTGTATAATACTATGCAAAAGTCAGAGAGCCCCTTTTTATTAGTTTAATTTACAGTGAAAACTGACATTAAGTACACATTATAGGGTTAGGGTTAGGGTTAGGTTAGGGTTAGGGTTAATATATTTAAGGGTTTGTATATTTAAAAAACAACAGATAACGTATTGTTGCTGTAAAAAGAAAAACGAGTATCTCCAAAATCGCAACTTTACAGGAGAACCAGAAATGTTCTTTACTTTTATTGTAAGTTAATGGAACAAGAACAATTTCCAAGCTATTTTTGAACATTTCTATTGGTCCATTCATCATGAAACCTGTACAGGATATAAAGTTCAGCTGCCGTGTTCAAATGATATAGAACAATGCAAATCAACAAAAACGGAGAGGCATGTTTTTCTTTGGACAGCAACAATATATTCAATGGAAAGAAATAACATAGATGCCTCAAGAACTAAATATATATTTTTTCAATAGTTATTTTATGGTGTGTTCACACTTGTTACAGTTTCTCTCTGCAGCACTGTTTGCCTGTAAGCAAACTGGTACAGGTTGAATGTGGAAGGAAGTTTGGAGGTAATGTGGTTCTTTACCAGCCTCTCGAAACACTTCATCATGATAGGGGTGAGTGCTACAGGGCGGTAATCATTGAGGGAGGAGATTGTGGGTTTTTTGGGCACCGGTATGACTGTGGCAGTCTATATGGGCATGATGACACAGCAGCATGTTTCAGCGAGGTGTTGAAGATGTCTGTGAGGGAAGTACAAGAACTGGCCAAACATTTTGGCATGAAATGAATATTTCTTTTGAATCTAGGCCTGAAACAGGACTGAGGTTAGATGATTTTTGGCATTCGGGAAAGCTACAAAACTCAGAGGCAGATAAGGTTACAGCCTGTATTGCAATCTTTCATAAATAACACTGGCAGGGATGTTTGGTCCCGTTAGCCGTGCACCAACCAAAGCAAAGGCAGTCTGAGATGTACTCTTGCCTGGTCTCTTGCTCGGCCACTCTCTTTCTCTGACAGTGTCTTCTTCCATCTCAGCCTCTGCCATGACGTCCATGCTGGGAATACTGGGTTAGCTTCTTCTTATAGCTGATCGAAAACTCTGTCTTAAAACATTATGCAGGTTACGGGCAAGGTCTTGTGTGTACTCCTCCAGTTACATAGCACTGAAGCAGGTGTTCCGGTGCCAGGAGTTGTGATAACAGAGACATATTCTGTATTATAAGCCAGTTATTTTAAGGTAAAATGATACATAATGTTGCTTTACTGTTTTTGCTGGAAATTGAATAAACATCAGTCTGTCTCTGAGTACAGTATGTTGTATATATTGTATTCCAGTCAATCGAAAAGACTCTACAGAATTGCATCAATTCTTCAGCCAAACTGATGAGCTCTAACATTCACGAAATGAGGTTTTTCGTCTAAGCTCAACACAATGAGTTCAGCCAAGCGTGTTGATGTTCATTACAGAGACAGAAAGAGCCTGCGGAAGATTATGCGCATGAATATGACAATGACACCTGCATGTTGCTCAAACACAAAGGAACATCATATCGTCCATGTCTTTGACCTCCATTCAGGATGCTTTGATTGCGTTAGGCAACAGAAAATAACATTGTGGGGCAAAATCCCTAAAGCCTGCCTGCTTCTTAGACTCGGCTGTCACCTCTTGCCCACTCCAAATTCTAAGCTTAATACCACACTAACCTACAAAGCCTAATCCTGAACGCAACCCAAAAACCCTAAAGCTCCCAGAAAACAAACGTCTGTTTACGTTTGGAGATGACATAAGCAGCGGGCTGTCGGCGACCTGCAGCTTTTGCCATTCTAAATCAGTTTTACTTGAAATGTCACAGATTCAGGCGTGTAGCACTGTAGACATGATGTGTAGCCTCGTTTGTCTCAGTGAACGAATTAATTGATCTATACTGAAGAGCAATCATGAGCAATCATCGTAAATGGAAAACATCGCATAAGTAAACAAGTTTTATGATCCTGTTTTTCTGACTTGCATTACAACTTTTTTGTGGTTTGACGTGCAGAGAATTTCAATTATAATTAAGCCCCTCGCGTTTTCCCGGCTTGCTTTTACAGTTATTTTCACTTTCATGGCCCACCATTAAATTAAACATTCCAATGAGATTATTTGCACTAATGTTTAAACTATATTAATAATGTCTGTGATTTTTAAGCCAGTATATCAAAGATGCAATAGGCTTAATAAATATACATATATAAATATACAGCCTATTCAGTGTGATACATTGTAGTACTGCAGTAAAACCTTTTTAATGAGCAACCCAGAGTTCGTGTCCGAGTTGTGATTACTGCCAGCGCATGGCTTTATAGCTGCAGTTATTATTCTGCACCTTAACATTATAATGGAATTTATAGGTGGTGCTTGAGCTTGTTTTTATTGACTGTGCAGTCCACTGGAACTCTGTGGCAGCCTGGTGAGCGCTGGATGAATGAGCACCCGAGGGACAGCCAGAGACGGATGTAGGACAGAGACTTTTCTTAAAGTGTGTGCAAGTGATGATTGTAGTATACTTGTAGCTCTGTCCTGTTTCACCATCCGTCACTTGCACCTTGTACTCTCCTTCAGCTCGCTCCTTATCTCTTTAAGCCTCTTTCCATCAGGGACGTTGCAGCTCCACTTCCATCAGTCAAGTCAGCTGCAATGGCGTGTATTGTTATCAAGACTCACTGGGTATGACAGGACTATATATGTGGGTAATGCATGCATTCAAGGCTTTAAACATAATGAAATAATGATTATGATAATGAAAAAAAAAGCTTTACAGGTTTTTAATGTTAATGCATTGTTTGCGCTATTGTTGGAGGACTGCAGGTTTGATAACAGGCGATTCCACAGCCACTTGTAGCCAGGAGTCCAGATAAGGATAATTGTCAGCTTCCAATATTTCCTCCTCCCTCTGCTAGAGTGACTCACTATCACCTCTTGAGGTGCAATGTGGTATTACAAAACAAGACAGGCCAAGGCTAGCTGGGTGGCTTCAGTAGATATCTCTAAAACACAATACACAGACGATATCTTTGACATGTCTTTGACCCGATATCTTTGATATACCACCAGAATTTGTATGACTTCACATTCTGTAGAAAGTTTTGGGAGGTTTTAAAGTAAAAGTCTTACAAACTGCACCTTTAATTGCTATGTGGTTGAATCTATGACACTGAAATAAAGATTTTAATAGGACAACGAAAAAGTTATAGACACGTAGAGGAATACATTTAACATATTTCTATTAAAAAATAAACAGTATTTTACAAAATTATAGATTTTCTAGATAGATAGATGTATAGATAGATAGATACTTTATTGATCCCAGGGGGAATTCAATGCATCCAGAAGCACAAGATAAGCAAAAACAGGACAGTTACAACAAAAAATAAGGAATAGAATATAAAATAAATAAAATATAGTATATACAAAATAGAAATAGAAACAGTTTCACTGTGTGTATGTGAGAGTGATGACAGTAGTGCAGTTAATCAGTGTAAACAGTGTAGACCACTTTGGTAGTGTAAATACGCAGTTATGCAGTCGGCAGTGCAAATATGCAATAAAAAGCAGCAGCACTGTTTATATGTACAATGTATATATGTATATTATGTATATATACTGAATACATGATGTATAATATAATAGGCAAAGTGTAATAATAACAATATAGTCATTATTATATATAATCAACAGTATAGTTTTATATAACATACAGTTATATAGATAAATCTGACAAAACGAATATAAATATAATACAGTCTGATACCTGGTAACTGATATAGGAGTCTGGAGTATAACAGTGTTACAGGATTATTTTTTACTGTGCTGGGATGAGTTTAACAGTCTGATGGGGGCCCGAGGGACAAAAGACTTCCTGAATCTGCTGCTAAATGAGCTCCTGTGCCTGATGATGGCACTGTGTGGAGGGTGGTCAATGTTGTCTATGATGGGCAGCAGTTTCCTGAGGGACCTTCTCTCTGCTATTGATGTAAGACACTTCTATCGATTTTTTAAACCACATTTACATGAAACAAGCCCAAGAAATTGTTTAGATGTTAGAAGTTATGTCCATTCACTGTCCACTCCTTTAGACACGCCTACCCTGTTGGTTGACCTTGTAGATGTAAAGTCAGAGATGGTAGCTCCTCTGTTGCTGCACAGTTTGTGTTGGTCGTCCTTTAGTCCTTCATCAGTGGTGCCCACAGGACACTGTTGGCTGGATATACTTGGTATTCCAGCAGAGTCCAGCAGTGACACTGAGGTGTGTAAACACTCCAGCAGCACTACTGTGTCTGATCCACTCACACCAGCACAACACACACTAACACACCACCACCATGTCAGTGTTACTGCGGTGCTGTAAATACTTCACCAATACCTGTTCTGTGGTGGTCCTGACAGTTGTGTGAAAATGGGACTAAGAAACTACACAGAGAATCAGATGGACTACAGTTTGTAATTGTAGGACTAAGTGTTTCCTGTACAGTAAGTTGAGTTGGTAAAATGGACATTGAGTGTAGATACAAAGAGGTGTTCAATCCTTCAGTGTATGATATCAGGTGAGCCACTCATGGAATTTAATGCTTAATAAATAGAAGGTGTTCGTGATTAAAGCTATCCAGTCAGATAAGCTAAAGTGAATGTTGCAGCATGAATATTTATCTTTATTTTATAATAACGATACACATTTTATATGCCTGCACATTAACGCCTGCACACATTATTTTTGTATTTATTTATTTATTTAATAAGCTCTGCCACAGTCATTGCTGTCTTAATATACAATACACTAAATATGGTGGTGAAGCTTTCCAAACATATCTCTATGAAGCGGGAATGCTGATCCAGGAACAGCCTATTACATTAGTAAATTAATAGAAGAAAATGATAGACTAAACTAATTACAGCTGCAGCCCCAGTTAGCAGCAAGCAGTTGCTACTCTGATTTGCATTAATGGTAGTCATCACACCGCTGGCTGTTCCTCTGCCGTGTATATTCTATTCTTTTACCGCGGAGACTGAACGAGGTGAATGTTTTTGTTTGTTTGTTTCTTTTTTGGGGGGAATATGTGAATGTGTTTGTGTTTATGATGGAGGGATTATTCTCTGGATCCATGGGCTCTGCTCTCTGGGCGGATTGTCTCTCGCCTAATCTTGTCTAATTCAGCTGGAGACAATGGAAGTGGGATTATTGTGGAGATTAGCCCAAGAACCAAAACCTCACACACCCTGCTCCGTCTCCCGCATTGCCCCTCACCCCGAAATCCACCACAGGACGGCAGGCGCCAGCCCCCCTTCTGCTGAAAAATCTCAGTGACGCCTCGAGACTCGCTCGCGATCCCACTGAGCGCCTTTTTTTTGGGAAATGGTGACAAATTTATAGCCGCAGACTAATTAATGGACCGGCCTAACAAAGTGTGCGATCAAGCAGAGTGAACACACCGATAATAAGGCCTCACAGAAGGGCAGCGTTAATGAGGCTGAGGACACTCTCAGACAGAGAGAAAAGGGAGAGATCAGCATTATACGCCTATGCCCTTGGCCGGGTGACGTCTTTGGAGATATAAATGGCATACACGTTCTCACTTTTCAGTGTCGTGCCGTCTCAGGAGGCGAAGAACTAAGACGCAGTGGTGTTCAAGACGTTCTGATTATCCGCCGTGTTGCTGATTCGCTGGAATGTTTATGTGCATATTAGTCGAATTTTGGGGAAGCAGGTTTTGTCCTCCTGCGTGTTTACGTTCACCGTGTTACAGGTTGGGATGTATTTATGGAACGTATGCAAATCTGGCTTTCAGGAGCACAAATTACGCTGCTTTTATCCCGGTGTAAATTGTTCACAATAATTTGGTGCGGAGAAAGCACATTGTGATGCAATTTGTTTTATGTCTATATGAATATGACTGTTGATGAAAGAGTTCTGAACGTTGCAGTGCAGGTTTTTTTCCCCCCTCTTAGCTATGCCTTTCATCTCAAGGCTAATGGAGACTGTTACCACAGAAACTGTCTTTACCGTCAGAGAGGCTTTACTTTCAGCTTTGGTGAAGTTTTTCAAGACTTTTGTTTATGAAAATCTGCACTTTTCCATGTTTACGTTCTACAGCGATTGCTGCGTGGGATCAGGAAATGCAGAAATTTTGTACCGGCACAACCTTGGGTGTCTCAGTGTGGCATATACATAATAAATGAGAGTAGAAAATGAAGTAGATGAAGATATGCACAAAGTTGTGTCGCATGAAAGCAGTGTTGGGCATGCGTGTGCGTGTGTGTGTAGAAACTCATTTGGCTGGTCTGCATTATATAACTCTTGGACCCAGAAAAGTGACAGATTAAAGGAAAACCCACATAAAGTGTCTTAGTAAGGCTGCTAGAACACCTTCAGTGCACTTCCTAAAGATTTAGCACCTAGTGAGTGTCTAAGTAGGCTGTCTATGTAGGCAGCTGTTTAAGTAGCAGTGTTCTCTCCTCATCTCTCCTCATAAAACAGATTACTGAGACGCTCTAGTTAGAGAGAGACTGCGTCACGGCTTGTTCCCGCCCACTGCAGCACGCAACCGGTGGTTTAGCTGGTTGCTAAGCTACCGGCCGGCATCCAAAACAATAGCCCGGGCTTAAAAATCTACTAGCATAAATGCTAATGGTTTTGTGTGATTATATGACAAGAAACACATTAAAACACCAGAGAGAATCAAAATAACTCACATTTTAAAACGACTTCACTGCTCGTAGATTTGCCTGCGTTGCATCATGGGATTGCCTTAGCGGCTGAGGAAGCGTTTGATGCTTCCTTAAAATCAGGCCACAATAAGACGCCTCAGCAGGCAGCATGTTTAAGGTATGTAAAAATTGGGTTAGCCACGGGGGGCCACGTACTATGACTGAAAATGCTGTCTATGTAGACCCTCACTAGGTTTTGAGAAACACCCATGGTGTTGTGGGGATTTTGGAGGAGTGTCCTATCTCAAGACCGCTGTCCAGTCAAGTATCCCCCACTGAGCAAACCAGAGGCGACAGTGGCCAGGAAAAACTCTCTCAGACTGGAGGAAGAAACCTTGGGAAGAACCAAGACTCACATCATGAATTTTGAACACAATGTAAATGATGCCATTCATATTAATGATGTAGAAAACTAAAAACTATATGGGTGAGCCTGTGTGCGCTGAGGATGGGTCTTAAGACTGCTGTCCATTATTTAGTCAAGTCACATTTATTTATATAGCGTGTACCATTTTTACAGTGATGTTGTCACAAAAGCAGCTTTACAGGAGTTTGAAAACATGAAGTCACAACATGTATCCCCCAGTGAGTAAATCAGAGGCGACGGTGGCAAGAACAAATCCCTCAAGACTGGAGAAAGAAACCTTGGGAGGAACCAGACTCACAAGGGGAGACCTTCCCCCCTCTGGTCAAACAGTATTTACAGTTTAATAAGCTAAATACCAAAGTAGAACTAAGAGTATCACTGTTCAGCACCACTGGACTCTCAAATAGTTTGTAATCTTGGTAAAGTGCAATAGATGATTGTAATATGTTTTATAGTACATCTGTCTGGAAGCCAATGGGTGGCATGTCTCCATTTACTTATTTACCAAATTGATTTAAGTGTGTGAATGTGAATGTTGGCTATGCGATGGACTGGCGAACTGTCCACGGTGTACCCCGCCTTCGCCCGATGACGCTGGGATTGGCTCCAGCCCCCCTGTGACCCCAACTAGCAGGAAAAAGCGGCAGATAATGGATGGATGGATTGATTTAAATGTGAAAACACAATCCAAACTTTTAACTGACTTGAACATCGGATTTAAATCTATTTGCTTTGAGGGAACCTATACCTTCATTTATTTTATTAAAACCAATGATTGAACACTTTTTACTTTGTCACTACCACAGCAATAAAAAAACAACACTACCGAAACTTTACCAAATCATATCAAATGTATTTGTATAGCTCTTTTTACAACTGATGTCATTAGAAAACAGCTTTACAAGAATTTAGTAATAAGACAAAGTCAACAAAGCATAAATAAGCATAAGAAGAAGCATAAAATAAAACAAAAAATAATTTAAAAAAATCATAGAACCCCACAGTGAGCAAGCCATAGGTGACAGTGGCAAGGAAAACTCCCTCAGAGCTGAAGCAAGAAACCTTGGGAGGAACCAAGATTCACAAAGGGGGAACCCACCCTCCTCTGGTCAAACTACTCATACAGTACTGATAAAATCACTGTACCACCATATACTTCTGTTCAGCTGCTCAGGTGTGCTTATAGAATCATAAGATGATATAACTAAGATGGATTATAGTACAGATGAAGAACAGTTAGAGTGATGATGACAGAGTAAAAGGTTAATGGTAATGAGTTAGAATCCATATTTATTTCAATATAGTCTGTATTAGAGGTTAGGCAGCTAGTCTAAGGCAAGGTAGCTAGTATGATGCGTGACTTAGGTTGCAGGGGAAACAGTCATAAACTCGGAAAAGATAAAGAGTTAGAATTAGTTCTGTTATTACAGTGTGGCTAACGACTCCAGCAGATCTGACTATAACATAATAACTAAAAGGAGAGAACCAGAAGATATCATAACACAGGGGCACCTTGAAACACTGGCATCCCTCCGCTCCATCATCCACAAATCTGAGTGACTGCATGCAAGTGGTGGAATGACAGCACCACAATTCTCTGTGTACATGAACCCCTGGATCTACAACCTTCATCAAAAGGAAAACATTATTTAACAAAAGCTAAACTAAACAAGTAGGTTTCCAGCCTAGACTTGAAGATGGAGACTGTGTCTGTGTCCCGGAAGATTATCTGGAAGATTATTTCAGAGTTGTGGGCTTTGTAAGAAAAGGCTGAGGACTTGTGAATTCTTGGAACTAATAAAAAGCCAGCACTCTCTGATAGAGATGGTTCATAATAGGAAATGAGGTCTTGCAGGTACTCAGGAGCGAGACCGTGTAGGGCTTTGTATGTCAATAGAAGAATTTTCTGATCAATATGGAATTTAATTGGAAGCCAGTGCAGTGCTGGTGGAACCAAGCTGATTTTTTTTCTGGTTTACCAAATGATTTGGTGATGATAAATTTTGGTTTATTTTGAATGTAACTCCAGCCTTGAGCAGTTGTACACACATAGAGTGATAATATTTTTTTTGTGATGGCCACTTGGTTTGTTTTACCCTGAGTCTGTTACAGGTGAAAGTGAAAGGCAGGGCACCAGTGCACGAGTGTTGGGGTCTCTTTAAATGGTTTTCCAATGTGGAGAGCTGGAGCTTCCTTTTCTTTGCTGTTCTGTCCTGCAGGTTAATTTTTCAGGCTTTTTTGTGGCTAATGCTAACAGGGTTCCAGTAAGTTGCCTGTGCTGGGGGTATTTAGACTGCTAATAGCTGATTGTCTTTTGTTTTACACAAACCGTGTTAAATAGCTTAATGTCAATTAAAGACAGGTTTTTTGCTATAATTACCGCTTGTTAACTCCATGAATTGTTCGTTTGGAACTGTCTGGAGTCCGGTTTGTAAAATTCATTAAAAAACTAATTAAAATTAACGTAACTGCACAATATGTTTTGGAAGAGGCAATTCAGACTTTGGGGCACATTCACTCTAATACAATGGGATCTGATTTCTTTGAGAAACTGTCTCATTCCTGCTTTAAAATGCATGGTGTGGGTAAAACAAGGCACCACCCATAGACTTGAACTCTTTGGACTTGTCAGAAATGGCCTACTAAGTCAGTAGGTATTAGATTGGAGCCAGTATGTACTGATCGAGCGGTAGACTAGTAGGCAATTTCAGTACGCAAGTTGTTAGTATCTACGCAATCTTGTATTATGTACTATGCCCTGTGACGCAAGACTTCAAAACAGCACTGTAAAAGTCCCGCTGTTCATTAAAAGCCCCATTTACAGACATCAGCTGTAGAGCTGAAGCTCAGAAAAGAAGAATCAAAAGGGACTTAATCAGTTTTTTTACTTTAGAAGTAGCGCTAACTTCTGTAGCGGCAGTTCACAAGCAGTAGCTGCGTACACACAGTACTGTACTGTGGTCGCATACTTAAAAATGTAGATCATCTGGGTACCATTTGTGTACTACTAGATGGCTAATAAGTATTCAGACACACTAGCTGCTCGCCTATTTTAAACGCTAAGTAGTAGACAACTAGACAATTTCGGACGCACCCTTAGTGTTTTGTTAGTGACATGAAATTGTGAGACGGCATTTTTTTATTAAAACCTCATGATAAATCATAATTGTTCAGCTTGTTGTAACTTCTTTCTTGCTATCAAAATGAAGAAGAAGTTCAGAGTACAAGTTTTATTCTTAAGATACCGCCGTTCTGTGAGCTCCCAAACCCTGGCCTAAACAAACTACCAAACACACCATATTTAAGTCCTGCTGACAACAGGTCAACTGGCCTCGACTGCCAGGCCAGATCACTATCTCATAGGCTTGGTGTAGATGCTCTCGGGCAGGAGCCTGCCATCAATCAGTAGGCCTGGGCCATTTACCTATAGGTCACGAAACCATAAACAATCTCACAATCTCTGTGGCATTCAGTTTGTAATCTGTATACACAAAGCTTTTAACAGATGCCATAGTATGTATGAAAATTCCCCACAAACTTCACATTAAAAGAAATGTTAAAAAGGCTAGGACAAGCTTCAGCACCCCCTACAGGAAACAGTAGGATAAGCAGTTTAAATGATGGATGGATGGAGGTTTGAGACAGCTACCTCAAATAAGTGCCCTAAAAATGCTAATTTTGAATATATTGAACAATTGAGGCCTTGAGTTTAAATATATTAGACCTTAATCCTTGTACATATCTCATTTCTTGGTACTTAATTGTTTTAGTTTTATCATTTTTATTGCTCTGGGTCTGCAGTTTGATCTAATTTGTTAGAATGGTCCACCAAATAACACAGTTTTGCACTGTTATAATTACATGTCCATAACGGCAGGAATGACCATGCATAAACGATAAGGCAGAAGAAAATGAGATTATACTGTGGTTGTGCATATTTCCCTGTCTGTTCCACATAACCTCATTGCTAACTTCATTTGTATGCAGTTGATATTTTTGTAATAATTGGATAATTCGCTCTGCAATCATTATCAATCAGCGCATGCTGTGGTGATGATGAGAAGTGGAAGAAGAGCAGGACGAGGGTGCAGCCTGCTGGAAACGAAAGAGATCAATCACATTTTCCGAACTGACGATTCTGACTGAGGGCCAATTTACCCGGACATTTCAGGAAAATGTGTCAGGAAAAAAAAAAATATATTTAAAAGAAAAATGAAAAAAAAAAAAAGCCCACAGCCTGATCTAGAAATCTGGCCTAGGATTGCATTAATAATTTCAGATGAAAAAAAAAATATGCGGCAGACCTAGCATGCAAATGAAATGAGTAAGTGCCATAGATGCAAATCCAGCCGTCTGTTAGAGCAGCACGGGCCAAGCGCTTAGTAAAGAACAGGGAATAGTTTTTATGGTACGAGTCTAAGACGTACCTGCTGTTGTCATTGAAGTGAATCTCCAAACTGCACAGGGTGTGAAATAGACAGATGGGTGAGTGACAGGTGGATGATTGACACAGAGAGAGAGCCTACATGAGGAATTTCAAAAAAGAAAACTAGAAGATAGTGCTCTCTCTCTTTCTCTCTCTCTCTCTCTTTCTCACTCTCTCTCTCTCTCTCTCTCTCTCTCTCTCGTCTTCGCTCTCTCTCCCTGTCTTACAACAACTCACAAATAACATGCTAAACTTCAAAGATACATTTGATGTTTTCACTGGAAGTAGGCCAGTCTATACCGCCATGACTCTCACCGGGTCCCATATGTTTATTATTTATTATGTTATTATTTTACTTTGAATTATTTGCTCGTCTTTCTTTTTTTAAGACAGAGGTCAGTCGGTTTCACTTACAAAGCCATAGATTAACGGATGTATTATTCATTCTCGGAGTCCGGAGTGCCTTGCGTAATGTGATTTATATGTATAATTCATTAACGGGACCCATTCCCAGCGCACTGTTCTTTGCCAGTCAGATCTCATTCACACCGACATATTTACACTCTGAAGTGAAGATATGATATTCAGCTGGCACCGAGTCCATCCCCTGCAAGTACAGAACCAGCATGATGATTAGCATTTTATTTAGTCTCACCATTTCCGAACGACCTGCTTATTTTCTTTCAGCCTCCATCGTTCTCCCATTAAAATGAGAAAAAAAATCAAAACATGGCACGTCTTTCCCAGTCGCCTCATGTGATAAATAGCTGAAGCTTCTGAGAACAGGATGCAGACTGTCGTGGCATGACACTACATTAGGCCTGTGAAAACATTCTGATATATTTGAAGTGTAGCTTTGTAATCTATGCCTGCACAAAGCATTGTTTTCATTGTATTGGTCTAGTGAGCCAGGTTTATCGTGCCCCTTTAAAAAAAATATTCTACATTTTTTTCTTAGACTTTCTTGTATCTCAAACTTTTGAAGGACCAGTTAGGACCAGTTAAATGCTGTCACTTGAAGTGGGTAGGTTCCATAGCTAGAGATAGCTAGCATTCTGTAGTATATAGATACACACTAGAGATCGACCAATATGGGTTTTTCTATAACCAATGCCGATGCCAGTGTTTAGAGATCAGGGTCAGCCGATGGCTGATATCTAGAAGTTACTACAGATATCTACACTAATAATAACAAGTGGATGCACAACATTTCTGAACTTAACATCATTTATTAAACACTGACTTATCCAGAAAAAAACGAAATACTTTTATAAGCAGTAATATGATCACATTACTGCTTAAAGAGTGTAACATACTCTTTATAGTATATTATAGTATAGTATCTCTCTTTATACTTCCACTCAGCTGACATATTTGCTTTAGTTACAGAGAGTGCCTCACTTCATTGTTGGGCAACTGCCATTATTTATGGATGGTTAGGCACTCGGAGAGAGTGAGAAAGATATAGCGCGACAGAGAAGGAGAGGAACATAAACACTGTGTGTGCAACGCGCACGACAGAGAGAAACAGCGCACGCAACGCGTTAGACATATGATTGTTAACACACCGGGTCTGTTCTGTTCTCTTTGCTGTTTCTTTAGTTACGTTTGGCTCGAATGCTTGAAGCTGAATAGGATCTGGGAAACTCAGGCTGCTCCAGCGAGACTCTCTGTGTAACAGTAACGTGTTAATGTGTGTATTACACTAGAGCAGTTAGCTTTAGCCCTGGAACTAAGGAGTAAAACATCCGCTCTGGTTCACGTCTAGACACATGTAACCGGGTCATTAAAAACATCATTGTTCGCTATAAATTATTCATTTTCACTTATTGGCTGAACAGTCCCAAAAGCGGTCCCATGTGGCAACAGCACGTTCCACTGCACTAAAAACACGGGGCTGCCTGGACCTCTAATCGGAGCTACCAAACACTGATATCGACCGATGCCGATATATTAAAAAATGTCAATCCAGGTGCGTCCAGCAGCCACTTACATCAGCTTGATCACATCCACTAGTTGATGGGAGAGCCGCTGCTTAGAGAGCAGCAAAGCCCCTTTTTGACTTAGAGAAGCATACAAACAATCTGTTCAATCTTTTCATCTGTTTATTTATTATGTTTTAAGGCAAATACAGTGGCCCAATGATTCCATCCTGTTCCATCCAGAGGTTATTGTTCTAAAGTGTTTAAAGTGCTGAAAACTTAACAAACACAGTCCTACTACCGGAAATTTGCATTGCTGATTTTACAGAAGGCTGCGAAATGCAAATGAGTCTTCACATTCGCATTGTTCACATTGTGTGCCGTGAACAACCACAGTTACAGATGAGTGTTTCTGTGGGTGTTTTTGATGAATCAAGGTATCTGTGTATTCCAACAACAAGTGAATTTTGGCCATAAAAAAAGGTTAGTCATTAACCAATGTCGCATTACTGATTCAGCACTGAGGGCCAGATGTACTTAGCCTTTTATAGCAGTTTTGAGTGGAATCTTCCTGCATGTTTTATGCAAAAATGACTTATGAGCCTAAAAGCTCAGTTTATGCATGTGGAGAAAAGCCAAATGCTATTGCTTTATTAGATGCATTTAAAACGCATTAGCCAGGCACCTCACATAATTAATGAACTCACCAACCTGCTACTCTGGTGCATAGTGCATGCACAGCTTATATAATATCCATAGAAAAGAATTGCCAATAGAATGGGATGCTCTGGAATAGCAATGCGTGATTGTGGTGGCCGATATCAAGTGTCAGCTTGAAGGGTCCCTGAAGTGACGGAGCTCCATCCAATACTTCTGAGATGAGTCAGAGTGATGTTTGTGAACCTGGACCAAACATCCAGCATCAGTACCTGACCTCAATAATGCTGTCATGGCCGAATCCAATCACAGCAATGTTCATCAAGTTTAAAGCCTTGTCAGAAGAGTAGATGCTGCTACTGCAGCAATGACAGGACCAACTCCCAGTAGACACCCGCGATTTAAAAGGCAGCGTTAAGCAGCCCGTCAAACCGTGGTCATGAAGTGTTCGCATTTTAGAGCTGATTTCACACACTGGGAGATATTCAAAGCTCAGTTTATTTAATATCTTTTTATACAGTTTTATACAGTTTTTATACAATTTTCTCCATCCCTTATTGGTGCGATTGGGAGACTACTTTTAACAATAGTAGCAGTATACAACAGCGACACAGACTCCAGCTTCAAACCTGACCCACATTTACCAACAGAATACAATAGTTGGGGCTGGTGTACATACATGAAAACGAGGTGTGCTGAATGAAACGTACAGCAAAGCCTCCCATGCTGAACATAATAATGTCATATTCATGTAAAGGGAAACCCTGATTCAACACCAGCAGGAAAGATACATAACAAAGTACTGAACCTGCAAGAGAGGTCATCCCCATTCGCAGTCTTCACCCTGACAGTGACCCTCCTCACACCCAAAACACCCTTAACTAAACCCGCTCCCCGTCACAGAATAACACCTCACCAAACACATACCACATAGCTTGAAATGCCAGACACATCATAAACAACACAAGGAGTTCTTTTTCATGGAGGATGTGCAGCCCTCATAATCTTCTTGGCATGGTCTGTCTCACAGCACCAGTCAGTAGAGGGTCACGATAATATCAAATAGACCTATATTTATTCTGTCCATTCTTTACATATGAGGACTTTGACTGTTTAACTAAGTCTACCTGAAAAATTCCAACAGAAAAGACACCAATATTTCCATCTATATTTCTTAGAAAAGCTGAACAGAAAGAGTGGACACACTAAATCAAAGAAATAGATTTTTTTTCCTATTTGTTGTCAAGGCTCCTGAGTTACCTATAGTTGAATATATGTTTTCTGCTTTTTTCCTGGTGCTGAAAAATAAATAACGTATTCTTAATGGCATTTAGTAAATAAATAAAAGCATGGGCTTGACCTTTGCACTGTATTATAAAAGTGCTCTGTTTGATTGGCTGCCCTGTATTTGCCTTATTTTGCATGCAGTCTAGGCTGAAACTCCCCGTGTAACATAAGTGTAATTGGGTGGAGCAAAACAAATAATTAAACAAAATGAAACAAGCCCCAGAGAGGCCAAGAAAACAGGGGCAGGGCCAACACGGCATTACGATCCATATGCAAGGCTTAATTAACAGAAACTATGACACCTCTACATACAGAGTCCCATTCACGCCATACACGTTCAATATCCAGCACTTATGAGGGCTGGCTAATAAGCCGCAGGTGTGACGCCAACCAGGTGATGGCGTGCCGGGGAGTGTGTGCACGCCCTGTGGGAGCTGAAAGGCGGTCCTTACAATTCTTTACTTTTAATGCAAGTCAATGGAACCAGATTTGTTTCCGAGCTATTTTTGAGCAATTCTATTGGTCCACTCATCATGAATTTGTTACACTATGTAAACGACCATTGGTGTGTGCAAATGATGTAGAAAACTTAAAATCGACAAAATTGGAGATACATGTTTTTTATTGGACAGCGACGATATGAACTGGGGAGTGAGCAGTTTTGGAAAGTGTTACTAAAACAAGCTTGTTTATTTTAAAGAATCACTTTTTTCCAATGATATGGGCCCATTAAGGGCATATTTTTCTAAACTCTTGTAAAATTTAACTGTGGGGACCTAAACACAGTCAGAGTAGTTTGATGCGAAATGGTTTACTATAAAGAAACCTGCTGAT
Source organism: Megaleporinus macrocephalus (assembly GCA_021613375.1). Classification (NCBI taxonomy): domain Eukaryota; kingdom Metazoa; phylum Chordata; class Actinopteri; order Characiformes; family Anostomidae; genus Megaleporinus; species Megaleporinus macrocephalus. Next base: position 35,108,509 of record CM038711.1, on the reverse strand, counting down.
TCAGATTTCTGTGTAATGTGGTGGTGATAGGAAAAGAGCTGGTCAGCACAATACGCTCAAGGAAGTCTGCGGGAGCCAGTTTAAACAGGTTTGATGCTGCTGATAAAATCAATAAGGGTATTATCTTTCTGTATAGATCTAATTCCTAGGCAGATGGAGTACAATGCTTTAAAGGTGGGAGGATTTTTGTGGGAGCACTGACTGGGGTGTCAGATGTGACTGCAGTTGCTAATGGTTCATATGGTTTACAGCTCAGGTAGGAGGACCCCTTTGGAGAATATGCTTAGGATTTGTTCCCAGGGATGACAAAATCAAAGGACCTGGATAGTAACCAAGACAACACACATATATTAGCACTATTTAATAGCGTCCTCTGAGATTTACTGATGTACTGCTGACAACATTCTGCATGTACATCTCCATCTATCTTAAAAAAATACATTTTTGCTCTAAATCTTATCTGGAAGCTGCAGTTTTTAGAGGCATCATATCCATTAGACATTGGATTTCCATCTGCACCACTTTGAACATATGAATTTACTCTGAACGTCTTGGTTTACATCTTAAATATTTTATTATACAGAAATTGTTGGGGGAAAAAATCATGAAATTCCGCTTCAGTGTCAGTATTCCTTGGTCAAGTCAAGTCGTTTTTATTTGTATAGCACTTTTATAGCGATATTACAGCTTAACAAGAGTTTAAAACCATGAACACATGAAGTCACACCGTACCTCCCTCTTGGTCAATATACTAGCATTTTCTATTTTGTCCAGAGTTTGTTACCGCAACTGCTTTCCCACTGCACCTATAAACCCAATGCCTCACAAGCATAGTACGATTGGTAGGGGGTCCCATGCACAGTTTGCATCATTAGCTACAGTCTTAGTAAACAGAAATTATTACTTGCACACATTATGAATGTATTTGTCATTTTTTCCCATAGTTTGAGATATTGCAAAGCATATCACAGTCCCAAAATGAGGCAATATGATAGCAATAATAATAATGTGTGGCCCATATTGTGAATCCCTAATACAATCCATGCATTCTGTGTAATGTTTGCATATGAATGCTTCAATTTTCTTATAATATATTTGTCATTTTTGCAACTGGATACTTGTTTTCTCATAAAAAGTCTTGTATGATTCTCTGCATCAGCAATCCAATTTTCATTGAAGGCTAGTAACACTGAAAAATTCATATTCAAAAGAGATAATGACAGCACGTTCTTATTCATAAAGCGCTGCAGGGCAACTCGCTTCAGGAAATCCAAGCGGGATATTTGGCTTGAATTGCCCGTCATTTCCTATCTTGACCCTTTGGCTGAAGTACATGACCTCAATACGTTGCCTTCTCTACAGACAGGGTATCAATTTTACACTCAGTTATTTCTCAGAGTTGCCTCTCTTGCATGAGAGTATTTCTCTTCTTTAATGTGTGCTCGGGGAGAGATAAGCATAAATGTCTGGGAACGACTCTGGGCTAGGAATCCGGGTTTCGCTGCTAACTGCGGAAGGCTCACTGAATAGAGTTAAGCGAGTGCGATAAGATTCATTGAAGCGTGTGAGAATCCAGAAGTAAAGTGTGGGATGGAAGAGGAAGAGCAGACAGAAAGAGGGATATGAATGCAGAGTGAGAGAACGTGCTGAGCGCCAAAGCACCTCTTGTGCTAATGAAGAGGCCTGGATTAGTGTCTTTCACTGAGAGAGAGACTGGAGTGGCAGCTTTAACGAGGTTTGCTCCAAATGATAGAGCTGAAAAGAAAGGAGGGCAAGCGTAAAAGGGGGGCATGCATGCGTGTGTGTTTTGGGGCGTTCATTATTCAGTCATGTAAAAAATATAACCTATCATTATCGCCCGGTTTATAATAAATGACTGCGTTCCAGAAATCGCAACAAACTCATTACAATCAAGACTACTGCAAAATATGCAGATAAATGTTCCTAGTGAACATCCGTCAATACATTCATCCAAAGCTTAGTCCAGCGAGGATCATGGTAGGGAAAGCAGAGAAGCCCAGATGGCCCAACATAACATGATCCAGCTCATTCTGGGCCATTCCCAGGCCTGCTTGGAGATACAATCTTTACAATGGGTCCTGGGATGACCTTGAGATCTTGTCCCAGTTGCCTATGCCTGGTAAATAGAAGGCGGCCAGGGGGCATTCTAATCAGATGAACCACCTTAACTGGCTTGTTTCAATGTGGAGGAGTGGCAGCTAGACTTAGAGCTTCTCCCAGATGACTGAGCTCATCACTCTATGAAGTAGAGTGTGGCCCACCACCCTGCGAAATAAACTCATGCCCATCGCAGACTTATTCTTTCTGTTATTACCAAAACTTATGACCATAGATCAGATTGGGCATGTACACGCACTGGTAAACTGAGAGCTTTGCCTTAAGGCTCAGCTCCACCTTCCCCACTGCAGTCCAACACAGTGACCTCATTACTGCTGTCGCATATCCCAGCCTGCGGCCTATGACAAGATCTCTCCTCCCTTCCCTTGTGAACAAGACCTTGAGATAATCAAACACCTCTATCTGGGGCAGGTCCTGTCCAGCAGAGGACCATCAGACTTGGAGGTGTTGATCCGCATACCAACAGTTTACATTCAGATGCAAACCACCCCAGTGCGTGCTGGAGGCATCTATGCAATGAAACCAAAAGAACAGCACCATCTGCAAAAAAGCAGAGACGCCACCTTCCAGCTCCCACACATAGTGGCCTCCTGACCTCGGCTATGCCTTGAGTATCACAAACAGAAGTGGAGAAACGAGACAGCTTTGGCACAGTCCAACACCCACACTGAACGAGCTTGACTTGATGCCCAGTATTAATGCCCAGTTCTCACTCTGGGTGTATAGAGACTGAGTGGACAGTAGGGGTCTTAGTGGACAATCACACATAAATGCATAAACCCTCAGTGCAGTGTTGAAAAAATCCTGAGAAATGCGTAGGGCTTCGAGTCCTGGACTGTCGTCTGCAGCAGCACAGATGAAAGGATCAGAGCTTGGAATGATCCCAGAGAAACTGTTAAAACGTCAGTGACTTTGCTTACATGTCAGGCTATCTAAACTTCTGCGAGCACTTGTAAGCACTGAAGTTTAACCAAGACTTAATGCCAGAAAACTAGATGTTTATTTAAAGATGATTTAAAACAAAGGAGGCTAAGGAAAAAAATATTATAGTAACAAAATGTGTGAAAGCTAATTTCATTCATCCACCTATCTATAAATCCACCAACCCATACATTCAGTCACTCCCTCTCATTTACTTGATTATTTGTTTGTTTATTATTGTAAGATTTGTCGGTTATTTATTTGGCTGGTTGATTAGGTTCCTTGTATTTACACTCGCTGGCCAAATGAACAGAAACACCTCATATGTACAAACTTTCATAAGAAAAACTGTCAACGTCCCCAGTGGACTCACATCTTTTGTCAGCTTTTCCAGCGGAAATAAGTTAACACCCCCCTTTTGCAGCAGGAGTGCCAAAAGATGTAGCACCCTGCCGAGTGTCTAACACTAATCTAACACACCCGATTCAGTCAATAAAGGTTGTCATGGGCATCTGAATGTTTTGCGCATGGTGTGCTGGAACATTCCAGGGTTGTAGATTTATAGGATCTCAAGGCATCCAGGCCTTACAAGGATCAACTACATGTGCCCAAACGATTGCTTTATTTTTGTCCAACTATTAAATTCAGGGAATAAACAGTAACTGTGCATTAGAATGTACAGAGGTGTGTTTTCTGTAGAGGATGTGTTAAAGGAGCAGTGTGTAGGATTTAGGGGGATCCAGTATGGTATACAAAACCACCCTTTAGTTAGCTACATACAAACGTGCCATCTTCCAACAGAGGTTTAATAGACTATCTGCCTTGTCTCCAGACTTTTTTATTTTGATTCACTTATTTAAGTCACACAGTTGGACCTTAAAACCATTGTTATACCTTTGAGGATACATTACATTGCTTGTACCTTAAAGAATAAAAAATGTACCTTTTTTCTGACAGTGTGTCATTTTCTGTAGATGGGCAAGCTAGAGGGCAGGGCTTAAAGCCAGTAAATATAAACCTTTAAAAGTGCACCAATTTGATATGTGAGATTTCTGGTGATATGGCTAATAGGTATATTGTTGCTTTCCAAAAAAAACATGTATCTTTATTTATTTATTTTTTTCCCTACATCATTTGAACAAATAGGCTGCCATTTACATTGTGCACTATTTAATTGTCTTGATGAATGGACCAATAGAAATGCTCCAAAATAACATGGAAAAAATTCTCTTTCTATTGACTTACATTGCAAGTAAAGACGTTTTCGCCCTCTACTGGACAGCTGTTTTTCTTTGGACAGTGACGATATGTACAATAGGTTCATGGAGGGCAAGTTTTCATACTGGACCTGAAGCTATTTGCTATGTGAGAATGAAAGCTGTTTTTGAGCCCTCAGAACTGATACCTTGTCATCCTAAAAAAAAGGTGGGATTCACAGCATTTGTGAAAGTTCTCCACTTCCTGCACTGCACTCTGAATAACATTGTTTATTTTATCTCTTTCTCCCCCAATTTTCTCATTACCAGTTCTCCACCCTCCATCCTCCACTGCGTTGGTATGGCGTCGGAGTAATACTGAGAGGGTGGACTCCGTTATTCGAAACAAGTGAGAAAATGGCCTTAGTGTACCACATACAATACGCAAAGTGACAGTTAATATCTTAGTCTCTGTGCAAGCCATAAATCTTTGTATAAATCCAATACAGTACACTGATAAACCCGATCACTAACTCACTGTCATAAACACTTCCACCTCAAGGCCATTTACATTGTAGTCACATTACTTACAGCTGACCTCATCCCGAGCTTATTATGGAGTTTCAGGGTTAAACGCGGCTAAAGTCAAAGGCGTGCGTTTTGCTTTGACTACAAAGATACAGGCACAAAACAGCACCTGCCATAATCAGCATGATGTAGATGATGCAGACATAAAGTTTAACCTTAATCCATGAAAGGCATTCATTAATCACTGCAGTCTATGTCTGGTTGGGAGCTTAATTGCTTTCTCCTAGTCACTGATGAGCTGACAAATCAATTCTTATTTTCTCAGCGTCCTCTACACGCTCCTCATCTACCCGTGAGAGATTTTGCTAAGTGATGAAGGACTTTTGCTTTTTGTGCGTGGTGCGGCAAGTTTAGATATGGACTGTGTAGACGGTTTTGATAAATTGTGCGCCGTGGGGATGCTGGAATCTTATTTTTATGTTCAGCATTAACATGCAGAAGCAGTTGCTGGTACCCCATTTCGAAGTCCCAGGTGTTTATGTTGGAGATAGAATTTTAAGTGGGCCAAAGTCCCAACCCACACACACTCAAACACCTGCTCATGTTTGCTGTGTTCTTCTATCAGAGTTGCCTGGACCCTCAAGCCACCTGTAATTCGCTCCCTCTGTGAATAACACAGACTGTTTTGATTGCTTTATCGCAAGTGCGAGATTAAAAATGAATCATACATTATTAAAAAAAAACAAAAAAAAACAATAACCAGTATACACTCACATGTACGCACATACACTTGAGTTGCTGCTTAACAGTTATTTGTCCCTTTATCACTTTAGAACCGAGGCCTAGTGGGGGAGAGACATGGGTTCATAATGCTAAATGTAACTGGGTGACGTGGAGTGCTGTGAAAAAGTCAGAGACTTTAATCATTAACACACTTTCTGGTGATACTCAATTATCAACACTGATTATCAATGCCACTGGGGTTGGGTTTAGGAGTACGAGTAGGTTTTAGTTAGGTTTGTGTTAAATTTAGGACTGGGTTTAGGGTCAGATTTCACAATTTTCCAGTGTAGTTTATTAAATAAATAATTAGTTGCACTGTAGTAGATGATACTGCCTGTAAAATCATACTCAAAGCAATAGAGTGCAAGATAGAAAATTCATAGACCCTATGTCCCTTTTCCTCAATCTTTACCAGTCTGAAAGTAATGCTGCAAGTTCAGCACCAAAGTTTATCCCAAGAGCTTGAGCCCCCTGTTAACTCTTGTTTTGCTTCTAATTATGTAACTTATTGTTTGCTGCTAAAGTGTATTTTTCATACTGAAAGGGTTTGCGTGCAAAGGAGAGAGCTTAGTGTCAGAGGTCAATATCTATGGTAGGTTTGGGAAAACATCTGGCTTATTAATTCTATACCATAAGAGCTTACTTTAGTCTTAGTTTTGCACATTCGGTATGGGAAGGTTATTTGGACCATATGTCTGGTTGTCCGAAATCAGGTACTTAAGCACGACACTGAACGCAGAGACTTTAGAGAAACTTCACCTCCAGGCTAGGAGGACTCTCTTTGACATCGGCAAATTGGACGTTGGAAGATGTCACATATGATGCTGTACTTCCTTTGTATAATAAACTTATATATTTACAACTAAAGTCAGTGTCAGCAAAGATTTCTTTAAGCCATCAACAGAGCATCATTATAGAAGATCATTTACAACACTGCCTAATAAGGGCTCTTGTTGGGAGCTTGTGACAACTGCCACTTTGTAAAGAGCTTCAGCCATTGTTGAGAACCAGCATATTCTTTCTTTCATTGGTTACCTGTGCTTAAATGATCTAACCAGAGGCAGGACTTTCAACAAGACTAACAAGTGGTTAGATTACGCCGTCGATTTAATAGTGCTCCTTTTCATCCTCTTATGTTAGCCTAATTCAACTTCATGCTGCAGTGTCTCACTATCAGCTCTAGGGGTGCAAAGTGGTATTACGAACCAGGACAGGCAGGTGCCAGCCGGTTAGCTCGCTCACCTTAGTAGATATCTCTGCACAAAACAATACATAGATGGCTAAGCTGTATATATATATATATATATATATATATATATATATATATATATATATATATATATATATATATATATATATATATATATACTGTACTGTGCAAGAGTTTTAGGCACTTGGAGAAAGGTTATTTTTGAAATATTTAAACAATATTAATACAGTAAGTAGTGCTTTTACATGTTAATGTGTTCATTGAACCCTTTCCAAGTTCCATACCTGCTTTGACTGCTCAGTGCTTTGGAACTCAAGACATTATCTACTTCTGAAGGAACTGAATACATTCATACAATGTCTGGGGCGTCCTGGAGAAATCTGGAACTAAACTTTGTTCTTCAAACTGGAGCTCAAGGCATTATCTACTTCTTTCACAATAAGATATTTATGTTACTTTGTATTGTACTGCAAAGGAGGTTCTTCGCTGTGATTTTCTGGGTGTTGAGAGGGGAATTAAAATTTAAGTAAAATGTATATAAGTGCAGTAGAGAAATACAAAAACAGCAAGCAAGCATTCAAATGTAGCAATGCAAAGCCTTCAGGATGTCCTTTATAAAAACAGCAAATACTCAACAAGTCAAAACATAAACAAACCACAGAACTATCAGAGAAAAGCTTGAGACATCAACTAAAATGCTTGAGTTTCAGTGCTACACTATTATTGGACAGCCGGAAGCTAATGCACCATGACTTGTGTGAAAGCTGTGAGTGCTACACTATTCATTTACCTCTAACTTTCACCACTCTGGAAAAGTGTTTCCTTTCTGTTAAAATCCTGATAGTATGTCCTGAAAAAGGAGATGCGAGCAGACGAAAATAAAAAAAAATTATGGTTGTCCATCAGAAACGCTGCATCCCACATCATTAGCTATACTGTGAATTTTTTGTTTTTGTTGGTGTCAATCACTAACACTACTTGCTGTTGGATGCGGTGTTAGAGGGAGGAAAGCAAAGAGTTTGTTGTTACTATCAAAGTGAACTTTAATAGAACTTTGATCAGTTTTTGAGTTAATACAGAGCTGCACAGGTTCAGCAGATTAAACATAACAGCAGCATGAATGTTAGTATAGATATCACCAGCGTTACTCAAAAAACCCCTTCAAGTTAATTTCTTCAATCAAACTGTACTGGGATTGCATTACTGCTGGACAAAAACCAAATACTTTACCAATTCACTCCATGTCAGCTCACTTTACTTTGTAAACCTAACAATATTACTCACAAATACAGTTGTCGGTGAGGGAGACAGGAGAGGCGCCAATGTCCTTTAATGTAAACCATAAGGAATCACAACAGAAACACAAACCGAATAACAACTAAAAATTTAACAGAGTAACCAAGACAGGAAGACAATGTAACTGGTTAACAACAAAATAACTAGTCTACAAATCACAGAATAACCACAATGCTCAACAAGGACAGGGAGTAAACAGAGGGTATAAAAAAGACTCAGGAAATAGAGGAACACCTGGTACCGGGAGGAGACACAAACTTGGAGCAGGTGAGGGGCGGAGACAAGGAGCAGCACACAACCAAAACAAACATAAGCACATGGATCATGACAGAAGAGTGTAAACAAAAGCATAGACAGACAGGAGAAGGCAGAGCGTGACAATAGTACAATCATTTTACTTAAATAAAATGTCTATACATAAAATACATACTATTATAAAATTTACAACAATGTCAACATTAGAATCATTAGATTAGAGGAGCGTACTTACCAAAATATAACTTATTTTGCCACATGAGAGAGAACAAAGCCTTAACTATTAAAAAAATATATACATCCAGGTGGTCCCAGGTGGTTTTACATCTTTCATTCCCTACAGCCCCAGAATCACTGGGTCTGTCTCAACACTGCAGGCCAAAATTATTTGTAGCATTTCAGTTTAGTTTTTTTTGTTTTTAAGTTTAATTTCAAGTGTTTTGAAGTTTTCAAAAGTGAACCTGGAATTCACTATTCACAGCAGTGTTGGGGAGCCCCTGAAGCTAAATCGAAAGCTTCAGTTGCAGCTCCTGGAAGGTGTATTTAATACTCCGTCAGGAAGCATGACAATAGTAGGTTTTCCATCTGCCAACGTTTTTGTGAATTTTAAAAGGCCCAAAAAAAGACCCATATCCCAAAAATAGATTTTATAATAGAACTAAGTGGAAACGTTAGAATATCGCTGAAGCTAAAATGTTCATGGCTCGTGTTGCTTGGTGTACAGTATATACACAACACAACTATTACATATACTCCAAATGTTTTGCCAGCTATCCTATACTCCATACATGTGGCAGGCTTATATAACACGGTGGCAATTCTCCTATCAGCATGGTTCACGTATGTGGTCTGTGATCAAAAATGACTGGCCTTACATATGATCTGGTCATGGATCCAAGATAATGACTAATAACTGTAGATCAAATTTTTTTGTATGTGTACTTGTTTTGCTATCCAATGTTGACCAGAGGAGGATGGCTTTGGCTTTTTGAATCTCTCTCTCAAGGTTTCTTTCTCCTGCTGAGGGAGGTTTTCCATGCTACTGTTGCTCCTGGCTTGCTCACTGGGGGGGTTGGACCCAGATTTTCTGTGAAGCTGCTTTGTGATAACATTTGTTGTAGAAGGGGCATACAAATAAGCCGCCATCTTGCTTGTTTCAATGCAGCCCCTAATAATGGTAGCCCACTTTTAACTTTATAAACTTTCTTCGCATAAATGCAGTGGATAAAAACACAACTTTCATTCATTCATTCATTCATTCATTCAATCATTTATCTTCAAAACTGCTTACCCTTCTGGGTCGTGGGGGGTGCTGGAGCCTATTCCATTGGAGCTTATCCCTTGTGAAACAGGCTGCCAGTCCATTACAAGGCAGATACACAGACAAACGTTTCCGAAACGTTTAAATGGAAACCTGGCTATTAACCACAAGCAGAAACAAGTGTGCACAGAAGAGCAGCTAGACATTGATTTACATATACTGTGATCTTTATGATGCTTTATGAAGCATGTTAATATCTCAAATAGTTGTACGCACTGTGAACGTGTTGGAGGCGACATGTTTGGTCTGCAAGGCTTGAGCAGCCTGATGGCAGAGATGGTGAATGATGAGATACCAGCATTGGGAAATCAGACCGTCACACACTAATGCAAACGTGCGACACACACACACAGACGTTTTCACTTGCATTCCAGACAGGTTCGGCAAACAAGCCGTCTCATCACCGCGGTTATCAAATTTGGCTTGCAGCAGACCTGCGATGGGACTGAGCGACTGGAGCAAGAAGCTTTCTCTGCTGCTTAATGTAATTTTCCATAAGCCCTTCCAGGAATATGAGCTGTGCTCCAGGAGCCAGCTGAGATTTCCTTTCAGGGGGCTCATGAATGTGATCTGACATGTAGATTGCCGGCTGCATTAGCAGCAGCCGCGCTGCCTTTGCGTGTGCATGTGTGGGGCTGCTTGTGCGCATGGATGCAGACATGGAACATGAGATGAAAGAGGGGAATGGAGGAGAGAAGGCAGGCGGCTGCGGTGCAGAAGAGCTGTGCTGCATCGACTGGTGTAATAACCAGCTCAGTCCCTTTGTAGCAGAGCTTGAGAGAGAGAGAGAGAGAGAGAGGTGGAGAGAGCCCGTGTCAGAGGATGGAGGAGCTGAGGCAGTTGACTGGCTGATCTTTAATGAGGGGGGCGGAGTTTTGTTCTGAATGATTTGTGAGACACCCCACCCTGTAAGGACTTGGGGACAGTTACCAATAAGGCAGGGGGGAGGGTGGAGGAGAAGGAGGTTGTGTGCACGAAGCGTGTGTCAGAGTGGGTGTACAAGAGAGTGAGTGAGAAAGCAAAAGAGAGGGAGAGAAGGAAGGGGGGGAGAGAAAGAGAGAGAGAGAGAGAGAGAGAGAGAGAGAGAGAGAGAGAGAGAATGAGGGAGCTCCAGGCATTCTGAGTGGACTCCGGCTCCAGCATTGCTACTGCAGTCTTTTTGGCTTCCTCTGAGGAATACAGTCCAGCTTTCTGCTTTGGCCACCTCTCTGTCCTTTCGTACCTGGACGCAGGGATGCACATAAATGCACCAGACGAAAGGAGGGGGAAAGAATAGCAGGACAGAGCCAGGAAAGAACTTGGCACTTGATTCCGCGACTGGGACATCTGGATGCGCGCCTTTTGCCGAGGGAGAAAGAAGAAGAGAGAGAAAGAAAGGCAAAGTGGAGAGATAGGGAAGAGGCAGGAATAAAAAGCTGGGGGAAGGTGAAGGCGGGCAGTAGGTGTAAAAGCAGAAAAGGAGGACAGAGGCAGAAAGAAAAGAAAGTGAGAGGCAAACGAGGTTCATCACTACCGGCGATAGCAATACAAAATAAGCACAGGAGACAGGTGGGGAGCGGAAAGGAAGGAAAGAGTAGGAGGAAAAGAAGGCGAGAAGACGGTCCACATGGCCACGAGACCGCTGAGCCTTTAGGCTAGATTTTTTTTTGCCTGCTGCATTTAAGGCTGCCTGGCTCGGATGCTTCCATTCATCTCTCAATTCCTTCACGTGCTCATCTGTCCGTTTGTCCATACGTGCTGCCCGTTAACTTCGGTCGGTATGAGGAAATCAGGGCAAAGCTTTTGGGGCCAGTGCATGTATGATTCCGTTGTACCAAAAGCTGGGCTATAGACGCATGGGTGCATGGATGTGTCTGAGAAAGGCTCAGTAGAGTAGCAGCGCTTTCTTTCTTTCTTTCTTTCTTTTTGTGTTAACCACCTGCACACCTGTCTCTTATAGCGAGGCTACTGTGAGCCCGCAGCCAAAGTGGCGACTGACTGACGAGATTAACGACTGTTGGAGTGCTTGAGCTGCTGCTGAATTGAAGCTTTAGTGCCACTTAATCGCATTGGAGTATGCATGCATTAGAGGGCTAGAGAACAGAAAGGTGAAGGTGAATAATGGATTGGAGATCACCTGAGATGTGAGATGTGTGGTTGGACCTCAGCTGGACCTGCCTGGTGCTGAAGCGTGTGATAAAACTTTAAACATACCTTCAATGCGAGGAGCTTCGGCCCACTGAAGTTCTTTGAATTTGATGAACTTCTAAGACTCCAGCTGTGGACAAAGGAATTGGGAATTTCTTTTTTTTTTGTTTTGGAACGCATGGAGCCAAGACTTGTTGGGATCTCTTCTGAAGTTCTGTGAATCATGTGAACTTTTTTTTTTGTTTGTTTGTTCCAAAATAATAATAAAAAAAAAAACATTATCTTGGCCGGCTGAGGATTGTTTCGCTGCATGTTTTCTTTTCTGTCTACAGTTGGGGGCTCAGGCGGTGTGGCTCAAGGACCCTGTTAATACCTTCTGAAGTTCTTTTAAGTATGTAAACTCATTTTTATCACAAAGACACAAGCAAGCATGGTCAACTAGAGACAAAGGGATTGTTTTTTTCTTCTTCACGTGCATCAAGTTCTTTTTTCTCTCAAACCTGTGCCGAACCTTTGTCGAGGTGGGGATCATTTGGCCCCTGGGGGCCCCGGTGCCTGCACCGGCCCCCAACCCCAAGATGCGGCGCTCGAGTACGGATGAGACTCCGTACCGGCGCAGCCCGTCTCTGGACAGCAAGCCGGGCTCGCCCCCGCTGCGCTACAGCGGCGAGTACGAGTACCGCAGCGCGCCATTTGGCTTCGGCTTCCGAACCGCACCAGGCACGCAGACGGCCAAAGCTGGCTACGCCACAGCGCAAGGCAGGAAGTATGTAGTGTTTTACCTGGACCTCTCCTTCATCTTCCTCCTAGAGCTGCGGCGCTGCAGGATGGCCGAGGGCTGCATGAGGGCCCTGCGCTACGCCATGGTCTTCTTCAACCTGCTCTTCTGGGTGAGTGTAAAAAAAATTCCATTACTTTTTGACTACTTTGAGTGCATGATTGAGAGAGAGAAAGATAGAGAGCGAGAGCGCGTGAGAGAAGATGAGAGACTTGGCATTATTACCTGTATATCTTCTCCAATCTTATGTCCCGCCAAGTGTGTGTGCAGTGATATTTTCTTTATCTGTACATCACCGAGAGTCTTTGTGTGTCAGCTTTGTATGAGAGCCCCTGTCCGCACTGCATGTCTCGGTTTTATTAAACTTCCTGAGCAGAAAAGAAAGAAAAGAAATGGGACCTGGACTTACACAATGCAAGAGAGACCTGTGTTTTTGTCCCCCAGTTGGTTTCTGTAATTGGTGGGTCTCTGTATTTTTTAATATATTTGCAAATAGTGAATTTGTACATTATGCATGGCTGTGATATTAGATCGCCCTGTTCTTCCAGGACACAGTGTCACCTTTGCATTCTAACTTTAGCGCCTCTGTTACTACTTCTTGCAACAGACCCCTTGGGACACAGAGCATACAGTGCTGACTGAAAGTTTCTTTTCTCCAAGTGACACGTGGGGTTGACAATATGAGGTTAATATTAGCCTCTAATGTGATTACCTATGTCACAATAGACTTTTCTAAGCGCATCGTATACATTGTCAATGCATGCAGTCAGGGATCATTTGGCCCCTGGAGGCCCCCTGCCACCAGGGCCTCCGCTAACAGTAAGATGAGGCACTCAAGTGCAGAAAACAAACTGTACCAGGCAGTCTCCCCACTGCAGGTTTCGCTGCAAAGAGAATTTAATTGGTTCTAGTCAGTGGTCTTAGTGCAGCAGTGGGAGTAAAACCTTAAATAAATACCACTGGTAGGTTTTGCTTTAGTATATTTTTAGTCATTACTTGTACATTGTTATGGTTTCGTCTCATTAAACTACACTATATTATACTAATAACAGTATATAATAATAACTATACTGCTATTAATAAAATATGCCTATTATATTATACATCATGTATACAGTCTATACATATAAACAGTACTGCTGCCTATTATTGCAGTCTACACTGTTTACACTGATTAACTGCACTACTGTCATCACTCTCACATACACACTGTAAGACTTTTTCTATTTCTATTTTGTATCTTCTGTTTATTTTATATTCTTTCTTTATTTTTTGTTGTAACTGTCCTGTTTTGTCTTACCTTGTGGAAATACTTGTGGAATAGCTATGGATGCCTTGAATTTTCCTCTGGGATCAATAAAGTATCTATCTATCTAAACATTAAATACTGTGATACATATCATGCAAAGTCTTTAAACATCACCATGTTATATCACTCATTATAGCTTATTGTAGGCATATATTAGTAGGCTCTTTTAATTCAATAACTATGCATGGTTTTTGAATTTGATATTTAGGGTGTACAGTGCTGTGGAAAAGTCAGAGAACATCATCATTCATTTATTTAATTTATAGCCAAAATGGACATTAAGTACAAGCTATTTATAAAGAGAATAAAAATTAATATCAATTACACAACAACTACATATAAATTCATTTTTTTTCCCTTTTTTTGCATTTATTACAGCTTTATTATTTATTAATCTGCTGTTCAGTCCTGATTGCATTCTCTACTTCTCACAAACTCAAATACATTTAGTGATGTGAAGGTCTGGACTCTATTATAAGGTGGACAGTCTATTGTTCAAAGAACACAGACAGCTTCTTTGCTTGATTTGCAAATGTCCTTTTCTGGGTGACACTCTGACACTGATGGGCTAGACAGAAACAGCTGTATTTTTATCAGATCTGATGCAAGAATGGACAGATGAGGGCGTTAAGTACTGTTTATTTGATGGTGAGAGTTTTGGTGGTCGGCCAGTTCATACCAGGAGTCCCATTTCCTCTATATCCATCATTTTTGAACCCCCAGTTTTGGTTAATTCCATGTTGCCCACATTATTTCCTCTACATTATGCAAGTAGATTGTATTTATTTTAATTTGCAGCTTTTGATTTATGGCTGTTTGACTGGAAATGGAACAAATGAAGGGTATCCGCTTACATTACTGTGGGTAGATTTATCAAAAGATGTCAAACCTGCTATTGCCTGCAGGACATAGTGTCCTTGTCTTATTGTAATATGAGCATCTCCGCATGTTATGATGCCATGCTACCTTTGGGATGGGAAAGTGATTATATTGTCAGAAACCCTTTTTTTCGTAGTGACTTATTGCAGGGGTACGCTTCCTTCCTCTTCATTCAACGACTTGTCCTCAGCCCTTCACCGTAAATGCTTTTCCGACCTGCATGTCTGTGTATGAGTACACGTCAGTCCAGGTGGCAGCAAAAGTAATACTGAGTAGAAGGTGAAATGGTGTGTCTATCTCTCTGTAGACCATCCTTCAAGCGGAGTGTCAGATTAGTCAGATTACTCCTCTCGCACACGTTCTCTCCCGAGCAGAGTGGGTGCGTTACTGTGCACGTGGGTGGCTTGTTGCCATTTGCGGTGTCTACATACACATTATGTCTCCCACATAATGAATGCACATATTTGCTTTATGTATCACGCAGTGCATAATAGATTTGCGAAAGGGTGGTCTTAGGGGCTGTGTTACATGTGCCTTGTTGGGGATTGGTAATAAAGTACAGTCCGGAATTGTAATTCTGCTGGTGTTCGCAAGCCCCCTCTGGAGATGAAGTGACCCGTGCTCCGCTTAAATCACAGCTTGTCACCGGTAGGACGGCTCATTTTGGGGGGGATGGGGGCAGGCGGTGGGGTATGCGGTGGGGCTCCAGGGCCATCGCAAATGGGCCAGTTCCTATGTGATTAGCAGCGGGAAAGGATCAAAACACAGACACAATAGCAAGCTCTGCGGGCGCCTGCTATTAGAGTCTATCAACGGACGTGTGTTCACCCCCAAAAAGCCTCCATTAGTCAAATTAGGGCTCTAATGAGACGAAGCACTTTGCCGGGTAGGGAGTCTTACTATCAGATTTACACGTGTGCGTGGACAAGCATGCGCATACACCCAACACTCGCACAGAAATACACCCACGTGCCTCTCAGTGTGTGTTCACATAGTAAACACCAATCAAGGAATGATACACTCACCAGAGATTCCTATTGTTGTAGCTAGTTTTAATGTATGGGAGCCCTGTTGCATTTTAGTATGAACTAATAAATTCTGCAGCCAAATTCCTTCTATAAACTCTCCAGGCCAGATGTACTAAGCCCAGTACACAAAAAGGATGCATTACACCCCAGAAAAACATGCATGTTATGCCCAAAACTGGCATATGAGGCTAAATGCTTGATGCTTGTTCTTTTCCTGTTTTTGTGCATGTATATGATCCACAATGTTAATAAGCCCAAAGTACACACCAGAGGGAGAAACTCTCCCAGAGAAACCACTCAAATTCCTTATATGTCCCTGTTACAAGGTGACATCATTCTGTAACACAGTCATTATTTGCCACCTATCAGCAAGCTTGGCATGCACTCACACACAAAAGTTAAAAAAAGCTTACCACTTACTGTTTTAGTTCAATTTTTGAAGGTGGATTGAGTCTACCAGCTAGCTCTATCTGACTTTCAGGATTGGACTCTGACTCAAACTCATACAGCAGGACCGACACCATTGTAAGAATAACCACAGTGGTGTGGGGGTGTGGCTTATATAGTTTGGCAGTTGACAAATCAGAATATTGCAGGTGAGCTGACCATACAAGCACACTGGACTGATCGGGAGGCAGGACTTAAAGACACATGGGCTCAAACAGGGAATATGTGTTTCCACACATAGTAGAAGTGTAACTGATTACAGATTCTGTTTAGTTTACTAAAGTCTTGTTTTTTCTGGCAGTCTAAATTAGATTTTTGGCATATCCAGATTATATTCAGACTTTTGGAGGTGGTATGAAATGCAATCAGATTTTCACAGATTGGTCCAACCTGGACTCTCAGAGTGTCTTTTGCATCATTGGCAATGCAACAAACAATAACAATGTCAAATGCAAAGTGATTTACTTTAATAATTACACACAGTATTTCAAACGCATGTTGCTGAAAGCCATGGTGTAGCCATGGTGACTAAAAGACGACATAAGTTTCTAAGATATTCTTGCAAGGGTAGCTTTCCCTAACAAAACTTTCATGCAAGTTGCTTGAAACCTACATGAAACCAAATTGCACTTGAGTTGCATAATGTAAAACAACCTGCAGCTCTCTCTGCAGAGGTTTCATAAAACAGCCTTTTTCAAATGCTGGCATCACACTGTGTGATTAAACACTTCTAGTTTACCAGATCATCAGGAGGCAACTCATTGGGCGGTGTTGAATAAAATCGAAAACTGAATGAAATTCGCTGCCTGCTCAAAAATTCACACTCCTAGTTTCAGTTTCTCGTTCTGTCCTCTGTTAATCTTCACTGTGGCTTTTACACCCCGCACCTCACAAGCCAAGCACAATTATTATCAGGTGGTCCAATGAGCAGTTTGTGTGATTAGCTCCAGCCGAAGTAAATTGAACGCTGATGGCAGCTCTGTTTGATTGAATGCTGATATGTACATCTAAGCCTCCCGCTCCATCTCTGTCTCTCACGTGTTCGCGCATACACTCTTGCACGCGCTCTCTCTGCCCTGAAGGAGTAGTGTCCCTGCTGAGCTGGACGTGTGGGTATCACTCTTCTCCAGATGAGTGACGGCAGATGCTCGGCGGAGAGCAGAAAAGGCCCTTTCTCCCCGGGCATGCTTTGATGAGCCCCAATTGCGGTATAAATGACTTAACAGGAGAATTACAAAACCCAGCTCCCCTTCTGCCTTCTCCAAACAGGCTGGAATAGTCAGGCTGCTAATCGCACACTGCTAAATGCAAGCCCTTGCAGAGTCCTAGGAAGAAACAGCCACATCGCTCTACACTCAATTACCAACGCTCTCTAATTAATCTCGTTAACGTTAGATTTGGCGTTTTTCACACACAGGCGACCTGCAGGCACCGAGAGAGGGAGAGAGAGGAGAGCGAGGGAAAGAGATGCAGCCTCATGCCTGTGACTGCGTGCACATGTGTATGATGGCGAGAGGGGGAGTTTGAATATAATAGGCAGATGAAGAGTGGAAGAGATTTGGAGAGATGGAGCAGAAGTATGCTTAGAAGATATTTTTACTTTCCCGCTAATCTAGGTCAAAGCACAGCCGTTCCGTATCGCCATAGACTCCCACTTAACGTCCGTTTATTTGCTGCTGCTGCATGCTTTGTGCTGCTTTGGCCCTCCTGCCCCGGTCATTTATTCATATCAAAGAGAGTGATGGCATGACTGAAAAGGTCAGGAGATCTACTGCTGTTCTGACCTTCTCCTGTCATGGCTGTATCGGCTAATGGTAGAATCTAACTTTCATGATTTCCTTTTTTATCTGAAAGAATGCTGGCGCAAGGCAAAAGGTCAGAAACATTGCCTACGCTGTAAACCTATTCTGTTTCCCTGCGATTGTCTCAAGGCCCGATTACCGATATCGATACTGAAACCTTCAGTAAACCTTCAGTATCGGCCAATGCAGGCTTAATAGTTCTTGATTAAAATCTATTGAAAATCTATGGGCCACATTTACTTGAAGCTCTTCACTTTCAATAAACATCAAAAAGCAGGCTATTGTGCTAAAAAAAAAAGAACTTTACTGTACTCTACCCACAGGAAGAATGACACTGCTAATGACATCTCATGATAAGGATGAGTGCTATTTCAGGCTACACTGTAGAAAAAAAAATATTTTACTGTCAGAGTACTGCAAAATATAATGGTTAGTACAGTTTTTTTTAAAGAAGAAGCTTGATAACACTTCCTAAGAATCCTGCATTCATAATACTCACATTTATAAATCATCTATGATATGTAATATGTTGTACATACTCTACCGCTTAAAAGTTTAGCATCACTTTTGAATTTCATTTCATGCAATTTTTATGCAATTCACAAACAATATGGTCCATTTAAGTGAATCAGATGGTTTTTAAAGAATAAAAATGTTTGTATTAAAGTCTATTTTTGTATAGAGGCTTATTTTGCATATAGTCATATTATCAGCAATTCTCAGTCCTCTGTCTAAATCTCCTGGTACGGCCGCCAATCCAAGTTAAGGATGTTATTGGGCTAATTGGTTGTTAGGACACTCTTGCTCAATAGTGATGCACAGCTGAAAAACATTCTACTAATAAGTGAGTATAAAAGGGAGAACAACATTCTAGGTTAGTTTAGTATCTGAAGCATCAGCAGTTGATGGCTTGCTGACCGGCTCAAAATAGCCAGAAAGAAGCTCTTTAGAGACCCGTCAGTCCATTGTTGTGTTAAGGAAGGAAGATACTCCATTAAAAACAAGAACATTTCACTCTGATCCAAACTTTGAGCAGTAGTGTACCTTACAATGGCTGGCAATACCTTATAATGCCTGGCATATGCCTGTGTAATTTCTTATAAGTAGGTATAATTACATATATAAGATTTTATAAAGCAAAGAAATATAACTTAGTAATGTCAGGTTTCATATTATATTATAATATCTGCTCATGGCGGCGCGGTGGTGTAGTGGTTAGCACTGTCGCCTCACAGCAAGATGATCTGGGTTCAAGTCGCAGTCTGGGCTGTTCTGTGTGGAGTGTGCATGTTCTCCCCCTGCTTGAGTGAGTACTCCGGTTTCCTCCCACACGTCCAAACACATGCGTGTTAGGTTGATTGCTCACTCTAAATTGTCTGTAAGCATGAGTGTGTGTTGGCCATGTGCCCTGGCGACCTGTCCATGGTGTAACATTCAGACGTATCAATAAGGTTATCAGCTTATTGCTCTCTGTGAAATATTGCTTTTATATATATGTACGGTGAATTTGAGTGTGATTCCTTTTTCTAGTAGATTAACAGATATAATAATGTGTCATATACATTACTTTAACATTATGTACTTATAATTATAACTATTTTCAGTAACAATTTGGACACTTTCATTAGTGGTACTAATATCCGATACACAGTATTGAGAGTCTGAACAGCCAGATCGAAATTCATGTGACATTTATGTCAATTCAACTACTGTACCGTAATTTACCGTAATTTTGTGCTGACGAACCCTATAAACATTTGGGGTGAAGTTTCTGTACAAACAGAATTGCCAATCTCAACGCCCTGCGTTCTAAGAGATTTGACAGAAATGTGGAAATGCGGTCATATGAGAATGAGGCTGCAGAGTAAAGGAAAAGTTAAAGGCGTGAAAGCGAAGTTTTAAAAACCAAGGATGAGAAAGAAGTGGAGGGGGCCAAATAACGTTGCCTTTTTACAGAGAGCTTGAACAAATTCTGGTTTATGAGTCAGAGGTGTCAAGTAGTGAAGTACAAATACTTTGTTAACTTATTTAAGTAGAAATTTTGGTTATTTATGCTTTACTGTAGTAATTCTTTTTCAGCTGACTTCCAATTCTACTCCTTACATTTACACTCCATTATCTGTACTTTCTACTCCTTACATTTACACTCCATTATCTGTACTTTCTACTCCTTAGATTTTAAAACTAGCCTCGTTACTCCTATTTTGCCAACTTCGGTTTGTTTTCATTCATGTACATTTACATTCCAGTAAAGATTATTAATAACATGCCTTTGAAGTTTGACTTTTTGCACTCATCCGCTTTATTAAACAAATGTTAATGCTCAGTAGTACACAGATATGCTTCTTTAATATATTTACATTGTACTAAAATACATTCATTTTAAATGGGCGAATATGCGGCTGAAACAGGAAGCCTAGCGCATCCCAAATTTATCAACATCAACATTTTAATATAACATTATAGTCATTATGGCTTTTTGAAGAATGGGTTTTTTGGGGAGGTGGGCTAGTGCACTTAAGACCCCTGTGGTGTGACCTAAGCTTTTGTCCTTAATGGAATTTCTTCCTTACATTACTTTTACTTTTATACTTTAAGTAGTCTTGAAAACAGTACTTTTACACTTTTACTGGAGTACAAAGTTTGAGTTGATACTTCAACTTCTAGAAAAGTATTTTTAAACCCTAGTATCTATACTTCTACCTGAGTAATGAATGGGAATACTTTTGACACCTTTGTTATGAGCCCAGCAGTAAGCCACTGGAAACAGCCCCGGTGATGCTGGTGAAGATGAAGCTGAAACCTCTGGAAGTGGACCTACATCTGTTGGTAGTCATGATTGTAAACCTCTGGAGGAGTGTGCCAGCATTGTTCTTTTGCCCATGCAGGTTAGGTTAGGAGCGTGATCTGTTCAGACTGTCAGATAAAGGTCACATTTAAAAAATGTTCAGACCAGCCTAACAGGATTATTGGATTTGGTGAGAGAATCAAATTTCGGCCTTTGCTTCCAAACTTCATTCTTTTTCCCTTTTTGATATCCGAGCATATCAGCCTGATATTGATACATACTTATATAGTTTATGTACCAAAATGATCATTATTAATTAATTTTTAATAGATTTTATTTGACTGTTTTTCAACATCTGAATAGCCAGTAGAACCATGATTCCCAGCCTTATAGACATTTTTGCTCCAACCCAACACGCCACATGCTGTGATTTGACTCAACTCAACTCTATTTGCTTTTGGTACCTACTTCATTTTTCACTGCAGGTATAGTACCTCTTCAAGAGAGTATGCTAACTGGGTAACTAGTGTTAGTATATGTGTTTAGAATGAAAATCAGCTATAGCAATGATTCTCTCTCACAGTCCTCAGTGTTTATACATCACCTTTTGGTTTCAGCTCAGCTCGATTAGAATCTCAACAGAGATGATGCCAAAAATAGTGTGAGGTACCAGGTGTTGAGTTGAGCCTCTACCATGCAGTAGATAAAGCAACTATCAAGATGATGGAAAAAGTAGCCCTGAGGACTAGGTTAAGATATTTCTTGGGTTTTTTTTTTGGGAATTTGAATACTCCAGCTGCCCTTCAATTTTTATAATGTGTTGAATGATGAATTGCTACAAAATATTAAAAAATAAATCCTGTTCCTTCCATTTAAATTGAAGAAATTGAAAAGAAAAAAAAGAGTGACTCAGTGAGAGACTAAGAGTAAATCTTGGACTGGCTTGAGTTAAAAGAGAGAAAAGGATGAAAGAGAGTCACATGGCTACCAGGAAAACAACGAACATCCGACAGCAGAATGTTCATTCCTGCCAATGTTATTTATGAAATATTACGAAGTAGGCTGTAACCTTATCTGTGTCGTCTCGTCTCACATAGTTTTGTTACTTTTTCCAGACGTCAAAAAACAAACATACATTCATCTCACAGCAAAAGGTTTGATCAACCTTTGTCCATAATCTAACCTTTAAGTCATAACATGGTTCTCTCTCTTCTGATGTTGGCTTTGCTGGTGTTAAGCCAAATTGCAACTCTGTCCCGGAGCACTCTGTCATGTAGGCATGTCATGTAGGTTACAATTGCAAATTCAATCATTTACAACTAAAATTTAATCTGTAGCGTCCATATACCCAGGACTCCAGAGTGCTTAGTTTTTTCAGAACCGCCCTACAATCATCATCAGTTGCATTTTTGTGTATTTTGTGTATTATTAATACTGACAATATGTTAAAAGCTGTTTGGATTATCTTACCTATTCATATAGAATGAGTAAATTTAACTCAACAAAGATATTGTCCAATGAAAAACATGTATTGATTTTTGTGGATTTCTATTTAATTTTCTACATCAATTAAATGCAGCAGTTGCTGTTTACATTGTGGGAAAATTTCATGATGAATGGACCAATAGGAAAGCTCTAAAATAGCTTGGACAAAAATTTGGTTCCATTGAAAGTGAAGACAGCTGTCCTGTAAAGTTGCTATTTTGGAAACACTTGTTTTTCATTATACACCAACGATATAACACATACTCTTCAATAAAAAACACTCTCAGTTTTAGTGTGTGCCTGATGTGACACATTCAACAGATTTGTTTTTTAAATGACCATTTTATGATGTCTTCACTACATTTATATTATATGGACACAAGTATTGGGACACCCACACAATACACCTACAGAAGCCACACCATCAATACAGAGCTGCTCGTCCTTTGCAGTTATAACAGCAGGTCTGGAGCTCTGCAGTTATTGAATCAGCAGAGCGTTGGCGAGTTTTACGCACTTTGCGTCTCGGCACTCAGTGACCCTGCTCTGTAACTTTATGTGGTCTGACATTTTGTGGCTGAGATGCTGTGGTTGCTAAAAGCTTCCACTTTTCATGAATTCTTCTCACAGTTGATTGTTTAATATCTAGGATTAAGGACATTTTCACCAACGACTTATTGCAATGATGGCTCCTATTTAAGCACCATGCTTTAATTCACTGAGCTCTTTAGAACAACCCATTCATTCACCAATGTTTGTAAAGGCAGAGTGCATGGCTAGGTGCTTGATTTTATACACCTGCACCAATGGGAATGAATGAAACACCTGAATTCAATCATTAAGAGCTATGCATCAATACATTTTGTCTACATAGTGTAGCTACTCCTTTCTCTTGGTTTTGAATGTGCTATTTTGAGTTAACAAACACTCTCAACCCGCTGCTAGTCTAACTATGTGGGATGAAAAGAGAGCTAACCCACCTGTAACAAAGCAAAAAGTGATCAGTCAACAGTATGTGTGCTCACTAATATGTCCTTTTCACATGCAGTGTGTAAATCACTTGTGTGTGACATTAATAAATAATAATAAAAAAGAACAGCTGAGCTAATGTTAACAGACTGTTAACTAGCTAGTTAATGTAACATTAGCTAATCTTGCCATGGTGTCACCAACACTTGATGTGATCAACCAGTTTACTTTCAAATTTGCAACCTCATTTTTATTTTGGTGCCCCTGCTGGCACACTTGCTTCATCCTGCTGGCACACGGCCTGGCACATGCATTCATTTGAATAATCTCAGCATCAATGTTAGCAGGTGAATGGCCCAGTTTTCCCTGTTCAATGTTGCCATTGGAATCAAGAAGAGCATAGCACTGGGTGACCACCAACCACAATAGTGTCCTGTAGACATACAAAGTTTTACCACACACAGCACTCCTATGCCAACGTGTCCCAAATAAGTTTTATCTTGTTCCATGAGCTATTTTTATCGGTCCAGGGGTGACAGGAATGACGTTAGTCTGGGGTCCTGTACGTCTGCGTAATGTGCATGCATGCAAAGAGGAGTCAGATTCTGTATTTTCAACAAATGTATATCGCTGCTGTCCAGTAAAAAAAACATTTTGAGTTTTCTACATCATTTGAACATGCCAATGGTCGTTCACATTGTGTGAAAATTTCATGATGAATGGACCAATAGAAGTGCTCCAGAATAGCTCAGAAACTTTGGTTCCATTGACTTCCATTGAAAGTAAAGTATGTTTTTGGTCTCTCCTGTAAAGTTGCAATTTTGAAGATACTTCTTTTTCATTGGACGGTGACGATATGTACAGCTGTCCATGGGGGACGCAGTGGTGTAAAAGTAAAATACTCTCTGCAGCTGTACTGGGACCCCTAGAGCAAAAAACTACCTGTTCTCACATACAGCTGCTGTTAGACTGCTGGATATAAATAGGCTCTGTTCTGATTCCCTGTACTGTGCCTCTGTCACAGTCTGGGTTGAAATACTACTTCAGTGCTATAAGTGGCTGACCTGCTGTAGGCTAATGTATGTGAATGCATACGTTTGTATGTATGTTTTTAAAACATCAATAGACAGATAGTCAGAAAGCTCATATCCTTCTCTTTTTCTGGCCCTTTGTTTTTTCATCCCTAGGTGCATTTAAGACCTTCGTGTGGGTGTATGTATGTCACTCAGCGATGTGTAAATGAGAAAAAACAGTCAGTCAAAGAGGCGGCAGATGTTACAGCCAAAGCCCCGTGTGCCACAGAGCACATACTAAGTGAATATCATCGTGTGTGTATCACAGATACAGCCGTGAACGAGAGGAATATTTTTGTCCCTGTTTCTCTCACCCTCGCTGTCTCTGTCTCTTAGGATCACTTCTTTAATCAGTGTTGTTTTCGGCATAGAAACTCAAGCAGGGGGAAAAAAATATATATATATTACAAATTTCTTCTGTTTTCAGTATTAGCTTTACAAAACGCTACAACAGCTTTTCATTCCACGGTCCATATCAAATCTGCTCGTCCCCAACCGGATGCATTATTAAATGAATAACTTTGCTGTGCCGGATTTTGCAGCATCAGAGACAATCATTTCTAACCATTTTGACGCGGATCTTTTATACCTTGGGTCCAGTTCTCCATCAAAACAAATGCACGCAGAGACCCTCATACATAACATTAAAATGAACCACACTGTGTAGAAATGATAGTCACAGTCTTTTTCAACTGCAGGCTCTCAGTGTCCACATGAGCTTTGAATTCATTGCATGGTAGACCAGTGCATGGTATACTATATGGATGTCATGCTTTCTGACACAGCAGAAGCGGAGGAGGTGAGAATCAAATAGAAAAAAAAGAGAAGAGTACGCAAACAGCTATACAAAGGCTTGAATAGCTAACTTAAATATTTATATATATATATATATATATATATATATATATATATATATATATATATATATATATATATACATATATTCCCAAGTGAAGCATTTCTATTGGTCCATTCATCATGAAATTTGCACAACGTAAACAGATTAACGGATTAAAAAAACTTGTTATAGCAGGGCATCACATTGCCTGGGGTTTGGGGTCCTGTATATATGGGGTCTTTCGGCATGGCTTTCCTCCAGGTGCTACAGTCCATGTCCAAAGACATGCACTCAGATGAACTAGAGATGCTAAACTGCGCCTGGTTGTGAGTGACCGTGTATGTCTGTGTGTCTGCCCTGTGATGGACTGGCGGCCTGTCCAGGATATTTCCTGGAATAGGCATCAGGAGTTACGTCTTCTATTTGTATCACTTCTTTTGTTTGCTGCTGATTGTCGATTTTTTCTGGGAGCAGAAGGTGAGGTTCCCTCTTCCTTTCGTTGTCTATCTGATCTAAATGTTGAATTAAAGATATGGAGTATAATAGCATCATATACTCCCACCGAAGGCTGGTGCCGAGGCGGGATCCAAACTGACCCTATGAAAGTATGTAAACTAGCGTATATCGGAATCTTTCATTAACTCTCATTGGGATGAGCGTCCACTGGTTTCCACAAACTAATTATGCGACTTATATTATCTATCAAAGGCAAGCTCATGTTAAATGAACGAACAGTGCCGGAGTGCAATCATACAGAGTTGATATTTGACATTATGAATTTGCTGGAATGTAAATTGCAGTGCAGCTAATGAGTAACATCTGAGAAATTGCAAAGTAGGAGACAGGTCAGTGCTTGAAATATGAATGAGAATGCGTGTAATGCTCAGTATAGCTCAAAGATTCCATAAGCCATAAATAAGCTATACTGTTAACTATAGATAATAATGACTGTACTGTTATTATTACACTATGCCTATTATATTATACATCATGTGTACAGTCAATACATATAAATAGTGCTGCTGCTTTTTATTGCATATTTGCACTGCCGATTGCATAACTGTGTATTTGCACTACCAAAGTCTACACAGTTTACACTGGTTAACAGTATTACTGCCATCACTCTCACATACACACTGTGAGACTGTTTCTATTTCTATTTTGCGTATACTATATTCTATTTATTTTATATTCTTTCTTTTTTTTTTTTTTGTTGTGTTTTGTTTTACCTTGTGCACTTGTGGAAATAGCTACTGGATGCCTTGAATTTCCCTCTGGAGTTGTTGCTGTTGGTGTATATATATGTAAGGTATATATGCCTTTCCTCATGCAAAGAGCCTGTGCCACTAAATTACTGTATTTACACTGTAAATATTATTTAACAACCACATAATACATTTACAATTATCTACAGCCAGTTAATTTCTGTTTGTCTGGTATGTCATTTGTTACTATATCTAACTGTTGGGGGCATCAGCTGAGTGAATAAACTTTCCTATTGGTTCTTTGATAATATAGAGACATTGTTAACCATTTGAGTGCTTTGTTGTGATGTTATTTTAGAGGGTCTCATGCTTTTGGTGCAGTCTTCTGTGGCGGTTGCCTTACATTCACGTGTATAGACTGCATAGTCTGTAATTATTTTGTAATATAAGCAGGGCACCAGGTGTTAATTATGATAACATTCAAAAGAACTGCTGCAAGCTGATTCATATTAGTTTACCATGCTCTATCAATGCTACAGTATCAACTAGGCCCATGTTGACAGTCTTGAATAAAGAGTAAGTAATTAGGACTCCACCTGGCATATAATCATAACCTGTCTTTTGCGTTGGATGAATAGCCAGAGGGTCTTGGTAGGAAACACTGTGGCATTTATCCCCCTCTTAAAAAGACTTTCAACAATTTAATTGGTGTCAAACTTGGATGGGATGCATAATTGAACAATGTGATATTTCATTTCAGTGCCAATTCTGTTAATTAGAAAGCAGGTATAAATAAATAACACAGGATCAACTTTTTAGGTGAGGTTTGTACATACATACACTACCGCTCAAAAGTTTGGGATCAGAGTGAAATGTTCTTGTTTTCAATGGAGTATCTTCCTTCCTTAACACAACAATGGACTGACGGGTGTCTAAAGAAAGTTGTTTCTTTCTGGTCATTTTGAGCCGGTCAGCAAGCCATCAACTGCTGATGCTTCAGATACTAAACTAACCTAGAATGTTGTTCTCCCTTTTATACTCACTTATTAGTAGAATGTTTTTCAGCTGTGCATCACAATTGAGCAAGAGTGTCCTAACAACCAATTAGCCCAATAACATCCTTAACTTGGATTGGCGGCCGTACCAGGAGATTTAGACAGAGGACTGAGAATTGCTGATAATAGGACTATATGCAAAATAAGCCTCTATACAAAAATAGACTTTAATACAAACATTTTTATTCTTTAAAAATCATCTGATACACTTCAGTTAATTGTGAAATGGACAATATTGTTTGTGAATTGCTTGAAAATTGCATGAAATGCATGAAAATTTCATGAAATGCAATGAACCTGAACCATGTTTTCTCTACCGGATGAAAAAGTGTCTGCTTTCTGTTCAGCAAAGCTCTTGCATAGCTCTTGGTGTGCAAAGTAGTCTAGGGTTGTGTACAGCCCTGACAAAATGTAGCACAATGTTTATCCAAACGGAAATGGTGGTACACCAAGCACTCTGTTGTGTTACTCAAACCTTGCAGCTACGGCAGCAATAAAGGCCTTTCTCGGATTTAGAGAATTCTTTGAGCTTACGAGACTTACATACAAACATGTCTTCCAAGACCTTTAACTCTTGCATACACCATGCTGCAGCAGTTGCATTCATAAAGAACTTTGTCAGAATCCATTGTGTGCTCTGCTATTTTGCTATTTTGATCTGGCTGGGTTTACATAGACGTCAATGCTGATTGGCTGACACGACCATCAAAAGAAAGAAAACATACTTTAAAGTCAATTGCACAGCGATTCACAACATGAAACTGTAGCAAAACGGTGCACAACATTTACGAATTGAACACGCCCCAGCACAGTTGGATACAGGAATTTTATTATTATTTTTTTTTGTGCTTTGACTTTTATTTTGGTGTTGAACCATGTGTTTACCTTCTAATTTTTCGTTCTATTCAATACATTTTTACACCCAAACTGTGAGCAGCTGATGCACAAGAACACATTTGTTGGCAAAACATGGGGAACACACTGTAAAAGGATGCATTTATGAACACTGATAGTGAGTTATGATAGTGAGTTATGGGGTTTGAGTGGGATATAGTCAGTTGGAATAGCTTCCACATGGCTGCCTAAACTGTACAACCACTCAAATAACCCATGATAGCAATACATTTGAATTAGAATTAAGAACTATTTGACACTTGTGTTTGCACATAGTGGAATTCTACCTCTGCATTTAACCCATCCATGCAGTGAAACACCCACATATACACACGCTAGTGAACATACACACTAGGGGGCAGTGAGCACACTTTTTATTTTAATTGCACTGGAGCTACAGGCTAAAGTCTAGAAGTCAGTAGACACGCATATCTTTCCTGTTAATACATGCTCAAAACGTCTCCTGACGTTGTCCCCAGGTCTTCATTAATTGGGCAGGCCTGTCAGTATGGTTTAGGACACAGTATAATTGGGATAAGAAGAGAACTTTCGGGAATCTGCTTACAGAACAGATTTAGTGGTTAGACTCAATTAAGAGTTACATAAGCACTCTATTCTGTAACATTCATGCAATAATTATCTAAAGCCACAGCATGCATACGCATTTATCTGAAAATGAATCGTCCACAACAGTGTTGAACAGCGCAGAGCTGTATCTCCAGCAGAAGCTTAGTTGAAGAGGATGCCAGTGCGACATGAATTTCTGCCTCGGGTTGAAAAGCTTGACGACAACCTTCAATAGTGGAGCGTTGCATTGATAGCCTTCTATTGAATGGGCCTATCTATACAGCCACTGACCTTACCTTGAACCTTTGTTACAGGTTCACATGAATGGCCGTCTGAAACTATGCTTTGAGAGTCTATTGGGTTTTTTTTTTACATGTGGAGGATTTATATAATAATTGTTGTAAAAGCTGGAGGGGGGGCGGGGTGGGGTTTAAGCCACATTTCTTAAAGGAAAATTAAAGGATTCCTTAAAGCTGCAGCAAGTAATATTTTTGCCTTTGATACTTGACTCAGTATCATTCAATGCTATTCAGCACTGGTCATGATTCAATGCTACTCACAATGCTCTGACTTCTGCTGAAGTGTTTGGTATTTGTTCCAAGAGACCAGCATTGTAATGCACTTCGGCAGTGCGCATGTCTAGCACTGCGAAATTCTATTTATTTCTTAGGGTTTTAGATTTTACTGCAAAATCAACATTAATTACCATTTTCTCAGCAAAATCCATCATATAATTACACTTTATATATTTACTTCAAAAGTTTGTGGGAACCTAAAGATGGTCTCTATATGAACTAAATGAATTTCAGAAACATGTGCATAAATATATTGAGTTGCCCCCCTAACTCCAACCCTTTACTAATAACAGCATGCATTTTTCTGAAAAGGCATTTATTGACCTTTTTATGCCCCAACAAAACTGTTGCCACAGAGTTGAAAGCATATAATTGTCTAAAATATGTATGCTGTAGCACTACCAAAGTGGTCTACACTGTTTACACTGATTAACTTCACTACTGTCCTCACTCATACATACTGTGAGTCTTTTTCTATTTCTATTTTGTATATTCTATTTATTTTATATTCTATCTTTTTTGTTGTAAGTGTCCTGTTTTACCTTATCTTGTGCACTTATGGAATAGCTACTGGATGTCTTGAATTTACCTCTGGAATCAATAAAGTATCCATCCATCCATGCATCCATCCATCCATCTATCTAATATTACCTTTCACCAGGACCTGCAGACCATTATCCCTCCTCCACCAAACTTTACTGTTGCCACTATTCATTCCGGTAGCTTATGTTCTCTCTCAAACCCAGATTCATCCATCAGACTGCCAAACAGTGAAGCATGATTCATGAAGCTTGAGAACGTTTCCACTGCCCGTGGCAGCTGACGCTCTGCATTGTGCATACTGATTTTAGGCTTATATACAGGTCATACAGCCATGGAAACTTATTATTTGTGAAGCTCCTGTGAAGCTGGTACTGATGTTGCTTCTGGAAAGAGTTTGATCTGATGTGAGTGACATTACAGAGGATTTGTGATAACTTGGATCTCAGTAATATAGTATTTTGAACATGATGTAGCACCTTTAAATAAGGGTTCCCCAGCGATATTACCAAACTGTGCTGGACCTTCAGGACCAGAATAGAAGAACCCTGTTGTAAACAAGCACCACTGCTGTCTGTTGAATTCACTTGTTTGAAAAGAAACTCAGCTGTGCCTTACAATTTCTCATTAAATTGAATGAGACTTACATAATGGCAGCATTATGTAAAGCTTATCTAACCTGGAAACAATTATTGTGACTGAGCACATTTATGGGCACAGAATGGGCAACACACTGTAAAAGAATGCATTCATGGGCAGAGCACTGATGGGTCAGTTGTGGGACAGTGGGACCTGGTTGGTTGTAATTGCCTTCAACATTTTACAACCTTTTAAATAACCCACGATAGCAAGCCTTGATACATAAATAGTGTTTAACAGTCACAATGGAATTAAAACATAAATCCTGATAAAATGATGGTTTAAATTTATGTGCTACACGCTTCAGCACTTGATGGCCCTGCTCTGTGAGTTTGCATGGTTTATGGCTTCATGGCTGAGCTATTGTTGCTCCTAGACTCTTTAATTTCTCAATAATAGCTTGTACAGTTGACCGAAGCAGATCTGGCAGGGCAGACATTTTAGAGATTGGCTCATAACGGCCAAGGCTGTTGACTGTGCAATGTTTAAAGTCACTGAGCTCTTCAGTGTGACCCATTCTGCTGCCAGCATTATTTCTGGTGACTGCATGGCTGTGCGCTTGATTTTATACACCTGTTAGCAATGGAGGTGCCTGAAACAACTGAACTTGATTATTAAGAGAGATGTCCACATACTTATGGCCAAATAATGTATCATAAGGCAGGTGTATCCTGAGAAAATTGGACCTATCATTGTCGAAGGCCTTTTGCAGTAAGATAGTATATTATTTTCTAAAAGCCTTGAAGACGTGTTGTAAGCGAGCAGGTGGAGTGCGACTTCTTCCATATCTCTTGACAGAACCACTGCAGCAAATGACCTGACACTGCACATTCAGACAGCGTGTAGTTGTTTGCATGCCCATATTTTTGCATGTGAGATGTAAAATGGAGCCCCCTTCCCTTCCCCCTGGATTATCATCACGCCACGTCGAGCAGAAGCTGAATAACTAAAGTCATCTGCGAGGAAGCTGACTAAAAGGAGCCGTTGCTTGGCCTGCCTTAGGAACCCATGTGTGTGCATATGCCATTGATGGGATCCAAACGTGGCAGAGCTGGCACGCTAAGGATCATGGGATATGCTCCTTAGGGATCCACGCCACTGGAGCTTCTCATCTCGCCTCACAAGAGCGGGATCAATGCTGATTAAAAATAGCGTTTCAGCTAGAAACATCAGCTAAAGGACGTGGTGGGCCGTGCTGCTTATTGAAGAATTCAGCGACGTGCAATGTGGCAGCCGTACAGCACGTGCATGCACTTCCACTAATAAAACTGCCCACCTGATAACCTGAAACCTGAAAACGAGTCCTATATTGGGGCTGGTCTGTGGCTAACAGGCAGCCTGAATCGCTTTAATCCGTTTTTCTGCTAGGTTTGTAAATGACACTGTGCGGCAACAGCTGTTCTTATTTATGGGTAATGAAAGGGCACTATTGTGCCTACGGAGTGTGAGATTGCCTGGGAGACAAACACGTGGCCGTGAAAGAGAGAACACAAGCGCATTAGCTGTCTGCTGATGGGCAATGGGAAATGAGTAACTGGGGCCCTCTCCCTCTCTCCACCTCCCTCCCTCCTTCTCTTACTCCCTCTCTCATTTTCTTCCTGACTCACAAGAGACAGCCTTTCTAGCCCAGATATAAAAATGGAGGCTTTATTAGTGGCTATACAAGTCCCTTCATCCCATTGATGGTGGTAAGGGAACAGGCTGGGGGCTATTACATGTGCGAAAAGGAAAAAAAAAAGAAAAAGAAACGAGAGCCAGGTTGTTCCCTGACAAAAGGAGGTAATAGGAGAGAAAAATGGAGGTGAGGGAGGGGGAGGTGAAAGAAGCGGGGGGGCAGGAACAGAAAAAAATGGGCAATACAAGACAGCGTGTCTCTATCTACAAAGAGAAATAGTCTCAAGATACGAATGCGGTAGGAGGTAACTGTTAGCGCTGCATGCGGCCTACTATTGCAGAGCATGTTAGAAACACCGAGCCGCAGCCGAGCACAGGGGCAATATCATGCGCCGCACTGCTGCTCGTGAGTCTCCGCAGTGGCCCAGTGGCCCGAGAGATGGAGAGGTGACCCGAATCAGGAAGGCAGGCGCATAGCATGGTCGCATAAATGAGTTAGTAGGCCGCTAATGACAACACGGCGCGCCGCAGAGTGCGAATGGATAACAGGGGGACTCGCAGGTGCCGTGAGCTGACTATCAGGAAAGCTAAGAGGCACGAGGTGCGTCGGGGGAGGAGGGGGGGAGGAGGAGGGGGCGGACTGCAGAACAGGTGTGTGAGCGACATGAGGCCAGAGAGAGGGAGAGAGGCTATGAATAGAGCCAGATTGGCTGAATCACGGAGCACCTTGAGCAGCTCATAACAGGGCCCGCACCAGTCATTCATCAGAGCAGGGCTGAGCTGTCTCACAGCAAGCACTAGCTAACCACCTCCCCTCTACTACTGCAGCACAGCACTCCAGTTTACACACAAGCTCGCTGCTGTCACTCAGTGGCTTGCGCACGCTTCTCTGTATGCCTGCGGAAGAGTTCTAAGTATTTAAACAGAGTGCTGTTGGTTTATCTGAGGCCAGGCAAGCTTTTCGGTGTACTTGTAATGTCAAAGAACTGAAAGAAAATAGAACTCACTCTGCAGCTCTGGGTGAACCCTCAAGGGTGACATTGCTGTTATTGCTGTAGACCAATTCAGTACATGCACCTGTGTTTACAATGTAGTGTTTAATATAATAACAACAAAAAAAGAAATGTAATTACATACATGCATACTTCAGGTTAT
Organism: Megaleporinus macrocephalus; assembly: GCA_021613375.1. Lineage (NCBI taxonomy): Eukaryota > Metazoa > Chordata > Actinopteri > Characiformes > Anostomidae > Megaleporinus > Megaleporinus macrocephalus. The sequence continues at coordinate 35,075,093 of CM038711.1, read as the reverse complement.
TACTTAACTAAATTTAAGTATATATTTAAGGAACTGCATCAAAGAGGCTAATTGTATTCTAAATTATTATTTTTTTTCTTATTCACAGCATTTACAGCTGAAATGAAAGCTGCCCTACGACCATTCCATGACAAATGAACCAGAACACAGTTACTTTATATATGCTTAGCACCATAGCATAGTATTCAAAGCTTTAGACACCCTACTATATTAGTACTTAGTATCTCTCTTTGACAGATATCCCAGCACACAAGGGCAAGCCAGTTTTTTAAGAATTTTCACCTACTCAGGAACGCTTCTAGTTCTGTGATATAGAGATTTTGTGATACATGTTGAAGATCTGTGTGCAGTTCTTCAGTGATGCATAAATCAGGGGGCTGTGAGAATAATTCCGAAAGCCCCAGCTTACATTATTTGAAGTAGTTTATGGTGGATTTGTCCTGTAGTGGCAGCCAGCCTCTGTGCAGCTTTAGTTTCTTGACTGACTGGCTTTCATTTGCTTCCAGAATTTGCCAATATTTAGAGGAATCCATTCTTCCGTCTAAATGAGCAATGCTTCCCGTGCCACTGGCTGCCACACAACTCCAAAGCATAGAAGATCCACCCCCATGCTTAACAGTTGGCAAGGTGTTCTTTCCATCAAATGCTGCTCCTATTTTTTCTCTCCTCTTTTTCATTTTTACTTCATCTGCCTATAGCACTTGTATCCAAACCGCCTTTGGCTTGTCTAGATGTTTTGCACTCTTCAGACGCTGACATTTTTGATGATGAAGTTGCAGGTAAGGTTCCTTCTGAAGACTCACCCTCGCTGAATAGTCATGTCTGTTATATAGTCTTCTTAGTCTTTCACTCTTTCCCCTAAATACAGTTTCTTACAGACTTTTCAGAGAGTGGAAATTGCAAGCTGGAAGTGTTTTGATATATTTCTCTATTCTTGCCCTTTTTCAATTAATTTCATTTTCAGACCCTCATCATCCATCTGCTTAGACGAGCCCATAGTTGGGTTTATGTAAGACTATATAGCTTAATTAAAAAAATGATCTTATTTAGTTCATCCAAGTCAGACTGATTAAGCTAAGATGGATCATATTTGCTCTACATGCAGTAGTGAACATGTATTCATCTTCTAAACCGCTTATCCTTCTGGGTTGTGGGGAGTGCTGGAGCCTATCCCAGCACTCATTGGGCAGAAGCCAGGAAACACCCTGGACAGGCTGCCAGTCCATTGCAGGGCAGACACACACACACATTCCTAGAGGCAGTTTAGCATCTCTAATTCACCGGACAGCATGTATTTGGACTGTGGGAGGAAACCAAAGGACCTGGATCAAACACATGCAGATGCATACATACACACTCCACACAGAAAGGACCCTGGTCATCTGGCCAGAGAGTCGAAGACAGACCCTTACAGCTGTGAGGTGATGCTGCGACCCCTTGCATCACCGTGCCACCCCCAGTTTCAGGTATTCCCCCCAAAATGAACCAACAAATATAAACTGAGAAATAGATTATTACATTTATTTTAAAACAAAGGTGATTAAGGGGTCAGCTGAGAATGGGACACATTTGTAAAGTGAGTAAATGTAAGTTACAATCCCCAGTTGTTAATATCTTGTTCATCATTGTCTTGTTTTCTTCTCTTGTATCAAGAATGTTCTATGTTTTAAATCATACGGCAAAGTTACACCATATATTCCAGAAAATGACACAGTAAATGACAGGAAGTTGCACACTAATACGTGGATTGCATTACAAAATGTTACCTGACATTGTCAGCTTTCCATATCCTTATATCAAAATACAAGTTTGAGTGGCCAAAACTGACTAAAATGCAATATATAGTCTCTGTCCAATTAAAAACAAGTATCCCCAAAATTGCAACTCTACAGGAGAGACCAAAACACACTTTTCTTTCAATGTAAGTTAATAGAACCAGACATTTTTCAAGCTATATTGCACCATTTCTATTGGTCCACTCATCATGAAATTTCTAGTTAGCAGTTAACTCTAGTTTCTAGTTTTCTAATTTCTAGTTTCAGTTAGCATGTTTAAGCATGATGTAGAAAACATAAAATCAGCAAAAATGGAGATACTCTTTTTTCAGTGGACAGCGATGAGATGTAATGTTTTTTGTCTAGTTGTTCACATGAATGCCATGCACACAGGAGTCCAGTACACATTTGTCTTTGGAATTAGCTTGTGTTTGAGGGGTACACAGTAACTCGATGCTAAAAAACACAAAATTCGCTTGCTCATGTTAAGCAGAGATTAACCTTATCCAATAATTTATCAGCTACTTGAACATGAAGCGATCTATTGAGTTCCTAATAAGTCCTGAGAAGTGCGTTTAGGAATTTGTACGTATCCTCACTGTAAAACAACAATAACACACTGTTTAATGCTGAATTTCTGTATGTATGAAAGCAATTCCAATCCATACTAATCACATTAGATTACTCAATCTGATGATGTATTTCAGATGTATAGTTAGCGGGTAAGTGAACCAGTTTTAGCAATAGAAATGCAGCCAATCTTAGATACACTACCTTGGAGAAACTTGCATGTGTTGATGATGTCATGGATAATTAAGATGACTAAATGAAAAACCATCCTTGCATTTGTCTGTTTAGATGCTTTAATTTTTTAAAGATGTGTCAGCTAAATTTAAAACCAGCTGCAAAAGAGTTGAAGGACATTTTACATTATGCACTTTAAGGTGGTTGATATAGTGTAGTGGGTTACACAGTGACCCTCCATGCTGTAGACTGGGGTTCGATTTCTCTATGTAGACAGCCACCCTACACTTTACCAATAACAGCCCTTGGGCTAAACTCCAAATACTACCTTCACTCACCTGTGTACATGTAAACTGTACAGAGACCTCGATAAGAGCGCCTGCTAAATGGCATAAGTGAAGTTTGAATTTGTGTAGGTTTTAAACAAATAAAGTTCCACAAGTTTTGCTGTCATCAAAGGCGTCCCTTTTAACACTGTACACCTTTTTAAACGTTCTGTGATGTGTACGAAACCTGCAGAACTAGAGATCACTCAGTGTTCCAGCACTTCATAATTATTCAAATTAAGCACAGATGTTTTTAGTGTTAATTAAATCTTAGCCAGCTCAGTTTTGTACACTGCAAAACAAGCTGCACATGAAATATCTATTCATAAGATGTTTGTTTATCAGTCATATTAAATCTAGCACACAAGTTCTGGTCCTAAGCTGTTCTATTTACTGACAGTGTGGACAGTCATGGTATTAAATACTTCATTTAAAAGAATAAAGACTTACATTACATTATATTATTATAGAATGCATTTGCAACAAATACATTTAGTAAAAAAAGTAAAGCTTCCATACAAGCTGGTAAAGGAGATGGATTATCAATGCCTCTCATTGTATTTTTGACTAAATAAAATAAACCTACATCCTTTAATGTTCCAAAATTCTCATACAGTATTTTTTCATTCTGTACGTCCTCACCCACTGTCTGAAATACTGTTATGATTCCTGTGTCTTTAAGCCTAGCCTCCCAGTGAGCCCAGTGTGATCTGATTGGCCAGCTCGCCCACACTGACAGCCCTTTACTGACTTTATATGCTTCAGCTATCCATATATGTGCTAATTAGCCAGTTTGGATGTAACAAGATTACTGCCAAATCTCACATCTACTTTTACGTTGGTGTTAGAGTATGTAGTTCTGAAGACCCTGAAAGAGTTTTCTTGTGATCATTGCAATTATGTTGCTGTTGTGAAAATGGAAATAAATAAATAAATACAGAAAGTTAAGTGTACATATAAACTGCTGTAATTACTTCTGCAGCTGTACAGTTGGTGTGATTTATACTTTGTTAAACTCAAAGGAGTCAAAAGTCTTCATTACACAGGTAGAAATATAGATACTATGATGAAAAAATATTTCTGTAGAAGTTGAAGTATCAACTTAAGCTTTTTACTCCAGTAAAAGTACTGCTTTTAAAACTGCTTAAAGTATAAAGTAAAAGTAATGTAAGGACAAAATGCCATTAAGAACAAAAGCTTAGGCCTTACCACAGGGGTCTATAGTGCACTAGCCCACCTCCCCAAAAAACATTCTTCTAAAAGTCATAATGACTATAATGTTATATTAAAATGTTAATGTTGATAAATTTGGGATGCGCTAGGCTTCCTGTTTCAGCCGCATATACGCCCATTAAAAATGAATGTAGTTTAGTACAATGTAAATATATTAAAGAAGCATATCTGTGTACTACTGAGCATTAACATGTGTTTCATGGAACAGAAGATACGATGACTAGTTGTCTATAAGTAAAGTCAAACTTCAAAGGCATAGTATCAATAATCTTTACTGGAATGTGAATGTACATGAATGAAAACAAGCTGAAATGAAATAGGAGTAACGAGGCTAGTTTTAAAATGTAAGCAGTAGAAGTAATAAGTCAGCTGAAAAATAATTACTCCAGTAAAGTATAAATAACCAACATTATTAAAGTATTTGTACTGCCATACTTGACACCTCTGGTTAAACTAAAACAACTTGCTGTATTTAACTCCATGTATAATTTCTGTGAAAAACAAAGCTTAAAAATGTTATTCATTGGAATCACTGAGTTGCAAACACCAGAGCAGAGCTAACAAGTGGTAGCATTGGGTAAAGGTGTGCCAAGATTGGCAGTAGGCGGGCAGTAAGGATTGTGTTACGAGATGAAGTCAACTTGATGATGATGTAAAGGAGAAAAGGACTGAATTAGGGTGTTTTCACTCACATCACTCCGATGACGTTCAGATCCAGATGGAGGGCAGTAATTGAAAAACATAATGGAGGAGATGAGAGGAGCATGTTTTGTGCTGGATAAGATGACATCACGAGAGAAATGTTCAAACACAAAATCACAGCACCCGTTTGACATGATCCCAATTTAATGAAGAATGAACTGAAAGGCTAGCTGCTATTGCAGCAGATATAAGAACTAAACGAGAACAACTTGTTTGTTAGCGGTTGGGACAGTCTTGGTACCAAGGGGCTTAATTTGGTTTCTTGAACGTAGAAACAAACATTAAACTCTCAACTCTTAACTTTTAACTCTATCACCAACTACTGACCGCACAAGGAACAGGAAGCTTCTTCAGTCTCACCTGACTGGGTGAGGGCTCCCAAGCCATCTTTGCTGCTGTTTTTCAGTGAATTTCTTGTGTGTTTCATAAAAGCTCCTATAAAAATACCAAAGGTCTTTTGAGAGATTGTGATGAAGCTCCCAAAGTGGAACATCACTTCTTGCTGTTCACTCTATATCAATGCAAACAACCTATTCCAACCTATTCCAACAAGCCATTTCATGCAGCTGTGAAAAGTGGCTTCTGTGTGAAAGAGTTTCTCCCTCTGGCATGTACTTAGGGCTTTCTAACTCTGTAGACCTCAATACATAAACAAAAACGTTACATAACACACTAAAGCAGAGAGAGATAAACCGATTAATCATAATGGGTTCTCTTTAGGAGCTCGGACTAATTCTGTAAACCCATTCCTTCAATGTCTAGCTGGGTTATTTTAGAATCCTACTGCAGCTTTATTTGCAATTACAATAAAATCCGAGGAAAATATGAGCGTAGAATTCAAGATTGTAATTACACGTCTGTAGGTCCTTTTGGCATAGTGTAATTGTGATGAATAAATTATTAATGCCTTTGTGTTTACTGCATTTCTTACACCGCTCTGGTTCATAATGTACACGAATGAGTAAGTGATGAGGAGTTGGAGCTGTTATTTTATCATAAATTAATCATTCAAGATCCTCATCATTTAATCATTCCCATAAAATTTGCATGAATTACTATTTTAAACCCATTATCGAATAAGAGGAGGAGGCCACGTTCGTATCCTGTCTCCTGCAGGCGTTCGTTCGAACGGAGAGATGTATTTCACTGTCGCAGCACAAGGCTGGCCATATGGCTTCGTCACATGTGCTACATTTTAAGCAGCCTAAGCCAGGTGGCTGGATGTGGAGTGGTGGTTTCAGCAGACTGCCCGTGTCTCCAGCAGGTAGAAGATGGTCTGCTGTCTTATTCAGCTCATCTACTTTGATCTGCTCAGCTCTAAATCCGCACGGCCTTTCTGAAGAAGCGAAACTCTTTGTACTGTATCCACTGCACGCGTGTGCGAGATCCTCAGCGCCGCTGAAAAATTCAACACGCTAGCTCAAGACTCGTTTCTCTAGTGCCTCCTTCTCTCTCCACGCTTTCTCTCTCTCTCTTTACACTTTACTCTCTCCATTTGTTTTACTTTCCTTCATTGTCACTCTACTACTCTATCCCTCTTTTCTCCCTTCTTTCTCACACTGTCTCTTTCTCTCTCTCACTACATTTTCTCCTTTCTTTCTCACACTGTCTCTTTCTCTCTTTCTCTTTACATTTTCTCCCTTCTTTCTCACACTGTCTTTTTCTCTCTCTCTCTTTACATTTTCTCCCTTCTTTCTCACACTGTCTCCTTCTCTCTCTCTCTTTACGTTTTTCTCTTATCTTACTCTCAATGTCTCTTTCTCTCTCTCTCTCTCTTTACATTTTTCTTTCTTCTTTCTCACACTGTCTCTTTTGATCTCTCTCTCTCATTTCCATTTCCTTCACTCCCCTTACTCTCTATATTCTCTCTTTCTTTTTTCTCTTCTTACTTTCACTGTCTCTTTCTATCTCTCTCTTTACATTTTCTCTCTTCTTTCTCACATTGTCTCTTTATATTTATCTTTCTCTGTTTCTCTGGATCTATCTCTTTTCGCATTTCTCTACTCCTCCCTTTCTCACTTCACTCCCCTTTGCTTGTCCCTACTGTCTTTCTCTCTTTCTCTACTCCTCCCTTCCTAACACTGTCTCTCTCTTCATTTCTCAATTCCTTTTTCGTTCTGTCTCTTTCCATCCTCCTGTTCTTCCCATCTTCTCCTCCTACCTCCTTCTCCTCTCTATCTCCAGTTCCCTACTCCTTTTTTATTCTTTCTCTATCTCTCCCTCTCCCCATTTATCTCTCTCCATCTCTCCTCCCCCTCATTGTCTGTCCTCACTTCTCTCTATATCTCTTCTCTTCCTTTCTCCCATCCATCTCTCATCTCACTTTATTTCCCAACTCCTTCCTGTCTCTTTCTTTATCTCCCCTCTCCATGTCCCCCTCTTACTGTCTCTTTCTGTTTCTCTTTCTTTTCACAGTTACTGTCCTCCTCTCTGTTAGTGTCTCTCTTTACCCCCTCTCTCTCTCCAACCACCGCTTTCTCTTCCTTCTTCTACCTCCACTTCTCTCCTCCTGTATGTCTCTTTTTCTCTCTCTCCAACCCACACACACACACACACCACCTCACTCATCATGCAGCAGGCACTAGTCCAGCACCATTGGTCTAATCCCCTTGCTTACAGTCTCCCCTAATTCTCCAGCATGTCTCCATGAGCCGCAGGGACATGACCAGAATGAGCTGTTTATACAGGCACACTCCACATCGGGCTGAAGCAGTGAAGGAAACCAGATTATTGGAGCTTGGGAGTGGTGTTGGTGTGGAGAGGTAGAGATAGCGCGAAGGGTAAAAAACAGCAGTACACTGAATCTCTCACGCAGGCAAGAGTAATGATGGGAGGCAGAGAGCTTTCAGGTGTCTCATCTTGCACTGAACTAACATAGATCACGAGATATGTGCCCGAGTGTTTTTTTCCAGTACCCCTGCACCTGTAGAGACGAAAATAACATACACACCAGTCCGCATGGAAATACTCGGTTAGAATGCATGGCGGAGAGGCTCGTGTCATCCAGGGAGTTGGAACTAATTTTCCTATAGAGTTTTATTAAGGAGACGCGGAGATTAAATTTAGTGCATCAAGGAAAAGAGCTTGAGGGCATCTTAACGTTTTTTACGGTGAATCAAGTGACAAGACCCGCCTCAGCCCATTCGCTGTTCTATTAACACTAAACCAGCAATTTTATACTCTGTGAGTCATAATTCTCTCTCTCGCTCTCTCTTCTTTCTTTCTTTTTCTCTAATTCTCTCGGTTTAATTCAGTTCTATCGACCTATTAACCTATCTGTGCTCTGCCTAAAAATATGCTCCACCATAGCAACTGTCGTGAGGCTGAATAAGCTTATCTGGACACAGGCAAAATTCCCATTAAGTCTAATGTATTTAGAAACACCAAGTGCGGCGTAACAATGTGACCTTTCAATTGCACACAAAGCGAGTATCATTTGAAAGGAATGATGTTAGAAAGCGTGCCGCAGTTTCTCATTATAACGAATGGGATTTATTCCCAATGCTCTGTACGGTTTGTCCAACTTTGCAACAGATGAGAGAGAATTTGCATGCACAGTCAGTCTAGGGTGATTTAATGGCAATGCAACTAATGCTATATATACAGGGGTTGGACAATGAAACTAAAACACCTGGTTTTAGACCACAATAATTTATTAGTATGGTGTAGGGCCTCCTTTTGCGGCCAATACAGCGTCAGTTCGTCTTAAGAATGACATATACAAGTCCTGCACAGTGGTCAGAGGGATTTTAAGCTATTCTTCTTGCAGGATAGTGGTCAGGTCATTACGTGATGCTGGTGGAGGAAAACGTTTCCTGACTCGCTCCTCCAAAACACCCCAAAGTGGCTCAATAATATTTCGATCTGGTGACTGTACAGGCCATGGGAGATGTACAACTTCACTTTCATATTCATTAAAGCAATCTTTCACCAGTCTTGCTGTGTGTATTGGTGCATTGTCATCCTGATACACAGCACCGCCTTCAGGATACAATGTTTGAATCTCATTAGTTGCATTGCTGTTAATGTATATGTAATTAGAGCTGATAAAATGGCCAATAAGTTATGAGCTGGTGTGAATAGATCAGACACAACAGTGGTGCTTGGATTTTTAAACACCTCAGTGCCACTGCTGGAATATCCAACTGTCCAGCTAACAGTGTCCTGTGGGCAGAGTCCTGTGACCAATGACCAAGGACTAGAGGATGAACAACACAAACTGTGCATCAACAGAAAAAATAAACAACAGATAACGCTCTCATCTTTAACTGTTCATATACACAGTGAACCAACAAGGTGGGAGTGTCTTATAGAGTGGACACTGAGTGGACAGCACTGCTGTGTCTGATCCTCTCACAACACACACAAACACTCCACCACCACGTTAGTGTCACTGCAGTGCTGTGAATGATCCACTACCCAACTATTATCTGCTCTGTGCTGATCCTGTAGGGGTCTTGTCCATTGAATAACAGGGTGAAAGTGGGCTTGACTGTTTAGAAAAGCAGATGTACAGTAGTTTATAATTGTAGAACTACAAAGTGCACCTGCATGACCTGTATGGGGAAATGTACAAAGAGTGTAGATGCAAGGCAGTGGCTGGTTGAGCGTTATTGACATGATGTGTAACTAAGACTATTTCTGCTGGTCTGTTTATCATTAAATATTCACACAATGCACCAGAGTGTCTGGCACTTTCAAATAATATGAATAAAAAAATAACAGTGTGATGCCTTGTTCCAACAGCATGTATATACACTACTCTGCAAAAGTCAGACTAGCTGTCAAGAAGGCCTCACTGAAAAAAGGAAATAGACAATGATATAAATAGACTGGCCACCCCAGAGTCCAGAGCTCAACATCATTATATTTGGCAGAGATTATATGAATTGTGAAAAGCAGACAGTGCGCTTCCAATGTCTGTGTAATTCACTGTTAAATTCATGCTTTCTGTTTTTTATATGGCTTAAAAAATGAGTACATTCTACTCAATGACTATGTGGGCATGAAATGAAACCAACAAAGAGTGCTTTACATAAATATATATATCTCCTCTCCTTACGTCCTTTCTTTCCCTCTCTCGTCTCAATAAGTGCCTCACCTGCCATCATCAGGGCCGACTTTTGACAGTCTGTCACCCTTAAACCGTCTCACTGGCTGGCTGTTCATGCCTCTGCCACGGCAGAGCCGAAGTGTGGCTGGAGTTTGCTGGCCTGCCCTGAAGGAGAGATATTTTATCACTCTCGTTGGATCCGATTCAACTGCGTGTCATTGGAAGCGACTGGGCATGACTTTCCCTGCCCACTGTAAGAAAAGCTGAGCGCTTGTGAAGACGTTTACTCTCATAGGAGATGACACACTGCCACGACAAAATCTCAGACATTACAGTTCATCATCGGCAGCCGGTGCAGGCATCTTTAATAAAACGCCATGCTGTGTTCTTTGATGAGGATGACTGTGTTGAAAGTGTGTGGACGGTCGTATCTCGCAGGGCTCCTGTGTGTTTACTATGCTGTGATACTGCATGTATTTCAAATCATTAGGATGCTGTATACAAATAGAAGTAGGCGGAGGATATGGAACAGACATGTACAGCTTCTATATATTTTCTCTGCAGCTTCTTACAGACCCTGTATGTGTGTGTGGTTTGTTTACAAGGGAGATTTGTTTTCTGCATGTAGGTGGTGACTTGTGTGTGTTGATAGTTATATTCTGCGCGGCAGTGACAGCGGAGGAAGGAGAAAAGAATACTCCATGCTGATTAGTACAGTATTGATTGCTCTTTCACTCTCCTTTCTCTCTCTCTGTCTTTTTCTTTCTCCACTTCCATTTCTCCCACTCGCTTTCTGCGTTCTGCTCATCTGTTTCTCTAGTAATCGCCCTTTCTTATGTGTACCTGCCGATGGATCTCATCCTTGCGTAGTCCCTCTCTCTGTTCTCTCAGCCCTGCGTTCATCAGCTCATCATGAAGCTGCAGTTTATTTATATTGTTTTTCAGAGACTACATTAAAAGTTTAGTGGAGAACAATGATGTAGTTCACTTTTCCAGCATTGCAGGAGATGATAAATGTGTGGGTTAGTTTTTCTGCATTTTCAGAGCACCAATCTTCTGACTTCAGAGGAGAACTAGAGAAAAACACAGGACTAACCTTCAATCCTGAGTTAAATCCTTTTTTGTAAAAGCTATATGTTCCATGTTTTTTAAAAAAAAAATAGACCAGCTTGTACAGTCATACAGTACTGCTGTGACTTGGTTAGGGTTACGACTCGTGCTCATCTACTCTTACGCCCACTTATTCAAATATAGATTTAAAATGGAAAGTTCTACTGCTGGCTTTCTTAATACATCCAAATAGCTAGATTTGTATAGCAGTGAAGTACACTGAGTCCAAAGCCAAACACAGTAATCAGTAATTCAGGAGGCTACATTGGACAGAGCTTGCAGGTAAACTTTGTAAAAATCAATAAGCAATAAACTTAGAAAACATCAAAATAGAAAGCTATAGTTTCTTAAAACAAGTTCTGGTATGAAGGTAAGAGGCTACAATCACAATTAAGCAATAAGCTGTCCCAAAATATAGTCACTGTAGCATTCACTGTTGAAACTGATGAAAACTGGAAACTGCACAGATAATTCTATTCAAAATTCATACACATAATGTCTTCAGATTCAAACAAACAGAATTAATAAGCATAAACAAATGAAACTGATAAGGAAAATTGCATTTTGTTTATTGCTATATTAAATAAACATGCATGTGGATTTAAATGAGCAGTTTGTAAGATTTGTAGTTAAATTTTTCCAATATTACTTATCAAGAGAATGTAAAGAAATAAAAATTTTGATGGTACATCAAAGTCGTCTATGTATCGTGTTGCAGTAATATCTACTGAAGTTAGCATGCTCACTAGCTATCCCTGGTCCCTTCTGTCTTGTAGAACCAATTTGTACCTCAAGAGGTGATAGTGAGTCACTGTAGCGTGGAGTCGAATCAGTCCAACATGAGAGGATGAAGAAGTAATGCTGCCCTGACAGACTACTCAAACCTCTAAACAATCATGCTGAGGGTCCTGTTCTTGGTTAGATTATTGAAGGACAGGTAGCCAATAAAAGGAGGAGTTAATGCATGGATAGCCACTGTCCATTGCCCATTCTTGGTAGTAATCTATGTTGAGCAGCAAACAAATGAAGTGATATAGAGTTAACATTGCTGTGACTTTACATTGCTTGAGATACTCTTGAAGTAAATCGATGGCGTTTCTTCTAGACTGTTAAAAACTGAAAGGGCTGGAGAAGGGACAGTGTATTTTCTGCTGATATGTTGTCAGTGTATCTAATTTGCATTTCCATTCGGCCATTGAGTGCCTACCTTTACCACTAATGCATAAGCGTCACATTCATTTAAACACCCTATTTACTGATAGATCTAAATGAAGACAATTAACTCACCGAACATATTGGAACACTAGCCAGTTCAGCAGTCTTTGCAAATGCAGCTGTTGCCATCTGTGCCCCAATAATGACCCCACTTCAAAGTCACTTAGATCTTTTTCTCTTGCCATCTTAATCCAAGATCGAGCGCAAGTGAGTCTGCTCAGCATTTTCATATGCTACAGAGCGTGAAAGCATGTTAACTGCTTAATTGTATCATGCATGTCTGGAAGCATCCGTACTCAGAATGTTTCTCCACTTACTCAAGGTTTTCCTTTACCTTCTCACTGCATGTATAATACATATGGCACATACACCATGCATAGCCCCTGACAGAAGCTAGAGCTAGCTTACAATGGCTGCAGTACAAGTCTGGCAGAGCATCCCTAGAGAAGATACTCAACCCTTGGTGATGTGTATGACTCACAGACTTTCAGAGTCATTGCATTCAAAGGATTTGCAACAACATGACTAATGTACTGTATATACACTTGTTATAGGCACTGTATTCTTATATGAGAAATAGTTCTGTACATCCAGCACACTGTATAAAGATTAACCTGCATGCTCGTGAGTGTGTGTGCTTGCTGTCTAAACACAGTACTCTGATGTTGTATAGGGGCATGTCGTGTCCCGAAAAGAGGCTCAGAGAGAACGTTAGAGCCCTGTTAATCTGGAAACTATCTGAACAGCGATGACAGCTTCCCCAGCAGCCTCATCCAGTAAAACACTGTGACATCTCTTATTCATGAGAAACAGTCCAAACAACTTCAACGATGGAGCCCAAATCTTCCTTTCAACCGCCTGCACATGAATTACCAGCACGCAGCATCAGGAGCAGCAAGATCCAAACAAAGCAGAAAGCAAACACACTCGAAACTGTGGCATGTGGCTCACCGCAGTGTAGCTTAACACAGATGGGTTTATTAATAACTTTTTCTTTTTTTTTTTTAAGGAAAAATAATTGCATCTTTGTGAGACTTCAATCAGTGTCCTTGGATATCAATGGCATCCTGGTGAGAAGAATGGACTAACAAAAATGTAAACTCTTGGATTACATTCCTCTGCTGGCTCGCAGACAAACGTAACGTGAAAAGCTTTTATTCGCTGGCAGATTCTGCAGGTTGTGAAGGCTGAGATATGTACCAGTGGACTTCAAACAGGCCACAGCAGACCTTAAAATACACCACTTTTGTAAGAATCCTGCCCTGTGCTGTAGCGGACACCAAATGTAAAGTGAGTGGGTCCCATTGTGGGGATCCCAAGGGGATGGTACCTAGAAAAGGAAAGGTGGGGGGTCCCTGGGAAGGGGATGTGAGGTGGGAGGCAGGCCTTTGGGGGTCCCTGGGCATATGATCTTATGCTAACACTTCAGTGAGCACCTGTTGTTGGGTATTAGAGAGAGTTTGACACCACAATGCTTCCAAAGGATATTATCTAATGGAATCGTACACATGGCTAAGAAAGATCCATGCCCACAAGATTTGAAGCAGTCCAGTCCTGTCTCTTACAGCCCAACCAAGAGTTTTTGACTTTTTATTATTTATATTGTATATACTGTTCTGTTTTATTTATCTGTTTTTTTGAGTGCCTTGCTATCCCTTTGCTGCTGTAACACTCTGAATTCCCCCCACTGTGGGACTAATAAAGGTTTATCTTATCTTATGTGCTCAAGACGTTCAGAATGTTAGAATGTTATGATCAATAGAGTCAAAGGCAGCTAAGCGAAGTCTAAAAGGATTAAAACAGCACGTTTACCAAAGTGCACAGCAAGAAGTGGATCATTTGTCTTTTCTAAGGCGCACGCTGTTCTATGAAATGCTTTAAGCCAGACCGAAAGTTTCAATAATATCATTTATATTCAAATGGGACCACAGCTGTGAAAGGACTGCTTTCAATAACTTTTGGGCGAAACTGCCATTTTGAAATTAGACAAAAGTTATTGAGAATCTTTGTATGAAGATTACGTTATTTGAGAAGGGCCTGATTCTTTAGAAGGGCCTGATTGCATGTTTGAAGCAAGAAGGAATAGTGCCAGAAGTTGTTTATGATAAATAAAATGCTAGGACCGATTATGTCAATTGTCTGTTTGTCTGAGCAGAGATGACATTGCTGGTGATGTTGTAGGCTTTCAAGTGAAAGAAGGAAATGGGCCAGAACTGCCTAAAATCTGCAGTACGCTCAGGGTGTATAGTCTGTATTCGTATGTTCTTGTATATATTCTTTTTTACTATTGGAATTCTTTATTCTTTATATACCTTATTGTTTTTTTGTACTGTGTATCTATCTATCTATATATCTATCTATCTATCTATCTCTTTGCCTGGTACCAGGTTGAGAGCAGAGGTTGTGATATTTGAGGTGACATTATTAATGTTATTTACAAAAGAAAATACAGAAACCCTTCATAGGTGTTTGGAGATCCACTGGAGGGTTGGATATGGAGTTGACTGTATGGAACTGCACTTTAGGTTTATGACTGTTTCTAGTTGTAGATGTTGTTTTGGGAAGATATTCTCTCCAGCTGTTTGAACTGCTTGCAGAAAAGCACTTATGTAGTTTCTTTCAAATATCACAGGATGTTTGCAGTATGTCCTTCTTTCATTTTCACTGACCTGCACTCTCGCCTGAGTGACCGGGTGGTGTCATTCAGCCATGGCTGGAATTTTAACTTGGGTCATCTAGTTGTAAAGGGAGCAACAGAGTCACAGAGGATAACATGTTTCTCAGCACTTAATTGGGGGTGTAGCTACAATAAAACTGTGAAAAGATACATAGTACGTGACAAATGAAATGCAGAGAGAGGGCTAATGATTGATAGGGACCAACTATACTCTAAAAGTAGGGTTATGAAAAAAATATATATAGGAGTTTGTATGTTCTCCCCGTGCTTGAGTGGGTTTCCTCCAGGTACTCCGGTTTCCTCCCACATGACCAAAGACATGCATAATAGGTTGATTGGTCACTCTAAATTGCCCGTAGGTGTAAGTGTGTGAGTGAGTATTGGCCATGCGATGGCCTGGCGAACTGTCCATGGTGTACCTCGCCTTCACCTGATGCCGCTGGGATTGGCTCCAGCCCTTCGTGACCCCGACTAGGGGGATTAAGTGGCAGATAATAGATAGATAGATAGATACATAGATACATAGATAGATAGATTAAAATGGACGTACGAGTTTTCCTTTGGACAGCGACTATATATATATATATATATATATATATATATATATATATATATATATATATATATATATATATATATATATATATATATATATATATATATATATATATATATATATATATGTGTCTGTAATAGAATCAGACCTAGAGTACCAGAGTATGACCATGTATGTAAGTAGGACTGTTAATAGACTGGACAAGGGTAAAAGAATCAAGCAGACGAATTAACTCACCGACCATAAGATTAGTCAAGCAGTGTACATGAATATAAAAATCTCCTGAAATCAATACTCTTTCGGCTGTCGGCATTATCACTGATGGAATGTCTGAAAATTCTCTCACAACGTCATTGTTCGATTTAAGAGGCCGGTACTTCAGAACACAATGGAGTGGGTTTCTGCCTTCCAGGCAAAATAGATGAACTTCAAATCTAGAGTATGACTCAACAGAGAGAAGGTGACATTTGAAACAGATTTTTAAAAACCACTGCCACACCTCCGCCTCAGCTACTTCTCCTAGGAGAACTAAAAAGTAGCAGTTTTGTATGAAAGTCTTGGAGAAAACTCACTCCTGACCAAGTCTCGGTTGAAAATAAAAAGTCCAATTAAAGTTAAGCAAAAAAGTCATTCCGAATAAAAGACTTATTCGATATTGATTAAAGTCTTCCGCTGGCGCAACATGGCTGCCACTTTACATTGGTTTTTAATTTGTCTTCTATTGTTTGTGTGTATGTTTAGTGTTTCCCTGCTGGCTGATGTGTTTGCCATCTCATCCACTGAGATTTAGTTCAGTTTTTTTCCACCAGAAGCTTCTTTGACCAGCCATTCGAACAGTACTACGTCCCGGTTATGATACAGCCTGCACTTTTAAGTGACTCTGACTCTGAATTAATCAACTGATTTCCTCACCTTCTGTAAGTTGGTATAAATTATGTTTCCCATAATTTAATATTTAAGTCATCATACCAATTATGCATTGTCATCTGAACCATAATTAAGATCTGTAAGATCTTTAGATCTATATTAAAGTTGACCGAACTTGATATATAAAGTAAAGGTAATTAATTGAATCTACTTACTGAAACATTTTAAGTTAGATTACCAAACTCAAAACTTTGTGTTGTACATGGCAACCACAATACACTAGTAAACTAAACTGTGTTCAATTAAAATAGCCAAAGACAGAACAATATATTTAAAAAATTATTAACAGCAAAATCAAATAGAGTCTGCACGTCTACAAAAAAATTAACTGGACTGTTGGTGCTCTTCACTGCTAAGGACATTTCTGACCTTTAAGGATTTTCGGGGATGAGATCTGCGAGGAAAAGGCTCTTTCTGGACTTGCTACGTGATTCTGTACCATGGTCTGGGCAGTCCCCCCCACCAGCTGTGAGAACTGTGGATTGTGTACATGAGTTATTAACAGATTCAGGCATTGTTAATAATGGATCTTGTTCCATTTGTAAAAGGTGCAACATAAATAAAAGTGGTGGTGATGATGATGATGATGATGATGGTGATAAGAACGAGCTTGCATTAACCGGCGCCATCTTTGCTGGCACAGATTCGTTGACCAGCAGTGGCGTATGGTCCAGTCTTTGGCATCCCACACCCCCTCTCCTTTGGAAGTACTGACTCCCACACAGGAATTAAGGGGACTTTTTAGAAGAAACACTTTGTAGATGGGTGTAGCTTAGTTCCAGAGGTTGCCATTAAAATAACTTGATCCAAAGTTGAACAAATCCGCTGATAATTGCTGAAACAGGTGTCAGATGCTTCCTTATTTTCACCACCTCGTTTTCCCAGGTTTCCGTGACACTACCCACACTTAACAGCACAACACGGAAGGCAAGTAATGCATGCAGGTAGCAGGGATGGAAAAACTTTTGTTTGCCTGAATTTCCGCTGCCGAGTTCTACAAGAGACGCGAGCAAAGACGATCATAGACAAAGGCGACAAAGAGAAGATGAAGAAGATGTTGAAGAAGATAAAGAAGATGGAGAAGAACCCGTCGAAGAAGTAGATATCCTGGGTCTTCCTCATGGCAAAAATCCCCGTGGCAGGATTATCATAAATTAACAAGTGTTATACATCAAAGCTGCTCTCTCTGAAATCATACAGACCTTTTGATCTTATTCGCAGCGTGTGCTGGGAGACGAGGCGTTTTCATAAGTGGAGGACTAGAGGTATACGCGCCGATAGAGCTGCGCAGTGTTGAGGAGCTAACCCCGGGGTATAGTAAAGGAGAAAAAAAAAAACTTGCAGCTTTATATCCTTGTGTGAGTGCTAATCTAGCTAATAACGTCTTTTAGTTCACGGGCATTAGGAGGGGTAAAAGAATGGAACGGGGTACAAAGGCTTGCCGGCAGTGCAATGGAGCTTTTGTGGAGAAAACAACATGCACTCTCCAGGCACATGGGATATCATACAAGACCCAGGATTCCGACACTTGCTGTATAAGAACATCGCTAAGATTTTATTCCCCCCTCTGGTACTGTCTAGCACTTCTATCGTCTTCTGAGTCACATAAAGATCCAGGCTAGCTCACATCCTCACACACGCAGAATGGGGTCGAAAGAGAAAGACAGACAGATAGAGAGAATCCTTTATTCCTTCCATGCGTCACACGAGTTGGAGAGTTTGAAAAGATTGCATCTGTGACGTCCTCATCTTTACCCCTGACAGAGGAACGGCTCCCGGAATGCTGCAAGACCTGTAAGAAGTCTTTCTAAGCTGGAGCGCTATATCACATAGATGTACAGTAGACAGACAGCATTAGCGACTTTGCACAGTATTTGTGATACACACATTAAAGATACACGCATTTCGGTCTGAGTGTGAATGCGATGGAGAAGGAAAAAGAAGAACCACAGAAGAATCAACGCTTCTTGTTTTTTTTTTTTTTATGCTTAGAACCTGAAGGCTGCTTTCTTAGGCTTTATATATAGGCATGATACACAGCTCAGATCAACCAGCAGGACCTGCTCTCTCTAGGAGCAGCAGTTTTGAGGTGTACAAACGTGTCAGGCCTTTCAAAAAAATTGACCTAAAATCCACTCCCTGATCTTTCAGCTTTGATTTTCTACCACATGCTGCCTGGCCCACTGCTTCTTCTCGTGTCTCTGAGCAAGTATAGTGAGCACTGCAAAATATTCACTGGTTTTTAAGGGTCCCCAAAGTGGTGCTGATCTCTTTGGAAAGTTTTCAAGATTTACAAACATGCTGCAGCATCTTGTAAAGTTTTTCAAAGGCATTCAGGCCATAGTAACAGGCTAGGTTATGGTTATGAAGGACCTACAGGCCGCACCTATTTGCTACAGTACAAATAAAGTGAGATCAGTATTGCATCTCTACTTTTCTACTATTCTGATTTTTAAGACATTCAGAGGCTCCAAGAGATCTGTTATGGGGTTTTTGACCCCTCAGAGAACCATGGTTAGTAAATTTAGGTTTACATTTATGGCATTTAGCAGACGCTGTTATCCAGAGTACAAACAGGATTAAGTCCAAACTACTCTTATACTCAAACACTGCCATAACCACAGGGCCAGTGCTGATACCTAGAAAAAAAGATAATGCAATACCTAGCAAGACAGGAACACCTACAGAGAAGAGAACAAATACAAGACTACATACAGTACGAGTGCAGTACTTAGCCAGTGCTCCTAGAAGATCAAGTGCAATTACAGTTTATACCAGTACTTTAGCAGATTAGTGTTTATAAGTGCTTTACAAAGAGATAGGTCTTCAGTCTGCGTTTAAAGACCATGAGAGAGTTTGCTGTTCGGACAGCCAGTGGAAGTTCGTTCCACCATCTGGGTGCCAGGACAGAGAAGCGTTTTGTTGCGTGTCTTCCATGAATCTTGAGTGATGGCGGGTCAAGCCGAGCCGTACTTGAAGCGCGAAGGGCTCGAGGTGCGGTTTGACTTTTGACCATTGCCATAAGGTAAGGAGGAGCTGGTCCATTCTTGGCTTTGTAGGCAAGCATCAGAACTTTAAACTGAATGCGAGCAGCTACAGGAAGCCAGTGAAGGGAGCGCAGCAGTGGTGTGACATGAATGAACTTGGGAAGATTGAAGACGAGCCGTGCTGCTGCATTTTGGATCAGTTGTAAGGGCCTGATGGCCTGCAGAGGAAGACCAGCCAGGAGTGAGTTGCAGTAGTCCAGCCTTGAAATGACAAGAGACTGGACGAGCACCTGGGAGGCCTCCTGAGAGAGGAAGGGTCGGATGTGTCTGATGTTGTGGAGAATGTACCTGCATGACCGAGTCAGATTCGTAATATGGGCTGAGAACAATAACTGGTCATCCAGAGTCACCCCAAGGTTTCTTGCATCTTTAGACGGAACAATCAAAGAGTTCTCGAATGAGATGGCAAGATCCTGATGAGGACCTGTAGTTCCAGGGATGAACAGCAGCTCAGTCTTGCTGGGATTGAGCTTCAGATGATGAGCTGTCAGTAAGCGATCTGGAGTACTACAAATAATCAAAGCTTTAGTTAGAAAAATGAAGGGATCGTCTTTTTACATGTGGAAATACATATCATTTTTCATTACTATTATTCATTTAAAATGTTTATTAAACTAATGTACTTGATTTTGTATATAGATAACCAGGTAACAAGAAAACACTTTGTCATGGTCGGAAGCTGGATCGTACACAGGGGCAAGCTTTTTAAGTAAAAAGTATCTTTAATTGAACAAAAATAAACTAAAGGCAAACAGACTGGAAACCAAAACACAAAGCACGAAGCACGAAACGACATACCACAACATAACCTAGATACATCAAGACACATATCACGACAATGACCAACAAAGACAGACTGAAAACACAGGGTATATATACACGGACTAACAAGAGGGAACAGGTGACGAGACTAAACATCAATGGGGAACAGGTGCGCGAGGCGGGGCAAGGGCGGAGACACAGAAGCACATGACAAAACAGAACCACATGGACAGGATGTAAACAGAGGCACGTGGACGAGTAGGCGTGACACACTTCAAAAATGAATTTTCAATACATGCATTTAACATCATTAATTCACAACCACAGACGACCAGTTTACGCTACCAGATCTTCTTTTTCTTGATTGTTCTGAAGAGTAATAGCTGGAAGCCAAATGTGTTTAACCATTTGTTGTATTCGAAGGATTTTTGGCTATATTATTTGAGCATAGCCATGAATGGAGATTTTGCCAGCATAACATGGTAGTAAATCAGGTAAACTGAGAATGCATTTCATAAGTACACAAAAAAACCTTAAGAGTACTAGCCCCTGAAACAAGCAGGAGCTGAACATGACTGCAGTACAGATGGCCTGGCAGAGCATCCCCAGAGAAGATATTCAACACCTGGTGAGACTTTAAGCAGACAAGAGAAAAATGACAAGCAAAATCTGTCATGGCGAAACTACAATGTGTAAAAATACCTTGAGGCGAATACAACCCCAGTTCCACAAAAGTTGGGATGCTGTGTAAAATATAAATAAATGTGAATAAAACAGAATGCAATGATTTGCAAATCTCAAAAGCTCATATTTTATTCACAGTAGAACATAGAACAAACATCATATGCTGACAGTCAATATTGGATGCTCATGATCTTCAGATCCATAGACAGCACTGGATTAAAAACAGGCATGATTCTGTACTGGAAATCACGGTACGGGCTCAGGAACATTTTCTATAAATCATTGTCTGTAAACTCAGGTTGCAATCCACATATGCAAGTTAAAGCTGTATCATGCAAAGAAGAAGCTGAAGGTCAACACGATCCAGAAATGCTGGCATTTTCTCTGGGCCAAAGTTTATTTTAAATGGACTGAGGCAAAATGGAAAACTGTTCTGTGGTCAGATTAATCAAATGTTTTAATTATTTTTGGAAACTACGGACACCAGGTCCTGCAGAGTCAAAAGGAGAGAGAGAGACCATTCAGTTTGTTATGAGCGCACAGTTCAAAAGCCTATATCTCTGATGGTATGGAGTTGCATCAGTGTCTATGGTGTGGGCAGCTACACATCCGGAAAGACTCTATCAATGCTGAACAGTATACAAAGGTTTTAGAACAACATATTCTCCCATCTAGACAACAGCGTCTCTTTCAGGGAAGGTCTTCCACATTTAAGCAAGACAATGCTAAATCATATACTGCAACCATCACAACAGCATAGCTTCACAGAAGTAGAGTCTGGGTGCTGAACTGACCTGCCTGCAGTCCAGTCCACCTTCATGAATAGAAACATTTAAAACATCATAAAATTAAAACTCTGGCAAAAAGACCCATAACTGTGGAGCAGCTGGAGTCTTACTTCCACAATAATGGGACAACACTCCTGTCCCAATGGTCTCTTCACCACCCAGACATTTACAGACTGTTGTTAAAGGGAGATGGAATGCTGCATATGGCCCTGTCCCAATATTTTTGAAAAGCATTGCTGCCATCAAGCTCTAAATTAAATAGTCAAATCAAATGCAAATCATGGCATTCTGTTTTTATTAACATTTATTTACACTTCATACAGCATCCCAACTTTTTTTGGAATTGGGGTTGCATAAAAACAGTTTGCCTGTATCCAACATATTATTTTGGGCACTGTATAACTATAAATCCATATATTTATAGTTAGGTGTCAATTCCTCCAATGTTACGAAATGGCAACTTTCATTACAAGCTTGGTTTCCATCCAAACAGTTCTCAAATGTTACATTCTGGCATCATTTAAGGTGGAACAGGAAATTCAGTTAAGCCCACTTAACCTCATTTCACCTCATCTGGGAGCACAAAGGCACCAGGCAGTTCTGGGAGCACAGTTCTCCATTTTTTAAACGAGTTTTAGATAGACATGTCAGAATGTGGAAAGCAACCTTCAAAAAGCTGTGCGCCATGATCAGACCCTCTGTAGGGCCAGTCATTTCCAGTCACTTTCCACTCATGCCCACTGAAGAGAATCACTAATGCCTTATACAAACTGACCGTTTGTGTTTGGTAGTGGCTTAAATGTTTGTTGTAAGAGTAACAGCAGTTCATAGTGTGTATGCTGTATGCCAGGCAATAAGAAGAGTAGAAGAGTTGGTGGATGGAAAAACTGCTACAGTCAACTATAAATGAATGTATATTCATTTAAATATGCATTCATTCAATGGTAGGAGTTGCCATCATTCAATGAGAGTTCAAAACTAATCCAACACAATGTTAAAGGTGAAATTGAAACCTTGACAAAAATAATATTTCTGATAAAAACAAAGCAAGGGCCAATACTTCCTTGAGAAAAACACAAATCACAGTTCAGAATTCATGTTTAGAATAAAGAGAGGTTGCAAACAAACACGCCAAACAAAGGATGCGGAAGAGCAAATGAGCCCATAAACTATCTGCAGTAAATGAGCTCATAAACTATCTGGTGTGTATAATGATGGAAGGGTGGAGTCAGGAAGGAGCAAGAGCTGGATTGAGCTTTCCAGACAGGGCAGGTTCAAAGTATCTCCCCAGGGTGACAACATTAGGCACCTCAAAGTGATATTTAGTTTCATGTAAGCTTCAAGCGACTGAAGTATCAAGCATCATGTAAGCCAACCTTAAATTAACAGTCTCATAACATCCTACGGCTTAGTATTCAGCAATTACATGTGAAACAACCAGCATGAGTAATTCTGAATTAATAGAAGTGTGAAATGGACGCCTGCAGCAGCTTCTGTCCATTTAGCAGTTAAATAACTCTATTGAAAGATTCTTTTGGCAGCCAAACAGGGTTCCTTCATGCTGAAAATGGTATTGCATTTTTCGGCGTTATGGTCCATCAGGGCAAAAACTATGTACCAACCTAATTCCAAATATCATAACTGTATAAAGAAAAACAAGTATCTTCAAAAAAGTAACTTTACAGGAGGCACCACAAAATTATTTACTGTCAATATAAGTTAATTAATTTTGACCTGTATTAAACTGCAACTAGTATAAAACATAATATTTGATGCTTTCTCATGTTTTCTATGTACATTACAGATGTGATGCAGCATGTTTCAAAAAGGTTGGGACAAGAGCATGTTAACTGCTGTTTTACATTACCTTTCATTTAACAGCATTCAATAAACATCATGAGACTGAAGACACAAACGTATTTATGAATTCATAAATTGTTGCTGTTGTTTAATACTTTGAGTTTAATACATTTTGAATGTCTAGAAGTCCAGACCCTGTACTTTCTGATTTTGCTGCCATGCTGGATGTGACTTCACAATGACTTGTTAAAATAAGCATGGACGTCCCTGAAAAAGACGGTGTCTAGAAGGCAGTATATGTTGATCCAAAATGAGTTCAGCATTAAAAGTGCTTTCACAGATATGGGGGTTTGCCATTAATGAACCCCTCATAGGGGTTTGTCAAAGTATTCTTAAGCTCACGCTGGGATGTCCATCACAGAAGAAACCTTTTTAAAACGTTTTTAATGCACTGTCCCCAGAGGTGTCAAAGTTCATGAAATTTCTTTTACTGATGCATATTCATCAAGCCTCAGCCTATCACTTGCTCCTGTCCCAGCTATTTGAGTTTCAGGCATCAATTTCTGTGAAAAATGAAAATATACTGAAAAAATAATAACAATATATATCTTGTGTTTGTTCTTGTTTTGATTCGTTTTGGTTGGTTAGATTTATAATTTACTGCTTTCCATTTTTTTTACTTTCAATTTTATGTTCTGTACCAACTTTATTGTTGGTACTGGGGTTTGTAAATGTGCCCTCAGTGGATCTTTAAAGTTCAGTGCACCTTGAAGTTGTTTTAAAGGTACACTACATCCACTTTCTCAAGGTGCC
Organism: Megaleporinus macrocephalus; assembly: GCA_021613375.1. Taxonomy (NCBI): domain Eukaryota; kingdom Metazoa; phylum Chordata; class Actinopteri; order Characiformes; family Anostomidae; genus Megaleporinus; species Megaleporinus macrocephalus. Next base: position 35,050,881 of record CM038711.1, on the reverse strand, counting down.
CATATTTGTACTATTCTATGTCTGAACGTTTATAAAATAGAGTTATGAAATAATTGATAGTAGTCTGAAGCTCCTGCTCAGTCCAGGTAAACATCCTAACAACCCTCAATATTGTGTGACAAAGTTTTCTCACCCCACTGCCACCCCATCTCCTTCCTGATGTGCAGTCCTATCTCTCAGTTGTATGGCTGTTCATCAAAGAGGAGGGCTGGCCTTGTAGCTTATAGCAGAAGCAGAACTCCAGCCAAACCTCTCAGAGTTCTCTCAGTTGTACAGTCTCCTCTCAGACTACAAGCAAACGCTAAAGGCATACAGAAAAGCAGGCTCTGGAGTCAAGCCACTGTATGGAGTCGATGCAACTTCAAACAATATAAATGTAATAGAATGTGATACAGTTCTGTTTTCTAACTGAAGCTACTGAACATATATTATTGAGGGAAACACCCGAGTGACAAGGTACATCATGCCCCAGACTGCTTTTGGTGCTGTTATTTTTGAGACAGTTAGGTAGAGAATAGCCGAATGTTTGCAGTTGTTGTAAATGATTCAGCAAAAAGCTAATGAATGTATTTCTTTTATCTTTCTAGTGAGCGTTTCTTACCTCTGGCACATTGTGTATATGTGTGGGTATTTGTGACTCTGTGGAAAGTTTTTCTTATTGATTGAAAAAGTTGCAACTTTCCTATTTTATACATTTTTTATGATTTTTATTTTCTGTCTCTTTGCCTCTCTCTCTCTCTCTCTCTCTCGCAGCTGGGGGGATGTGGAATTCTCGGAGTAGGGGTGTGGCTGTCGGTCACCCAGGGCAACTTTGCCACTCTCTCATCCTCCTTACCTTCTCTCTCTGCTGCCAATCTCCTCATCGCTGTGGGGACCATCATCATGGTGATCGGTTGCCTCGGCTGTGTCGGAGCGGTCAAGGAGAGTCGTCCCCTGCTTCTGAGTGTAAGTACAAACCGGTGGACTATAATTTCCGGAGAGTCAACAACCACCGGAGGGAGACTAGGCTCCTGTCATAGTAGTTCTGTCTGCAGTGAGGCATAACACCTTAATATCCATAACGACAGAATGAAAGAGAATAAACAAAAGTGTTTGTTTTTTACGAGTACACATACTCACTAGCCATTTTATCAGAAACAGCTACTGAATAGGTGAGCTTTGTTGGGTTATCATTGTCTGTAGCTCATTTCTTGCCACGGAAAGTCTCAGCACACTCTACACTGTTCATCATTGGAAAGGGGCCATCTTTGGACCACCCCTGACCAGCTATAAATTGGGTGCTAGAACATTTCCAGCACAGCAGTGGAGCCAGTGTGGTTAAGACATGGTAGTGCAGTCTAAAGTCTCTGGCAGCATGTTATAAAGTACTGGCGGGCGGTTATGTTATGAAAATGGCCCACCACCCAAATTATAGCTGGTCCATGGTGGTCCAATGGTAGCCCCATTCCAATGTTAAACAATGCATAGTGGGCTGAGACTTTGTGCAGCAACAGATGAACTACAGTTAGTAACTGCAAACCAACAAAGCTCACCTATTTGGTAGGTGCTTCCCATAAATCCAGTTCAGTTCAAGTTTATTGGTAAAGCTCTTTTTGCAACAATGTTTTCACAAAGCAGCTTTACAGAAGTTTGATACCAGACAGTTACAACATATATATCCCCTAGTGAGCAAGCCAGAGGCGATAATGGCTAGGAAAAACTCCCTCAGACTAAAGGAAGAAACCTTTGGAGGAACCAAGACTCTCAAGGGGAGACCCATCCTCCTCTGGTCAAATAGTATTTACAATTTAATAGGCTATATACTAAAGAAAAGCTAAGAGAATATCTGTTTGAAATCTGGATGGCAAAGCTTTAGAAGCTGCACAGTTAGAGGCAGTCTCTGACTAAGGCAGTCTCTGACTCTGAGTCTTTATGAAAAGTGGGAGTGAGCTGAAACAATCCCATCCTATCTCAATGCTGGTACATCTAGATGGCACAGTGATGTAACTGAGGGTATTGCAGCTGGTTGGTGATAGGTGAGGAAGAGGCCCTGATGGTCAGTCTTCCAACAGCGTTTAGCAGGACAGGAGGGCAGTCGTTATTTTAGGAAGAGTAAAGAGAAAACTAGTCAACTAGTGAGTATACAAACATAATGAAAATAATAAAACAAAAAAAAAAATTAAATCCTTGAAAAATCACTACATTTGGTCTTCCAGTGAACATGTTAAACAGCCCTCCATCACTGACTTGTATGGAAAGTGCCATAAAAATGCTGCTATAAATTGGACCCATGATCCCATTAATTTACACATTTGTGGGACCATTTAAATTTAATTAAAGTTATTGTACGAAAGTAGCAGCTTTCAGTACTTTACTTTAACAGTACTTTATGTACACGTTATGGCAACAGACAGTCTTGAGACAAAGAAATTATGTTTTCCAGATTTATACTTTGAATCTCATTTTTGCAATTATCAAGTCACAATCCTTTTTATTATTGTGATAATGTTGACAATAACATTCATGGCACATGCTGCAAGAAATGGCATCATGTAGCCGTACATGTGAAAGCCTACAGTTGAGGAGTTTGGATATCATTCAGAAGATAACTTTGCAGTCATGGGAAATGAAGGAATAGTAGGTTTCTAGGTTTTGCAGCAGAATAAAAAAAATACAGCTAATGTTGAAAACCTAGTTACTCTTGGCCGCAGGGCCTATTCTTCATCTAAGAGAAGGGGTAGAGTAGGTTCAGCTCCAGCCTTCAAGATAAGGGGCTTGCTGTTAGTCTCTTGAGTGAAATTACTGAAGCTGTCCTCAGTGAGATCTGCTGTACATATGCTGGTCAACATCCATGACGCACTAAAAACATATGCAGTTTTTATGTGTCGCTATCTTTAAGAAGGCAAGGCTTTTATCCACTTCACTGCTAGCATCCAGGGAATGCACACTCATAGAATGCTAGCATAGCTGGATGACTGAATCTCGGACATACACTGCTGTGCAAAAGGGTTAGACAGCTAAGCTCATTGTTTAAAACCCTTTATCTTAGCAATGAGTGTATTTTCACCAATAAGAACATCAGATGTCATTAGAACGGATGTAAATAAGCATGAATACAATAGAAAGTAGCATAAATTTGCATTATTTTAGTAGCATATCTTGTTAGCCAGTTTGAAGAACAAAGTTCAAAGTTAAATTCTTTCACCAGGAATGTTGATTAAACTTAATAAAGTACTGAGAAGTCAAAACAGGTATTAGATAAAGCACACAGGCATATGTAAAATCAATACATACTGAATGAATACTATGTGAATATTTTAAAAATAAAGTGTTTTGCTGAGCAAATGAAAGCTTCCTGTCTGAAAAAAAGCTTTTTAAAAAATAATGTCCCCCAGTGCTTAAAACCTTTACACAGTATTGTACTTACTAAGCTTACTAAGCTGTGTGTGTCTTGCTGATATGAGTGTACCAACCACAGCAGTGTTGCAGGTTTTGACTTTCTGTGTTACTAGACATGCATATATTACATGCCACCAGAATCAGAAAAGCAGTTATTTGTTCATACTTGTTTAGTATTTATGAGAAAGTAATAACACTATTCTGAATAACCCAGAATATCCCAGCTTCAGATTTCACAAACACCTCTGCACTTACCCAGTCATGCAATTATCCAAGCGGTGCAATGCTCGGATATAATGCAGATGTAGGTCAGGAGCTGGACTAATTCATTTTGTAGAAACCAGGAAGTGTAATCTAGGTTTTTACTTTCAGCTCTTTACTTTCAGGCCTTCTTCCAACGCCACTCCGTCAAAACACTTGAACATGGCTGGCTCACTGGCGGTTCTAGGGGTGGGGCCACAGGGGCATTGGCCCCAGCTAAAATTTGATTGCCCCCCTTAAGTGCCCCTGTCCTGTCACTCATCTGTCATTTGCCTGAGAGTGATGATCAGATTATAAGTGCAGGCCGAAACACTAGTGGCGCTAATGAGCCAAATAGGAATGTCCAGCTTGAATAAAGCTTACAGAGGAAGAAGATTTGCACAATCCCCCGGAGAAAGTTTTCTACCGACAACCGATGGTAGTCTATGTTCTGAGGAGTTGGTTTAGTCATAAATCCGTATGTACTCAAAGCTGTCACGTAGCCTAAGTCTGACAAACATTAAAATAAGAAGCAAAGTTAACATTAGCTAACAGTAATGTTAACTGAGGCCCTACTTGTGTTTAGACATAAACATTAGCATTTTGTAATGCTAATTCACATACTACTCTGCATTTGTGCGTCAACATTAACTATAATGTTTGTCAATGATAGAGAATATAAAAAGAAAGGGTCAGGGTCAGTCTCAGGTGAGAATTCAACAGTTTCTGGCCAAAAGAGTGAGTCGGCTGCTGAAAATGAGCAGAGTGAGATCAGCAAGTGACTGTAGACCAGAGGATGCTCAAGAGCATGGCACCTCCAGTCCCTCATCAGGTCAGAAATCATTTAGGGAGAGCATTTTAGGCACAAAGCAAAACAAAAGAACAGGTCTTTACTCACTACTGGGTCCCACTTCTCAGACTGTTAGCTGACTGGGCTGAAAACACAGCCCCCCCCCATTAAGCAGGTGTGTGCTAGAGGTTAGGGAACCAGCCTCGTGACCGGGAGGCCGATCCCCTGAACCGACAGGACATGACTGAAGTGCCCTTGAGCAATGTACTGATTCAGGGCAAGTGTGCTCACCTAGTGTGGCCCCTAGTGTGAGCGTATATGTAGGTGTATCACTGCATGCATGGGTTAAATGCTGAGGTCAAACTCCACTGTGTGCACACAAATGGTCAATGTGCAGTACTGTATTAGACACGAAATACAAAACCCACTCTGCTCTGACATACCTGCATCCAGCCTCTCCAACAGAAATACAAAATCCCTGCAAAAGTAAACCCAGTACAGCACTTCCTTTCTTTTAAGACTGAAAGCAGCAGGACAGTGCCACAATACCTCCACCTGCTCTAAACTACACATACACTCATAGACTGTATAGCTAGCTTACTCCTACATATGTGAATAAGTACACATACAGAGCATGCTCATATGAGCAGGCTGTGAGGAAGACAGGTTAAAGGCAGGTAGGCCATCTGATCATTTCTGATCATTTCAGCTCAAGGATATTATTTTTTTCTTTTTATTGTTTTTGATTTCAGATTTCTATGTTCCATTGAGATGTAAAGGCTTTTTTAAAAATATAACAAAACTGTTTCTAAGATAGATCACTTACTTAACCTTATATGTTTACATCAAACAGTTTACAATGCAGAATTTCAACAGTAAAAGATATATAATACTGTTCAAAGTTAGAGACTTCTCTTCATTTAACTAATTTCCAGTCAAAATGGCTGTTAGGTAATCCCAAACCCATTCCAAATCAAGTAATCCCTAACACATTTTTAATTAAGTAATCCCAAATATATTCCAAATAAAATGATCTCAAACAGATCTTAAATTAATTATATCCTAAACGTATTGCGAATAAAATAATCCCAAACACATTCTAAATGATTTAAATCCCAAACATATACCAAATAAAACAATCCCAACACACATTCTAAATTATTTAAATCCCAAACATATACCAAATAAAATAATCCCAAACATACTCAAAATTAATTAAATCACAAACACATATCAAATTAGGTAATCCCAAACACATTCCAAATTAAGTAATCCCAAATATATTCTAAATAAAATAATCTTAAACGCATATTAAATTAATTAAATCCCAAACATATTCCAAATAAAATCCCACACATATTCAAAATTAATTAAATCCCAAACATATTTCAAATAAAATCCCAAACATATTCAAAATTAATTAAATCCCAAACATATACCAAATTAAGTAATCCCAAATATTAAATCAGAATGGGGCAAAGTGTAATATAAGAGACTTAAGTATTTTAATGATGATATTTTATGATTTAAGTATTTTAGAAACTGCTGATCTCTTGCTGCTGATTTCCACACATAACAGTCAATAAAACAAATAATCAGTGAGTGATGGCTTAGTGAGCAGAGATGTCCTGCTGATGAGAGCAGTCAGAATGTCTAGATATGTAGGCTACAGGAACTCAAATAACCACTATATGAAATAACCAACACTAGTAACAAGCAGTGAAAAGCATATCTGAAAACAGAGCATGTAGAATCTTAAAGATGGGCTACAACAGCAGAAGTTCACATCAGGTTCTACACTTATTAGCTAGGAACAGCTGTCTGAAGCTACAGGCGGGCACAGAAACTGAAAAAACTTTGCCTGGTCGGATGAATCTCGAGTTTTGCTGTGACAGCATGAGTCAGAATTTGATGTAAACAGTATGAATCCATTGACCCAACCTGTCTTGCGTGAACAGATGAAGACTCTGGCGCTGTAGTGATGTGGTGAATGTGTTCTTAACTAATCAAGCATTGTTTGTGTGCTGAATACTGTTGTATGATGATAACGTATCTCCTCACAAAGCACAAGTCATCTGGATCTGGCTCTGTGAAGATGAAACGAGTGCTCTTAAGTGGCCTCCCCAGTCACAGGATCTGAATCTAGTAGAGCACCTTTGGGATGTGACAGAACAGGAGTTGCACAGCGTGAACATGCAGCTCACAAATCTGCAGCAATTACATGATGCAACCATGGCAACATGGACCAGAATCCCTATGCAGTGTTTGCAGCATCTTGAAGCCATGTCACGAAGAATTTGTTCTGTGAGCAGCAAGAGGTCCTACTCGGTATTAGAACTGTGTTCCAGGTTAAGAGGCCATTATAATCAGTCTAAGCTCCTCGCATATTCAAACGATGGAGTGCGGTGGCAACCAACCAAGAAGCTGCGAGGAGGAAACGTAAAATATAAGCACTAAACTAAAGCACATCCTACACTAGTCAGCAAAGACATATCGCATGACACAGCAGCACAACAGGCACTCTATTACTTCTGGAGCTGAGTTTGACAAACCTTCATGTTCCCCTTCATGGCACACGAGCGACTTAAGGCGTCTGAAAAAATCCTCCCTGAGCTGCCAAGAAAATCTCACATAAAGCAAAATCATCAAACTTTGTCTGTCCAGACCGAGCAGCCCTGTGCTGGACCCAGAAGATGGTCAACACAGGGGAAAAATGTGAGAATAATAAAGCACACAGTTGCATACTAATGCAGTTTTTGTGAGCAAGTCTGAAGATATTTTGGGTAGAGCAGCCCAAACAATACATCCTACTTAAGGCAATTGAATGGTATTAAAAAAAACAATCGTATTTGGAAATGAATAAAAAATGGCCTGTTTATGGCCATTTGTTTATCCTACAGTAGAGAAACAAAGAGCTGCATTGAAGTTCATTTATAATTCATTCACTGTTGCCAATATTTGTTGACGTAATGTTATTCAAGCATAAACGACGTAGGCACTTGAATCAAGTAACGTACATACTAATCTGCCTAAAGAATCAGCCTACAGCATTACAGCCTACACTTCCATCTCGGCCTGAAAATCTACAGCTCATAACAGTTTCCAGCACATCTATGCAGTGAAACCAAGAATCAATGAAAAAAATATGATTTTTGAACACTGAGGATGAAATATTTATAGCCAATAGTTAGGAGTGTGCGCAATGAGAAACAGTAATATTCAGTAATCTCCATAATGCCAGACTTTAATATCACCACGGGTTTCCCAAATGCCTCCCCGCTGCAGTCCTCTATGCGGATGGAAAGATGGTAGGGTCCCTTTCCCATCTGTCGTCCTGTGATGTAGCAGCCAGTCCGGAGTGTGCATGGCCACATGTCATATTTGAGCCCTGAGCGTTTTCTGCCAAAAGCCATGGGGTGTACTTTAGCTACAGCCAGCAGTTTGAACAGATACACCACAAGGGGAGAAGGGGGTGGGAGGGGTGGTAATCTGTCTCCTTCCAGATTTGCTACTGATATATGATGAAAGAGGCTGAATTGATATTACTCAGAATTTTGGAGAGTTTTTAGCATTGTTTTATTTTAAATGTATTATTTAAATGTACATCACTCTTTAAAAATTTGGACTAACATCTCCTATAATAGTTAATACTGTTTTATTTAATGATGATTTGGACAGTGTAGACTGGAATGCTAAAATAAATACATTAGTAAGTGATATTTAAGTTTTTGGGGTACTCAAAGTTGTCAGATCATAATAAATATACTGTTATTTTCTGCTTATAGTCATTTCATGATACATTATCTGCCTATTTCCATTTCCTCACTTTTCACAGTTTGTGGCTAATTAGTTGAGTAGAAATGCCATAATAGCATCTTATGATGATATTTATCAAGTCAAGTCTAGTCAAGTCGAGGTTTATTTATGTAGCATCTTTTACAACAGAAGTTGGTACAAAGCAGCTTTAGAGGAAATCTGCATCCAACTGAGCAAGACAAGGGGTGATAGAGGCAAGAAACACTCCCTCAGATCAAGAGGAAAAAACTTCAAGTGGAACCAGACTCTAAAAGGAGAACCCGTCCTCCTCTGGTCAACACCAGATAGCAAAGCAAGCAAAAACAAATACAAAAAGGGTGATTCCACAATTATTCTCCATTATTTGCATTATTGTTAATACCTAGTTAAGTGTCTAATTAGTAAAAAAGCAAATTACGTGTAAATTAGATTTACATTTAATCACTGTACGCAAAAAAAGTATTTTTTACATTTATAAGTGAATACAGGTAATATAATTAATGCAAATAAATGCTTTTAGAGTATAAATCCTATGTACTTGCTGAGTACTGACTTAACATATTGGAAACAATGAGGTTTTTAAAAATTTTCACATAATTAAAACAGCCTGTTACCCATTACATTGTGTGTAACTTTCTGTATTTTTGTCTCTCAGTATGTTGTATTCAGTAAACATACAGTGATTATGCTTTACAATTTTTTAAAAATGTGTCCCTACAGAGGATGTGTTCATTCACAAACTCAACAAACATGCATTTACAACAAGCACTCTCAAACTTCTGCATACAACTGTATATCAACATGTTTTGGTCTATCTGAGTCTCAACTTTGACTTGATTTGTTTGTTTCAGGGTAAAAAAATTACAAAAACACAATGACATGGCAAAACTATAGTGTTACTTCTTTAGCAAAACAAAACACAACACAAACTATACACGACAAAAACTTCTTATCAGATTATAATTATGATAAAATATCTCCTGTTTGATTAAAAGTTTACAATTCAGAATATATACTACAGTAAAATATATAATACTATGCAAATTTAGAGACTTCCCTTCATTTAACAAATTTCCAGTCAGAATTAAGTAATCCCAAACACATTTTTAATTAATTAAATCCCAAACATATTCCAAATTATGTCATCCCAAACATACCAAATTAAGTAATCCCAAACACATTCCAAATCAAACAATCCCACCACATATTCCAAATGAAGTCATCCCAAACATATTCCAAATAAAATAATCCCACACACATTCTAAATTAATTAAATCCCAAGCATATTCCAAATTATTAAAATCCAAAACATATACCAAATAAAGTAATCCCAAACATATACCAAATTAGGTCATCCTAAACATATTCCTAATAAAATAATCCTAAACACATTCAAAATTAATTAAATCCCAAACATATACCAAATAAAGTAATCCCAAACACATTCCAAATCAAACAATCCCAACACATATTTCAAATTAAGAAATCCTAAACATATTCTAAATTAAGTAATCCCAAACACATTCCGAATCAAAACATATTCAGTGATGTCGAGGTCTGGACTCTGGGGTGGTCAAGCCATTTCTTGAGCACACCAACAGCTTCTCTTTCAAACTGGTAAAAAGTGAGTCTCGACTAAAGAATAATGTTATGAGTCGTTAAAGTCCTAATCCTGAAAGCCATTAAAAAGGAATGGATTACTCCGGGTTTGGGGAAATGGGCAGGTGTTCTCTGAGCAGTAAACCATCATGTGCTTTACGAATAAACACTTTCCTCACATTTTCATTAAGACCAAGAGAATCAATGACACCTTTCGGCTAGCATCCCCAATTAGAGCTCAGACGAGCCCAGACATCTTTCTGCTCACTCCGTACCGCAGGCTTATGGCTGGAGCTTCTAACAAAGTGAATAGCATTTCCACCGGCCTGACTCTGATTAGGTAGCTGAAGCGTCGGCAGCAGCAGGGCTTCCAATTATTGCCCCCAGGTGGCGGCCTTCAGATGAGGGTGAGAGCGAGGGTGGGTCATTAGCATTAGCTCTGACATTTACACTCGGCTTTCAGTCCGGGAAGCAACAGGTCAGCGGGTCAATTTGCTCCAACTTCTCCGAAGACCTGCCTAATGAGGGACTTTGCGCACAGCTGTCATGTAGATTTCAAAGGACCTGTCTGCTGGGAGTCAGACGAGGAGATTTGTAAATTAAGGAGAGATTTGTAATTGCTGTCAGAAACGAGGTGTCATGATGACGTCAGTCTGCCCGCACCGTGTGATGTATCGCCCGTGCGTTTGAACTTTTTTAATGAAATATTGATTTATACCTACGCCTACACTGTAACATTTAATTTTTCACCACAGTTGAGGTGGCAGGACTGTCAGAGTTGAGCCAGTGATCAGAAGCCGCCGTTAACTGTTGGGAAGCCTGGATTTACCGTTGTAATTAATAAAGGCAGGACGTCTCCTATCTAATTTTCTGCATTTATCCTTATTTGATGATGTTCTGATGTTGCATGTTATCAGCTCGCCCCATCAGACCCCCCATGAACCATTTGATCCTGTTCTTGTTAGTTCCAGATTTCTGCTTGCTGATTTCATAGACACAGGCTTTACTGCTTATTCTTATTTGCTATATAGTCTTAGGGTCTGTATTGACAGACAGCATCATGAGTAGGAGATCAGGAATCAAGATCAGTCTTTTTTGTCACTTGATGCTGTTACAGCAGCCCAGAATCCCATATTTGGTTGGTTTGTTTGTAGAGTTGGGTGGTAATGCACTACATTTCATTTATAAAGTTTTTAATTAATTTTTATTGTAAGTTAAGGAAATACAGGATATTTTATACTCTTGTTTAAGTATTTGTATACTCCACTCAAGTTCTACCCATTGTATTTTTTAGATCATTTTATTTAGTGTGCATATCGATCATTTCCTTCTTTCATAGATTCCGTATCCTCTTGTGGTCTAGTTGTCCATTAGTTAACACCCCCACACCTATATCCAGTCATAACAAGGGCACAGTTTACATGACTCTGTACATTTAATGTGTGGTGACACTGAATAACAAGGTGAACTACCAGTATCCCTTTGGTAAATATATATATATATATATATATATATATATATATATATATATATATATATATATATATATATTAGCTCCACCTGTCCATCTGATTCGCTGCATACATTGAAGTTAGGTGTGGACAGTGACAAAGTGGACACAGTGTTTAAAAACTCCAGCAGCCCTGCTGTCTCTGATCCACTCATACCAGCACAACAAACATTAACACACCACCACCATGTCAGTGTCACTGCAGAACTGAGAATGACCAACCACCCAAATAATATGTGCTCTGTGGTGGTCCTTTTGCGGGTCCTGATCATTGAAGAACATTGTAACAATGTATACAGAGAAACAAACTACAGTCTGTAAGTGTAGAACTACAAAGTGCTCCTATATGATAAAATAGACAATGAGCAATGATACAAGGAGGTGGTTTTACTCTTATGGCTGATCGGTGTATATTGCTTTGTAAAGGTGAGATGTGGAATCAAGGATCTCGGAAATAAACCATTATCAATTTCTAAAGTGTTGCTGAGTAGATGCCATATTGATGCTTTTGCTAGTCCGTCAATAAGCCTTGGGCTCCCAACACTTTGTGTTTGCCCCTTCTAACACCACTGTCAGAGATAGTTACCAATGTTGACTGCGAGCTCCCCCTAAGCCTTGCCATTTCAGAGACACGCTGACCCAGTGGTCAGGCCATAATGATTTGACCCTTGTTTCAGCTGCTTAGGTCTTCACGCCTACCCATTTCTCCCACATTCAACACATCCCTTATGTTCACTTACAGGCTAAAATATCTCAGACCTTGACATTCACGATTGCTGCAAAACAATCATCATCATTATTTGCTTCATCTGTGAGTGGTCAGATGTGGTTAGACAAGGACAGATGAGCTCATAATCATGAACAGGTGCACATAATGATTGACATAAGGCTCCAGGAAAGAGCTGGAACCAGAAAAGACCAGTCCTGAATGGATTGGTCCAACTGGCCTATCCCAAGGCAAGGGACTCTGAGACGCTGTGTGTGTTGAATGAATGGCCAGAGATGTTTGAAATGAACCAATTACATTTTTCACCCATGGTGGCTGCATATTTATCCTCCTGAAACACTGAAACGAAGGAGATACGCGATGTTACTGCAACCCACAAATTATTTATTTAGGCTCTTCTCAGACTCTCAGTTACATATTCTGGGCAATCCGTGAAAAGAACTCGACACATCCAGTGTGAGAAATTCCAAAAGTCAGACAGGGGTAAATGTTTTTTTTCTTTTTTTTCCCATCAGCACTGTTACTTCTGAAGATAAGGACGTGCAATTCGGAGCTGGCCTTTCGGGCCACACTGCTGTCACTCACCTCATTGCGTTTTACTCAGCCTATAAGCCGGCAGTCACCCGGCCCTGAAATGACACCACCTGCAGTGACCCCTTCATCATTGCTCGGGTCCAGACAGCAGAAGGAAGACAGCAGTGTATCTCTGGTTGAAATAAACCCTCTCGGCATGCTCCAGCAGAATAGCCCCCATCACTTCTTCGCAATGAACTGTAGCGCTGGAGCATGGTAATCGTGAGCAGCATCGATTTAGCGAGTCTGTAGCAACATGGAATGTCCTTGTACACAATGGTCCGGTGTCGGTTTACTCTCAGGATGGAAATTACAGTAGATAAACGACCTCCAGAATCAATGGCCAAGACTTTGATTATGCTCCGACTCATCACTTTCCCTCTGCTTTGTCATTGATTCGCTACTACAGTGGAATTTCAGAACAAAGCTGGCGAGCCATAGCATAAATAAACAGACCTTAACTTGCGAGAAACATTGTTAACACTGTCTCGTTGCTTCACCTCTGATTATATGCTTATCACAGCTACTTTGGTCATGGTACAATGAAATCACATTGGAAAGCCTCAAAAGAGCAATAAGCTGTAGTGAGCTCACTGAGGATAATTTGTTTGCCTTGTAATGGAGTCGTTTTATGTTCCAGTGAGTAGAACCTCTCTTTGGTTGGCTTGAAATGTTTATCCACACTGTAAATACACAGTCAGGAGCCATCACTAGGCAACACCTGAATTATCTTATTGGAAAACCTATTGGCAAAATCAATACTTTCCTATTGAGAGCGCACACTCATGATAGTCTATATCCCTGACCAATCAATGAGGAGCGAAATCTGTTTTTACTGTCATAGCGATTTGTTTTGACACGATTACATTAGTGGGGGAAAAAAAGTGTTTTCTTCTACATCTGTCATCTTGATTCTCTCCACAGCCTAATCAGAGACAGATTAAAATGTTGGAAATATGACTAACCTGTGGCACTGTCTGGAATAGTTACTAGCTGTGGCATTCGGTTCATTTGGCTGAGCAGTTATTGCATTTATTACCTCAGTTCTCCTGAGCTGTAGCTTGTGCTATGAACCATGCACACATCATCACAAAGGCCATTTCATCCCACAAAGGGCATCACAGAGTCAGCCCTGTTAACAAAGAGCCATTAGAAAGACTGGTAGTGTCTATTAATGTCTCTGTTACTCAGTACTGTGTCCAGTAATAAAGCTGTTTGTCATCTTAATGGCTGGCTAAAGTACACCTAGCAAACATTTGGATGTAACACAAGCTGTCATGACAACAAACATCGCAGAATCACAATCAGTAATGGGAACACAGTATATATATATATATATATATATATATATATATATATATATATATATATATTCATATATATATATATATATATATATATATATATATATATATATATATATATATATATGGAGCCTTATACATTTAAAAATATATTTTTAACAGTTTGTGCTTCATAAAATAACAACATAGTAAATTTCAATAAAGACTATGTATTATAATTAGAAATAGTTTTATAGAACCCAGTATGTGCTTTATATTTATATAGTTATACAATTTGTAATTAATGTATGTATCAAGTATAACTTTGTAAGTAAATGGTTGATCATTCAAATGGTATCGCTTACAGTATGAATGTATAGGCAACAATTGCATAAGCATTATCATTAAAAAACTATTATAAAATGATAAGGCTGCTATCTGTTCTTATAAAGTGTAACATAATATGTTAGTGTTAGCGTTAAAATGTTTTAGCAGTGGGCATTTGCTTTGTACAATGCAATGCAGGTGTAAAATATATTTTGTACTTGTTCCCCTTAGGCTAATGTAGAAAGTCTTGGAGCTCCGTGTTGTACTTCGGACAGTGACAATATATATGTGTGTGTGTATATATATATATATATATATATATATATATATATATATATATATATATATATATATATATATATATATATATATATATATATATATACACAGATAGAGAGAGATTAGTGAAACAGGCTGTATCAAACCTGGCAAATGTATTTTAATCGCATAAAATACCAGCGCAGTGGAACAGAAGAATTATTTATTTATTTAAACACGGCATGTATAGTACATGTTTGATGAATCTGGTGCTAAATAAATGAACAGTTTGGATTTTCCATGGAGAGCTAAAGAGATATAGACTGCTTTTGTTATTCACTTGGGGTGGCTTAGACATAATGCTCTGTTACAACTGCCCTGTGAAGACCATGCTTTAGCCTGGATAGCTGTGTTTTCATGCTTTACAATGATGTATAATATTATAGTCGCAAACAGGGTAAGTACACAGTGGTGTGCAAATGTTTGGGTGCCCCTGGTCCAATTGCATGTTTTCTCGGGCATGCACTACATGACTAACAGATTTTGAAACCATAGAGTATCAGTCACTGAAAATCCACCATTGATAGAAGACATGGACAGAGAGGGGACAAAACACAATGAATTTTGGCTACACAAAGTATTCAAAATCCCAAATCTTCCTTTTTCATCAAGCGCTACAAATGAAGTTACACTGGATCAGAGAAGTTTGTGCTTTTATGACAAGAAGTATAACAAAAGTGCAGACGGGGCATGAATATGGTGGGAGCGCATTTATGACTGTTTGGAGATATATATATATATTTTACTACAAACTCCACAAACAGCTACTCTCTCTCCACAGTCGCGAGCATTCATGGTTTTTCTCTCTCGCCTCGCTATCTTATTGACCGTTGCCTGAATCACTCGCTCAATTACATCACTGGCCGTCTCACACTCCAGGACTGGTGAACATTTTGAGTGGTAAAAATCAAACATCTTTGAAAACATCAGAGGCCCTACGATCACTCCAGAGCTCAATTGGAGGGCTAAAGATTGACTCACTTTCTCTCTCACACTAACAGATCACCAGTGACGTCAGTCGTTTCGGATCAAGCCTTCTGATTGTAAAAAAAAACTTGTCAGAAGGGGCGAACCAGGATTAAAACTAGGCCTAGCTTAAGTGAACAGAAGTTAACACTTTCTTTACAGCACATTTTGAATGCACAGTTAATGATGATTCAAATATTATATATTAACTTGAAGCTTATTTGCTTTTTTGTGCTTTATATTTAGTATTAATTATAAATTGCACTGAAATTAGCACCAAAATGATACATAAGCCCACTGTCGATTACTTCTCTGCCTCATTTCTATTTGTATTCATGGTTGTGTAGACATGTAAGAGAATAATTTCCATATATATGAAACATATATGACATATCTACCTCTATCTCAAATATGGGGATATATATATATTCATTAGTTTTGGGCTCCAGAGATGAGAGAGAGATGACATGTTTAAGATGTTATACGTTACTGCAATTATGATGAAAGTAGTCTATTGTATGCAATATCTAAGAGCCAGATTATATCAAGCTTAGATTTATGGCTGCGCACTTCACCCTAGAGTCTGTAACATGCAGCATCTCAATTCAAGCTTTTTTCATGATTACATTAACGTGAATGCCTTTTATCTTCAGGAATAAAAGTGGTTGACCGCAGTTCTTCCCACAGTGAATCATCCATCAGAAGCCTGACAGTGTATTAAAAGCTTTAAAACGCTTTTTATTTCATTGCTGGATTTGAATTTTGTTTTCCAATATGATGAGTTCTGTCCCCGCATTAAGTCTGCGGAGACAGTGAGCATAAGGACACACGCATGCTTTGTGGAGGATGTTCTTTATATAAAAGGATAGTGCAGAAGGTGTTGTTCACTGCCTCTGGGCATTTGCTGCATACAGTACAATCTTACCAAACAGATATAAAGCAGCGTTACATTATAGTTCCTATTGGAAATCGCTGCTTGTGTCCACTACGACCACAGAAGGCTGTAAAACTACATTATAAAACATGCCAGAGTTGTAACAAGTGATCAGGGATATACAAGTGATAATGATTTGATTCTCAGAGTATGGGGTTAGTCTGCTTTAGCAGTAAATTGACCCTTGCAGCAGAAAAGGATCACATCATTTAGAGCAATCTCATTTCCCATCCCCTTGCTTTTCCTCTTGCTTGGTTTGGATCCCACAGATGCCGTTCTCATATTCTTCACTCCATTTGGCTCACTCTCCAAAATTGAAGGATTCTCCTCCAGAGTCAAAGTGTCACATTTGAGTCTGCATGTTAAATATTCAGTGTTGCTTAACGAGCTTAGTCAGTGTCTTTTATAGCATTTGAAAAGGCCATGTTCCATTGGACCCCCTGGCAGCTCCTATCTTTTAACACTTTAGTAAAGGGCAGCATTCATATAGCTTTATGACACTTACATAAGTCTCCTATGACAACAGACATAACCCACATACGTATTTCAACAAGCATCAGTAGTCATAGCAGCTGCATTTATCATTTTTTATAACAACTGATGCTTGTTGGAATAAAAATTTATGCATATCTATATTGATTTATTTCAGTTTGTCATAATCCTAATCCTGACCTTAATTTTAACCCAAAACCTAATCCTAAACCTAACCTTAACCTCAACCCAAAATCTAGCCCAAACCCTGGCTCTAATTCTAACCCTAGCGTTGACCTGAACCTAAAACCCAACCCAATATCCTAATAATACTAATATCTAGCCATGAATTTAAACTTAACCTGAACCCGAAACCTAATCCAAACCCTAACCTTATCTTTAACCCACAAACCCAGCCCAATATCTGGCTGTAAGCTTCACCTAAACCTCAACCCAAACCTTACTATTAACCTCGAACCAATATCTGTCCATAATCCTAAACTTAACCTGAACCCAATCTAAACCTATTCTAAACCCTAACCTTATCTTTAACCCAAAAACCCAATCCCAATATCTGGCCATAATCCTAACCTTAACCTCAAGCCAAGACCTGACCCTAACCCTCATCATGGCCCTAGTCCTAACCCTAACCTCAACCCAAAACCTAACCATACCCAAATCTTACCCTAACCTTAACCTCAATACAAAACCCAACCCAATATCTGGCCATAATCCTAACTTTAATTCAATTAAACAGTTACAGGATGGTGTCAGCAACATATGCAAAACAGCTTGTGAAGATGTTGGGATGCTTTGTATTAATAATGTAAACATAAAGTGAAAAAAACTGAATTCAGCAGATTAAACACACATTTTATTCACATAGTTATTTCATTAACAACTGAACATATTCAGATGCTTTATTACTGCTACAAAATACAATTGCCTTATGAACACTGCCCTTCAGTAAAGCCTGACCATGCACACGTCTATTCTTTAAGATTAACTAAGACGGTTTGGGGCGGCACGGTGGTGTAGTGGTTAGCACTGTCGTCTCACAGCAAGACATTCCAGGTTGGATTCCCGGTTCGGGCCGGTCTGTGTGGACTTTGCATATTCTTCCTGTGCTTGAGTGGGTTTCCTCCGGGCACTCCGGTTTCCTCCCACAATCCAAACACATGCATGTTAGGTTGATCAGTCACTCTAAACTACCCGTAGGTGTGAGTGTATGTATGTTGGTCATGCGATGGACTGGTGAATTGTCCGTGGAGTACCCCACCTTCGCCAGATGACACTGGAATTGGCTCCAGCCCCCCATGATTCCAACCGGCGGGATAAAGCAGAAGATGGATAAATGGTTGTCACTTAAGAAGTTCCTGAATAGTATACATGATTATGTAGTAGAATTGATTATCTGTGAATATTTGTTTCACCAATCCATTATTAGTCGCATTTACATGAACCTTATGTTGTTCACAGCAGTGTCATCTCCTTGGCCTTGCGCAGGCACAAGAAAAATAAACACTTGGTGTACTGAAAGCACTTCAGACATAGAATTAGCACATTCAACCTAGTATTAGCATATAATTAGCATTAACATATATTAGCATATAGTAGAATAATGCTGAAAAAACTGAACTGTGCATCTGGACCCTCTCCCACCTTCGATTCTACAGTCACAGACTGTCCATATGGGTCCATGCAAAACAGACAAATTCCGTTTAATGTCAAACATTTCCGGTCCTCTGATAATCTTCCACTTGAATTAATGAACACTTCATTAATCCACCAAGGAGATTTGCATATGACTGAATATGAGGCATGTAAAAATATGCATGTTATAGTTGCACAGTCAGTGCTAATTTGTCTACTTGGCAAAAAAAAAAAAAAAAAAACATGCCAAAAGACTGAATCTGCCAGCATACATGCCAGCTGGGCGCAGATCTTTCTAAGCCCACTCACCCTACTTCCCTTCATTGTTTACATTGATGCTATCATTAAAGTCTTGGTCATAATCTTCCAGATAATCTGTCCGTTGAGCCTGTTGTTGTTGTAACTGTTGCTGGAAGCCATGCAGCTCAGGAGAAAGAACCAGAAGGAGTAAGAAGGTGTTGAGCAGTTTAAGCATCTTGTTAGCTCTGCACCAGCTCTGACATTATGCCTGGATTTCTATGCCCTGTTCAATGCGGCACAATTACACTGTGGTTTCTGCAACATGTCAGATTTCCCAATTAGCTTCCTTTGCTGTTTCATTTTGCTCTCACTTGAACTGGTCAACAGCTAATTGTGCGGTGTGGCAGTTGTGTGCATTCTCATGCTAATGCTTCCTCTAGCTTATGACTGTCACCGCATGTTAGTTGTGCTGTTGGTGGGTGTTAGTGTCAGCGTCTCCATTTGTGATGGAGGTGGCAAAGAAAAAAAAAATCTTAAAGTTCACCTCCTATTGATTCTCTTTTTCTTTACTGTCCTTTCAAAGGGTTTGGCGATCAAAACACACTAAAGGACATAAATAACCTACAATATGTTTCCCACACCTCCCTGTAGATAGGGCATGTTTCCTGAAAATGGATTAACCCTTAGTGATGCATTTAGAAGCTCTGGCGATGTCTACATTAACACCTGTTTTCAGAAGTCCATGTTTGCCATAATTAAAGGTATTAGCATGTGGAATTTCACCTTTCTGTGTGAAACCATGTTTCCTATTACTGTATAAAAAGGCACTATGCAGTCTTTGTTCTTGGATACACTGTAATAGTTGAAGAGCAAGTCCATAAGTACATTCAGATTGGAACTCACATTGTTTTTTACTGCACTATTTATATGTATCACTGCACTATTTATATGTATCACTATTTATGTGTATCACGGCCGGCACAGAACCGAAATAAATGGAGAACACAGTGTTTAAATAGCAAAAAATAGTAAAAATAGTAAAAAATAATAAATTAATGAAAACATTAAGGCAAAAAAAGACATGTCCAGACATCTTAGAAACAATAGGTGGCCAAAGGAAATCTAAAGATTAACAAAACAACTAAAGCACAATGCCAAACCTAACCAAACCCAAGAAAGCCCAAAAAAAAAAAAAATACACAGGTGTAAATAGTCTCCTGATGAGATCTCTAACCCCACCCACTAACACCCAACCAGGGGAACGGCACAGACACATCACACATGCCATTTACAGCCCATGATTTGGGCCTCAAATGGAATGAGCACTTGTTCTCTCTTTCAGTGAGTTCATGTATAAGTTGATGAGCTCTGTTCTAAATGACTGGTTTACAGCAAGACACTATGATGGCTTGTGTTAGGTCTGGATACTATTTAGTTAGTTGTGCTTAAGGCTTGCTCATAGCTAACGTTATCTATACCGGCTGCTTGCTTTTGATCTTGTTGTAGCTCAGTATGAAACTTTTTAGTTTAAGATAATCAGCTTCAACTTTCAAAACGTGAATACAATAACACAGCATGCCTGTGTAGTAACTTCGTTTTTGCCGTCAGAATGAAGAGGGAGACCAGTTCAGAGAAAAAGCTTTTATTCTTTGGACTGCGGTACTGATGTTTCTCTGAGCTCCCACTACCCTGGTCTACCTTGGTCTCAATCGTGTCTTCGACTGCATTGTCTTTTATAGGCCCGCCTTCCTACTTCTTTTGGTCCATGGGCTACACTTGGCCAAATCGTTATCTTTGGGTGGACAGTGGTTTTCAAATAGAAGTTCTAAAGATAACATTGCAGGGTCTTGTTCTCGGGCCTAGAGTTGCCTGCCATAAGACCCCAAATGACGGGGGTCACAAAGCCATGACCTTCCTGCAGGCTCTGCTGCATTCAGTGGACCCATCTGTAAGCATACGCTTTTATCAGATGCATTGTGATGGGTTGTGATGCTAATAAAGGTGGAATTGCTCGTCTCTTCAGTCTCTTTAGCATTAAATGCTGAGCAAAGCTGCTCGAAATTGTCTAAGGTTTGAGAAACTGGCTGGAATTAAATGTACAGAGCAAACTAACAAGTTGGCATCAAACTTGTCCAGGATCTTGTTAAAGATGTGGGAGCTGAAGTTGGTTTCCCTTTTGTTAGCTTGTTGTACCTTAAATGGTACATTCTAGTGCTAGTACATGCAAATCAAATGTGTCAAAAGTATTCACGTTCATTACTCAGGTAGAAGTATAGATACTAGGGTTTAAAAATACTTCTGTAGACGTTTAAGTATTAACTCAAGCTTTTTACTCCAGTAAAAGTGTAAAAGTACTGCTTTCAAAACTACTTAAAGTATAAAAGTAAAAGTAATGTAAGGAAAAAAATGCCATTAAGGACAAAAGTTTAGGCCATACCACATGAGCCTATAGTGCACTAGCCCACCTTCTCAAAAATCATTCCTCTAAAAGCCATAATGACTATAATGTTATATTAAAATGTTAATGTTGATAAATTTGGGATGCGCTAGGCTTATACACATATACGCCCATTAAAAATGAATGTAGTTTAGTACAATGTAAATATATTAAAGAAGCATATCTGTGTACTACTGAACATTAACATGTGTTTCATGGAGCGGAAGATATGATGACTAGTTGTCTATAATTATTGTAATGGTGCAAAAAGTCAAACTTCAAAGGCATGTTATCAATAATCTTTATTGGAATGTAAATGTACCTGAATGAAAACAAGCTGAAATGAAATACGAGTAACGAGGCTATGTTTAAAATGTAAGGAGTATAAAGTACAGATAATGGAGTGTAAATGTAGAAGTAAAAAGTAATCTGATAAATAATTACTCCAGTAAATTATAAATAACCAGAATTTCTACTTAAGTAAGGTAACAAAGTATTTGTACTTCCTTACTTGACACCTCTGGTGCATATAAACTGCCCACAAACAGTTTGATTCTTTAGGAAAAGTATGAAAAGTTCAGAAATGGTCTCCACAGCCTGGAACAGTAGATTTCTTCACTTCCATTTTCAGTGTTTTTGCTCCATTGATGCTGTTTTGCCGAATGCGAGCTGGTGTGTGTGTGTGTAAATTTTGGGGATGTAGGTATTAATAAGTGAAAACTCTTACATAACAGTTTAGCACTTGCCCCATTTTACTGTGCTTTTTGGAAATGTGGGATTTCTGTTTCAGGGAGGAAACAACAGTGTTTGAGGTTCAGGGCATGTCAGCTCTATGTATTGAGCTCTCCTTATATAGCTTTGCCAATGTAAATACAGTTTTCCATTCTATGGCACCTTTAAGTAAAAGGTGACCGATGTGTGAAATATATTCTATTTTATATGTTTCCCTGCACTAAAAGGCAAAGAGGCAGTTTATCACAAACTAAATGAAAACATTTTCTTTAGGTTCGCTAGGTAACAGCGTTGTTTTATATCTGTATGGGTGGAGAAGATTAAACAGCAGAAATAGCCATGTTTCCATCAACCTACGCACAAAACATGGTCCAACCTGCAGTGCCAGTGGGCTTTTTACCATTTCACCCTAATAGCATCACTATGAAAGTCATTTTTTAAACAATATACTTCTTTTTTGTTACTGTACACTGCAGAATGATGTCTTGGCAAGCTGAAATATCTCATATTTCTCATTTTAAGATTGTTGCAAGCTTATTATAAGATTATTTGAATTATTTCTAGACATGTTTTGCTTGCTTTAAGCAATTTTAGTAAGCCAAAGCATATTTAAGTCAAGCATATTTCTTAAAATAAGCCAAATTGCCAGTACAGTGAGATAAGCTGGCCTACTGAAATTGTATTTCCACGGTTTCTGTTTTGTCCCAGATAGCTGGACTGTACAGTGTCTCAACAGCTGCATATTGATTGTGGAGTGTAGTAATGGTAGGCTGTGCTGCATCCGGCGGAACGGGGCTGAAGGAATCACCTCCGAGGCGGTTTTCACGGCCTGCAGCAGGGCCATGGTGGAGGCAGAGATTTATGGTAAAATATTCTCCCACTCACGAGGGACAGGGAGATGTTTACTCCTTAAGCAGCTATTTACGTCATGTGCTCGTTTTAACGACGGACTTGCATCTCCTGTGCGTCTTTATCCTCTGCGGGTAATGCCAGTGTGATTACAGAGAGACCCCAGCCCCATTAAAATTTAGCATCTCTGATCAAGACTGATGAGGGATGAGGGAGAAACGGGGAGACGAATCGAGAGGGAGAGAGATATGAAGATTAAGTAGGATAGGGAGCGAGAGGAAAATGAATGTACGATGAGACGCAACACTGTTTCGATCAAAAAAAAAAAGAAAGAAAAAAGAAAAAAAAGAAAAAGCCCAAGACGCTCTCGCTCAACAGCAGTAAATAAGCCCTCCTGGTACGATTCACAGCGCGTCTCTTACGGCTTCGGCTCAGCTCCCGCAATGTTGCATAACCGCCGTAACCACATTGTTTTATAACCAGTATAACAACAGCTCGGCATAAACATGCGAGATAAGAGCACTTTGATTATCCACATACGCGCATGTATAATTTCAGTGCAGGAGAACACAGGCCCATCAGAAATCTGCAGGATCTGTAGGCTGCATTCATGAGGTGCTCATTCAAATACAGGTTTGACATCACAAATCCCATCCTCCACCATCATTCACTGCCAGAGGGTTGTTTTTTTTTTTTTATGTGAATTTCTGTTAGGCTCTGGCAACCCAGCACGCTTTTGGAACATGCTCTTTTAAAGGTTACTGGCAACCGAGCTTGATGTACACAAGCTGCAGCAACACGACAAACTCAACCAGCAATAACATGACAGGGTCTAAAATCACTTTCTTCCTCTCTACTCTGCTCTCTCTCTCTCTCTCTCTCTCTCTCTCTCTCTCCTTTTTTTCTATTGGTGTCTTTACTCTCTCATTTTCATTTTTCTCTCTTCTTTCTATTTTTCCTTTTTTCTCTGCTTTCTCTCTTTTCCCCACTCCTCTTCTTTTCCTCTGCATTCTTCTACACTCACCCCATTGCTCTCTCAACCTCTTGCTCTTTTATCCCCTTCCCATTTGTCTCGTTCAATCTCTCTCTGTTTCTATCTTTCTCCCGATTTTCCCCTTCTCTCTGCTTTATCTGTCTCTTTCTCCCCTTAACTGTCTTACTTTACTCCTCATATCTATCTCTGTCCATTTCTCTCCCTCCCCATCATTTTCTCCCAGTCCGTCTCCATCTTTCTCCATCTCTTTCCGTCCGTCTCTTTTTCTCTCTGTCTCTGTCTCTCTATCTTTCCTTTTTTCTCTTGGTATCTTTACTTTTATTTTCATTTTTCTCTGTTCTTTCTCTTTTTATTTTTTCTCTACTTTTTCTCTGTTTTTTCTCTTTTCCTCTCTCTCCTTCTTTTCTTCTGCATTTTTCTTGTTCAATCTCTTTCTGTTTCTATCTTTCTCCTTATCATCCCCTTCTCTCTGCTTTATCTGTCTCTTTTTCACCTTAACTGTCTTACTCTTTACTTTGCATATCTATCTCTGTCCATATCTCTCCCTCCACATTATTTTCTCACAGTCTGTCTCCATCTCTCTGCATCTCTCAGTATCTTGTACTCTTTCTCTCTCTATCTCTCTCATTATCTCTTTCTTGTTCTCTCTGTATCTTTCTCTCTCTGTCTCTCTCTCTTGTTCTCTCTCTCTTGTTCTCTTTCTGTCTTTCTCTCTCTCTGTCTCTCCCTTTCTCTCTTTCTCTCTGTCTCTCCCTCTCTGTGTCTCTCCCTCTGTCTCTTTCTCTCTCTCTCTCTCTGTATCTCCCTGTCTCTGTCTCTGTGTCTTTCTCTCTCTGTCTCTCTCTCTTGTTCTCTCTCTCTCTCTCTTGTTCTCTTTCCGTCTTTCTCTCTCTCTGTCTCTCCCTTTTTCTCTTTCTCTCTGTCTCTCCCTCTCTGTGTTTCTCCCTCTGTCTCTCTCTCTCTGTCTCTCCCTGTCTGTCTCTCTCTCTCTCTTGTTCTCTTTCCGTCTTTCTCTCTCTCTCTGTCTCTCCCTTTTTCTCTTTCTCTCTGTCTCTCCCTCTCTGTGTTTCTCCCTCTGTCTCTCTCTCTCTCTCTCTCTCTCTCTCTCTCTCTCTCTCTCTCTCTGTCTCTCCCTGTCTCTTTCTCTCTCTCTCTCTCTCTCTCTCTCTCTCTCTCTCTCTCTCTCTGTGGTGCTGAACCCTGTTCTAATTAGCTGATAATTAGGTGACTTAGTTCAGATGTGTTAATCTGGTGAAAGCACTAAACTGTGTGGTGCTCTGGCTCTTGAGGACTGGATTTGATGCCTCTGTTCTATGGTTTTTACAGTTTTCCTCAATTGCTAAAACACATTTAATGATTTCATCTTCCCTCCTTCACCCTCTTCACAAAGCAAGCACAGTCCTTTTGTGTGTGTATTTACACATTCCCCATGTATCCTTATTATCAGACAGGGAATTGATAAGACTGTCATTATATAAGACCGATTACACAAGGACGGATCGAGAATGTGTAGCATTCAGACAATGGCATTATTTACACTTTAGAATGATAGTCTGTAATTATTTACAGTACCCTATTAGCAGATCCACTATTCCCTTTTTTATGTTTCACAGAGGGACCTTCTGAAAGGATATACACACAGACACATTGCTGAAATAAATACAGGATCATTCAGAAACAGAGCTTGGTTTGGATTTTTCAAGGTGGTGAATGTCTGTCGCTCCAGCTGCCATGCTTGTTTTTGTTTGTGACGAGACAGAAAAGAGTATTATGGAGAATGAGTTCTGTAGAAACACATAAAAGTAAGTGTGGTGACGTATCCACTTCAGTAAAGCATGACTAGTATACTGTTTGGAAGGTGAATACATCCATTGTAGTTCCTCCTGATGGCTTCTTTCACAGTTTATGTCTCTGTCTATCATTTCTCCAACTCATTCTTTCACAGATGGCGAAAGATACGACTGAATTGGGATTTTTTGTTCATGAAAATTGAGACCCGCTGTCTCTGCTATACTGCCGCGACGCGTTTTGTTATAAGTCAATGACACAGCAGTTATTCTGTGTGAACGATATGAGCGAGAAAAAGATATATAGCTCCTCTCTGAAAAAAAGAGAACAGCTAGAGCAGCTGGGCTAAATCACTCTCCTGTGTGTTTCAAGAGTGACCTGACCCTACTCATCCATGCTGTCAGTCGTGAAATATTTCTACTGATCGATTGAACAATACACCATCCATCTACACCGCATCTCACTCAGACCCTCTCTCTCTTTCTCTTTGCAGTTTTTTATCCTGCTCCTCCTCATTTTCTTCTTGGAGATTCTGTTCATCATCCTCTTCTTTGCTTATCAAGATCAGGTAAGGATCCCACATTTGTACCTACACTTCTCTCAGTGACTTTTAATGCACTTGGTTGTACTAAACCCTTCAACCCCTGGAGAAGATTTCATTCTGCTGCAGTGTTTATACATAACTACATAATATCATAAATTATTACACATTATTTACAGTTATAATCAACGATAATCACACATGCAGTTCCTCAACTGCAAAAGAAAAAAAAAACTCACCAGATCATGCTACAGATTCACTTAGCTGGTCCAGAAAAATAGTCCTTGGCCGTAGCAGAAGTCCCCTCTATGTCTGGGACTCACAGGTATGGTGTGGTGAAATCGTATGGTGCCCATAAAAATCCTCAGCAGAAAGGGAGCACAGTTTCTCAGTCAGCATCATAGTTGATGTGGTGTCACTGAAGGGGCCAGTCCTAGCAGCCTTCTTGAGGAGGCCTGGTGTCAAACTAGTCTAGCAGATTCAGTGTAGTGTGGTCAAGCAGTCTGCCCAGGCAACCTAGTAGCTGTGGTGCAGTGTTGCCCAAGAGGCCAGTCCAGGTTACCTAGTAGCTGTGGTGCAGTGTTGCTCAAGAGGCCAGTCCAGATAACCTAGTAGTTGTGGTGCAGTGTTGCACAAGAGGCCAGTCCAGGTTACCTAGTAGCTGTGGTGCAGTGTTGCTCAAGAGGCCAGTCCAGATAACCTAGTAGTTGTGGTGCAGTGTTGCTTAAGCGGCCAGTCCACGTAGCCTGGTAGTTGGGTTGTAGGTGTTGCTCAAGAGGCCAGTCCAGGTAACCTAGTAGTTGTGGTGCAGTGTTGCTCAAGAGGCCAGTCCAGATAACCTAGTAGTTGTGGTGCAGTGTTGCTCAAGAGGCCAGTCCATGTAGCCTGGTAGTTGTGGTGCAGTGTTGCTCAAGCGGCCAGTCCACGTAACCTGGTAGTTGTGGTGTAGGTGTTGCTCAAGAGGCCAGTCCAGATAACCTAGTAGTTGTGGTGCAGTGTCACTCAAGAGGCCAGTCCAGATAGCCTAGTAGTTGTGGTGCAGGGTCACTCAAGAGGCCAGTCCAGATAACCTAGTAGTTGTGGTGCAGTGTTGCTCAAGAGGCCAGTCCATGTAGCCTGGTAGTTGTGGTGCAGTGCTGCTCAAGTGGCAAGTCCAGGTAGTCTAGTGTAGTAAGTGCAGTGTAGTGTTTCTCAAGCATACAGCCCAGGCAGTGTAGTGTAGTAGCTGCTGAGTAGTGTTGCTCAAGTGGCCGCTCTAGGTAGGCCAGTATCTGCAGTGTAGTGTTTTTCAAGTGGCTTGTCTGGGTAATCTAGTAGCTGCAGTGTGGTACTGCTCAAGCAGCCAGCCCTGGCAGCATAGTGGTTGCAATGTAGTATTCATCAAGTGGCTGGTCCAGTAAGCCTAGTAGCTGTGGTGTTGTGACCAGTACAGATACCCCAGTAGCTGCAGTGTAGTGTTGCTCAAGTAGCAAGTCCAGGCAGTGTAGTGTAGTAGTTGCAGTGTAGTGTTGCTCAAGCAGCCAGCCCAGGCAGCGTAGTGTAGTGGCTGCAGTGTAATGTTGCTCAAGTGGCCAGTCCAGGTATCCTAATAGCTGTAGTGTAGTGTTGCGAAATTGTCTGTTCCAGGCAGTCGTGCAGCTGGAACAGCGATAATCTCCCTAGTGAGTTAGTAAACATTAATACAGTATATAACAGTGTGCAGTATATAACAGTGTGCTTGCACCAGAACACTCATACACCCCACATACTTTACTAAGAAGAAGGAACTGGAAGGGGTCCTCATTTACAAGGATTATGAGCTGATATTGTACATATGCCATATACATATTGTTACAAGTTGTTCTAGCATCAGGCTGTAAAAGAATAGTGTGGTCTGATGCATATGTTTTAGGAATGTGTGCATAGTGTGTAATAATGAGACTGAAAGCATGATGCACAGCAAATCTAAATATAACAGAAAATCTAGAGTATATTACAAATGTAGAGTGCACACACCAGTTCCACTGGAGGTTAGTGCTTGCCAAATTTTAATATAAAACAGAAAACAGGATGATCAATAGCCCTGCGAAACCTCTTGTAGGAAAACTGTACTGGCTCCAGTTCCACTAGTGTCAACTT
This sequence comes from Megaleporinus macrocephalus, assembly GCA_021613375.1. Classification (NCBI taxonomy): domain Eukaryota; kingdom Metazoa; phylum Chordata; class Actinopteri; order Characiformes; family Anostomidae; genus Megaleporinus; species Megaleporinus macrocephalus. Next base: position 35,022,618 of record CM038711.1, on the reverse strand, counting down.
CTAATTTAAACTGTTGAAATCTGGTGTGGCAAGAACAGGAGCGCTGCCTAACAAAGGTTTCACAGAATAGAATTCAGACTGGCATCTGAGGACATCTGACAATTTTTGCAGTAATAACCTGCCATGCCATGGAAACGCTTAGCTCCCGCTTAGTCTGGAGAGTGGGAAATGACTAAATAGTTTGAACTGCAGCATTTCCAACATGATCTGAAAGCAATAATTACTATTAAGTCACACATTTTAATTAACGTATTTATTGTCCCTAAATTTCTAAAAGCCATTCATACAAATGCAATCGTTCAAGGGTGCCTTAAAAAGCTCTGTAACTGTGTAGCTTCACTACATCTATATAAAAGAAAAAAAGAGAAGCAGAAACTGTTGCAGCTTCAGTTGTCAGTGGTCTTAAATGCACTCCATCTGAGTCACAAAGTCATAGACCTTGCTACTCTGCATCACTTCAGATCACTTCAGTAACAAAAAGCCTATCAGTGCCTGGGCCTCCATCTCATATATCTCCACTCAGTGTCGGCTAGTGGAGGCTGAGGCTATGAAAAAGTGTTAATCCTTCAAATGCTGCCCTAAGCACGATCCTGCCAATCAAAGCGACGGGTTGGCCGCTCTCAGCGTGGTCCATGGTCTTCTGTGGTTTGCTAAAGGTCAAGATGCTGCTGATAAATGTTTATCTATTTTCTATTTTTTTCTCTACTGCTTTATACGCAGCGTAGCTTCTTTAGAAAAAAAATGAATTGAATTTCATAGATTATGATCATTCAGCTCCAGTCCTTGTCTATCAGATGGCGGATGGTTAAAGCTATTCAGTGCATTGAATGGCTCTGATCTACATGTGTACACTTTGTATCACACACATATGATTTGCTCCTTCCTTGCATGACTATCAGGATAGTTTCTTCTACAAGATTAAAGCAGGCACTTCAGACAACAAAGAACTAAATTAAATCCAACTAAGAACTCTGTGTATGGCTCAGCATCACTATAAGCTTGTTCTGTGCAGGGGGCGGTCTCTAAACAAACAAGGAGGTGATTAGGATGAGTGACAGTCGAGGTGGGACGTCCCATAACAAATGAGGCAGTGATTAGAACCAATGGCAGTCAGATGGAGGTCTTAAAACAAATAAGGCAGTGATTAGGACCAAGGGCTGTCAGAGGTAGGTGTCAGAACAAATGAGTCAGTGATAAGGACCAATGGCAGTCAAGACGAGGTCTAAGGTGAAGTGATTAGAACCTGAAACAGTTGGGCAAGGTCTAATAACAAATGAGGCATTGAGAAGGAACTTTCACAGTTGGGGGAGGTCTAAGAACAAATAAGACAGTGAATAGGACCAATGGCAGTCAGAGGGAGGTCTTAGTACAAGTGAGGCAGTGATTAGGACCAATGGCAGTCAGAGGGAGGTCTCAGAACAAACAAGAAGGTGATTAGGGCCTATCACAATCAGGGACAGGTCTTAGTACAAGTGAGGCAGTAATTAGGACCAGTGGCAGTCAGTATGATTAATGCAGTGATTATGGCCAATAGCATTCAGGGAGAGATCTTAGGTGAGGTGATTAGAACCTATCACAGTTAGTGGAGGTCTAATAACAAATGAGGCATTAAGAAGGAATTTTCACAGTTGGGGGAGGTCTTAGAACAAATAAGGCAGTGATTAGGTCCAATAGCAGTCAGTAGGAGGTCTCAGAACAAAGGAGGCATTAAGAAGGAACTTTTACAGTTGGGGGAGGCCTAAGAACAAATGAGGCAGTGATTAGGAACTTTCATAGTTAGGGGAGGTCTTAGAACAAATGAGGCAGTGAGAAGAAACTTTCACAATTGGGGGAGGTCTTAAAACAAAAGAGGCAGTGATTAGAATCAATGGCAGTCAGAGGGAGGTCTTAGAACAAATGAGAAGGTGATTAGAGCCTATTGCAATCAGGGAAAGGTCTTCGTACAAGTGAGGCAGTGATTAGGGCCAATGGCAGTCAGGGTGAGGTCTGAGGTGAGGTGATTTGAACCTATCACAGTTAGGGGAGGTCTAATGACAAATGAGGCATTGAGAAGGAATTTTTACAGTTAGGCGAAGTTTTAGAACAAATAAGGCATTAATAAGGACCAATAGCAGTCAAGGGGAGATCTCAGAACAATTGAGGCAGTGATTAGGAACTTTCACAGTTGGGGGAGGCCTCAGAACAAATGAGGCAGTAAGAAGAAACTTTCACAGTAAGAGGAGGTCTCAAAACAAATGAGGCAATGAGAAGGAACTTTCACAGTTAGAGGAGGTCTCAGAACAAATGAGGCAATGAGAAGGAACTTTCACAGTTGCGGAAGGTCTTAGAACAATTGAGGAAGTGATTAGGACCAATGGCAGTCAGGGCGAGGTCTGAGGTGAGGTGATTTGAACCTATCACAGTAAGGGGAGGTCTAATGGCAAATCAGACATTGAGAAGGGATTTTTACAGTTGGGGGAGGTCTTAGAACAAATAAGGCAGTGATAAGGACCAATGGCAGTCAGGGCGAGGTCTGAGGTGAGGTGATTTGAACCTATCACAGTAAGGGGAGGTATCAGAACAAATGAGGCAGTGATTAGGAACTTTCACAGTTGGGGGAGGCCTCAGAACAAATGAGGCAGTGATTAGGAACTATCACAGTTGGGGGAGGCCTCAGAACAAATGAGGCAGTAAGAAGAAACGTTCACAGTTAGAGGAGGTCTCAGAACAAATGAGGCAATGAGAAGGAACTTTCACAGTTGGGGGAGGTCTTAGAACAAATGAAAAGGTGATTAGGGCCTATCACAATCAGGGAGAGGTCTTAGAACAAATGAGGCAGTGAGAAGGAACTTTCACAGTTGGGGGAAGTCTCAGAACAAATAAGGCAGTGATTAGGACCAACAGCAGTCAGGAAGAGGCCTCCGAATTATTATTTACACAAAGAAATAATCGAAATTGTGAGTGTAATTGTGAGTCCATATGCTAGTGTGACGCATGCATGCAAAGGGATGTCAGATTCTGTTTCTTTTAACTTACCAACAAATGCACCTGTACATTAGAGTGACTCATGCTCAATTTGTGTTCACCACAGTGGAGGGAACGTTAATTACGGGAGCCCAAGAGCAAAAAAATAACAATTCTCACATAATACTGCAGTAACAGGCCCTAGATGTTGGAAGATTGCTGTGAGAATTTGATTGCATCTAGCCACACGAGCATTACTGAAGTCACATGAACTGAAGTATGAGCACAAGTACAGCATCTTTGCCAAAGATATCGATGGTGCTTAATCACTCTAGAGAGCACATTTTTACAGTTCCCAAGCCCAGCACTGACAGATTTATAACCTTGGCATAGTGACCTTAAGCCCGCTGGATAGAGAGCCGAATTCAATTGGCAATACTTTTCTTTGCAGATTATGCCAGCTGGTCCCTCAGGTGCAGGTTTTGTCATAGCCACATCTGCCCAGATCATGATACAGTGGCCTGAGTGGACAATTTGCCCCCCAGCATGTTTGTTCAAACGTAAACAGGCTGTGTGCTTATGCAAAGCTTGTCCATTCAAACAGATTAATCTGTTTATCAGTTGCTGCGCAAACTAGAATTGGTTGTCTACTTCATTGGAAATCCTCAGTCTGTCACTCCCCGCCCCCTCGTCATCTGCCCCTTCCCGGAAAAGAAGAAAACCAACTGTGATGAACTAAAAAAAAAGAGAGAGGAACGGTTTTGAACTTTTTTTAAACACATGTCAATCCGAAGCCAACTACCTGTTTACTTCTGTCTATAGAAGCGTATGACTGTGCCACCCCAAATAGACCCGTCTGCGTTATCAAAGGCGAGCAAGAGCCGAAAGACTGCCTGATCAATTCAGTGGCAGTGGAAAAGAATCCAGCTGGGCCTTTGGTCCCCCTCGCTGGGCCTCCTCTGATCCACTGGCGCCATGTTTAATGCATGAGTTCCTCTATAGCCACTGTTAACAAGTCCAAGGTCAGGAGGCTGTCATGCTCTCTTATCAGCTGTATGTTTAAGGAAGAGGGAGCCTTATTTATTTATCAGTGACATCGTAACGCTTAGCGGTACATCACTTCGCTTTGACACGTTTGCTGATAAAGCCCATCGCGTGGCATGTTTATAAGAAACTGGGGGGGCGCGCAACCATTTTTTGTTAAACAACATAGACGAAAATCAGATCTTCTTACTCTTTATCAACCCGGATAGGCCTTCGAGCCAGGCATGAGCCGAGAGCAGCTTTTTAAAGATTGGAGCTGACATCTGCCATCTTGGCTCTGTTAGACCTGACATTAAGACGATATTTCCTGCCTATTGATTCTCTTAAATTGCACCCGAGCATACGCAAAGGGCATAAGCACGCTTTTATTCAGCTATTACTTCCTCTTTTACGGTCAAGGGGATACTTACCAGCCATAAAGAGTGGGCCGGCTGCGCGTAGGCTCAATAAAGTGAACAGCTGAGTGACAGTGTTGCACAATGCTGAAGACTCAAAAAACGAAAATGTGGCTAATTAGCGTATTAAAAAATGGAGAAAAAGTTCACACTGAAGCTTAGGGCACGCACCGAGCTTGCCTCTAAATGCCAGCCAGCGTTTAAAAAAAGCAGTTCCAGCCCGAAATGTCGACGGAAGTGAAAACTCTGCCAAGCTTCAGTTCCCAGATTCAACTGCGGAATCTGTAAGCGTCGCTCTCGCTGGCTTGTCAGCAAAGCTCACCAGCGAAAGGTGGATGTGGGATTGATAGCGCCTAGCATTGCTGACATGCCCTGTGCTGGTCTGGTCCATCACAGTCTGCTGCTTCTCTCTTTCGACATCCCTCCATCTGCTTTCAAGCGTTCCTCTCCTCGTTCCTCTTAGCTCTGGCTCTAAACCGTGCCATCTGCCGTAGCTGCGAGCTAAAACCAGAAGCTAATTAGCCGCGTCTGGCTGCGGTGAACGGTGCGAGGGAATACCTCAGGGGTGTGCCCTCCATCCGGTAAACACTGACAATCCATCCTCCACAGCAGCCAGCCTGAACAGGAAGAGAGTCCTTCGGGGACAGAGGGGAGTTACTTTCCCTCTTCAGCAGCTCGAGGCTCGAGGACTCCCCTGATGTTGGACTTGGAATGTTGTATTTCCTCGCTGGGACGTCCAGTTTACAGCCTGGTCCCGCACACTTGTGAGAACCACATGACTAAAGAAGCTGTTGTGTATTGTGTGTGTTGTACAGCTAATAGGAGGCTTATGTTCAGATGTTTAGGCTGCAGTGTCAGTACAAACATTCTGAAATATAATAGTTTTAGTTCTAAGATATAAAAACCATCATAGGCTTGATATACGATGGCCGAGAAGACCCAACGCGCTACAAACAGAAAACACTTGGGCAACATGGGCACTACATTTCACAAACGCGCTGCAAAAACATGAACACGCTGTTTCCGGAGGACACTTAAAGGACGTGGGACCACATGGGTGTGGTAGTGGGGGGAAAAGTGGACCTGACTACCCAGGGCCCGAGTATTGAGAGGGGCTCATGAAAATTTTTAATTTTTTTTGCTCATGTTCCTCGTGTACTGGCATGGATAGGGGCCCACTGACATTGAGAGTGTTCAGGGCCCAGAATTTGCTGCTACTCCCCTGTGGGACCATTTACGGTGACACAATGTAAACAGAATCACGCAGAGCCGTGGTAGTGTCTAATGAGAAGTAAGTTTGGCTATATTTGCTAACTATCCAGACTTACTTCTCATTAGATGCTAGTGATGCCAGATCAAGCCTCTTGAAGCGTTGAAGCTTTCCCTCCAGATGGTTCAAAAAAAGGTAAAAAAAAACTTGGTTCTGTTTACATTGCGTTGCTGTACATTGGTCCCATGTCCTTCAAGTGTCCTCCGGAAACACTTCCGTTGTGTTGTGGACGGTTTTGCAGCGCGTTCGTGTTTTTGAAGCGTATTTGTAAAATGTAGTGCCCATGTTGGCATTTTGATGAAAGTTTTTTGAGTCTTCTCGGCCACCATATTGATATATACACTAGCAGTAAAAAGTTTGGACACACCTAACTGGATATCGTCGCTGTCCATAGAAAAACACATACCTCCATGTTTTTACATCATTTGAACACAACAGCTATTGTTTACATTGTGTAAAAATGTTAACATGAATAGACCAATGAAAATGTTTCAAAATAGCTTGGAAAACATTCCGGTTCCATTGACTTACATTAAAAGTAAAGACGGTTTTAAGCCACTCCTGTAAAGTTGTTGATGGTTTTTCTTTGGGCAGCGACGCTGTCTATAGTTTATAAAGACATTTTGATCCGAATGCACTAAAAGACAAGTTTAAATAGTGAAGTTAGTGCCTATGTACAGATATATTTCTAAAACAAACATTTTACTATACATTTAAATAAAAATGGCAATGCTAATTTTAATAACACTCTCCAAAACTACTTTTACAGAACAAGATCTCAGCATGTGTGCTATCTCCTTCAGTCCTGTTAGACAAGCAGCTCATGGGGCTCCTCATAAAGCTGCTGGCGAGAATGTTAAAAGTATGCGAAACTGCGTTAGAGCAAATGAGGGCTAATTTCTAAAACAAACTACTGAATTCTACGACCCTTTCTACAATTTTCTTATCGCAGTCACATTCAGAACTGGCCCAAACGGGAACTAGCAGAACAGAATCTGCATGAAAACCAGCTGGAACCATTCTAATAACCCCAGTTAATGATTTAAGTAGCTTGTTGGTCATTTTCTGCCAGTCTAAAGCATCTAATTTAGCCAATTATCTGCCTTGTTTTCTGGTTAGCTTAACTAATTGGCCGACATGAATTACGACCATATGAATATTCATGACTCCGGCCAGGTAATTGTATCCTAATACCGACAATATGATTATATGACAATATGATTATAACCTTTGTAGAATATTAACTGAGTATTAAGACTTCCACTTAATACTCAGCTTTCAGTGCGCAGATAAACACCTGCTCACTGAGGGGCGATGCTAGATTTCTCTGAAACAAGTGACCCAGATGTTCCACAGAGAACTCCTAACTCTTTAATCATCACTCTCTAAGCTTATAATCAGGTTTGTATTTTAATCAGGAATGTGAGAGGGGCTGTTTATTAGGTGGACGTGCTCATGTGGAATATCTGCTAACCCAAGCGCAGAACTGAAAGTAACTGGAAACTCCCCCTCTATCTTCTTCACTCGTTCTCTATCCCTGTTTCATTCTACCTCTCCCTCTCTCTCTCTCTCTCTCTTTCTCTCTCATGCTCTTACCTTTCCTCTTTCGTCTGTGCTTCTCTGCTCCCCCCACCATCTTTCTCTCTTTCTCCCTCTCCATTTCATCTCCATCCCATTCCTCTCTCTTTGTCTAGTGCTTTCTCTCCTCTGTCTCTCTCTTCCTCTTTCTCTAGCTCTTTTTTGTTCTCTATTTCTAGCTTTCCCCCAAAAAGTGTAGGTTTGGTTTTAACGATTGTATAACCACCAATGGTTCATATAACCATTTCATATTCACATTAGATGTAAACTATAAGGTGTAGACTTTCCATCGTTCAAGACCAAAGACCACATTAAAGTAAACATTTAGAAATTATTTCTGGAACAGTCTATGTGTAACACAGACTTATGCGGATACATGTGCACAAGTCTTATATTGTCTATGATGATAAACAAAACGAATATACAAACTAACAGAATAACCATATGATACAATGGTAACAAAAGACAATGAGACAAGAGCATAACCTATGGCCGAGAACAGAAACTACTGACAGGAACAGATACTATAGACAGGTAACATACGGCTGACTGTAGGGCTGGGCGATAAAACAATAACAATAATTATTGCGAAATAGCGTTTCCTCGATAGAACTGTAAGACGTAGTCGATAGAAAGTCGATAGAATTAAGTTCTGTCCGTGTTTTGAGAGACAACACGAATAGCCAATGAGAATGAGAATAGCACTGCCCCCAAACCAATCAGGTGGCTGAACTAGAGTTCCAGCCATTTCATGTTTGGTTGAAGCGACACAGCACAGAGTGTAGATGTAGCGGCAGCTTAACCCACCTGCTAGTAATCTGGTTACTGCAGGCGTCACAGTCGAGTAGTGAGAATAAAATAAGAGAAAAGTTGTGTAATGTTCTATAGTACATTTTAAATTAGTAAATTTTAAATGTACTATTTAAAATAGTAAATTTTTACATTTTGATATATTCACTTCTTACTTTAAGTAAAAAGGCGATAGTGGATTGATTTATATCGTGATATATATGTGACTGATGTAAAAAAAAATATTGTGATAAGATTTTTTTCCCATATCGCCCAGCCCTAGCTGACTGATAATAACATGACTGACTGGAACCAAGATACACAACAAAGACAATGAGAAACAGAGGGCATATACAGAGACACATAACGAGGAGGACCTGGACACACTAGGAGGAGACACAGACTAGGAACAGGTGAGGGATGGAGACAAGGATGGAAACGTGACCAAAGCATAAACAGGCGCACATGGCTATGACAGGACAACATAAACAAGGACATAGACAGTAGAACAAGACAGGGCAATGACTCTTTGACTAAAATATATGCACAATCAGTCAAAGGTTTGGACACGCCTACCCTTAGTATTTGAATAGTATTAATATCAGTGAATAATTGTGAAGAGATCAAAACTACTTACTGCAACTGGTTGTGGTTTGAAGAATGTTTATCGTATCTTTTAGAAACCATTGTCATTTATTATTTAAGTGAAAATGTTTGTTTTAGAAATCCTTTCATAGATAATCTGTCTTTCAATGCATTAAGAACATTTTAAAATTAAGATCATTTTAAAATAAATAATTATTTACTCTGTACTATAATTTCAAACCATAGGTCATAATTAGAACCTCTACTGAAGCCCTGAAGATGCACATATTTCCTCAGCAGGCTGCTGCTGTTATGGTGTTAATAGTAACTGGTTTATTGAATTTCTAGATTTACTACAACTCTCTCAGATTCCCACCTGTTTTAAGTTCACTCCTGCTAGTGATCTAACTGATAGCCTACAGAGGACAGAAGTCAGGATCAGCTACTACATAGACAGTTTACTACCCAGTGCGTATGCTGTGAGTGGGGAAAGACGTCAGTGGTCTTTGTGGCAAATACCAAGTGTGTTGGCATTTATAAAATGAGTGAGCTGTGCAGAGCAGGAAACAGAGTTTAGAGAGTAGGTCCTCTGAAATACTACACCTTCACCCATGTTAGAGGTATATGGACTGACTGCCCTGATCATTTACCCTGAGCACACTGACCAGCTCCTCTGTGTCTGGCAGTACAATATTTGCATGTCGTGATATGACCCTTCAGATAGCCCCCCTCTGTTCAGCCAATCAAATACTAGCACGTCTAAAAGTCATCCTGCAGACAGAGCCTCTGGGAGGCACATCAGAGTGATCCAGTATGACTTCACTCCAGAGATAATGTGAATGAGTTCACTCAAATATTATAAAGGGACGTGTCCCTGCTGTCCATACCTAAAGCTACACCTGTACTTTCCCCCTCTGTCTGTCCCTCTCTCCCTTCCTCACACTTTCTCCTTTTCTCTCATCTCTGTTTCTCTTTTACTATCCCTTCTTCTCTCTGTCGCTCTTCCACTCTCTCTTCTTTCTCTGTTTCTCTGCTTCTTTCTTTTTCTTCCTCTGCACATCCTTCTCCACCCCATCTCTCCCTCCCTTTTTTTCTCTTTTCTGTTTCTCCTACTCTCTCTCTCTCTCTCTTTTGCGCTCTCTGTCCTTCTTTCTCTTGCTTATCTGCTTTTACACCTTCTGTCTGTCTTTCTCCTCCGCTTCTCCTCTCCCCCCTCTGTTTTCTTCTCTTCTTACATTCTCCACCCCTCTCTCTTCCTCTCAGTTGCCTACTATCTTCTCTCTCTCCTCCCTTTCCTCTCTCTCTAATCTCTTTCTCTACGTCTCTCACTGTCTCTCTTCCTCTGCCTCTCTCCTGCCCTCACTCTTTTTCATTCTCAATTTTCTACTTCATTCTACTTCTCACTCCTTCCCTTTCTTTTCCTCTGCTACTCTATCCATCCCCTTTCTCTCTCTTCTTTCCACTTTTCTTCCCCTTTTTCTCTCTCTTCTCTCCTACTCTCTCTCCTTCTCTGCTCCCCATTTTCTTTAATTCTTTCTTCCTCTCCATTTCCCACTTCATCCCATCTCTCTTCCTCTGCCTCCCTCTTTTCCCTCCTTCTTTTTTTTTTCTTTTTCTCCTATTTCTATCTTCCTCTACCCCTTCTCTGCCTCCCTCTCATCCCCCTTCTCTCCTCCTTTTTCTATCCCCCCTCCCTCTCTCTTTCTATCACTCCATCTCTATCTGTTGCTAGCTGGCTTGCTCGCTCTCCTCTTTCTCTCAGTTTTTTTTTTCTTCCTCTCCACATGAAACACAAACTCGTGTCAGCGTGGATGAGCTCAAGGTCAGATCCGAAGGGAGCCGGGGAGTCGAGCTGAAGAATGTTTAGAGAATCTCTTGAATGCCATCTCGCTCTCTCCTCCTCTCCCCTCCTCTCCCCTCCACTCCTCTCCTCCCCAACAGACTCCTGTCTGGGTATATGGATACGAGGAGAGATTATTTCACGGAGAGATACGCATGTCTCCGTCTTTTTGACAAATCCTGCGTCAATCGCGTGTCTTTCACACCATTCAGTCGTCTCACTCTGGAGTGGAGTCTAACAGCGTTGGGCTCTATATGGCGCCTGTCAGTGTATTAGAAGTTCGTGAATGTGCTAGAGATTGCAGGGGCACTGCAGGGATGTTAAACAGGAGCTGGAAGATGTGATATGACACGAAGCCATGGGGTTGAAAAGTTGGGCTTGGCTCCATACCAGGCTCAGCGCCGGGACGGCATAATGGGAGCTGATAGGAAGTATTCAAAGCCCTGCCTAGATGCTAATTTAATGCACTTTTGCTTCGCAAATGGCGCCGTGCAGCCGAGCTCCTTAAGCACAGAGTAACTGACTGTGATCTGCATTCCTGATGTTCTTGGTAGGAAACTTGCTGGGATCCTTTGAGGAAAAGCTTTTGTTTGTAGGTTTAAAAGATAAAGATCGCTCACTTATTCTCTCTTTCTCTCCCCCTCTGCCTCCCTCTCTCGCGCTGCCCCTTTCTCTCTGGTGTTGAATAATTAATGATGGAGGTCTGTTTGGTAGATCCTGCAGCTGTACTCTGGCAGTACGCGCTGAGATAAGGCAGCAACAGCCTGCTTGCACTCGACACGTTATGTACTGGCAAACGAGGGGGTTTGAGCCTCCTTGACTTGACTTGCTTTCTGTTGGGAGAAGCTCGGTCTCTGCGGTGCCTTCCGCTCAAGTGAGAGTATGTTCAGAGGGAGTAGATGTGTGCAGCTATTACCATAGTGTGGCTCCTAGATCAAAACTTCCTCTCTTTTCTTCACAGCATTAAAAAACAGCCTACAAATGCTTCTGTTTTATTTGCGTGTTGTCTTTCTCTGTGTTTTTCTCTCTCTTTCCTTGGTTTGCTTTTACTTCTTGTTATCTATCGTCTACATGGAGCGGAGAGAAAATCATAGAAGCAACAGCAGAAGTACTTGTTGGCCAATTTATCAGGTACACCTACTCAAAAAGAGAATCAGTGACTTCTGGTTTGGACTCGTTGACTCATGAATTTTCAGCTTGAAGAAAAAAAATAAAACATGAACCAAACTGATTAAATTAGCACCCCCGACATCAATGCGGTAAGCGAATGTAAATGAATGTTTTGTGCTAGTACGAGGCACAGCAGTGTGGCTGTCACTGCAGCATTGTGCACCATCACATAAATAGGAACCATTGTTTTTAATGAAGGCATGCTGACAATATGCTAATGGTCTGTTATACTTACACTGCTAACCAAGCCTTTTTTCACCTTGTAGCTTTTAGCTTGAATGCAACTGGCTCATACAGAGATTGTACACAGTTGAGTCCAGGACACACAACACGTTCTATGCATTATGGTGGCGCTTCTGCTATTTGCTGCTAGGTGCTGGACTTTGATGCATCGGTGGCCACTACCTGGCAGTGTGCAAATACCTCCTGGTTCTCAGGGGGTATCATGTTGGCTGGCTACTTCATCTTTGGCCGACTTCTAACTCACTTGTTATATGGCTGTTCTCAATGGCAACAGAATATGTGGTTCATGATGATAATAACCAGTATGCCTCGGACTAGATGCTTTACAAGGCCAAATTCACCCCTCCTTTCAGCAAAAGGCAAAATAATAAACTGCAGAAGCACCTTTTACTGTTATTAAAATAACAATAATGAAATACTAATATGTACTTAAATCAGACCTGCCAGCACTGCTGTTATAAGGCAGCGATTTTACTGCTAATGGTGCCCCCTTGTGGAGAACCTATAGCCTGTGAAATGTGAGTGAGTTCCAGGATATGCTTCAGTTTAAAACCAGATACAGTGGCTGATGTGTATTAATTTTAAATTAATGTTCCAGTGAAAAAGCATATTCACACAATTTTCCAGTTACATCAGATGTATTTAATGTGCTTCTAATATCAGAAGTTAATATTCCCCCCGTATGTGTATATCCAAAGCTTATTTTAAACTGTGTAAACCACATCCAGCAGCTCTTTTTTACTGAGACTAGAAGCTGTAGTTTGGAACACTGTATTACTTGATATTGACTGTGGAAATGAAGAAAGCTGCACAGTATAGCAGTCTAGCCATTTTTCATAACGGTGTCCACTGCCTCTGCACATTGCAGCGCGGCACACATGCCTATAGACACTGGATTAGATTTGAGGTTTCTGTTGTTTCTATTTTTAAACACACACCACTGCATTAGGTACACCTGCCTGCATCTACACTCACTGCCAATCCTGTAGGTTCTAAATTACTAACCGTAGTCCATCTGATTCTCTGCATCATCTGTTAATCCCCTTTCACCCTGTTCCTCAATAGTCAGGGTGCCCACAGGCAAGTCTTATTTGGGTGGTGGGTCATTCTCAGCACTGCAGTGACACTGACGTGGTGGTGGTGTGCTAGTGGGTGTTGTACTTGTGGGAGTGGATCAGACACAGCAATGCTACTAGAGTTATTACTGCTGGACTGAGAATAGTCCACCAATCAAAACTGGCCAGCACTGACGATGACCAACTCAAGCAGTGCAGCAACAGATAAGCTACTATTTCAGAGTTTACATCTACAAGTCAGGCCAGCAAGGTTGGAGAGTCTAATAGTGTGGACAGTGAGTGGAGTATCTGATCCCTTTGTACTAACACATGTGCTGAGAAAGATCCACCAGCCAAATAATACCTGCTCTGTGCTGGTCCTGTGAGGGTCCTGACCATTAAAGCAGAGTAAAAGAGGGCTAGGAAGGTGTACAGAGAATCAGATGGACTGCAAATATGGTAAGTGGCCAGTGGGTAAATAACTTCAGTTAAAAAATGAATACATTCAAGACTAGCAGTAGTTTCTAAGAAGAAGTATTCCACGTATTCTATGTGTGGCACATGCGTTTGAAGAGGAGTCAGAATTCGGCACTAAACTCGTGTCCCAAAATAGCTGGCAGCATGTTTTGCTTATCTTTTATAGCTCACGGTAAGTGATGCTCTGTCCCACACATAAATAAACACTGGCAAAACAAATGGGTGTAAAAGTGATGATATGTGAACGTAATGTTAATGCACTTCGGCTGCTGTTTGTACAACATCCTGTTCCTTTGCAATGGCATAGACCGCTACCGTGAACAAGCACTGAGTCTTTCTTATCAGTCATCAGGTAAAGCGCTTCGGTTATGCAAGAGAAGAAGACTATAAAAACCTCCTGCATAAGTTATGAAATGCACTCTTAACTGTTTGTGCTTTATCATTTTGTTGACGAGGAGCCAAGAGTGCACAACAGAAGAAACCCTGAACTAATTGTTTTCCAGAGCCTGCAGGTAAATCTGGCACTGCTGAACTGATTCAATAGAGAAAAAGCTATTCTGAGTTTTCATACGACCTGCCACTGAAGCATACTTCAGTGCTTTAGCGATCCCATTCCTCTAATCTGCTGCAGGGCTGTATATGCTTATCCAACCCCTGCTTGTACTGACAACCAAAACAAAGACAGCCAGTGTTTATTGCGTGGGTAAATTTAATGAATTAATTTGATTCTGAAACGCAAGATTAATTCATTCTGTCAGAAAAAGGTTTCTGTTGGAGAGTTTGCCCTGTATTGTGAAGTCCAGTGTGAGTTATTATAGGCTTATAGGCTGCAATTGGTTTTGGCTAGAGAGCTGCAATCCCAGGTCAATTATGCAAACGTTTTCACTGCAACTGTGCCAGAGATTTATCTTCAGCTCAAATTAGCTTTACAGATTAATGTTTGGTTAATGTAAGGGTTTTTTTTACCTAATAAGCAAACGCAGCACATGGAAGACTTCTGAAGGGAATTGATATTCACAACCCTTTCATTTTTAGCTTGCGTTTTATAAATAGCAAACATCAGCTTAAAAGTATTAAAGCGCTAAAGGGGATCTAATATGCTTTACATTGTCCCCCACCTTTTATTTAGTGTGCTATGGAGCTGTTTGTGTATGTAAATGGTATACACATTTATAAAGCCCAAAGTAAACACCAGAGGCTGAACCTCTCTCCCACAGAAACCACCTTTCTCAGCTTTCTGAAATAACTTGTTGTAATTCCTTCCTGTTTCTCTGTTACAAGATGACATCATCTCATAATACAGTCCTACCTGCAAGCTTGGCACTTCCTCACAACGCACAGAGAACTTACCACTCTGAAACATACTGCTGTGGTCTATGGATCAGATCTACCAACCTTTTCTACCTGACTTTCAGGATCAGAGTCTGACTCAAACTGATATGGCACTGAGAACCAGTGCCGCTGTAAGAATAGGCACAACAATGTGGGGATGGAACTTGCAGCAGTTGACCAGTCAGAACAAACTGGTTGACCAATCAGAACACAACGGGCTCATTGGGAGGCGGGACTTAAAACAAAAGAGCTCTAACACAACGTCTCAGACAGTGGTTGAATACACATGTACAGTATGACATCTATATTGTGTGAAAATTGAAGGAAGGAAAAAAAATATATATACAATTATGAACCTTGAAAATTAGCATAATCAGTCTCGTTTATAGATGTGCTAAGCAATCTGTTGTCCAAAAAAATGAAAATTATCTAACAGTTGCATTATGGAATAGCAACAGAGGTGTTTTTAACTTTGACGAGTATTGTTGCAATACTTTTATTTCACTGTTATGATTTCATTGAAAAAACGAAGGGGTTAAAATCATTAAATGCCTATATTAGACAGATGTTTGTTTTTCTCTTTAATATCTATATAGATACAGCCAAGCAAGCTCTCCCATTGATTAGGCCAGGAGCTAAATGCCTTCGATTTTAGGCCTGTCACGCTATTCTAGGTCTTCTGGAAGTCCAAGATATGTCACAGTATGTGAATACCACTGGTAGTGTGACCAGGTTTCAGCCAGCAGTTAAACTAAAAATAACTATTCTGTTCCATTCTCTGTCAAATCTGTTTACTGAAAGAGTAAATACAACATACACGAGACACTATACACTGCCTGTATACACTCTGTATACACTCTGATTACGACACGCTCTCACCATAGCATTGTTTCACCAACCTTATGCAACATGATTTATTTCCATTGCATTATTTTTTGGCCACTCTGAACCACTCTGAAAAGTTTTCTCGAACACATCCCAAAGACTTTCATTGGGGCTTCAGTTCAGGACTGTGGTGGCCAATTCATGTGTGAAAACAATTCCTCATACTCCCTGAACCACTACTTCACAACTTGAGCCCCATAAATCTTGGCACTGTCATTCTGGAATATGTCCATGTCATCAGGAAAGAGAAAATCTATTGATGTGATAATCTAGTCATTCGGTACATTCAGGTAATTGACAGAATTTTTTATTACCTCATGATGTTGCTGAGCCTTCAGAGGCTTGTACAGTGGATATTATACCTGATGCTTGCATTGCTTTATGTGCTTCCTGTATTGCGCAAGCAGGCAAGGAAGCTGGATACAAATGCAGGCTTGCAGAGTTTTAATCACATCCAAACATATAAAACCAAGATCACGAATAATAAACACGACTAAACAAAACACACGCACAACACATTACAGCAACGCACACAACATGCATCAACAAAGACCGACAAGAGCAAGGCATAAACATAGGGTATGAATGGAGACACTGAACTAGAGACACCTGGTGAACGGGAGGAGACATAATCACGAGCAGGTGAGGGGTGGAGACAAAAGGGCGGAGACAAGGATCACATGACAAAAACAAACAGAACCACATGGCATTGACAAGACTACATAAACAATAACTGACAGGCACAAAACAGGGCAGACTGTGACACTTCCCTTCTTACCCTGACACTCATTATTCCACTGTTTTTTACCATTTGACTTTTCCGAGAGTTTAAGTGATCACCAATCACTGTCATTAAAGATTTTTTTCTTTCCACATTTCTTCCATAGTGGTGACAGTTCACCACTAATTTTTCAAGATTTAATGATGAATTGGATGGCTCTTAACCCAGTTCCTTTCCAGTCCTTTCAGTAATCTTACTTGTTTTCTTTGCATGATGCAGGCAAATTATTTGACCCTGAAACTCATTAACATCTTTTCTATGACCAGGATATGTCTTTCAATGTTGTTACAATGTGCAATTTCTAAGATTCTTGTTTTAAGCATTCTAAAATGTATTTAAATTATCAAAATGAAGCGAGAAGCAGCAGTCAGAAAGTAAAGCAGGTCGGAGAAAGAATAACAAGCTCTGAAAAAGGAAAGTTGACGACCCGACTGTTTTAACCAGAAATGGACCGAGACAGATGTTTATTATTTCCACAGGCGGCTCCAAACCAACAGGTCAAGATGTGAAACCGAGTTAACGAGAAGACGCTGCTTAATTTAAGATGCATTCATAAGAATTCTGTTTTTTTTAATGTAGCCCTTGTTTTTACTGCTAGTGAATAAAAACATTTATTAGAAGTTTATGAATTATTCAGTTCAGCATTTAAACAGTAAATATACTGAAATATACTGAACGGTATGTGTGATGTGTTGGTGTTTCAGTAGCTGATGGTATAAAATGCTGATACTAGGCTACTTTAGTGAACAGGATACACCACTGAATCATAACTGAATCAAGTTAGAAATGATGATGGTCCAGACCTTGGCCTGAGAAAATTTCCTATCACTGGACCTTACTGAAATCTAATTATATACCACTGCACTATAGTGTCGAGTCAAATCAGTCCAATGTGAGAAGATGAAGAAGTAGCACTGCTCCAACAGCCTATTCTAAAACCTTGTCAAACATGTTAAAGGCTCTGGTTACATCTGGATAAGTAAGATATATATAAAGAAAAATAAATGCAACAATGGTAGAGTAAGCCCATTAGAAAACCTCCAAGTCTTACAGCACAGCAGAGGCCCACTAGCCTCTTTTAGTGGTGGGCTAGGGAGTAATAGCGCATGCACAGGTTAACCAGTGCTTCACAGTGATGGTGTAAATTGATACATACATTGTGGCCATAAGGGTCCAGGGACTGTTTGTAGCTGCCCTAGAAAACATGATGTTGCCACATTTTTGAAGATAAGAAATGTTTATGTTGAGCTGTTTCATGTTCCATCATTCAAAGACTCCTACAAAGCCTAAATACGGTTGGGGTGGTGGGTTTTCCGGATCAGAACAGAGGGCTGTTTGTAGCTCTTTGCATTGGAGAGGTGGTGTTTCTTCCCACAGCAACTTTTAAATAAAACAATAGAATGTTTTTGCAAGCTTTAAACAAGTACCCCTAAAAATGCTTATGTGCACCACAGTTAGCGTTAATGTACTATTAGGAGACCCATGATGATCATTGTTCATAGAGTTGCTTCTTCTGTTTTTTAACCTAATATTGACCTTTTAATATTTATATCTCTTACAGTTATAACTCTGAGCCTAGCTCTAACAGTCACGGCTCTAACAGTACCACTGCAGAACGCAGAGTACCATATTTACAACTGCAGTATAACAAAAGAGGAGTCACACACTTTATAAATATAAAAAGCAGCACCGTTGCTAACAAATACCATTTATCAAGCATTTCTATGTGCATCTTTGACACACCTGGATCAATTTTGAATCACAAGAAAACAGTGAAGTGTCAGGCGAGTGGAATATACAGCAGCCCCTATGAAACCAGGGCAGCCTCGCCTTTGAGGACGAGGCCACATTTGCATTCAGGCTCAGAGATCACTGCAGTGCAATAATCTATCAAGTTTACTAAACCTGATAGTCTCTGTTCAAGTCAGCATGTTATCTATTGTGAAATATGCTGAGAAATGAGATCTAGAGTGACCCAACAGATGATTAGTTTGTTTTAATGCATACAGCTTGGCGCACCTGTGTTCTCTGTTGTGCTGTAACCAATTGATGACACTCAGGGTCTGATGTAAGTATGTGAACAGATGCTGCACAAAATGTGTTTTGATGCGGTCAATATGCACAATATGCGTCTGCAATATGTCTGAAAGTGACTTTCTGTTTACTAAGCCTGCAAACTGTGCACACCTGCTGAGTATGGCATACGTGCACAGTGGTGGGTTTAAAAGAAGCAGTTAAAGTGCATATACTTGGTTTCGATTCTAAAGTTTTTGCAATGTTATGGATATTTATGGCTGCACGATGGTGTAGTGGTTAGCACTGTCGCCTCACAGCAAGATGATCCGGGTTGGATTCCCGGTCCGGGCCATTCTATGTGGAGTTTGCATGTTCTCCTGGTGCTCGAGTGGGTTTCTTCCGGGTACTCTGGTTTCCTCCCACAGTCCAGACACATGCATGTTAGATCGGTCACTCTAAATTGCCCGTAGGTGTGAGTGTTGTGTGCTGACCTGTGGTCTACCCCGCCTTCGCCCGATGATGCTGGGATTGGCTCCAGCCCACCCCCATGACCATTAACGACAGCCAGCAAAGAAACTTTATATGATGTAGGCTACTAGGATAAGAGCATCAAAGCGAGCAAGAGAGATTTGACTTTTCTGCTTTAGGAAAAATCTTCTTTATAACTATTTGTCATCTTTTTATGGACGTGCAGCTCAGATGCATCAAGCAGGACGAGATTAAGGGCTGAAATCTTTCCACGCCACCTTGACCATGTCCGTCTTCACAAAGCTGAATTCCGTGGGAAATTCAGATAAGAAGCCGCCTTTAAGCTCGTTTCACCTTCATCACCTTGCACACCTTCAGTGGACAGAATGTGGAAAACAACGGTCAGAACCCTCTGTAGGGCCAGTCGTTTCCAGTCACTGGCCACTTGCGCCCTCTACAAAGACTCTCCGCTGCGTTATATAAGCTGACCACATGTGCAAAGAATGGCGTCACTTTTCATACGAATGCAGCAGCTGCCGTTTACATTGTTGGGAAATTTCATGACCAATAAACACACAAACTACTTCTACAGGGGTCGCCACAGTGAGTCAACTCGCATGCTAGATTTGGCAAAGTGCTTTAAGTCAAATGCCACACCCCTCGCCAAGTACCCAGGCTTGGGAGACCACACAGACACTTACGCACACACTCACACCTACAAGCAATTTAGAGAGAGCGATCAACCTAACATGCATGTGTTGGGACTGTGGGAGGAAATCCAAGTACCCAGAGAAAACCCACTCAAGCACGGGAAGAACCTGCGAACTCCACACAGAACTGGGAATCGAACCCAGATCTTCATGACCAATAAAAAAAATCCAAAATAACAATAAAGTAGTCTGTTGCCCTCTCCTGTAAAGTTGTCATTTGTTTGCTTGGACAATATATATATGTTATATATATATATATATATATATATATATATATATATATATAGGCAGGTATAGCAGCAGTTCACTTTTGTGTTTTTGCAGTGTGTCGAGCAACTTTTCTTGTGATATTTAGGTGTACATCGAATTTCAGGCTTTTAACTGAGAAACGTTTTAAAATTTGCAAAACGTCTGTTAATGGGAAACGAGCAAGTGGGATGTGATTCTATTCTAGCTAAAAATAGAATTTGGCAAAGTTCAACAAAATCAATTCTGTAGGGGTCACAATAAGAACCTCTGAGAGGTTACATTTGTGCCCATTTATTTGAAATAGTATTATTCAGTAGTGCATTGGAGGCATCTGCTTGTGTCTAGTCCCTATGACTTCTGCTCATCAACACAAATTTAAGACACTGCTTTTAATTTATACCTAGTTTGAAATTCAAAACTTCATGATTTTTGAGCAGAATGCATCCTACCTGCACAAAAACTGATTTCAGGGTGGTTAGCACTAATGAAACCAGTTTCCAGCAGCCCATGTCCATCACAGTGGTCACATTGACACTCTTCCCATTACCATTATAATAGACCAGTAATATAATGACTGTAAATCCATCATGCTATACTGTGCACAAGTCAGAGATAAGCCTGCACTGTATCTGAACTGTATTCTTAGTCCAATATTAGTATAATTATACTATTCCCATCATAGTTGGTGTGTAAAAGCTGCATTTATTGTGTTGAATCGGCACAATGGGCTACAGCGAGCTGCTCTATGATTCAGCTCACAAGCGAGCGTTAGGTGGATTGTGTATGCATGAGAAAGAGAGAGAGAGATAGAGGAGGAGAGAATGAAAGGGAGAGGTAGATAGAGAGAGGGAAAGGGTGATAGCAAGCAAGCCAGAGAGCAATAATGACTTAGAAATGGAATGAAGAGGAGAAAGAGATGGCTAACGAGAGAGAGAAAGAATGAAATTAATAAAGATAGAGAGAAAGAGAGAGAGAGAGAGATAGAGGAGGAGAGAGTGAAAGGGAGAGACAGATAGAAAGAGGGAAAGAGTGATAGCAAGCAAGCCAGAGAGCAACAAAGACTGAGAAATGGAATAAAGAGGAGAAAGAGATAGCTAACGAGAGAGAAAGAATGAAATTAGTAAAGGTATAAAGAAAGAGAGAGATAGAAGAGAAGAGACTGAAAGGGAGAGGTAGATAGAGAGAGGGAAAGAGTGATAGCAAGCAAGCCAGAGAGCAACAAAGACTAAGAAATGGAATGAAGAGGAGAAAGAGATAGCTAACGAGAGAGAGAGAAAGAAAGAAATTAGTAAAGGTAGAAAGAAAGAGAGAGAGAGAGATAGAGGAGGAGAGAGTGAAAGGGAGAGGCAGATAGAAAGAGGGAAATGGTGATAGCAAGCAAGCCAGAGAGCAACAAAGACTGAGAAATGGAATGAAGAGGAGAAAGAGATAGCTAACGAGAGAGAGAGAAAGAAAGAAATTAGTAAAGGTAGAAAGAAAGAGAGAGAGAGAGATAGAGGAGGAGAGAGTGAAAGGGAGAGGCAGATAGAAAGAGGGAAAGGGTGATAGCAAGCAAGCCAGAGAGCAACAAAGACTGAGAAATGGAATGAAGAGGAGAAAGAGATAGCTAACGAGAGAGAGAAAGAATGAAATTAGTAAAGATAGAGAGAGAGAGAAGGAGAGAGAAGGACAGAAGAGGAGATAGCAAGAAAAGGAGAGAAAGAAAGGTCATAACAAAAAGAGAGAGAGAAAGAGTGAGAGGTACAGAGTAACTGATGTAGAACAGCAATCTGTCCTGGCAGACAGTGCAGAGCGTCCGTGCTCTGTTCTTTTACCTTCAGCAGCATCTCTTCTCCTCCAATCACTCTGATTGATTACTTACTCATCTGTTTTTGGAGACGAGCCTACACTTCACACTTTTCGTGTCTCTCTCTCTCTCTCTCTCTCTCTCTCTCACTCTCTCTCTCACTCTCTCTCTCTCCCCGTCCCTCTCTTGGACTCAGCCCATTTCAAATTCAGGTTGAGTCCATGAGCCTCGTTGCCATTATTGTAACAAGCTGATGGGCTTGTCGCTTACTGCAGGACTGGAATCACTGAGAAAGAATGTGTTGGATTAATCACAGGGATTTTTTTGTAATGAGAAAATTGTAGGGGATTATCACCAGCAGAGGATTCAGGATGGAGTGTTCAATAACCATGATGTTCAAGTGCAAATCCAGTCATATTAGTTCTAGATAAACAATTAAAAAAGGAAAACTCCTGAAATAAATGAGTAGGTTTTACTGAATGGCAGTTAATGGGTATTTTAAGAGGAAATTAAATAAAGGGTGGTCTCTGACTTTTGCACGGTCAGTAAAAAGTTGTGATGCAGCTTAATGTATTTCTTTACAATATAGTTGTAAAAATTAAAGTACAACTATGATTCCTATATACATATACCCCTGAGTGTACCACCCATGTGTAGTTGTAAAAAGATGGCCTGGGTGGGCCCATTGTGACCCCTGAAATCTGATTAGCCACGTCACTATCACCCACTTCACTGTGGTACAGGTTTGCGCCTTTAAGAGGAAAGTTGTTTTGCTATTGGTGGACCCCCTCCCAGCCCATAGCCCTGCGCTCTGACATTCTCATTGCGAACTGTCTCTTCTGTCCCACTTGGCAGAACAACTGTCCTACATCCTTTCAAGCCCCCCACCCTCCACCCCCATCCCCTCCTGCTCACACTTACACACTGTCACGCTGCCAAACTTTCCCTTCCACCCCGATAGTGTTTTCTAGAACTGCCACCGATACAAGAAATGAAGCAATGCTTTACAGAGCCTTATGAAGACACAAGAGTTAAATCACTTACACTGTTCCAGAGTACCAACTGCATTTAATTAAGTGGTTAATCAGGCAATGCTGTTATTTCGTTAATCTGCACAGAATTATGACCACATTAATCGTCCGCCAAGTACTTTCATTTTCACTGTGTGCTGTGTCCAATCATAGCCATAGAGCACAGAGCAGGCCCTCTCGGCCATGTTATATGAAGCAGGACAGTGTACGATACGCTAACTGTCCCTAATTTCTCTATAATCAATTGTCAACCATTTAGTTATTACTGCTGAGCATGTGTGTGTGCTCAGGTTAGATCATCATCGAACAAAAGACTACTCACCCAGCAGTGACCTGTAAAGAGGTCAGCCTAAATGAGGGACTCTGTGGCCTCAAATGTCAAAGTTAATGCACTGAAAAAAATAATGATACATTTATTTGCATATAATTTCATTTAAATGTTTGCATATTTCCTCAGTTTACTTTCAGTAGTAGTTGTGTTGTTTTCATTTCAACACAATGTGTCATTTTAATAATGTACCATTGAAAGGAAAAGCAAGGCAAGCCTTTATCAGGATTTTCTGACTGCTTACTACTAAAATGAGGCCTGATTGTTATCTAAGCCTAACTAAACTAATAACCAAAAACAGTTGAATTTTTTTTTTGTATGTTGAGTAAACATTCATGGTGCAGGTTAGAAAATGTAAACGAATTCATGACTTTTCCAACACCTAATTGGAAAATGTGTTTCATTATAGGGGTGTAAAAAATATTGGGATATTATGTTTGGTGATACTGTATCGATTCTCAAAAACACAGTATCAATACACAGATTCCTGGCAGACAGTGAATCATTGTGTGTTGTGTTTAAACCTCTGACCACTAGATGGCAGTGTTGTAATCCATTTTCAGCTCCACTCCAACATTAACAAGCAGCACAAGGGTGCAATGCTATTGTAAGCATTGGCAAACCTGTTTATACAGTGGTGTGTTTTAATAGTAGGATTTGAAAAATCACAATATATCACTTTGCTTGCAATATCGTAATAAATTGTGATATTTTGAATCGTGACCGCTGTATCATGATACGTATTGTATCGCCAGGTTCTTGCCAATACACAGCCCTATTTCATTAAGGAGATGAGATGAAAGATTGAGTACAACAAGTGTTTTGCTCATCTAGTAATAGCAGCACACAAAGCCTGCTTACTGACAAATCCCTTCTCCTCTAAAGGTTAGTGGGAACCATGTCTTCATTCAAACAACTTTCAGAGGACCTGAGAACATGTGGTATAAAAATACTTGAAGCTATAAAAGGCTACAAAAGCATTGCTGGGTGTTCATCAATCCACAGTTAGAGAAACTGCCTACAAATAGAGAACATTCAAAATAGTTGCTACTCTCCCCAAGAGTGGGCATCCTCTTACGCTCACCTCAAGAACACAAGAGGCAATCCTGAACGAGGTGAGAAAGAGCCCAAGGTTAACAGCAAAAGACTTACAGAAGACTTCACTTCAACTACAACAGTTTTTGTTCATTGAATTCAAAGGTGTATCAAAACATTTTACAGGACAGTGTAAGGGCAGCAGTTCATGACCTGAAGTTGAAAAGACATTGAGTGAAGTAACAAGACAATGACCCAAAACACACCTGTAAATCAACTACAGAGTGGTTGAGAAAGAGGAATATTATTCTTTTTATAAGAGAAGAAGGGTTGTGATCCTATGGAGATACTGTGGTATGACCTGAGGAGGGGTGTCCAAGCAAGGCATCCCAGAAATACTCACATTTGCATGTAGGAATAGTCTGAAATTCCTCATCAACACTGTGCAAATCTAAAGGGGATCTACAGCTTATTGAGTTCAATGATTCTCTTGCTTTCCTAGCCTGCACTGTGAGTGTCACTCAATGTTTGTCTATAATATAAAGATAAAAATCCGACTACATTTTAATAGTGATCAATGCAGAAATCTAGGTAATTCCAAAATGTCAACTCACTTTTTCTTGTAGCTGTATCACTACTATACGCACTCAAGGACTCTGCTGTTTTATTTTTTTTACTTTGTCATCCTTATAAATTTCACCGGCTGTAACCTAGCCACCCCGTTGCGAAAGCTCTGGCTATGCTCCAGTGTGGGGTTAGACTTGAAAGGCACAGGAGAGTTATGCTTGTATGTGAAAGGTGTACATATGAACAGCTGTACTCCTTCAGCCTGCTTATTCAGAAAGCTGCACCTAATCAATTACATACACGCTCTCAGCCCATTGAGTCTGTCAAGTTGGACTCCAAAGCCGGGTAGGAGACTGTTAGGGGGATTCATTCTTGAACAGGCTGTGCAGAAAGCAAACCTGACAGTGTTTTACTTCACCGTGTTCTGTGCCAGTACTTCCATCTAGCAAGCCGGCAGACAGACACACTTGTGTATTACACAAATGGGGTTGATGTTTAGCTCATCAGATTGGAGAAGTGGCTCACTTTGATTCCCAAGGGAATCACACACTCTAGAGAAGATCAGCAAGGAGAACCTATCCATTTAGCCAATCTGCCAAATTAGTCTTCCCAGGACATACAGGGTAGCAGTGAGTATAGGTGACATATAAGTGCACGTAGGTGTATTTGATAAAAATACACAATGAGCGTAGATTTGTGTGTAATTTGATAGTTCCAGTCCTTATTATTGATTGGTTGAGTAGCATTTAAAGCTTCTATACAACAATCAAATACACACCTACAATTGCCTCGCAACAGCAAGTTCTGTAGTAATGCTCTACATCACCAAAAGGTATTGTGCTGTTAATGGATTAATCTTGAATTATAATGCTTGTTTGGACCAATAAGTTTAATGATGTAAGTCCATCAATAATATACTATAAAAAAACACAATCTCCATTTCTGGAAAAAATGTAAAATGCATTTAAAACAAGAACTTCTAAATCGTCTTTAAGCTTCATTTAACTGACAAAAGAGACTTTTATTATTTCAGCAGTGCAATTTGATTATATTTTGTGAATATAAATACATGTTGAACTTGATGCCTGCAACACACTTCAAAAAAATGTAAAAAAAAGAACAAGACTGCCAAGAATTTACGTATTTCAACATCAACCATATGCAATATTGTGAAAAGATTCACAAACTCCATGGAAATTTCAACTCATGTTGGCCAAGTCCGGAAAACGGCTGTCGAATGTATGTGTGAAAAATCATCATGCATCAAGAAATGCAACTTGAAACACTTAAACGCTGTTGAGTTCTCTGGGCCGGCGCTCATCTCAGATGGTCTGAAAGACAGTGAAAGTGTGTGCTGTGGTCAAATGAGTCCATGTTTTGTGCCAAAGAAAAAGGCGTAAAAGTCAACATCTGTCATGGTATGAGGTACCATCACTGCCAATGGGTGATTTTACCAATGTATGAAGATAGCATTGTTGTGGAAACTGGGGTTGCTTCAGCGAGAAAAAGCCAGACCTCATTCTGCACATGCTACAACAGTGCGGTTTCATAGACACAGTGGGTGTGTCTCAAAACCTAGTGAGGGTCTACATAGACAGCATTTTACATCATAGTATGCGCTCCCAACATGTAGACTGTCCCAATTCTTAGATACCTTAAACACGCTGTCTACTGAGGTACCTTATTTTGACCTAATTTTAAGGAGGTATTGAACACTTCCTCAGCCGCTAAGGCAATCCTTGGTTTTAAAATGTGAGTTATTTTGATTCTCTCTGGTGTTTTAATGTGTTTCTTGTCATATAATCGCACAAAAGAGCATTTTATTTACAACTTTGCAACGTGTCGTTTACTGTTATTGTTTTGAATAGCCGGGCGGTAGCTTAGCAACCAGCTAAACCACCGGTCGCGTGCTGCAGTGGGTGGGAACAAGCCGTGACACAGTCTCTCTCTTACTAGAGCGTCTCAGTAATCTGTTTATGAGGAGAGATGAGGAGAGAACACTGCTACTTAAACTGCTGCCTACCTAGACAGCCTACTTAGACACTCACTAGGTTTTGAGACACACCCAGAGTGTTGAAAATATCTGGCGCATCATGAAGAGGAGAATCAGACAATGATGACCATGCAGTGGACAGTGACAGTCCTCAAACAATAAGCCACTGGAGGCTGTGCATCAGTGTTACTAGGATAAAGATGTTATTAGCAGTAATGCATGGCCTTAAGCGACTTACTGCGTTTAATGAATGTTGACCACTGATGTGCTGAGTGACAGTACTTAGAAAACCATTTCTGTATTTCTGTATATTTTTTAGGTCCACTTTAACAGCTTCTCTCTTGTTACATCACAATCAAACAGCTTAAAGAAAAGATAAATGAGCGAGCTGGTATGCTGTTACCTTTAGGGAATAGATGACTAAAGGCAAATGCTTAATCTGGGCTGAAGAAGCAGTACGTTTACCTGATAGATAGGCTTTCTGTGAGAGTCTGGGTAATTTGACAGCCTAGGTTCCAGCAGGTGCTCTTACACTCAGCGTTAGATTTATCTTTTAAACCATAACCATAATCAGGACCATCCTGAATGTCTGAGTGCACCATTTATTTTTTAAGGGGGTGTGTAAGTATGTGTCCAGCTATCACTGGCTATATTTTCATTATGTTATTGTAGACATGGTTCACATCACCCCTGTTATAAAGAAATCCAATTTGGCAATGCACCATTTCACATCAGACCACTTTGTTTAAATCTCAGTGATTGAACTGTGCCAAGAAGTTGGAAAATCAATGGAATTCCACTTTAATTATGATAAATTGTTGCCTCAGCCACCAACTAAAATGCAATGAAGCACACAATGAGTGAATCTGGGTTAAGGCATGACTGCTGTTCTGTACTTTAACTTATTTTCTTTATTTAATTTGTTGTTGGGTTAGAAATGCTAGACATGTTAATATTGTCTTATAATAACAATATAATTATAATAAAGGGTAAGACAATGTACGTCTTGCTTTCTTCTCTTCTTTAGCAACGTTCACGTTCATCTTCCCTACGCTGGCTTGTCTTTTGTGTTTAATATTGAACACACATAACACGTTCAGATTTGTAATGTTGCTTCTTGCATTATTTATGGGTTCCAATTTCTCACACAGTGTGCTCAAGTTCTTCCTTCTCTACCACATATGTTCACATTTCCTGCACGCTACAGGTTCTACATGACCTCGACTTTCATACAGGCAAATAGAGACTCTCATTTCTATCTCGGCTGCTTGAAAGCAGCTCAGTCCACTGTACTTTTCCACGTAATGCCAAAGTGCTCCATCAAGGCCAGATGCAATGTGCCATCATCTGCACAGACAGTTAAAACCTTTATTAAACCTCTATCCACTTCACCGTCACCGTCAGCTAATGCCGCTCCGCATTACTGGTTGCTTTGCGTCTCTTTGTGTGCAGATTGACGAGTACGCGCAAAGTGACCTGAAAAAAGGCCTGCAGCTCTTCGGCACCGAGGGAAACATCGGCCTGACCAACGCCTGGAGCATCGTCCAGACAGACGTAAGCGTCCCGGCTGCTTTGTGTGAAAGAAAGGAAATGTGTGGAGTGTTTCTGTTTGAAGTGCATGTTAGGGTTTTAACGTGCCTGTCTGCATAATGACCTGTAAATGAATCTGTGGCTATTACCTGTGAAGAGGAGACAAGTGTATCTTGCAAATACAAAGCAGAAACATAAAAAAACATTATTAATACATTCAGATCTCCGTCCTAGCAGTTTGTAGTGCAACAAGATGAACTTTGATCATCTTTAAAGGTGGAGCAGATCCTGACAGTCACAAATTCCAGTGAAAACACTTTCTCACTGTGATGTCTACAGATATCTACGCGTGAAACACGTGTTCCGCTAAATGACCTGTCACTGTTTTCAAAGCGCTTTCAGTGCACCTTCATATATTGCACGTTATTATTTATAATAACACTTTTAACAGCTTCACTGCAGCGACAAAGAGGTGCTGTGTACAGCGAGAGAAAGAGAAAAAAGAGAGAGGTAAAAAAGAGAATAAAGGAGATGGGACGGTGAGAAAGAACAAATAAGAGAGAGTAAAAAAAACAGTGAATGGAATAGAGGTACAGAGAATAAGAGAGAAAGAGAGAAGAAGAATATACAGAGAAGGGGAGAGAAAGAGAGGGCAAGAGGGGAGAAAGAGAAAGTATAGGAGAGAATTATAAGTAATGGGTGAGAGATAAAAGAGAGCATATGAGAGAGAAAAAGGAGAGAACATGAGTGACAGAAATTAAGCAAAGAAAGAAAAGAGATATAAAGCAAGGATGAGAGAAACAAAGGGAAGAGAAGAGGAAAGAGTGCCACAGAGACAAGAGAGACAGAGCAAGCATGGTATAAGAGTGAGAGAATGAGACAGAGAAAGAAGAGAGAGGCAAAAAGGAGAATAAAGGAGATGGGATGGTGAGAAAGAACAAATAAGAGAGAGAATTATAAGTAATGGGTGAGAGATAAAGGAGAGGATATGAGAGAGAAAAAGGAGAGAACATGAGTGTCAGAAATAAAGCAAAGAAAGAAAAGAGACATAAAGCAAGGATGAGAGAAAAAAAGGGAAGAGAAGAGGAAAGAGTGCCACAGAGACAAGAGAGACAGAGCAAGCATGGTATAAGAGTGAGAGAATGAGACAGAGAAAGAAGAGAGAGGCAAAAAGGAGAATAAAGGAGATGGGATGGTGAGAAAGAACAAATAAGAGAGAGAATTATAAGTAATGGGTGAGAGATAAAGGAGAGGATATGAGAGAGAAAAAGGAGAGAACATGAGTGTCAGAAATAAAGCAAAGAAAGAAAAGAGACATAAAGCAAGGATGAGAGAAAAAAAGGGAAGAGAAGAAGAAAGAGGGTGAGTGCCACAGAGACAAGAGAGACAGAGCAAGCAAGGTATAAGAGTGAGAGAATGAGACAGAGAAAGAAGAGAGAGGCAAAAAGGAGACGGAATGGTGAGAAAGAAGGTGATGGACGGAAAAGAAACAAGAAATAAGAGAGAGAAAAAACAGTAAATGGAATAGAGGTACAGAGAAAAAGAGAGAGAGAAAAGAGAGAAGAGGAAAGTACAGTGAAGGGGAAAGAGAGAGAGAGGGCAAGAGGGGAGAAAGAGAAAGTATAGGAGATAATTATAAGTAATGAGGAGAGCATATGAAAGAGAAAAAGGAGAGAACAAAGAAAGAAAAGAGATATTAAGCAAGGATGAGAGAAACAAAGGAAAGAGAAGAGGAGCGTGAATGCTAGAGAGACAGAGCAAGCAAGGTATAAGAGTGAGAGAATGAGACAGAGAAAGAAGAACAAGTGAGACATGCCAGAGAGCGAGAAAGAAAAAGAAAGAGAATGAAACCAAAAAGAGAAAAGAGAGCTAGGGAGAAATATAAAAGAGGGAGAGACATGCAGAAGAAAAATAAAATAGAGAAAAGAGAGTAAGAGGGATATATGAGAGAGAAATATATAGAGAGAGAATGATACAAAAATTAGATCAAGCAAGACATACAGAGAGAACAAGAAAGAGAACGAGAGAAGACACTGACAGAGAGAAAAAAAGAGTAAGATAGACAAGAAATAGAGAGAGAATGAGACAGGGTGAAAGGAGAGCAAGTAAGATCTATAAAAGAGAGAATGAGAAAAAGAAAGGAGAGCAAGCAAGATATACAAGAAAGAGAGGGAATGAGACGGTCAGAAAGGAGAGAAAGCGAGACATATGAGAGAGAGAAATAAAGAGAGGGAATTAGATGGAAAGGAGAGCAAGGAAGATATATGAGAGAGAGAATGAGACAGAGAAAGAAGAGCGAGTGAGATATGCCAGAGAGCGAGAGAGAAAAAGAAATAGAATGAAACCAAAGAGAGAAAAGAGAGCTAGGGAGATATATGAGAGAGGTAGAGATAGACAGATGGAAAATAAAATAGAGAAAGGGGAGTAAGTGGTATATATGAGAGAGAGAAATAGAGAGAGAGAGAATGATACAAAAAGTTGATTAAGCAAGACATACAGAGAGCTAGAAAGAAAATGAGAGAAAGACACTGACAGAGGGAAAAAAGTGAGTGAGATAGATGAGAAATACAGAGAGAATGAGACAAGGAGAAAGGAGAGCAAGTGAGACCTATGAGAGAGAGAAAGAGAAAAAGAAAGGAGAGCAAGTGAGATCTATGAGAGAGAGAATGAGAAAAAGAAAGCAGAGCAAGTGAAATCTATGAGAGAGAGAATGAGAAAAAGAAAGCAGAGCATATGAGATCTATGAGAGAGAGAATGAGAAAAAGAAAGGAGAGCTAGTGAGATCTATGAGAGAGAGAATGAGAAAAAGAAAGGAGATCAAGTGAGATCTATGAGAGAGAATGAGAAAAAGAAAGAAGAGCAAGTAAGATCTATGAGAGGGAGAATAAGAAAAAGAAAAGGAGAGCAAGTGAGATCTATGAGAGAGAGAATGAGAAAAAGAAAGGAGAGCAAGTGAGATCTATGAGAGAGAGAATGAGAAAAAGAAAGGAGAGCAAGTGAGATCTTTGAGAGAGAGAATGAGAAAAAGAAAGGAGAGCAAGCAAGATATACAAGTAAGAGAGGGAATGAGAAAAAGAAAGGAGAGCAAGCGAGACATATGAGAGAGAGAAATAAAGAGAGAGGGAATTAGAAAGGAGAGCAGGGAAGATATATGAGAGAGAGAGAGAGAGAACGAGAGAGAAAAGAGTGAGTAGGATAAATGAGAGAGAGGGAGAAATCATGACTGAGATGTACAAAAAGAGAGAGAGAGAGAGACCGAGTGTTAAAAATCCCTTATGGACCTGGTGTTTGTTCTCGGGCGCCTTTGATGTGCCTTTCATTGTATTATTCATGTTAATTCCACAGCTTTTCCCGAAGAAAGGAGGTGAGAAAAAATGGATGGGATCAGCAAACACAGCAGCCTGTGTGTGTGTGTGTGTGTGTGGCTGTTTTATTCATGTTTCTATGTTGCTGAATAAAAACCAGCTAATGGTGTGCCAAAGGGCCGGCGCTCTGGAGCTGCTGTGTTTATGGACGGATAAAGGAAGCGTCTTTTGTTTGTTGATGTGCATTTAAGAGCGTCTCGGCCGACAACTTTAAAATCTTTGCCAGCAGCGTAGAGAGAGTGTGGCCAGCTCCTTTCTTAAGGCTCTGAGAGAAGATACCTGTGCATAACACTCCTGCAAGGTGTGAAAGCCCTGTTTAGCTAAATGACCTCTCACTGCCTTTTAAGAGCTCTTCATATATTTTATATTATTAGAACATTAGTCACAACAGCTTCACCAAAGCGTTAAAGGGCGTTAGTTAACAGAGAGCGAGCGAGAGAAAGAGCTTTGTTGTTAATGGTGTCTCTCTTTAAAAAAAAGCTGTCTTTAACTGGCCTTTTAGCTTGATACCCTACACGCGCAGGGCAGAAAATAAACAGCGTTAACACGTCTCAGTTTGTCTCCGAGGCTCAGAGAGGTGAGGCGCACAGGCAGGCTGTTGCAGGGAGATCAGGCTGGTGAATAAAAGATGTGATGGAGAGCAGCGTGTCTGTGTGAGTGCTGCTGATTGGTGAGTATGAATCATGGATTATGGCTTTTAGGCCGTTCGTTAGCAGCTGCTGGAAGGTGATGTGCTGCAGTTCAACTGGAAGCAGATGAGATGGACACTGAAGTGATGGCTCTGGAACACCGCTGTGACCGAAGGAAGATAGGATGAAGAAAAAAAAAGGAAAAAAAAGCCTCTATCTCCTTCTCTCTCACTCGCGATCTTCTCACCTCAGAATAAATATTTTCCATCCGTATTTCCAGGAAAACATGAACTCAGTTCCACCAGACTATCAATCCAATTCCAAGCCATTATCACTCTCAGTATATCTCTCTCTGTTTCTCCCTCTCTATTTATCTCTCATTTCTCTCCCCATCTCTCTCTGCTCTTTTCTGTCTCTCTCTCTCACTTCTCTCACCACCTCTGTCTGCTCTCTTGCTTTCTCTCTCTTTCATTTCTCAACATCTCTCTGCTCTCTTGCTTCTTTCTCTTATTCATTTCCCTCACCATCTCCCTCTGCTCTCTGGCTTTCTCTCACTTCACTCACCATCTCTCTTCTCTCTTGCCTCTCTCTCTCATTCATTTCTTTCCCCATCTCTCTCTGCTCTTTTCGGTCTCTCTCTCTCACTTCTCTCACCACCTCTCTCTGCTCTCTTGCTTCTCTCTCATTCATTTCTCTCCCCATCTCTCTCTGCTCTTTTCCATCTCTCTCTCATTTCTCACCATCTCTCTGCTCTCTTGCTTTCTCTCTCTCATTTCTCACCATCTCTCTGCTCTCTTGCTTTCTCTCTCTCACTTCTCTCACCATCTCCCTCTACTCTCTTGCTTTCTCTCTCTCTCTCATTTCTCTACACCTCTCTCTGCTCTCTTGCTTCTCTCTCATTCATTTCTCTCCCCATCTCTCTCTGCTCTTTTCCATCTCTCTCTCATTTCTCACCATCTCTCTGCTCTCTTGCTTTCTCTCTCTCACTTCTCTCACCATCCCCCTCTACTCTCTTGCTTTCTCTCTCTCTCTCATTTCTCTACACCTCTCTCTGCTCTCTTGCTTTTTCTCCTCTCACTTCTCACCATCTCCCTCTGCTCTCTTGCTTTTTCTCCTCTACCTTCTCTCACCATCTCCCTCTGCTCTCTTGCTTTCTCTCTCTCTCATTTCTCACCATCTCTCTCTGCTCTCTTTCTTCTCTCTCATTTCTCTCCCCACCTCTCTCTTCTCTTTCTTTCTCTCATTTCTCTCCTCATAACTTTCTGCTCACTTGCTTTCTCTCTCATTTCTCTCCCCATATCTCTGCTGACTTGCTTTCTCTTTCTGATTTCTCTCCCCATCTCTCTCTGCTCTCTTGCGCGCTCTCACCGTTCTCCCTACTTTTGCTGTCTCAATGTATTTTTCTCTCCTTCTCTCTTTTCTTGCTCATTCTCTCATCATCTCACACCCCCATCTGTCTCTTTGCCACTTGCTCTTCTCTCTCTTTCTCTCTTACTCTCTAAACCATTTTACCATCTTATCTTTCTCTCTGGCTGTTTTGTTCTCTCTTCCCTTTTCACTCTCTACCTCTATATCCTCTTTCTTGCTGTCTCAATGTTTCTCCCTCCTCCTTTCTCATTCTTTCTCTATGACCATGCATGCTCTCTCTCCCCTTTCCACTCTCATTTTCTCGCTCTCTTTTCACTCTCTCTATTCATATTCTTTCTCACCTTTTTCACTTACTCTCTTTAATTATCTCTGTTCCTTTTTTCCACTCATCCTCTTTCCCTCGCTCCTCTCTCCCCTTTTCACTCACTGTCACTCATTATCTCTATCCTCTTTTCACTCACTCTTTCTTTCTCTCTCCTCTTTTCACTGTCTCATTATCTCTCCCCTCTTTTCATTTACCCATCCTTAATTCTCTCCTCCTCCTGCACTCATTTTTCCCCTCTCACCCTCCATTTTTACTCATTCTCTCTCTCCTCTTTTCTTTCTTTTCTCCCTCTCTCTCTCTCTCTCTCTCAGTTCCGTTGCTGTGGAGTGACTAATCACACTGACTGGTTTGAGGTGTATAATGCCACTCGTGTGCCCGACTCCTGCTGTTTGGAATACAGTGACAACTGTGGTCTGGAAAACCCTGGTACATGGTGGACAGCGGTAAGTACCCCACACACTCACAGACACACACACACACAGGCACACATACCCCAGCCCAAAGATTTCTCATCGATTTGAGTCTTTAATCAATTTCACACAGTATCCAGAGCAGCTTTAGCTTCCTCCTGCGCTCAGTGCACCTGCTCTTATTGACTTCTCTCTGCCAGCCGTCTCAGGACCAGCAGCCCGTCACTCAGCCCGCTGTCTTTCCCACCAGCCTCACGTCTCTAACGACACCCCTACAGGACTGGAGGTTCTGAAAACAGAGAACACAGCTTTTTCTTGCTGGTGATAGTTTAATACACAGCAGTGGGTCAGAACTCGGTGGATTAGAGGTGACCAAAGAAACAGCATGATAACTGGAACCAGTGGCAGCTATTAGCCTATGCAGGGTAGCACCTGAAGAGATTCTGATGGCACTCGCTGTGCCTTCCTCTCTCCATTGTAATTTGGCTTCTGCCAAGTTCGGCAAAGCCCGCCTGCAGTTAAAACGCTGAGACCGATCAGCAGAGGCGGGCAGCATGGTCTAACCTCATATTCAAGTACAAGCATTACTTCCAAGAAATCGGACCTCAAGCGGAATTTAAGATATCCTCCTGAAAACATCTTTGCTTGAGTAAAAAAGTGTCAGGTCCAAAAAAAATAGCACGGAGTAACTTGATATTCCTTCATCGAGCAACCAGGAGACAACAAGGATATCATTCCTATTAAGACTAGAATTAATAAAGACTGCTGTGCTATTATGTAAAGAGCCATCAGGGACAGAAATCTACAAAATGTCTAACCGCCCACATATTAAAGATATTAAAATTACATTCAGAACATTCATATAATCTATATGTATTACAGCATACATGTAGCGCTATATTATTTCTTAATGCAATATCATAATAACATTTAAAATTGAAATAAAAGATTATTAGGGATGTGACAATTTAGAAAATTAATTAAGTAATTAAATTAGATACAATACAGTATTGCCAGAGTCCTGTGACACAAGACGTTAGACCACCACCGTAAAAGTCCTGCTATTCATTTAAAAGCTCCATTTTCTGACAGATTTAAATGCTTTACTACTCGATGCCTACTGAG
Organism: Megaleporinus macrocephalus; assembly: GCA_021613375.1. Taxonomy (NCBI): domain Eukaryota; kingdom Metazoa; phylum Chordata; class Actinopteri; order Characiformes; family Anostomidae; genus Megaleporinus; species Megaleporinus macrocephalus. The sequence continues at coordinate 34,987,296 of CM038711.1, read as the reverse complement.
TATTCGGACATACTTGCCACGCTTGCCTACTGAGGCAAGTAGGCAATTTCAGATGCACCTCATGTCTGCCTTGTTTTCTTCGCTGCCGAACTTCAGAGGAAAATCGGGAGTGAAACCAGAAGTGGCGTCATCGCACGTAGGAATTAATTTTACAAACAACCTTGTTAAGCTAAAGCTTACTGATTTAGGTCAATATTTTCTTATATTAGACAAAAATAAACAACAACAAATTGTTAAATACAAGAAAGGAAAAAAAAATAATTAAAAGATTAACTAAATGCATCACAGCAACTAGCGAGTTAGCAAACAGCCAGTGCTGGAGTAGCCAGCCAACATGTAAACAAATGTGCTAACTATAAGATAATGTAGGAAATGGGAATTACTGTGCAAACTGTTTAAACACAAGCTGGTGCAATAAACGGGATGTAATGCAATAGCCATCTGCTAACACCACAATAAACTGTGGTAAATTTGAACTAATATGTGCTAACCATGAGCTGAGGCTCTAGTCCTGAGCTAAAGCGCTCACAGCCAGCATCTTTATGGTTCTAGTCTGTTGAATGTTTTATTCGATGCATAATGCATATTAAACTGAGGGCCTTGTCCCAAACAATACAACATGCTATGCTGTTTCAGCCCTAAAGTCGGGGTAATTATCACGATATTTATCTGAGCAATTCCATCAAAATTTTATTCAACTGTAATTGGGTACATGTAACTAGTAACGACCCACCCACACCAACTAATGTGAAATGGTTTTAAGAACATCATGACCTTTCAGAAGTGGTTGACATGCTGAGCTTTCAGGCTCTGTTTGCCCTGGGCATCTTCTACAGCCCCATTCCTCTCCTGGCCCTGGCTGCAGGTGAAGTCAGTCAACCTTCAGGAGTTAGAGGGAATGACCGGAGGGAGAGATGGAGGGAGAGAGAGAGAGAGAGACAGAGAGAGATGGAAGAGGCTTTGTGCTTTTGGCATCCTTGGCAAGGCTGCGCTGTCAGTTGCAGCACAGCATAGCCAGCGCTGGGAGCGAGTTCCTTTAAGATACCTTTGCCATGGAAGGGGTCCATGTGATGGGGTTGATGTGTTTGCCATGTCACAACATTAAATCAGAGTGTTTTGAATAATTTAGACTGGCCAAGTAAACCATGTCATATAAGATGCAAGTTAGATACCAGCCTAGTCCCAGTGCAGCACTGTGCAGCAGAAATGCATTTGCCTCCTGTCATAGTGTAGAGTGCATATACTTGTATAAAACAGCATCACATCACTAATAGGGCTGCAATGATTAGCCTGGCCCATCGCCACCGGCCTCACTTACCTCAGATAACGTCAGCATTCACGATAACACTGTTAGAAAGAGACTGGGCAAACAAATGCTATCTGCAGGAGAGTTGTACAGCCAAAATACTCCTGTACACATCTGACACAATCAGTACTCCACTTAGTCTCTGGCTTATCTCAAATATATTTTCTCCACATGATCCGAGTGCCTCTGTTTAATCTTGTGTACTTGTCCTACTTGTATCATAAGGATGATGGGTTGGGTTCCCCCTCTGAGTCTGCTATATAAATAAAACTGAACTGAATTGAATCTTGCTCAACAATTCAGTGTGTGTGTGTCTGTGTGTGTGTCTCTGCCCTCAGCCATGCTATGAGCGAGTGAAAGGCTGGCTACAGGAGAACCTGGTGGCCCTGTGGATTTTTGCTCTGTGTGCAGCTCTAACTCAGGTACTTACCGCATAATTGCCATCAGTCAGGAAATTCCCACATGCATCATCTAACAATTGCCGCGTCAATGTTTTGAGTCAATACTAGCGCCGCCATCAGGCCCTGTAACATCTTTATGGCATATTTTGCTACTCTTGCAGTCTTGCACCCATGAATATCTACAGTAATGTGATAATGTACAGTTCTGTGAAAACATTAGAGACCAGTCAAAACCAATATATTCTCTATTTTGTTGTAAAAATGTTTCTGGAACTCCTTTTTTCCTTTTCCTGCTCCTTCCTGTATTGTATTCTAATTTTAGTCACGTGCATGTACCGGAGCTGCATTAGTCAAATGCTTCTCCAGTTAGTTGGGCTGAAATCCAATTGCTATGTGGGGCTGAAAGCGAATCCACTCTTTACAACCATGTGTGTAATTCACGGTTACCTTCATCATGGATACAGTGACATATTGCATGGGGAGGAGTTCAAACTGTATAGGGAGAGTTTTGGTTGTACCGGAACGAAATTTGGTTGTACTGGGAGGGGTTTTAGTTGTGCTGGAAAGAGTTTGAGTTGTATTTGGAGAGGTTTTGGTTGTACTGGGAGGGGTTTTAGTTGTGCTGGAAAGAGTTTGAGTTGTATTTGGAGAGGTTTTGGTTGTACTGGATGCAGTTTGGGTTGTACTTGGAGTGGTTCGGTTGTAGTGGAAGAAGTTTGGGTTGTGCTGGGTGGAGCTTTGGTTGTACTGGAAGAGTTTGGGTTGTACTGGATAGGGGTTTTAGTTGCGCTGGAAGGAGTTTGGGTTGTACTGGATAGGGGTTTTGGTTGTACTGGAAGGGGTTTTGGCTGTACTGGAAGGGGTTTTGGCGGTGGTGAAAGGAGTTAAGGTTGTACTGCAAGGGGTTCAGTTGTAGTAGAAGGAGTTTGGTTTGTACAGGGAGGGGTTTTAGTTGCACTGGAAAGAGTTTTGGTTGTACTGGATAGGGGTTTTGGTTGCACTGGAAGGAGTTTGGGTTGTACTGTATAGGGTTTTAGTTGCAATGGAAGGAGTTTTGGTTGTACTGGAAGGGGTTTTGGCTGTGGTGAAAGGAGTTAAGGTTGTACTGCAAGGGGTTCAGTTGTAGTAGAAGGAGTTTGGTTTGTACAGGGAGGGGTTTTGGTAGTGGTGAAAGGAGTTAAGGTTGTACTGCAAGGGGTTCAGTTGTAGTAGAAGGAGTTTGGTTTGTACAGGGAGGGGTTTTGGTAGTGGTGAAAGAAGTTTAGGTTGTACTGGAAGGGGTTCTGGTTGTACTGGAAGAAATTTAGGTTGTACTGCGTAGGATTTTGGTTGCACTGGAAGGAGTTTAGTTTGTACTGGGTGGGGTGTTCGTTGAGCTGGAAGGAGTTTGGATTGTATTGGGTGGGGTGTTGGTTAAGCTGGAAAGAGTTTGGGTTGTACTGGGTGGTGTGTTGGTTGAGCGTAGTGTTTTGCACTGGAAGTAGTTTGGGCTGTACTGGAAAGAGGTTTTGGTTGTACTGGGAGATGGATGTGGTTACACTGCTATAACATGACTCAAATGTATCTCAGGTACTCAAGGTACATGAAGTGACCAGGTGAACATGGGGTTATAGTGTTGAGTCTTCTCACTGTGGAAGAATAGACACAAACACTTCTGGATGCTTTCCGATCTAAATCAACAGTTAAGCTTGATTTTCTCATCGTAAATATGAAAGACCAAACTACTGTTTATCTGATGGTGACAGTTCAGGTGGTCTACCAGACCTTGCACAGTGATTAGAAATCTCTCTGTTTCTTTTCTTCTGTTTTTTTTTTCCTTTGACTTTCCTCTTCCTTATGCAAGTAAGTCTAATCTTGGCAGAAATATCTCGTGAGTAATCTGTGTTTAATAGCCATTTCGACTAGAATGTAATGAATAATGGTGGTCTCTGACTTTTTCACATTACTGTAATTCAACTGTTGGCTTACATTAGAGCACCAGCTAAGTAAACAAGTAAACAAGCAAATTACATTGTCTTTTTTAATTCTAGGGTAATGTGTTATGGTGGCTTCTTATTTATTAACTTATTTATTCTCTGGGGTGTTCTGGGCTTATAATAACATATTTACAATGCTGATGAATACTAAATCAGTACATCAGAACTGAATAACCTCCATGTGTTTGTGTGTTTTCAGATTTTAGGGCTGGTGTTCTCCATGACTATGTTCTGTCAGGCAGTGAAAGTGGACACATTCTACGCCTAGAGACAATAAAAAAGGGGGGAAAAAAGAACACACCTGTACCATCTCCATATCAGGACTGGTCCTTCCCCTCTCTGCCTGTGCTCTCTTTCTCTTATCACCCCTTTTGGTTACCTTTTGCAGTGACGGTCATCCCTCCGGCCTTGCCCAAACACCGGTGCTTCTTGCAACATTTATTTTTCTGTGATGCCTTTAGCGAACATGATGTTAGTCAAATCATCTTGTAAAAAATTGAAACCATAGAGTAACAAGAGAACTGATCTTTGTTGCAGCTGATTGATAGATAGATTGGACTGTCATATTCAGAAGCATCTGTTGTCATTCAATGAGACTTCTTTTGGACCTGCAAATCCGCTGAGCCAGAGAAAGAGCCAAAAAAGTGAAGAGTCTGTCGTCGCTGGTCTCCGTAGGTCCCGGGGAAGACGCCTGAGAAGGACGCCAGTGATCTGTTCTGCCATTTTTAAATTCGTATTATTTTGTTTAAAACCTAGATATTTATTACGTTAACTTATACTGATGTATTGACTTATAATGACTTCTTTATATCGCTTGCGGTGCATAGAGCAGGACTGTAAGGGATGCTGAGTGCTCAACAGCGCCCCCTGCTGCCCAAGAGAACGCTTACTTTACAATATTGCATTATTAAGTGTAAAAAAATGTGTCCTACGTATAAACAAACACAGTCCTGGGACAGAAAGGGACACCCTTTGGGACATGAACGGACACGAGTGTAAAGCACAATACCACACATGTGAATGCTGAACACCTTCCAGCAACAGTGCAGCCAGTGAAATACTATGTAACAATGGCTTGAAGTGACTGGATTTCAGGCTTTTATGATGAAGAGATGACGTGTGCGAGACAAAACTTGAGCATGGAGGTGAATAGAGAGAGATGAGCAAAACTAGGTTATAGACTGAATTGATGCAGAGTGGGAGAAAGTGAAAAGAGTCTGCCTTTATCTTTGTTTTTGTTACTAATTTAACAAATGTGTGTATATATATGTACATGTTCCAGGACACAAGACTTAAACATAAAACATGAATAAAGCTTTTACAGGTATGCGTTTGGGGATAGTCTTGTTTTTTATAAGGGTGAGGCCCTTATTCAGGTATGGCAAACGGTGTTATACACAGTGAGGGGAAACAAGCATTTATAAAAAAAAACTATAATAATACTAATATATATATATATAATTATTTTAGTCATTTTCAATTTAAAGCCCCACTATTAGCAGAAACACACCCTGTTATTGTAATGCTAACACCACCATGCTTCACTGTGGGTACAGTGTCTTTGGATCATACACGCAACCTTTGTCCAAACATGAGTTTTGATATATATACATTTTAGATTCACATCTCTCTGCTTAATGGTTGCAGCTATCTTTGTATATGCTTATAAAAACATACTTTTTTTCTCTTAGTTGTAAGGACAAAGTCAAAAGATGTGTGTCTCTATTATAGGATTATATATACTTGTTTTCCTTCACTGTATACACAGTCATATCCATATTTATTACTACCCTTAGTGAAGTTGGGATGAAGAAAAAATAAAAATGTACTTGTGGTTAGTTTAATATCATATTTTAATCACTTGAAATCATATGTATAATCACTGGCACCCTTGCATTTAGGACTTTGTGCAAACTCCATATGCCAACATACCAACAATGAGTCTTGTCTGATAATGATTAATTCGAGGAAGGAACAGAAAGGAATCTGAGATCCATCCTCAATACAGAATTCCGGTCCTCTGGAGTTCTTATATTTTTTGGATTTGCAAAAGGGTTTAGGTTAAGGGACTGGAATGACCATGTCGAAAGCTTGATTTGAAATGTTTTTCAATCAAAATTTCCTGAAATAGGGTGCCCTGGGGTGAAACATCACATATCATCTACTATATTTAACAGTAGTGATAAGATTCTGTTACAGCTTCCAGAAATATTTAGTCAATTCTACCGAATCAGACTTGTGGATTACCTGATATGTCTGCCCAATAGAGGAGAAATCTAATTGTAGTTCATCTTCATCCTCTTTCAAACAGGTTCAGTACGGCTTTAGTTATTTAAAATTTCTTAGCGATTGCCCTATTTGCGGATGTAGGCATTTCTGTATGTGTTGCTATTTAAAGTGTCTACTTTTGTTTGTATCACTTATCTTCCCCATGATGAATGATGGGGGTATTAAGACATTATGTTGGTACCCCAGTGAAATAGAAAGTCATGGATTGTAACTTCTCAAGTGAACTTAAAAACAGTGAATTTTGTTCATAAGAATTTCAGTCACTGCTAATATTTGTAACAGATGGCTTAATGAAAGGAGTCAACATAAAAAAATCTAGGGTTAGGTTTATGGCATCTGTCATGCTTAAATGATGCAGAAAAAAATATACATGTGTTTTAGGACAGCGACGCGAAGTCTATATATATGAACAGCATATATACTCACTTAGCATGTTATCATGTACACCTACATCCTTTTCTACCTTTAGTATCCACTGATCAGCTTCACCTGCCATATATAGGTGCACTTCGTAGCTCTACAATAACAGACTGTAGTCCATCTGTTAATTTACATACTTTGCTATCCCCTACAGTGTTTCTGTACGCATTCATCAGATAACCTTGCCTTGTTGGTCCACCTTGTAGATGTAAATATTGAGACAATAGCTCATCTGAGGCTGGATGTTTTGTGTTGGTCATCTGCTAGTCCCAGGACTCTGTTCACAGGGGATTTTGGGGCAGAAGACTATTCTCAGTCCAGCATTGACACTGTAGTGTTGATAAACTCCAGCAGTTCTGCTGTGTCTACTTCACTGGTGACAGCACAACACACACTAACACACCACCACTGCGATGCTGAGAATGATCCACCACCAAAAATATACCTGCTCTGTGTTGGTCCTGTGGGGGTCCTGACCAGTGATGAACTAGGAAAAGGTGGGAAAACAAAGTATGTAGAGAAACAGATGGCCTACCATCTGTAAAACTCCAAGATACACTTTTAGGGTAAGTAGAGCTGATACAATGGATAATAGCAGGAGTTCCTAGCTGCTCATTGAGTGTATATATTAATAGTATCAATGTACATTCACACATATGTGCTAATAGTATCAATGTACTTTCACACATACATATATAATACGAACTAATATGTTCTGTAACGCTTGTCAGAGTGCAGTGCTGCAATCGAGAGGGCGGCCGCTATCGGGGCCCAAAGCCTTAAGTCACTTTAATAGTAGGACCTTCTCCAGCAGTTTAATTCGAACACCCTGACGTTTTTTGTGATTAATTTCCGGCAGCTTTTACTGAACTAAGCCTTCTGTCCCCAGCCAGCCACTGGAGCTGGAAACGTGGGCCGCCTGTGTGGAGAGCGAATGACACTCAGCAGTTACAGCAATTATCTGCTGTACGATACTGAACAAACACTTCAAAGCCTGCGGATTTGCATAAAGACAAATGAACCTGGCTGATTCCGTCTCATTCCCGTGGAGAGAGTGAGACGCCGAGCTCAGAGCTCCGTTTGAAATCGCCCAGGTCTGTCCCTATCAAAGGCAGGAGTGACATTTCAATTTGAAAAATTCATGACGGTGCTGACGACCAGCTCAGCAAAGCCATATTGACTGAATACTGATTTGATGGGAAAGACGGATGGACGGACTCTCTCTTTTCAATACCTCTATCTATCGCTCTATTCCCTCTCTTTTTCACGTTTGCTGTTTTCTCCCTTGCTCTCTTGCTGTCTTTGTCACTCCTCGCTTCCTCCACTCATTCGATCAATAATGCATCCCTATTGCTCCCTTGTTCTCTCCTTCCCTCACTTAATCAATAAAACATAGACTACCTGTGCTCCCCATCTGTGTGCGAGAGTGTGAGAGAGCGAGTGAGGAGAGAAGGCAGGCACGGGTCACCTCCTCTCTGAGCACTAAGCTAATGAAACCACCCCGGGGTGGGGCGGGATAGGCCTGGCTGAGGCAGTGAGAGAAAAGAAACATGGGGGCAGATGCAGGCCAAGCTTGCAAATCCACATGTGCTCATTAACCCATAGCATGCAGCCTCCGGGCCCGGTGGGACGAGGTTTCCTCCATTGGAAAAGAGATGGTTCTGTAGCAATAAGCCTCTTCTATTGTATGCAATTCAAAGCCTACAGCTCATCCATGTTCAACAAACAAAGCCAAGTGCTCGGTCGGTCGGCCACATACACTGCACAAATACGTGGACATTAAAAAGGGCTGCTGTTATTTTCACTTTAAAAAGTTAAAATCAAATCATGAACATGAGCTCAAGGACTTTTAGCTTTTTTACACTGAAACTGGTCAACTGTGTAGAAATTACAACACATTTCATACAACACCATTTAAAATAAATAAATATATGAATAAATAAAAAGTGATACATTTGTATGATGCTAAAAAACACCTAGTGGAACATCTCACAACTAATTAGGTTAATTGGCAACAGGTCAGCAAAATGATTGTGTAAAAAAGGAGCAGCCCAGAGAGACAGGGTCTTTCAGAGGTGAAGATGGAGAGGGGTCTGAGAAAGACTATAAATAGTGCAGCAATTCAAAAATGATGTTTCTCAACATGATTTAGCGAAGTGGCAGTCGTGGGCTAGAGGTTAAGGAACCAGCCTTGTGAACGGAAGGTTGCCAATTCGATCCCATGGACCAACAGGACACGACTGAAGTGCCCTTGAGCAAGGCACCTAACCCTGGACTGCTCCCCGGGTGCTGTGGTAGGGCTGCCCACCGCTCCAGGCAAGTGTGCTTAATGCCTCTTAGTGTGTATGTTCAATAGTTTCACTGCACGGATGGGTTAAATGCAGAGATCTTGAGTTTCTCTCTGGAATCAATAAAGCATCTTGTAAAAAAAAAAAGAACTTAAATATTTCATCATCTGCACTACATAATATCATTAAAAGTTTCTGAGACTCTGAAGAAATCTCTGTATGCAAGGGACAACACCAAAAACCAATATTGGCTGGCCATGATCTTCGGACCCTCAGGCAGCGCAGCATTAAAAACAGACACTATTCTGTAGTGGAAATCACTGCATGAGCTCAGGAACACTTCAGAAAAGCACTGTCTGCAAACACAGTCAGTCGCTGAATCCAGTTAAAACACGTACACAGTGTTGTTAAAAGAAGAGCTGATGCAACACGTCAGTCTGTCCCAACTTTTTTTTAAATGTGTTGCTGATATCAATTTTAACATGGGCTTATATTTTTCAAAAAATAATACAATTTCTCTTCTGGTACTTTCAGTTAAATACAGGGCTGAAATCATTTGCACTTCATTGCCTTTTGGTCTTATTTTACATTTTTTTGTATACGGGTTTGTATATAGTCTCTTACCCCACTATGTTTTAGGGACTCAAAAATAATTGATTCTCCTCTTCATTCATGCCATCTGCCACACCCTTGACTGCATCACTGTGTCATCCAGATGTACCAGCGTCAAGATATGATGGAACTGTTTCAGCTCTATCCCACTTTCCACAAAGACTGAGTCAGAGACTGCCTCTACATATGCAACTTCTAATGCTTTTATCATCCAGTCCTCAACAGAGATTCTCTTAGTTCTTAGTTTGTATTTATCTTAATAAACTGTAAATACTGTTTGACCAGAGGAGGTAGGGTCTCCCCTTGTGAGTCTTGGTTCCTCCCAAGGTTTCTTCCTCCAGTCTTGAAGGAGTTTTTCCTTGCCACCGTAGCCTCTGGCTTGCTCACTGGGGTGTACATGTCCTGATTTCATGTTTTCATGTTTTTAAACTCCTGTAAAGCTGCTTTGTGACAACATGGTTGTAAAAATAGGTGTACAAATAAACTTGACTTGACAAACAAGACTTCCACAGCCAGGTGTCTGCTTTTCAATCATTATTTTACTTACTGGTAAACAGATAAAATGTCTAGGCTGTCACTGCCAGGCTAAAAAAGAAGAACAAACCAATCAGAGAGATATCAAATATCATTAGGTGTGGCCATATTAACTATTTAGTGCTTTCTTAAAAAGGAAAGCACCGGTGAGCCCAGAAACACCAACAGACCAGAAAGATGATAGGACTATAGATAACTGTCCCTAGTGAAGAAAGACCGTTGGCCAGGTGAAGCAACCTTCATGAGGAAGGTGTATTTTGTCAAAGTCAACAATCAAGAGAAAGCATTACCACTTATGAAGAACCAGAGCATGACCAACAGCAACTGAGCAGCAGAAGCTGAGGAGCTATCATCTCTGACTTTACATCTACACGATGGACCAACAAACTCTAGTAGAGTGGACAGTGAGTGGACACAGTGTTTAAATACTCCAACAGCACTTCTGAGCCTGATCCATTCACACCACCACCATGTCACTGCAGTGCTGAAAATGATCCACCACCCAATGATACCTGCTCTGGTGGTCCTGTAGGGGCCCTGTCCGTTGATGATTGGGGTAAAAATGGGATCAAAAAGTATACAGAGAGTCAGATGGACTAGAGTCTGTAAGTATAGAAATACAAAGTGCTCCTATATGGCAACTGGAGCCGATAAAATGGACAGGCATTGTAGATACAAGGTAAGTGTACCTAACAAAGTGCTCAGTAAGTGTGCGGTGTATTTTTAGACACTGGCTATATTACACTCACACTGACGCTGGATCACAAGCACCACTCCAGCCACTCCTAAAGTTACTCGATGGTTCCCTCTATCACTCCAGAGAATGCAATTTCCTGCTCTACGGCCAACACTGGGGATCATAGTTTCATAGTCCAACCAGCTGACACTTGGCGCCTTAGGGGCTTGTGTATGGCAGCCAGGCTTCACCCCCAGGAGCTAAACAAAACAATTGGGTCTGCTCGGGTGTCCCCTTAGTGCAGCTCTAACTGCCTGTGGACATTCTGCCATTTTAACCTCAGGATATCACTCAGGATTTCAAATCCTGCCACTGAAGAACTAATACCAGTGCTTGAAGATATCGGCTTGAAGTTATAGCCCACTTATTTCTGTCCCAGTCAGACAGATTAGTGCCCCTCAGGGCAGGAGGCTGTGGTTGGATTCTTTGCTGTGCTAAGCATACCAGCATCATTTTAGGAAAGATGCTACATTCACCTTCTTCTGAAACATGATTAGACCTCTGGGTAAAAGGGCAGGCTATGCACAGAGTTAGCTTAAATTGCATTCTCACCCAAGTTGCCCTTTTTTTGTCTGGCCTGATGGACATACTATACAAACTCTCAGAATCTAAATGTGTATAGATACGAAACTGGCCACTCTGACTAAGAACAATTGTCTGTTGGGTCTGTGTGCACTGGACTTAAGAGAGCTTTCCTCGGCTTGTAATTCCACTTTCACAAATACAATTGCCAACAAAGTCAACCCCATTAGTAATGCAGCATCCAAGGAACTAATTAGAGATATTTAATAGATTACACAGATATCGGTGATGGAATTAGGCTCTCATTGCCACTGTGGGCTAGAGATGAGAAACTAATTGCATTGCCCTCTGGTGAGCTGTGTTCTTAACGGCCGAATGCAGCTCCCAGTATCACTCCTCACAACATCCATAAATATTTGAAGCAATTCCTTACTGTGCAGTCGGTTCGTGCTAAATAAATAAATAACAATGTAAGATGAGGTACAGCTTTCAGAAAAATGGTTCTTCCGCTGATTTTATGTACATACAGCATTGTAGCAGTTGGCGAGCATACAATTTAGCAATGTATAATTCATGTGTTCAACCTGTCTCTCCAACTTGTATCCATGTGAGAGACAGCACCTGCCATAGAATCATATTTGCAGGACTATGGATTAAAGATGAATATGACGTGAATTATTATACACAGTTTCTCTCAGGCCAAACACTGGAAGAAAATAATGAAAGTAGCTTCAGTCATTATAAAAACACATCCTATTAGGCTGGGTCATTGCTGACCCCTAAGCACACCAGCACTGTGGCTCTCAAAACTCCAATTAAAGCTTCCCTGATTCCACTCTCTCTTCTATCCTGTAGCATGAGACCTAGAAATCGATTCAAATCAGCCATTTTTAAGGATGCATCTATTGTGTAAGTGTGCTCTGAGGAATTGAGGAGACAGGAAGCTTTCAGAAAAAGACATCACATGTGCATCCCACACAAAGGGCTCTTTTATTTATCGCACACTCTTAAATAGGATGGTTCTTCAGGGCTTCTTTAGTAAAAGCAAGGATTCTATATCGAACTATGAACACTTAAATAACCGTGTGAAAGAGTAAATTATTCTTTTGCCTGGTCATATGGTTCTTGAGATGCAAGGAGACTATGTTGTGTACAGTTCCATTTAAACCCTCTTTGAAAATGGTTCTACATAGTGCTAAAAAGGGTTCTACCATTGTTGTAAAGTCAGGTTTTTTACAATAGAGGAACCGTTATAGGTGTGTTATAGTACTGTTTACAAAAATATTCTATACAAAACTATATATATATATATATATATATATATATATATATATATATATATATATATATATATATATATATATATATATATATGAATATATACAGGAGTTGGACAATGAAACTAAAACACCTGGTTTTAGACCACAATAATTTATTAGTATGGTGTAGGGCCTCCTTTTGCGGCCAATACAGCGTCAAATCGTCTTGGAAATGGCATATACAAGTCCTGCACAGTGGTCAGAGGGATTTTAAGCCATTCTTCTTGCAGGATAGTGGTCAGGTCACTACGTGATGCTGGTGGAGGAAAACGTTTCCTGACTCGCTCCTCCAAAACACCCCAAAGTGGCTCAATAATATTTAGATCTGGTGACTGTGCAGGCCATAGGAGATGTTCAACTTCACTTTCATGTTCATCAAACCAATCTTTCACCAGTCTTGCGGTGTGTATTGGTGCATTGTCATCCTGATACACAGCACCACCTTCAGGATACAATGTTGGAACCATTGGATGCACATGGTTCTCCAAAATGGTTCGGTAGTCCTTGGCAGTGATGCGCCCATCTAGCACAAGTATTGGGCCAAGGGAATGCCATGATATGGCAGCCCAAACTATCACTGATCCACCCCCATGCTTTACTCTGGGCATGCAACAGTCTGGGTGGTACACTTCTTTGGGGCTTCTCCACACCATAACTCTCCCAGATGTGGGGAAAACAGTAAAGGTGGACTCATCAGAGAACAATACATGTTTCACATTGTCCACAGCCAGAGATTTGCACTCCTTGCACCATTGAAACCGACATTTGGCATTGGCACGAAACCTCCCACACTAAAATGATTCAAGGTGCCATAAAATGTATTTATTTATCATTTAAAATTGTTCTCTTATGTCTACATAGAAGGTATGTGACAGTGGTCAGGTTGAAAAAATTCTGTGTCCAGTTGTGACCCTATGATTTAGGGCAAATGATCAAGGGCAACAGCTTATTTCATCACATGGCCATATGATGAAATAAGCTGTTGCCCTTGATAATTTGAACTCTGCTCTAACTGGCTGATTGGAGACACAGATGAAAATATTAAATGAACCTCTGTATAAATAAATAGACGGAGAGATGACCTATACTATCTCAATCTCAATGAAAACAAAGTAAATTAAAGGTGTTACTCACTATAAAACTTACAGTTTAAGATGATCTGCTTCAGCCGTGAAACAGTGAATAACACCACACAGCATGTCTGCTACTTACAGGTTACTGTCGGCCTTGTGATGCTAATAAATGTGGAGCTGCTTCTCTCTTCAGTCCCTGTAGTGCCTCTGCAAACGCTGAGTGAAGCCTATCCAGAACTGTCTGGAGTGAAATGTGCAGAGCAAACTAACAACACTGAATTAAAGTTGTGGTTAAAGATGCAGTTTGCTTCTGTTCGTCAGTGCTGCATGTACAAGCTGTACAGAAATAAGAAGCCATCTTCAGCCTCATTTAAAGATGAACATCAACCATGTCTGTTGGCAGTCTGGTTCCTTTTAAAGGGTATGAAGCCCCTTCACAGACAGCCGTAGGATGTAGATTTTGGAAGTGTAATATATACACCAATTAGCCATAACATTAAAACCACCTCCTTATATCTATACACACTGTCCATTATTTCAGCTCCACTTACTATATAGCACTTTGTAGTTCCACAATCACAGACTCTAGACCATCTGATTCACTGTATACTTTGTTAACCCTCTTCTTTAATGGTCAGGACCCCCACAGCACCACCACAGAGCAAGTACTATTAGGGAGTCGGATCATTGTCAGCACTTCAGCAACACTCACATGGTGCTGCTGTGAGTGGATCAGACACAGCAGTGCTGCTGCTGGAGTTTTTAAACATCTCAGTGTCACTGCTGGACTAAGAAGAATAGTCCACAACCAGCAACATCCAGCCAACAGTGTCCTCTGACCACTGATAGAGGACTAATTAAAGACCGCCACAAACTGTGCAGCATCAGCTGAGCTTCTGTCTCTGACTTTATATCTACACTGTGGACCTGCAAGGTAGGTGTGTCTAATAGAGTGGACAGTGAGTGGACACAGTGTTTCAAAACTCCAGCAACACTGCTGTGACTGATCCACTCTTACAAGCACAACACACACTAACACTCCACCACCATGTCAGTGCCACTGCTGAGAGTGATGCACCACCCAAAAAAGACCTGCTCTGTGGTGGTCCTTTAGAGGTCTTGATCATTGAAGAACAGTTACAAAGTAGAGAATCAGATGGACTACAGTCTGTAAGTGTAGAACTACTAAGTGTTCCTATATGGTAAGTGGAGCTGATGAAATGGCCAGTGTGTGTTGGTTTTAATGATTTGGCTTATCGGTGTAAACAAGTCAATATTGCTATATGCAACAGTTTAGTATTTTGGCATCAACCCATTTCGCCAACCTCAAATGTGGGATTGGAGTTGAAGGACGAGAGAAGAGTGTTAGAGGTTCATGGTGTGTCAGTTCCTTGTACTGAACTTATTCAACTATGCCAATATAAATATAGATATATACAGTTATCTAATAGATTCAAGATTCAAGAGTTTTATTGTCATATGCACAGCAGAAACAGACAGTAACACTGTACAATGAAATTCTTACTTTGCTGTTCCTCCATTCACCAATAGATAAAGATAACAAAACAAAAGAAATAATAAAAATATAATAAGTAATTTTTTTTTATTATTAAAAATAACAAGTTATCTAATCTATGGCATCTGCTTCTATACAGAACTCCTGTTAAAAAAGACCCTTGAAGAACCATATTTAATGGTGAAGTTTGATATCAAACAGCATGCAACCTTTTTTGGTGCTAAATAAAAACTTCTGTCAAAAAGGTCCTATTTAGAACCATCCATCCATTATATACTGCTTTATCCCGCTAGACAGGGTCACGGGCGGGGACTGGAGCAAACCCCAGCATCATCGGGCGAAGGCAGAGTACACCTTGGACAGGTCGCCAGGCCAACATACACTCACACCTACGGGCAATTTTGTGTAACCAATCAACCTAACATACATATCTTTGGACTGTGGGAGGAAACAGGATTGTCTTGTTGTGAAGCCGTGTAGTGTAGAACCATAAACAACATTCTCTAAAAAATCTGAAGAACCATTTCATTATAGAAAAAAAAATGAAGTCAGTTAGGAATGTGAATGGTTCTTTAAGTGTTTAAGTTTCCATTAAGAACTGATCTACTACTGTTTTTGAAGAATACTGCATGTGTCACTATGGTCTCAGTTTGTCCACCTCCACCATATGACTTTCTTGGATTATTTCAGCACATGGTCCCATGAAAGGGTGATGAAAGTTAATTACTTGTTGAGCTTGTTTGAATTTCAATTGAGCCCACTCGTGTGAAAAGTCTGCTGAAGTATTTATTATGGGCAGATCTTATAAGTCAAGTAATAGCTGATGAAAGTGAAGACTGAGTAAAGGAGAATTCATTTCTCCAACACGTTTGGTATCGATTCCTCTGTTTCATCCTCACATCTCCTCGCACCCTCAGGGGGGAGGGTAAGGTGTGAGGAAAGGATGTAAGGAAAGAATTGAGGACAATTAAATATGACATCCAAGCTGTCTTTGATTGAATCCTTCAACCACAATCTTTGGCTTTTTCTCTCGTTACTTGGTCTGTAGGGTTATGCACACTGTTTCTAAAGACAGCTAACACAAGAGCAAGAGTCGAAAACCAAAAATAAGGATTCATCTTTCCGAAAGCTCAGGCTGACCAATAGGGAGCTTTCAACTCATTTAAAACTCAATCATTCCAGAAACATCATCACCATCTGCTGGCAATAAGAGGAAGTTTACACTTTTGATTTTTTTGTTTTCAAGTAAGGTTAATTGGGATTCTAAGTACTTCTGAAAAGGGAAAATTCAGACTCTACTTAGGGTTAGGGTCAGCATTCTGAGATTAAGCTGGAGCTTGAAGATTATTTGATTTTATATTTGAAAAGGAGCGCAATAATTATCAACAACATAGCTAAAAGTTCTAAGTGTTACTTTGCTCACTAACACAGAGCACATGAACTGCTTTTAGAGGAGTTAGACCAATAAGAAGCAGCTAAACACCCACATGTGGTGTAGATGACAACATAACCAACTAGCAGTCCCAGAGGGTTTCACTAAGTAGGACTGAAGTGGTTCTGTGGTTTAACTCCAGACAACCTGCTTTGTGAAGTACTCCACTGCTCAATATATTAAGCACTCAAGTGTCAAAAAATGGCCATGGTGATGTTCTTGGTGGTGGTGGTGGTTAAGACCCTCCTAACCAGAAAAGGAGGAGTTCTGTGTGCTGCTTGCTTCACCATTTAAGTATAACATCTTTTTGTTCAATTTGAATTCATTTAATTATTGTGCTAAGGTGCTTTTGCCCTGAAACCGAGAAGCCAGGTCCTGAATGGAGATTCTCTATTGAAGAGTACAAAACTAGACTTGGTCTCCATATGAAATCTCAAATTAACCTCACTATCAGGAAAGAGATGGTCTACAACAGCATCAACAGCAGAAAAAAGCAGGAATGTATCGACACCACTTTCCTATCACAGGCTGAAGGTTAAAGATCTGGTCTTTTGACTGGAAGGTTGCCGGTTGGACACCAACAGGACACAACAGAAGTGCCATTGAGCAAGGCACCTAAGCCCCAACGTTCTCCCGCAGGCACCGTAGATAGAGCTGCCCATTGCTCTGTGCAAGTGTGCATATGTGGATGCACTGCACGGATGTCTTAAACGCAGAGGTCGAATTCCGGTGTGTGCAACCACTATTCTAATTCCATTTCTAATTCCACCTCTCTATACCTGTGGGTGAGGTTTCTGTATCAGACACTGATACTAACTAACCTACAAACTCTAATATTTTATTATTTTTTATCTTGGTTCCTGTTCTCTGTCACACACAAAACATTCTAAGCTTGACTAAACACCATTTATGCTATTCAACGCCTATCTTGGTTCACTCATATATATATATAGATTAGTGTTTAATTAGCAATAAGAACCATGTCTAACAGCTGCTTCTCCAGTTCAACAAAGCAGAGCTGAACATTGTTTCAAAAATCGCAATGCTAAGAGCGTTACAACCCCAAGAATGTTACAGGCAATCATTGGAGGTGCAACCAGGTAGGGCTAGAGGACACACTAGCCTGACTAGCAGGCTGCTACGCTGACTAAAAGCTAAATCACACCCAAAGATCAGACAATCCGAACTAACATTCACTTAAATTACAAAAGTAGCTCATGAGTGATTACTGATAGAAGCCTGGCTCAACCAATCAGGTTACAGGATCACGCTAGCAAGCCCTCCCCCACAAAATACTGCACAGTCACATCAGAACATGGTACTGAAGCAAGCTTTATTAAAAGAAAAGATTGAGGAAACGTCACATCACTATTAAAAGTCTATTCAACAGCCCCCATCTTTCTTCCCCTCATTCCGTGCTTTCAGAACATCCTGACCATGTTTTTTTTCCTAGCGGCGCAGTAAGTGTACCATGGCAGAACTCATTGTTCAGCCTTCACTGTTCACACGTGCACGCACACACAGTCATACAGCGGGAAAGAAAATGCACAAGATTCAATCAAAATTCAAATCACGCATATTCAGTCATACTGTCAGGCCCCAAGACAGAATATTCCAGCTACTGTTCTGTTCTGCAAATGTGTCAAAGCTTGTGTATGTGTGTGTGCGCGTGCGCGTGTGTGTGTGTGTGTGTGTGTATTCCTAGGGCAGGAGGCCCTGGAGAGAGGAGAGGAAGATGGAGCTCAGACTTTAGGAGTGAAACACACAAAATACAGACAGACACTCACACACACTCACATACACACACACACACACACTCGCCCACACCTGTTGGTTTATTTATATCTATGTACAGAGCACTGTTTAGACCAACAGGGTTAGTGGATCCGGGTGAGCTCCTCCACTATTTTAATCACTTCATCCACCGTGGCCTCTCGCTTCATCCCACTGCCATCATCAATCTGAAACATAAACACACAGTTCAGAAAGCACAGCAGAACATGCAGCTGCACACAGAAAGCCAGAGACTATAAAAGGGAGAGCAAATGTTTTGTAGAAGTTAGTATTTCATCATGCTGCAGTGATATCTACTGGAGCCGGTACGCTATTCTGCTAGCCCCCGCCTTTCCCGTCTCGCGATACCACCTCGCACATCGAGAGGTGACAGTGAGTCACTCTAGAGTCGAGTCTGCCAAATGAGTGGATGAAGAAGTAGCAGGAAACAAACACTCGATAACAAGAGACAAAAAGTAGCAGCTAAACTGGAGATGCTATCTGGAGAGTAAAGGGATGAGGTTTGGTGCTTTGACTGAAGGTGGAGTGAAGAGGGAGGAGGAGGGACTGTGGTGTATGAATTCAAATCGTGTTCTCTTACATTTCACTCTGCTAAACACAGATGGAAAAAATTTGTAGCCACACTTTACATATATTACATCTGCCGTATAGAAGAATTTTTTTTTCCACATTTCCACATGCCGTTTAAAACTAGAGATGGACTGATCAGCGTTTTTGAGGCCGATTCTGATCGCGATCACCTTTCAATATGATTGGCTGATAGCCAATACGGGTCGAGGGGTGTGCTATATGCCACGGAAGGGCTACAAGTAGTTATTAGCGCAAGCACACCATAAAACATGGTCTAAACAGGTTTATTTTTAACGAGCTCATGTGAAACAACATAATATTTGTAACTAAATTAGAAGCGGGTCTATGTGGGTGTAAACCGCTTTATACAGCTCCAGAAGAGCCACATCTGAAAAGTATTTCTACTAGGAACGGCAGAGCGTGGATCCAGGTGGAATATTAAGTGGCAGAATGAACGTCTTCTACAGCCGAGAAGAGCTGCTTATCTAGAACTATAAACTCAATCACTCTGGCTGTGGTTCCTTTAGCTCTCTGGCTGTTGCTGCTGCTGTACTGTTCATAACTGTCAGATCTGGTCTGTATGGTGTTCTGGGTTATTTGTTTTGTGCTAGCTGTGCGTGCTAGCTCTGCTGTTTGCTGATACTCACTGTACTCAGCAGTGTGGTGTTCTCTGAGGTGCCGTATCAGATTAGTAGTGTTAAATGTCTTTGTCTTGGCTCCCCACGAGACACGCTGATTTCACTAATATTACAGATGTTACAAACTGCCCTGGATGAGTCACATACACAGACAGACGACAGATGTTTTCTATCCGCACATGCGAGTGAACGCCGTAAACTGTTCTCGCAAGGCCGCTGCTTTAGTCTGTGGAAAACGAAAGGGTGTGTATTTAAATATTGTTTTCAATACATTAATTTTCTGTAGGAAGTAGGGGTGTGCGATATATATTGTCTATGATAGGGGTGTGTTTAAAAAAATCGATTTTTCGATTAAGATTTGATCTTCATTTGAATAATCTGATATCGATTTGTATAAAAAAGATCGGCCTTTAAAATTAGCATTCCAGCCCCCCCTGCCCGCTTCCCCCAGTCTCACGTGATCAGCCATTGTTTTTCGCACAACGAGATCTGGCTGGGGGCACACATCAGTTAAGCACTGCTGGAGCACAAGTGAAGGCGCCCCAGAACTTGAAAGCAGATGAGACAAAAAAAAACAACAACAACAATCTGAACGCCTCGACTAAAGCTAGCATAGCTGCCTAAACACACCGAAAGCTGAAAATGAGAGAACGCACTGTGACACCGCCAGCCTCGCAGTCTACCACCTTAGATTTAACTCCTAGGCGAGGATCATCTGCACTCGCGTGGAGCTGGTTCGGATCTGAAAAGACTGACGTTGCTCAGAAGATGGCAGTTTAAAGACTTTGTAAGAAAGCAGCAGCTAAAGATCGCTCCACAGCTAACCTGTTCAATCATCTCCCAACAAACCAGCACAGAGTATAAGGAGCTTGTGTCCAGCAAAACGCACTCGGCAAACTTTAGCAAAGCCATTCACTAAAAAAGTGCCTTTGCCCCATTAATCAAAAAAATTATACTTACTATTAATGGGAAACATTTTAGCAAGCACATTTTTAAGCACTGAACTTCTCTGTATTTGTTTTATCACACGGTGTAGTTTCTTCCCGTTATGGTTTATTCTCAGAAATGAATATAGTAAAGGGCATGCCAGCTAGCAACCCCGATAAGCAGGATAAGAAAAATGATTTCAATTTAATCACGTGGCACTCCTGTTTTGCTGAAGCTTTTTGGTACTGCCACTTTGTTAGTAAGTGAAACTATTACCTCACAGAAATAAAAGAAGAACTATGCAATTTGTGCATCAAGTACACTGATGTATCAATTCTGGTATATTGCCCAGCCTTGACCTGCATCGTGGGATACACAAGCACTGATCTAACTAAGCTAATGGAAATCAAATAAGGGGTAGTAATACCTGTAGCGTGCTAACCACCTCCTGCATTTTGGCACGTCCGAGGTCCAAAAAGCTTTCGATTAGGTCGCCATCGATGAAGCCTGTAGCTTGCTCCGTCTTCCGCTCCGTATTGAACGACCTCCAGGTGCTCAAAAGTTAAAGAACTTAAAAATCAGTACATTCACATATATGAACACAAATTGCAGAGACAGCTCATGCAGACAGAGCATTCTTTCATATAACACAACCACAAACACACACGCTTTTCTTTTACAGAAGGATATAAGCTGTGCTCAATCTTGCCCACGCTCTTAATGACCTTGTTGAGTCTATTTTGCAAATCCATTAGCAAACTGTACCAGCCTTCTGACAGAGACGTCACTAATCCTGAAAAACAGAAACACACACACCACAGAAGTTTATTAAAAGAAACTTTGTTTAAAAAGAGAGAGAAAAGAATACTCTCTGATAATTGCCATGTGGGTGTTGATATGGAATGTAAATTGAATGTATATGCAATTGATTAGGTAATTGGCTACGCATATATGTAAATAATATGTAACTGGCTATGCATATATGTAAATACTATGTAATTGGCTACGCATATATGTAAATAATATGTAACTGGCTATGCATGTAACTGGCTATGCATATGAGTAAATACTATGTAATTGGCTACGCATATATGTAAATAATATGTAACTGGCTATGCATATAAGTAAACACTATGTAATTGGCTACGCATATGTAAATAATATGTAACTGGCTATGCATGTATGTAACTGGCTATGCATATAAGTAAATACTATGCAAATATCTGGCTACGCATATAAGTAAATAATATGTAACTGGCTATGCATATATGTAAATACTATGCAATTGGCTATGCATATATCTGGCTACGCATATAAGTAAATAATATGTAACTGGCTATGCATATATGTATGTATCTGGCTACACATATAAGTAAATAATATGTAACTGGCTATGCATATAAGTAAATACTATGTAATTAGCTACGCATATATGTAAATAATATGTAACTGGCTATGCATATAAGTAAATACTATGCAATTGGCTATGCATATATCTGGCTACGCATATATGTAAATAATATGTATCTGGCTACGCATATATGTAAACAATATGTAACTGGCTATGCATGTATGTAAATACTATGAAAATATTGTAATAATACTATGTGAACGATGTGACAGCAAAAGCAAACAAATATCCTTATGGCCTATTCCTTACTAACATTATGGGGCAGTCTTGGGCTGAAGGTTTGGGATCCAATGAACCGACCGAACACAACTAAAGTGCCCTTGAGCAAGGTACCTAACCCCAGACCGCTCCCTGGGAGCTGTTGTAGGACTGCCCATTGCTGGGGGCAACTGCGCTAACAGCCCCCTAGTGTGTCTGTTCACTAGTTTGTGTGTATATGTGAGTGTTTCACTGCATGGATGTGTTACATACAGAGATTACAGAGATACAGTAATTTACAGAGATTTAAACTATTTAACTATTTACATCTAGAGCACAAGAGAGTTTCCTTACCGATCATTCCATTAACTGTGCCAAAAAGCACAGAACCTTGGGTAGGAGTGGAACTCTCGCCAAGGTTCTGCAGGACCAGAGAACCGTGGCAGAACACATTCACAAACTCTCCCAAGTGAAACACTCCCACCTCCTGCAAGTGCTGTCTCTCCTCATCAGTGGTGGCAGCGCTGACAGACAGAGAGGATAAGAACATGCACGATAATGACTATCAGCCTGAAGTGCATTAGACCAGAGGTGTTGCAACCTTGTCAGTAAGCACTTATTACTCTCCCCTCCTTGGACTGTAATCACTCTCCCGTTTTCGCCACAGCTGACACTGGCACATTATCTGCTTTTCACTCAAATAGCAGCAAGGATCTATTTACTCCAAGTGGGCTGGTTGACATTAAACCATGGGGTCGTTGAACAGCAATCACCTGCAACAAACATTCACCTACTCAACAACTACTCTAATCTCTGCACCACTTCTATACTAACCTTCAGTTCTGACACTGTTTGTCTGTTCTGATATTCCAACACTGTACACCCACTGTATTTCAAATTAGCATATATTTTACTCACTGCACTGCCACTGGGTTGAGAGAACAGGGAGATTTCTATACTTTGTCTTTTACAAGTAAGGCTCTGACTTCATTTTAGGAATCTAAATTATTATAGCTAGAGTCTGTGTGCAGGAGGTACTAAATACTCCCACAGCCTTTCATTGTGCATAGTTGCTGCTGTTTTTAGTCACTGAGAAAATATAGCTGACAACTGGGTTGTTCCTGTGTTCCTGTGAATTTACTTGTTTTATTACATTGTATGGACACTGCACTTTTAAAAGGGATGTAACACATGGTTCAAAGACTGGCAGAGTCATGGTAACTTAAAAATTTCAATAATAATGCTACAGAGTTGTTTATTTTCAGTCCAGATTTAGACTTTGAATGTGGGCGACATCAAATTACATAGATCTGACTTCAAAGCATGTCAAAACCTATTGTGACTGGTTTTGTAGCCTCATAATATTAAGACCTATTCTCAGCTAGCCCCTAAAGATTAAAGTAGAAAAAAAAAAGTTTTGTTTTTTTTTTTTATTGTTAACTTGACTCTGACAAGCTGTAAATGTTAAAACCATAGAGAGTGTATGTTTAAACCAATTATTTTAACAATGAAAATACAGCAGCCCCCTCCCCTTGCCTTTCAAAATGGTATGATCCAGCTTCTCTATCTCAGCACAGCATTGCGCACACAGGGTGTCAGTGCTTTATCTGACTGGTGTCGTGTGTCTAGTAAGTTTTGGGAAGGAGTATTTTTGCACTCAGAAGCAACACATTACAGTCATTATCAGCCTAGCTCTAACCCTAACCCATATTTCTGATACACTCTTTATTCTGTTATTGTTAGCTAGGAGTGACTATCTGATGGTTTATTTTAATTCAGCATGCTAACGCTGCAGGTGATCTGTTTACTGTTTATAAAGGAGTGAGAGAAGCTGTAGCTGCTGTGCTGTTGGTTAGCCTGTGTGTTATTAAAGCTAAGGTGCTAGAGTAGTGCTGTCTCTGGGAGAGAGTAAGACACGATCTTGATCATATGCTCAGAATCTGTTGATAATCATAACTGATTATTAGAACTGGTGTATCTAATCTAAATGATTCTAATTATTCTGTCATGAAACAATCACGCCAAGTCTAATACCCTGAATTTCTCTCATTCTCATTAGGTCACCATAGCCCACAGAAGCTGAATATTCAATGAAAGAAATGTGTTAAATCGATATAGATCTATTTATTTTCTCTTAGATGAGAGAGAGTTTATCCTTTATTATACTTTACTTTCAATAAAGTGTCTTAATACATTTGTAAACTAAAGTGTTGGTTTTTTTTTTATTATTTGTTGGTGTCTTTCCAGTCACAGTGGTGCCCCAACACTGATTTGGGAATGATGGTCCAAAACAATTTAAAAATCTTTTTTTTTAAGGAGCTGTTCTCATTCGGGTACTCAGCACCCCTAAACCTCTAAGCCTACAATCGGCCCTGCCTATTCTATTAAATCTAATCTGAAACGCCTCCATAATATGACCCAAGGTCCAGTCCAATTGTGCTGTTGTGTGTTCAGCAGCTGATAATTAATATGTGCTTAATGACATTCTCTCCCTACCTGTCTTTTTGGCAGACAAAAAGGTTAAAAGCATTTTCTGCACCAAGGAAGTTGTCATCGTCCAAAATCTCCACAGCACTCATCCAGTTGGGATTGAAGTCTCGCGCAATCTGATTAAAAGAAACACAAACTTAAGCTTAGTGTCAAAGAAGGTCAAACCATGACAAATTCTCTCTCTGCCTTTTTAAATATTCACCACCTCGCCATCACATTAAAATCTGTTCCGAACTACAGAGCCGGCTCGCTCTGTACTCTGTAACTCACCTCTTCAAAGTTGCCCTCCATGGGTTTGTACGCCAGCAAAAGCACAGACCTCATTAAGTCTCCCACCAGTATGAAGTCTCCTTTGGTCTTCAGATACAGAGCCATGATGTTGTTATAGTGATTACACTCAGTTCTCAGCTCTTTCTCTGCAGTCCACTCGTAGAGGCGCACCTACACACCCACCCACCAAAAGATGACACAGTCAGGAACCAGGGATGCAAATTGGAAACCGACAGCTATTAGTCACCGTGTTAACAAACAAGCCTAAATAACAAGGAGGCGAGCATCAAAATATCAACTAGAATATAGAAACTTCCAGACCTAAAAGCTTGACTGGCTGAGATGTGCTCCAAAACTTGCAATATACTTGATATATGCACACAATAATAACTGAATTCTCCATTAAATTTACAGTCATCACATAATTCAATATTATACATTCTAATAATTAGTAATCCAAAGTAAAGGGAGTGTATAATTATAAGTTACTAAAGTTACAACAGTTTATAGACCTCAGTGGCTCATTAAATCTGTCAAGATCCCCCCTTCCTCTCTATCATTTTTATAATCATGTGTGGCTTCCTTACACTGCCGTGTTTCTCTCTGAAAATAGGGACAAAACAGTTGTCCACCATATTGCTTGAAGACTTTTGTTTATTTCTTAGCAGCACAAACCATTTTTATTAGTAGGCCTATTTGGTGAAACCTAGTTAGTTTTAAAATTTTCAATGGCAAACCCACCTATTTCATGGGAATAGTGGTTTATTGGACCTGAAAAGAGTTTGTTGGCTGATCCTTTACATGTATTTATTCCCATTGTTCAAACTAACCGAATTTATCAAAAAGAATTAAATGCACACACAATAAAAAGGTCACTCACAGTGCTGTTGATGCTCGCCAACAATTTGCCATTGAACTCCACCATTGAGTACACAGCTCCTTTCACCTCTTTTTCAGCTACTGTCTGCAGTTTACCTACAAGGACAAAAACAAAAGAAAATCTTGCAGGGTAATGAATAAATTAAATAATAAAACAAGCACAGCAGACCGTATTTACCATCTGTGTAATGGAAGACAATGATGCGGCCTTGCTTAGGCTCAGCCTCCTCCGGGTAGACCATGGCAGTGCCAACGATGAAATAGACAGCAGGATCTTTGCCCAGCTTACAGGACACCAGGCTCAAAGCATATTCACTGGGGAGAAACTGATGGGCATGAAGCACTGAGGAGGGGAACCAAAGAAAGATTATCTATCAATAATTGTTTCCACAAATCTGCCCACATAAAATTCTTCTATATATATATACACATATGAGAGAGTGAGAGAGAGAGGGCGCCGGACAACGCAAGAATGACAGAGTGTGGGCGAGTGTTAGAACAGAAATAACACACCTTCAAAAGTGTGCTGATCGACCACGAGCAGACTGTGCACCTCCACTTCCTCTCCAAAGGAGGTCTCATGGGGGGACGTGCTGCTGGGGAAGAGCTTACTGGAGCTCACGCTGCTGGACAGAGCCTGAGGAGAAAAAAATAGTGTAAACCTAATCTTTTCAAATGTTACACTGTACTGGTGTTTCCATAGGAGTAGATATTCAAATTAACAGGTTACAACAGATTATCACTGAACAGAATATTTGCTCAAATGTTGGCACAAAGACAGACAGACAGACAGACAGACGTAATGATACGGGCGGGCGGGCAGGTGGGTAGATAGACGGGTAGATAGACGGGTAGATAGATGGAGACTGAAAGTTTGATTAACATGCGGGCAAATAGGAAGGTAAGTTCAGCCTTGTTGGAAGACCCCCTTTACACCTTCAAAGACAGGTGTTCATGTCAGGCCACCGTTTGCTTAACACTTAACATGCACCACTGTTAAGAGATATGCTATTGACATCATCTGTAAGTGGTTGTAATGTTCTGGCTAATAAGTGTACATGTTATATATTTTGGGGGGAGGACTATCACTGCTTCAAGTCTAAAGAGAGACCTCCTGGCATATCAGGCTGACCAGGAGTCCACAATAAGAGGGGAGAGCAGCTGTACCTGAGTGCTAGCACTGGGCCGCACAGGAGCGGTTGTGCCGCTAGCATCCTGCATTTCCACTCTGCTAGACAGCACCCCAAAGCACTGAGACACCTCCTGATAGCAGATCCTCCTGAAGGGGAGAACGAGTGTGTGAGTGTTTCAACATGAGGGTATAATCAATCTCTTTCAGAGGGGTCAGAGCAAGGCAAAGTTTACTTTTAAAGCAAATCTGCACAAGCTGCTTACTTCTACTTCTTAGTGTCGCTTCAATAATTTCCGCTTTAAGCTCCAGTGAATAACTGCTGCAAGTTGCAGGCCTGTTTACAGTATTGCAGCAAATATTTTTGAAGCGTACACAAAAGCGGTGACACTAAACATACTCGGTATTAGCAAACTCAAGAGTGATTATGTGACACCGTTTGCAGCTCCTTCTGAAGCGAACCTGAGAGCAAAAACATCACAACACATATCTAGTGGTACTGCAGACTCACTTAGGTGATTCATAGAGAGGTACGGTCCGAATGTGGAGCTTCTGGATCTCATCGATGGTGCCAATGGTCAGAGTGCTGTTATTGGCCAAAGCCAAGCTGCCAAAGACAAAAAGAACAACACAATGAACAACCTTAAATTCAGTTGATCTCAGAAAAACTGTAACACCAAACCACATCTCTTACAGTACTTCAACCTCTGAAACATAAGGTCAATCAAATATCATGAGGCATGAGGCAGAGTATTTGTAAGCATTTCATGTGATAACTGTCTGCGAGGTAGCTTTTTGGGGCATTAACCTCTTCTTCCTACTCACTGAACAATTCTGACTTGAAGTTTCTCTAGAACAAAGCATTCAACTTTAAATCATGACAGACAACTTTAGTTCAAGTTCATCCTAACCGTTTAATCATGCAGAATCTTTGGATTTTGAAAGTTGAATTTACAGTTAGGGATGATGTGTCATGACAATTGGGTTTCTCTTAGTTTTAATTTCTGCCCCCTTTGGGCTTCCGTAGTTCAGGGTAACCTTTCCCCTTCCACTACGCTTGCCATAGACACACAAACAACATGGCAGCGATTGGGGGAAAGCTGGAATTTGTCCCCAAGAAAGGAGTAACTTTCTCCGTGATCTGGTTTGGTTTTGCGGTGTTGGACACAGACCAAACAAGTCCTCGCTGTAAGATGTGTTTGAAAACGGTTACTTCCAAAGGAAGCAGCACAACAAACTTATTCCAACAACTTAAACAGAAGCATGCAGCGGAGTGGAATGAAAACAGCTGCTCCACCAGCACAGCACCCAAAACACACCAAGTAACCATCCCTGACACGTTTTCCAACCGTGTGCCATATCATATAAGAGAGACTCAATGTATTTAATGGTTAAAAAGACTAAAGGTCTACGCTCCGACTGGACTTTTAGAGGCACAAATGACACGTAGCATACACGCCTCACAGACAGGAAATCTGACAGTTTGTGGACTGCATATTTTGGCAGAGAGCTGTTTGTGAACCAGCTATGTGTGTTTTAAAGCTCCAACGGTATCGAGAACAGCCTTAGGTATCTACACTGGACGCTTAAGAAATGGTTAGCAATGCAGCTTCTCAAGTGACACTACTGAAAGAAACATGTTAATATGTGTAAACGTGTGTTAATAATCTTAAAATAATCTGCTAATATAAGATAAACAGGTGCTGTCCTGCTGCTGTGTTGATAAAGCGCTACGGGATGTTTGAGCTTCTAGTGCTCGTGTATAGCAGCTGTACCGTTGTGATCATCTCCACTGTGCAGAGCTGACAGAGCACCACACTGTTGTGTTTCTGTGTGAAACACTCCCACAACTTTAGATGTACGTGAGCGGTTGTTTGTAGCTGCAACTTGCACTCCGGATAAATCCACACTTTCAGTAGGCGCAGCCATCTTTGCAACACATCGATGCATGTTATGCTAATTGACGTAATTTCGTAATCAATTACGTCGACGCGTCGCCCCAGCCCTACACAGAACTAGTCTTAATAGTCACCCACCCCTGCGCCGACCTAATCACTACCTGACACATACCTGTCGGGGTAGCCCTCAGAGTTGAGGGGGCACATGTAGTTGACTTCTTTGAGGTTGACATTGGAGAAGACGAGTTTGTGATTACTGGAGTAGATGACAGTGGGTCTGTCTGAGCAAGCAAACACGTTGGAAGTGGATAGAGAGCGGAAAGTCCGCAGCACTGTGGGCTGAGTGCCCAGCGTCACCTTCTTCCGCTCACTCAGGACACCTGCAGAAAATACACAAACACTCAGCAGGCCAAAACAGGATTTGCTTATGTAAGCAGAGCTTCCTGAGAAGCAAAGAAGGGAACAAAATCTCATCACGTAAACATCTGCCAGGTACAGAACGTGGTATTTGCAAAGTTTGTTTGTTTCACGTTGAAAACCCATCTGGTCAGATTCAGCTGACAACCCAGCGTTTTCACACTTACAGACCTTGATCTTGGCTACAGACTTACTATTTTATTTTAAAACACTAAAATGCTATGCTGTGCCCAAGACTGTGATTTAAATGTCATAGAGTATTTTATTTACTGGTGTTCATGACGAAGGCACTCAAATATAGCAGAACATGACCTTAAATGTCAACATAATTTGGATCAAAATAGCTTTTGGCTGCCACTGCATACAGTTTATATGCCAATGACTGAACTGAGAACAAAAAATTGAGGAAAGTGAGTAGAAACGCGTTAAAAATTACAAACATGTTTAATAGCTGAATATAATTGCAGCTCCTCAATTTTAACACATATGATGTGGATATTCTCCACGGACACAACCATGCACCAAAAATAAAATAAGGCAGATCGACTATGAAGCTTTTTCCTCACTTTGATCCATAATACATCATTTGCCACCCGCACAGTAAATGTCATCACCCCAAATGATTGCTCTCAACTGAATTTCTGAATTTGGCCCACTGACAATCAATCAACTCCTGAAACAATATGCCTGCAACGCATCCACAGTTTACACAATTGTTTACAGTGCTTCAGTGAATCTCGTCTGTTTATTACAACACATAAATAACTTACAGTGCTGTCAACAAGACGAAGTGAAAACAGATTAAAAGCTAGAGCCAAACCTACAGCAGAACTTCATACCATGCTAGAGCTTTATGTGATGTGTAGCTGAAGAGTGAACAGTGCATTTCTCAAACCTGTCTGCAAGTCCAGTCCGAAGTAGAAGAGAGCACCGTCTCCCAGAGCGCACAGCAAGTAATGACTGCCTTCAAAAGTGGTCATGAGGATGGACCGTGGAATGATCTCTGATGAAGAAAGTGCAAGAGATGACTGATTAACCACCACCCTGCAGTTAATTTACAGCTTTCCAAACATCGAGACTTGTGGGAGGCAATTTAGTGTTACAAATCTCCACAATACATCAAATATCTGCTCAAAGCTGACTGACTATAAATTAGCATTCCTTCCATTCCTTCACTAGCTGCACTCTTGCAGTTGGCTGAGGAGGTCTTGCACTGCACAATGACTCCAATTTATAAATAAATTGCACAGCTCAGCTAAAAATCTCAAAAGACAAAAGACTTAAAAGTAACACACTGTTTACATACTATGCAAATTAAATTTTTACCATCATCAGCACACAATAGAGTAATGGTACAGCATGATGAATTTCTATGCCTCTGAACAATAAGAGTGTGTGTGTGATTGCAAACACTGTTAATTACTCTTTTAGCCCTCCACTCTGTAAACTCACGCCCTGCTTCTTTCCCTATAGATGTTCGAGTGTGCTGTTGTATGCCTCATACCTCCTCCCAGCATCTCCTTATGCAGGGGACTAAAGCAGGGCAGTCGGAGCACTCGGGCCGAGATATCAGTCCACAGGCCTACAGCACACAGGCTGGACTCTCCACCGTTTTCACCCAGCGGAGTGATGTCCAGACAGGCCACCTCATGTTCCATCTCTGTGGAACTACATACAGACATGAATAGATGTGGGTTGATTAATTGGAGCTGCATGTATTAGGGGAAAGTCATTCAGCATGACAATTTTGCACACAGGACCCAGTTTCCTTTCTGGAAAAATACCACAGGCCTCTATGGACAAATATTGTATGGATATTCTAAGATTATTGATCAAGCAATTGAACAATTATGTTAACGAAACACTATTGCCTTACATATTACACACAACCATCAACTGAACAACCTATAAAGAAGATTATTATATGCACAAAATGCTCATCATCGTCAGTCCAACATGCATCTCCATTTTTGTCATTTTATTGAAATTTTTATTTTACTACATCACGAGAACAGAGCAGCTGTCCTTTACGTTGTGTGAAAGTTTCACTACAAATGGACAAATGTAAACATTCCATAATAATAAGAATAAAATCTGGTTCCACTCAATCATTAAACGTCAACATAATTTAGATTAAAATAGCTTTTGGCTGCCACTACATTCAGTTTGTGTGTCAACAACTGAACTGAGAACAGAAAATTGTCAGTAGAAACGTTTTACATCACAATATAAAACAACAAACATGTTATATAACTGAATATAATACAATTTTAAATACACATGCTGTGTATATTCTCCATGGACTCAGATCAACTGTGTAGCTTTTACCTTACTTTGATCCACAATGCATAATTTTTCACCCGCACAGTAAATTTCATTATCCTAAATTTTTGTTCTCCAATGAATTTTTGAACTTGGCCCACTGACAATCAATCAACTCCTGAAATAATATGTCTATAACGCATCAACCACTTGACAGTAAAGACTGTTTTCGGAATCTCCTGTAAAGTTGTTGTTACTTGGTTTTCTTTGCACAGAGACAATATAAATTGTTTATGGTTAGAAATGCAAACTGACAAATAATTATATTTAATTTATTAATAAGGTCTAATCTATTCAATTATTCTTTTAGTCTTACTGAGTGACATTCAAACAAACCCGCCGTTGTCAGTATGTGCCTACCTGATCTGTTTGAGCTCTCCACTTAGAATCTGCAGGTAGTAGAGCACTCGGCCCACAGCCAGCACAACCTGGGTGGAGTTACAGGCAGCCACGCTGATGTTTCTACCCTGAGGCTCCTTCCATTCGCTGACCAGTGCCTTACTGTCTTGAGTGACTAGTCTGACTGAACCAGAAGTGATCTGCACATAAACAACAGCCCTGTAATTATGTTCTCATTCCTTGCTTTTTCATACAAGACATTATTTCACCCTACAATGCTTAACCACACTTAATACAATTAGTAAATCTCTGCGCAACTGCATGCAAGATAAGAAATAACGTACTTGAATTAGTTGCTGGTGAGCCACGTTTCCACAGAAGAACGTCTGCTGATTGTCCACAAACCCTGGAAGCTCAGTTTCCTCCACCTCCTCACCACTCAGCATGAGCACCCTATGCAGCACCAAACCAACACACAAAATTACAAATCACTATGCAAAACAAGGCTTGCATAGTATGCATTTAGACATTACGGGTGTCAGCGAGACTAACCTGGTCTGGCCAACGAAAGACAGCACCAGCATGTCATCAGTTTCTCTGCCTGCCTCCGAGCGAAGAGGCCATAGTCCTGCAGAGATATAAAAGAATCAATGTGTGAGAAAGAGAGCTTGAATGCTTGTTAAATTGTTAAATAATTGAAGACTGAACATTAAACCGTCAGTGCCCTAAAGGGTTTTTCAATATGCCAAGACAGCGATGCCTTCCAAAAGGAAAGAAAAATATCTATGAAAGGCCAAAAACTGAAGCCTCTGTCAGAGAGGAGGAGATAAAGCAGTTATCCCAATCATAGAAAAAAATGTTTTCAAAGAATCCTGAAAGTGTAAATGACTTTCAAATGTGTGTACCACCTGACTTTCCATCTATCTATCGCTAACTGTTTCTTAATCATCCAGTGTAGATACCGAAAACTGTTCTCGATACCGTGGGAGCTTTAAAACACACATAGCTGCTGCTCAAATAGCTCTCTGCCAAAATATATAGTCTACAAATGGTTCAGTTACCTGTGCGTGAGCCGTGAAGGCTACGTGTCATTTGTGCCTCTAAAAGTCCCTTTAATACATATACATTAATACAAGTCTTTTCCTTGTGCTTCTAAGCCACCCCCCCCACCAACAAGCCCCTTGTGTTCCTTGAACAACAAAATAGTACACACACACACATATATATATATACATATATATATATATATATATACACACACACAAATCCATAACAATCCATAATTCCTAAGCTTCAACAGCAAAGTAAGCGCCTTCCATACGCAGCATGGGTTTGTTTTGTATCAGGTATCAGGGGAAACATGGAAGGCAGTTACAGCACTCTGGAGACTTTCCAGCCGCCTAAGAGTAGTAATTCTGAGATGTGGTAGTATTTTGGTTCCTATAAGAGAGCAAAGTGCAACTGAAGATGGTCACCTTGTCTGTAGAACATAGGGAACGCATAATTGCTGCGAAAGGGGGGCCACACTTCAAGTCCTCTTTGTGACCACCGCTCGCTACTTTCTAGCGAACGTGTTCTGGTGAATTGTGCTACCTTTTGAAACGTTCAATGTCAGTGCATATTTTTCATGTAGCTTCATAAACAAAACTCCAGGTGGACTATTTAGAAAGCTTAAATTACCCTAATCCTACCAGCATTAAACCTACAACACTATTCTGTTCTAATTTTTCAGTTCCATCCTAAATAAAGCAGCAGTTATTATAATGCCAGAGGCGGCAGAAAGCAATTGCTGAAATATTTAAGATGGAACCGGTAAACTGCAAAAGTACCTGGCGAGTAGGAAGCTGACTTTAGCTTCATATTAAAACCACAGGTAAGATAGTCTAATCAGAAAAAAAGTTACCACCATTAAAATAATAATAAGGACAATCTGACTCAATCAGCATATGCTATTGCTGTATAGTGCTGATCAATCCAAAAATCTGGTAAGTTTCAGTTTGTGTATCAGCACTTTTTAAACATTTTCAGCACATTAACAATACAGCCATTAACAGTAATAACTGTAATAACCACAATATAAATTTTTTTTTTTTAAAAACCAAAACATTTATTTGACATATCGTCGCTATCCAATGAAAACAAGTATCTTCAAAACCTTATTTTTATTTAAGTCAATGGAACCAGAATTTTTTCCAAGCTGTTTTGCAGCACTTCAATTGGTTCATTCATCATGAAATTTTCACATTATGCAAACGACCACTGGCATGTTGTAGAAATCTCATAGAAAACTCAAATTGACAAAAATAGAGATACATGTTTTTCATTGGACAGTGACGAAATAAAGGTTTTACAATGTGGTAATAAATTTAAACTAACCTTTAATGCCGGGCAGGTCAATACTGGCATGCTCATGGATTCCTATTCCATTACGAATGATCCTCAGGGAGCCCTCCTTGAAGGCACCGGAGCAAGTCACCAGCTACACAAGAAAAACAAACAACCAAAACACAATGTTTAGAAGAAATACAAATTCATGCAAGCAGTTTCTTTCCAGCTTAGTTAATATCTATCACTAGAGGCTAAGTGATCCATTGTCAATCATCTATAGGGCCAAAAGTTGCCCCCCACAGAATATCTGCACCGGCCGGTAGATGAGACATGGCTGATTACATGACTCCAGAACAGGCTTTTAAAATACAGAGTTTTTAATGATTGGAGAACACCTCCCTCTGCAATCAGTCAACAGCTGCAATGTCAGGCAAAACGCTCAACTACCAACTCCCTCCCCCTTGCTGCTACAAGGACATAGAACAAGTTGCTGACTTCTGGCAAAAACGACACACTCAGTAATAGAAACACATTCCTGTAATACCATTATACTGCCTACTGAAAATCAAGGACGTCCAGGCTGTGAAGTGCATATTTTCATATTATATTATATCTTTATTCTTCAGAGATATGTTTAATGGCATGTTACACATAAAAAACGATACAGAAATACTTCGTAAATTAATTTGAAAAGTTCTGCGAGTTCAGAACACATGAAAATATTTTAATACAATTCATTAATGACATCACATAACTGTGACGCTGTCTAAATCTGCATCGCAACTGCAGCCTTACCTGGCCTTGCCCTTGTCTCTCCAGATCCACCACACACATGTCCACTATGGGGCCCAGGTTAGTGAAGGTCTCCATGACTGCTACATATGAGCCCTGGTCATTACTGTCCACATTCAGCTACCAGGAGAAAAATGAACTGTAATTACTCACACTCCACTCAGATATGGCAGAATGAGGACGCGGAACTATAAACAGCTGACTGACCTTGACCAGCTGAGAATCTCCTAGCCGAGAACCAACAAACACCACTCCGTTGTCCAGGTATGTGAGACATTCAGCAATGGAGGTCTGAAAGGAACATCCAGACATGCACAGAGATCAGTAAATTTTGTACTCCAATATGACATAGAGGCACAGGCAGATAACAATTAGTAATTAAATAAATTTTCTTGTTTTCAATGGAGTAGTCCTCCTTCCTTAACACAACAATGGACTGACGGGGTCTCTAAAGAAAGTTGTTTCTTTCTGGCCATTTTGAGTCGGTTAGCAAGCCATCAACTGCTGATGCTTCAGATACTAAACTAACCTAGAATGTTGTTCCCTTTTATGCTCACTTATTAGTAGAATGTTTTTCAGCTGTGCATCACAATTGAGCAAGAGTGTCCTAACAACCAATTAGCCCAATAACATCCTTAACTTGGATTGGCGGCCGTACCAGGAGATTTAGACAGAGGACTGAGAATTGCTGATAATAGGACTACATGCAAAATAAGCCTCTAAACCAAAATAGGCTTTAATACAAACATTTCTTTAAAAAAGCATCTGATACACTTAAATTAATTGTGAAATGGACCATATTGTTTGTTAATAGCATAAAAATAACATGAATTGCATGAAATTTGAATGAAATGAAATTCTAAAGTGATCCTAAACTTTTGAGCGGTAGTGTGTATGTATGTATGTATGTATGTATGTATGTATGTATATATATATATATATATATATATATATATATATATATATATATATATATATATATATATATATATATATATATATATATATATATAGTAGTGGGGTGTGTAGTATAAAATTCATAAATAGCAATCGATTTTTAAAAATATGGTATCGATACACAGATTCCTGACAGAAAGTGAATAAGTGTGTGTTGTGTTTAAACCTCTGACCACTAGAAGGCAGTGTTGTAATCCATTTGCAGCTCCACTGGCAAACCGGTTCATATAGTGGGGTGTTTTAATTGTTGGATTTGAAAAATTGCAGTAAATCACTTTGCTTCCAACATCACAATATATTGAACCGTGTGTTTACAATATTTACACCCACACACTTATGCAAGTTTTGCAGTTTCCACAAAGGGCCACAAACAAGACAAGAAACATCCACTCCTGCAAGTACGCTCAACATCCACAAACCTCTCCCAGTAGTTCGACTCGCAGGTCTTTAAGCACCATGGAACCATCAATTAACTCCTCCTTCTCCAGCAGCAGCATGAACAGTCTTCCATCCATGTCACCAAGCAGATAGCGAGAACCATTTGGATCCACACGGTTATGGCACACAATGGTACTTTGCTTTAAAAAAATCAAAAATAATAATACATAAATATTGATGAGGCAAACCTACTGTAGAACCACCCGGAACGGAAGTGCAATTTCAGTTAAAGTTGAGAAGACATTAGAATATGCATGCAAATATATGGTATGCTGCGAAATTCAGCCATTACTAACAGTAAAAACTAAAACACTTTTATCCGCAGAACAGAGAAACACAGCAGCTATTTTTTTTTTTGTTAATGTTTTTGTCGCCACTGCTGTGGGACACTCTGATCACATGTTACTGTCCTTGACAAAAATAGAGAATGAGAGTAGCATGGCAGAAGGAGGCATGGCCCCATTTCCTTACATCAAAAATAAATAAATAAATAAATAATAATAATAAAATCAGAAGTTTGGGTGTATTTTAGCTACTGTAGAAATCAAAGATAGGCGATTGAGGGCAGCAGGAGAACATGCTTGACGTGTGGGAAGTGGCACTAAAGAAGTCTGGAAATATGATGGCACACATATACAGTATGTAATATACACACACAAGTTATTCAGCGCACTTAAAGTTAGCCTGAAATCCCATAACAGCTTATCATCATCATCATCTGCATTGAAAAAAGTTCTGGCTATCTGGAATTAAGGGTTCTGCAACCTGACCCATAGCTGAGATGTATCAGTCTTCAAGACAGGTTAAGGTCTGTGTTCTAAAGCGTGAAATACTATGTAGTAGATTGCTACAACAATATGCAAATATGTATGTATATACATGCATCCTCTTTTTCATCGATTTGTTTAGTCTGTTCAGAATCTCCCCAACAAAGTAGACACTACACTGCAGTGAATAAGAGAACAACAGTGTTGGATGTTGATGGAACAATCATAGTGGATTCTTGCTTAAGGCTTGTTAAGTTCACCTAGTATATCTGTAACAGTAGTATGCATTGAAGCTTTGCTAGCATGTCGGCTATAAATCGTTCAGAGAAGGAACCATGCTAAAATCATCAGCAGTAGACTCTAGGGATGTAAGAAAATACTGAATATCAGGATATTATGTTTTGTGATACTGTATGTGTTGTGTTTAAACCTCTAACCACTAGATGGCAGTGTTGTAATCCATTTTCAGCTCCACTCCAACATTAACAAGCAGCACAAGGGCACAATGCTACTGTAAGCATTGGTAAACCTGTTCATACAGTGGTATTTTAATAGTAGGGTTTGAAAAAAATAAAATAAAATAAAAATCACTCATATATTAAATCGTGATCGCTGTATCATGATATGTATTGTATCGCCTCGTTCTTGCCAATACACAGCCCTTATCGACTCTGCTACTCTCCTCCAAAACACAAGTGATACTACAATTTTATATTTAAGCAAATCTATTTTCGAAAATTACCTTAATTGTTGGAGGTGCGATTGCCAGGTACTTGTCTCCATTATGATAAGTAATAGACTCCTGACCAATTATTATAGCACCACCAAATGGCTCAGGAACTGAAACACACAACATGATAATTATGTTGACAATCTCGACAGACCTCAATCACTTTTCATCTTAACTTCGTCCCAGTTTAAGCTTTGACCCCTGCTCAGCTCACCTGGGATGACCATTGAGGCCTCTGCTTCCACATTTTCTTGTTTCCAAGGACCCTTATTGAACTCCTTCTCTTTTAAAGAGACCTCATATGTCTTCACATGCCGGCCCTGAGGGTCCTTAATAAAAGAGACACAAAGATTAAAAGCTAAAATGCTTCACAGAGACAGCAAATTGAAACACACATCACACTAGTCCCAATTTTAGATATTTACAGCAGGAAAGGCAAGAAAAGGTTACACTTCGAGACGAGCTGTAATTAGTTTCACTGTTCTGAATCATTACGGTAGAGAAGGAGCCCTTTAAACATTAGTTATTTCAGAGACTGTAAAAGAGAAAATTGTCTTGAAACTGACATATTATTATTATTATTATTATTATTATTATTAATAATAATAATAATAATAATAATAATAATAATAATAATAGCCAGACAATGTTTTCACATTTATATTGTAGTCACTTGCTTTTCCTGCATGGTCGACAACTGACTAGAGAGAAGACATTCCTGATTGGTGTAGACTGCTCAGCTGTGGAATGTTTCAATCTGTGGATGTAGCATGATTGAATAATGAGAAGCCCACTATGCGATGTCCAGTGCCAAACAATGAAGAGAAATGTGCTTGAGTTTCAAAAGGCATTGTGCGGAAGGAGTGTTGCATCAAAATCAAAGCATCATGATTAGGGCTGGGGCGACGTGTCGACCTAATCAATTACGAAATTAAGACGATTAGCATAACATGCATTGATGCGTCACAAAGACAGCCGCCCCTACTGAAAGTGTGGATTTATCCAGAGTGCAAGCTGCAGCTACAAACAATCGCTCACGTGCATCTAAAGTTGTGGGAGGGTTTCACACAGAAACACAACAGTGTGGTGCTCTGTCAGCTCTGCACAGTGGAGATGATCACAACAGTACAGCTGCTATACACGAGACCTTGAAGCTCAAACATCCCGTAGAGCTTCATCAACACAGCAGCAGGACAGCACCTGTTTACCTGTTTTTCTTATTTTAGCAGATTATTTTAAGATTATTAACACACGTTTCTTTTAGTAGTAGTTACTTGAAGTCACACTGCTAACCGTTTCTTCATCGTCCAGTGTAGATACCTAAGGCTGTTTTATAATTCAGACAGTAACATCACCAGCAATAATATAAAGCCAGGCTACAGGTCAAAATATGAATTGGAAAGATCGCAATGCTTGATGTCTTTGTACGAAGAAAGTCAATTAAATTAAGTCATATTGCTATTTTAAGCCTTAAGCCAAATAAAAAGTGACTATCTTGTTGTAAAAACACAGGCATTCACAGTAAGCAGGACAGGATCAATCGCCTTTTATGCACATTATTTAAGCCAAACAGAACCAATTTGTGCCGTTTTCTTTACCAGTGATTTCAAATATGTTCTGTATGTGGCTCTCAGTTTAAGATTTTATGTCCTCTTCCTTATATGATGACAATAATTCATACTTCTTATACTTATTCAAGTTTTGACCAAGTTTTCTTTAAAACCCCGTTCAGTCCGCATGTAAACATTAGAGTCAGCTAAGTATTGACAATATCCTTGACATTTGGCATGATCACAATATCATCACTGTATGGTCATTAGGAGTATAAGAAAATATTGAAATATCAGGATATGTTTTGTGATACTGTATCAGTTCTCAAAAACACAGTACACAGATTCCTGGCAGACAAACCTCTGACCACTAGATGGCAGTGTTGTAATCCATTTTCAGCTCCACTCCAACATTAACAAGCAACACAAGGGCGCAATGCTATTGTAAGCATTGGCAAACCTGTTCATACAGTGGTGTGTTTTAATAGTAGGATTTGAAAAATCGCAGTATATTCCTTTACTTGCAATATTCCTTTACTTGCAATGTATCACGATACGTATGGTATCGCCAGGTTCGTGCCAAAACACAGCCCTAATCGTCATCAGATATTTTACTAAGTGGTTGACGTAGCGTAGTAAATTCTTGGAATTACATAATCTTTTAAATATATAACCGCAGTAAGCACTGTTAAGACAGTATGTAAAGAAAACGCTTAAATGCATAAAACTCTAAGTTGACAGGGACATGGCAGGTAGTAAGAAAATGATTAAATAAGAAATCGTCAGTGTACCTGGTATATAAAGCAGACGGTGGGGGCCTGGCAGCCATAAAGGAAGTGTACATCTATAACCTGCAACTCCTCCAGTCGAATGTTAAAAGCTTTCAATTCACGGTTGTCACGATCCAGTGGTATGACTTTAAAGAGACCATCATAGAGTCGCAAGCCGATCATGCGACACTCAGGATCCACAATGCCGATGATGCCTGTTTCTGAAGGACGTCCAATCCGATCCTGTAAAAAAACGCAAGGTAATAACACATTGAACTAGTTATGAATGTTACTCACAGCCAACGGTATGGACACCAGCAGTAGAAAGATCAAGCTTGAACACTGAGCCCACATTTGTGTTCATACCTGGACATTTCCATGGGCACGAGTGATGATATCGATGCTGTCTCCATTCTGCTTGTACTCCAGGATGCAGGCATTGTATTTGGCAGTCAAAATGAACAGAAGGTCCTTGCTCTCTCCCTACAAAGTGCACAAATTAGTTTATAACATGCTGCAAAATACACATCAATTCTGTATCCATTCACGTAGCCTAACAGAAAATGTAGTGAACCCAGAAGCTCACTCCTTCAAAGACAGATGCACAAGTAGAGGCTTACTTTGGGCCTGAAGAGCTCCATGACAGCAATCTTCCCGTACATGCCGACCTCTTTGACGGGCCGCAAGCCTTCGGCGGTGACCACATAGATCTCTAGCCTTGTGTTCTTCGCAATAAGCAGATTCAGATCCTCTGCAGAGGTGAAGTGTCCTGTAGGTACCACAAGGACAATTCATTATGTTTGACTTAGAATTTAATATATAAATAGAACCTTCTAATCATGTTCTCAAATGAATAATCCTTTGTGTAATGACTAACTAGAGCCCAGCTAATAAACTTGAATGCTGATACTATTGGCCGGTGTGAGCTGACTGCAGATGGATCAGTATGGGCTGTTAAGTGACATAAAAAGAAACTGAGAGAACAAAAGGCAGATAATTTAACTGTGTTGTGAGTGTTGTTTATATAGTTATAAAGGGGTGTAAAAAATATTATCGAATATCATGATATAACGCTTAGTGATAATGTATCAATCCTCAAAAACACAGTATCGATTATTAATTAACAGTTTACGTGCAAAGATTCCTGGCAGACAGTGAATCATTGTGTGTTGTGGTTAAACCTTCGACCACTAGATGGCAATGTTGTAATCCATTTTGCAACCCTAACCCTAACATAAACAAGCAGCCCTACTATAAACATTGACAAACTCATGCATGTTGTGGTGTGTTTTTATGGAAAAAATGTAAAAATTGGCAATATATCACTTTGACAGCAAGATCGCAATACATTGTATTGTGACCGCTGTATCACGATAAGTATTGTATCTTACGGTTCTTGCCAATACACAGCCCTACAGTTTATATAGTCACAGGACAGCCAGAGATTCCCTGTGTTTAAATTGATAAATGTATTGATAATACATTAAATAATACACTAAATAATGCATAATACCCCATCACATCCTTCCGTAGCATAAATAGGCCTGGCAACATTCACACCATGATACTTTAGATGCAGTATCATGAAAAAGGAGATGTTGACAAAGACTGTAGATTAATTTAGGAAACCAATTCTCTTTTATTCCTAGCTCATCACTGCTAAACAACACAAACACCAAATATCAATATTTTATCATATAGCTGCAAATACAAAGAGATAAGAACTGCATTAACTTGTAATGTGTGGATATCAAGTGCAATATCTGTTACCACAATACTCAGCACACTGCAACAATGTTGTGTCAGGATTTAAGTACTGCATTAGACCTGAATCACTAAATATCTACACAACAAATGTTAGCTATATCACAAATGAATGAATAAATGCCTTTATTGTCACACAATCACAAGTACAGGCAAAATTAGCCATCAACCTGTCCGTACATACAAGTCCATGGGAAGGGAGAGATGTGGGAGAAGAGACAGGACAGGAAGACAGCGAATGAGAAAAAATAAGAAGGGTTATGTGGGGGAAAGGAGAGGGCGAAAAAAAACATACCCCCAGACTGGACTCCTAGAGAGCACAGTGTGGGAACATAAAAAAATAAGCTGATATACCTGAGTTTTACATCCTCAAATAATCAGCATCAGTCCGGCTCTATGACTAACAGATGGTGTGGGAGGTTTTCCAAGAATGTGCAGGGACTGACCTAGATTGTCCTAAAGCCATGACAGATTCCTTTTTATGCAACAAGTCAACTGTCAGTCTTAAAGCAAACACCTTTCAACTATACAAGCTCAGTATATTCTGGTTTTGCAAACCCAAAGCCTGCAAGCTGGCAGACAGCGAACCAGCCATGCAAGTTCAAGCCACCTTTAGGCAACATGCCAAAATGTTTGGACACACTATCCTTCAAAACAAATGTGACCCACTGTAAATAACTAGATATAGCTCCAGCCACATATAAAAAAAGTGTTTTAATGACATATCTTACGTGTATGCCACCAAACTGTTGGGTTACCATACACTCAACTGCCTGCTTTCTGATGCTTTCAGCAGCTTTTAAAGTGGAACGGCAAATTAGAATAAGAAGCTGACTTCAGCCATGTATTTCTTCAGGTTTACGCTCAATAGCGGATCATAAAACGTTTCTAGCGTCAAACCACGGAGCCAGCTTCAATATCTCTAAAACCTGTGCTAATCAACTTAACATGTCAATAAACGCTGCCAGCGAACCAGCAACTCGTACGCGTGCAGCTGTGTGCATGTTATTAGCAAGTAAGCTAACAGTTAGCGTTCAGCTAAAGCAACTAAACGCAGCATATCTAAGCGCTTCTTTAAGGCGTATATGTCGTGTTAAGTTAAATAATCATTCAACATGGAGAAAACAGAGTGAAGTGCATTAAACATGTTCAGT
Source organism: Megaleporinus macrocephalus (assembly GCA_021613375.1). NCBI lineage: Eukaryota > Metazoa > Chordata > Actinopteri > Characiformes > Anostomidae > Megaleporinus > Megaleporinus macrocephalus. Next base: position 34,944,340 of record CM038711.1, on the reverse strand, counting down.
AAGAGCTTTAAGTGCGAACCAAAACAGGCCCAGTTTACAGCCTAATGGCGGGAAGCGCAGTCACCCCCAGCCGAGACCCCGCACTCACTCACCGGTGATGCAGGCGTTCACCGCCGTGGGCTTCTGCGCTGTGACCACGTAGTTGTACGACATGGCGTTCAAAATAAATATACGAACACCTTAATAAAATAATAACAGTATAAACAGATTCAGCTAGCTTAGCTGCTATGGACGACCATGGATGCACGGAAGAGCACAGCAGTAAGAAAAACAAACCACTGAAAAAGCAACCACTGCGCCGCCTGCAGGTCTGGAGGCTTTATGACAGGATCCGAGCACAAAAGGTATGCAAGTTCAAAAAGAAAGAAAGAAAGAAAGAAAGAAAGAAAGAAAGAAAGAAAGAAAGAAAGAAAGGGCCAGACACTTGTCACTACATGGCTGGGTATTGTTCTAGTATTTTCTATACCAATATTGATACAGATGTAATAATATAATTAATTCCATACTGATTGATAAACAATAGTTTTTTCTATACCTTTATTAAAAAAGTGGAAGCAAAAAGTATTTGAACACAGTATTGGAAGGTTAGAGATCCCAATATTACAAATTAAATTCCACCAAGTGTGCAAACAGAGTCATCTGGAGCGGTTTGACGTGCAATCTTTCATTATAGAAAATGTACAGGCTCCGATTTCTGGTGATGGTAACCAAGGGTGTACAAGACAAATAGCAATTTAATTTCTCATCCAAAACCAACAGTAAACCTACGCATGCTATCTGGGTTTTCATATATGCTGATGATGTTAAAATATATAGAAATCTGAATTTTGCCTTACATCACCCTGTATGTAGCTCTCTGCTATGAATTGATTCAGATAAACACATTAATATACATTTTATTCCAAAATAAAATTGACAAAACTGTCATAAGACACTGCGCCAGACCCTCAGGCAGCATGTATCTAACCATTTGATGCAATCCCTTGCTGTGAGGAAGCTTTTTGAGTCATTAGATGTTTCAGAAATGTAGCACTGTGAATAATTTCGATTTGCTGAGTTTCTTTAGAACAGAACGTTTCATATCAAACCACTCTGAATGACTCATTTTACATCTTAACCATTTTAACATGTAGATTTTTTTAAAGAACTGGTGGAGTTTCCCTTTAACACAGATAAGTGTATGTTGATATTGATTCTTGCTCAATATGTTTTCTATACCTTCTTAAAAAAGTGCCACCTAAAAGCACTGGAAGAGGTTATTCCTTTAAATAGTACATATTCTACATGTTTACTTTATGTATGTATTTATTTTTTCCACTGAGATCCACTTACATACATTTATCACTCATTTTTACATGATCGCTTTACAACCTCTCTTTGTCCCTTAACATTGAACGGGCTCCTGTATAGCAGCGTACTCATATAAATGTGTAAATATCCTCCGCTCTGATTGGGTGTCCTGTGTAAAGTATTCAACCCTGTAAGTACTTGGTAGAACCACCGTTTGCTGTAATTGTCGCTTTAAATGTGTTGGGCTAAATTTCTACCAACTTTGCACCCTGTCTAGAAGAGACTGTTGCTTGTTCCTCCCAGCAGATTTGCTTCAGGTTACTAAGGTTGGTTAGACGATGCTATTTTCAAACAGTGCCACAGATTATTGGTTGGATTGAGATCTGGACTTTGTCTTGCTCATCGTAGAGCATTCACCTGTTTGTTGTTCATCCACAAAAGGGTAAAGTGTTTCTACCAGACAGAGACAGGTCGTCTTGCAGCATCTCCCTGTATTTTGCACCGTCCATTCGTCATTCGTTTTTAGATGCCCTGTGCTAAGGAAATATGTATCCCCACAAATATATTTATATATATATATATATATATATATATATATATATATATATATATATATATATATATATATATATATATATATATATATAGGACCCTGGTCACCTGGCTGGGGAATCAGTTTAGGAACACTTGTGGACACATCTTATGTTATGGCATTTTGAAGTAAATGAAAATCTTCTTATATATCATTCGATATCTATCACAACCCAAGTTGCAAAAAAAGTTGATGGCAGCAATGCATCTTATAAAAGTCAGGACAAGGCCACGTCTACCACTGTGTAGCATCCTCGCTTCTTTTAACCACAGTCTGTAAATGTCTGGGAAGTAAGGAGACCAATCTCTGCCCGTCTTTGCTTCTGAGAAGCTCTGCGTCTCTAAAATGCTCTTTTTTATACCCAGTCATGTGACTTAGTTTCAAATTGCTCCTTCAGCTGTTTTTTGTTATTACCACTTACTTTCCCAGCCTTTTGTTGTTCCTGTCCAAAGTCTTTTGAGATGCGTTGCTGCCATTAAGTTAAATGCCTCACTTTCAACCTCTGATGTGTTCTATGTTCTATTGTGCATAAAATATAATTGCTTTCTGATTTATTTACATTTACATTGCACAATGTCCCAACTTGTATTAATTAGCATTGTTCAGTTTATTTCTACCATTATATTATGTTAATGATTATCATTGGGCAAGCTGTTGTTAGTGTTCTGACCTAAGTATATAATAAGTTCTTTTTTTGCATGAGTACCATGCCTTCCTGAATGTGTCAGACTCCAGGACTCCAGTAAACCTCTATAGCTAGATCTGCGTACATCACATAAAAATATGCCACATATTGTTGTTGTTGGAGCAACATATTGAGTTTTTTACATAATAAGAAATGGCACAGAATGACTTATATTGAATCTAAACTGAATTGACACATTAAAATAATGTGTTTTTTATTTCTTCTCCTGTAATGTTATGGTTTTGGAAAGATGAGGTTTTGTTTCAATGATATGCAATTACAATACAGTTATCTGAAGATAAGGTCACAGTATTTTCTGATGGAGAACATGGCCTTTATAAACTTGTGCTAAATGCCAAGAGAAATTTAAGTGACATGTGAAGTGAGGGAGAAGGCGTGTTGGGTCATAGGGGGCTAAACGCTAGTTCTCATTTTAACTGGCAGCAAAGCAAAGGCGTGTGTCAGTCTTCCTGGCTGATAAGCCAGTCCTATTAGATGCCAGTGCACTGTGTTTCTGAGAGTAGGCAGGCATTAAATTAGAATTTGGCAGGCTTGGACAGTCCTGTGCCAAGAAGTGGGTTAAAGGAGTAGTTTAAAGTTTTTCTCGGAGAACAGTTTTTGCAGTTTGTTTTGAGTTTGTTTGTTTATTTATTTATTTAGAAAATACATTTTTCTAGTGATTATATATATACATTGGAAGGTTGGGAGGCGGATTGGCTCAGCGTCTGCAGTAAAAATGAGAGAGCTGAGCCAAAAGGCGAAGCTCACAATATACCGGTCAATCTACGTTCCTACTGTCACCCGTGGTCAACAGCTTTGGGTAGTGACTGAAAGAAGCAGATCGCAGATACAAGCTGCTGAAATTAGTTTTCTCCTCAAAGATAGAGTGAGGAGGGAGGCTCAGAGTGGAGCCCAACAGTGGAACCGGTTGAGGTGGTTCGGGCATTTGATTAGGGTGCCTCCTGGACGCCTCCCTGTGGAGGTGTTCTGAACATGTTTGACCAGAGGAATTTTTTTTTCGGCTGGCCTTGGAACGCCTCGGTATCCCCCTGGAAGAGCTAGGGGAGGTGGATGGGCTTCTCTGCTTTTATATATATATATATATATATATATATATATATATATATATATATATATATATATATATATATATATATATATATATATATATACACACACACACACACACATTGAGGGCAACCCTCATTTTCAGTGTAGCTGAGCATTTACAAAAACAGGGGTTGACAAACTAAATCATTATAAATTAAAACAACTGAGAAGTGGCTAATACACATTAAAAGAAAATGTGAAAATAACTGTGAATATAAAAATAGAAATAATAATAATACTAAAAATAGATAAGTTAAGTTAAGATTTAATTACTAAGAAATTAAGATAAAAGAGGGTAAGAGATTATTATTAATAATTAAGTAAAATAAATGAAAAATAAAATTAATAAAAAGTAATAACAATAAAAATAATAATAATAATAAAAGAAAAAATAACATTACAAGGAGATAAAAAGTAATAATAGAAAACTAATTGAAACAATAAAATAATAAAAGAAATAAAATAACTAAAAAAATTATTGAAATAAAAATTAAGAAGGCTGTCTGAAGGTGGTTAGATATTAAAAGTTTAAAATGATTGAAGGAGAGAGAGAAAGAGTTATTTGAAGTATCAAAATTTGATGTAGTGAACACACACTCACCCTCACGAATCAAATGAGTCACTAACATTGATGCTTTAAGGAATGTTACACCCTGGATCGCTTTTTGAATGAGGTGCAATTCAGGATAATCAACAGAACATTAGACATGCAGTCATATGCAAAAGTTTAGGTACCCTGGTGACATGACATGTCTTGTTAATGTTCTCAAAACTGTTTATTGTGCTTTATTTACTGTAACAATTTCAGTAGTTTTCTGAGCTTAATCCAATGCGTAAAAGTGTTTTATGACTTTATTTCTTTCCGCTGCAGCATTTTGGCAATGAGCACCGTTACACTACACCTGTTATTAATATCAGAAGTCAGAATTTGTGACAGCTCTACTGAGTAATCCACATAATAACTAACAGATCTGATGCTGTTTAGCTCTTTTCTTATAATTATCACTGAACAAAACCTAGTGTGAACCCAGCATGACTAACTGTCACCTCACCAAGAACTGGATTCCGTCTGCAAAGATATTAGTAAAGACAAAGTTGCAGATATTTCCTGACGCATAACCCATGAAAGCTTATACTCAGCTTCAAGGTTTATTAAACAAAGTCAGCTCTCCGTCCTAAATAAAAGGAGCTGCATCCAAAAGCTGACAAACACTGAGTAAGCTTCTGAATTCCTGTGGAGCGGGAAAAGGCTTTATCTGTGATGATGACTCATCGGTTCAAACAGCTCGCCTACTCTTCGTTCCACTTATTACACAGCAGAAGAGTGAAATTTGCCCCCTGAATGTGCAGTTCTCAGGAAATCATAATTATAAGATACTGTACGCAATATTCTCCACGCCGGTGGTCCCCAGCCCTGGTCCTGGCGGACGCACCTCCTGCTTGGCACATTTTCATGTTTTTCTGCTCTGACACACAGCTTTAACTCAGAAAGAGCTCACTTATTAGCAGATCTGTTGCATCCAGGTGTGTTGGGAACAGAGCAAACATAAAAATGTGCAGAACTGTGGGTCCTCCAGGACCAGGATTGGGGGCTGCTGCCCATGTGCTTGATGTATAGTTCATCTTATAATTACACTGAAAATGATATGCAGTCAATTACTACTTCTATTGCATCATCTTTTTTTAAACTGCTACTAAAACTTGTTATTGCAGTGGTGGCCCTCTGACTGTAACTGAGGCATTCGGCCACAAGATGGCACTACATTTCCACCACAGGATTTTTACAAAGCTTGCAGAAGCTTCAGCACTGCAGCTCTGCTCTCTAGTGCAGACGAGCACATAAACAACCACAAATAGAGACACTCTCTGAAACAGAATTCTAAACCCAGCATTAAACCCTACTGTTTAAACTCATGAAGGAGAAAACACAGTGATTTAATCTAACTTCTCATCTGAACACCTCTTATAAAATGATGAGAGGTGACTTCAGAGGTGAGTAGAGCAGCTTAAACTGTACTCGAATGCAAATGTTTGTTATTGAAAGAACATAGAAGTATCAAAAATAGCTTTCTCTGCCATATTAGTATTTTCATTCTTCTGAACACATCTCACATTTCCTAGTGCTCTACCTAGACCGCACAGGACTGCACAGGACTTAAACTTGTCTGCAACTAAACTGGTTACACATCATAACATAATAAACATTGATTACAAACTTTTAAATAGCAGAAAATTCATTTGGGTATGACTTTAAACCACAACTATCCCTATAAAGTGATTCTGAATGGTTTAGAATGAACAGTTATTAAAAATGAAATGACAATAATAGTGAACCCACAATCATTTATACTGTTGAAGCTCTTCAGCCAGCAATAAACCTCTCAGCTTCATAACATATTCATATTCATCAATGAACAGCTCACGCTTTAATTAATTCTTTAATGTTTCTGACCCAACTAATGGCCATTAATGAACACATTACAAGACATTTATAAAGGCTGTATGAGAGTAGTGTTTCATTCTAAAGCCGTACCTACGTTTGAGCTGAAGTAAAAACATTTGGAGAAAGATTTTAACAATTCCTAAAAAGTACCACCAGAAACTAAACCGGATAATCCAGCTGTTACTCACACCAAGAACACCGCAGTGCAGTAGGTTTTATGTTGTAAGAGAATGTGAAAAATCTAAAATCTAACTTTAAAATTGGAAAAGAACAATTTTACATCTCTGAATTTTGGTCTTCAGCAGTGTATGAAGCTCTGGTCATGTTTTTTTTTTTTCAGTAATAACTGTGTCCACCCTTTCTTTCATTACAGATTATAGCATTCAGTTATCCAGCCAGATATTTTATTTCACACCTCAAAGTTCATTCTTAGATGTTGTTTGCATTTTGCATCAAGAATATCAGATACCAGTAGCATAAATATCTTATTTAGATTATTTAGATAAGTAGCTAATATTTTGTAATATCTTGAAATTCCTTCAGCAGCAATCTTGATTTAGCTTAATGAAGTACTGGGCAGTCAAAGCAGGTATTAGATGAGTACTGTAAATAATACTGGGTTGTTTCCACAAGGAAAAGTTTGGAAAGGGTTAAATAAACACACTGACACATGTAAAAGCACTACTTACTGTATTAATACTATTTCAGTTTTTTTAAATAAAAAGTGTTTTGCTGAGCAAATAAATGTTTCCTGTCTGGAAAAAATAGCTTTTAAAATATAATGTGCCTACTATATGTCATAGGTCTGTTCTGGCTGCCTGATTTGGCTGTTTTAGATTTTGAAGCATACATCAAACCAGGGGCGTAGCTAGCCCTATTTTAACGTTAATTTGTCTCTGACAAGCTGGAAATGTTAAAACCATAGATGAAATATATAGTGAATATATATATATATATATAGTTCATCCTTTATTATATTTTGCTTTAAATAAAATGTCTTAATACATTTGTAAACTAAGCTTTATGAACAGGTTTTTTAAGATTTGTTGGTATCTTTCCAGTGTTTCCCAACACTGATTTCGGATTGATAGTCTGAAATGACTTTAAAATATAGTTTTTTTATGAGCTTTTTCCATTTGAGTGCTCAGCACCTCTAAACCTCCAAGCCTACAATCGCAAACTCAAACTATTCTATTCCACACCCCAAACTTCACTCTTAGTCAGGTTTCTCATCCTTACAATCCAAATAATTCCAAACCTGTCTGTTAAGGTCTGGACTCTCTAGGGTGGACAGTCTGTTGTTCCGACTACACCAGCAGCTTCTTTGCATGATTATTTTTGATTTTGTCTTTTTCTTTAGCTGCTGTTTTCGTTGCTGTCTAAAAAAAATATCTCAAAAATATTAACTTTACAGGAGAGGACAAAAACTGACTTTACTTATATTGTAAGTCAATGGAACCAGAATTCCTTGCAAGCTATTTGGAACATTTCTATTGGTCCATTCACCATAATTTTTAGATACAATGTAAATGGTGGCCGTTGTGTTCAAATGACGCAGAAAAGTAAAAATCAACAAAAATGGAGATGGAGATGTTTTTCTTTGGATAGTGACGATACATACTACGCAAGTGCAAAGGTTCATATTTTGCTCATAAAAAAACAAAAAAACAAATGAAGGTATCATGCAGGCAGTGAGTGCTCTTCTAGGAAGCAAGCGAGCTGACCAGGGTGGGTTTCACCCACAAACGCAGAATAATCATCAGTGTGTTTGTGTTTTAGCACTACCTTTCAAAAAGCCTGAATCTGCAGCGCCCATGAAAATATACTGCTGATACCTGAAGGCCAGCGCCTTAACTGCACAACACAGCAACCATGTAAAATAAGGAGTAATCGCTACTTGTGGACTCATAAACATGTGTTCGTATGTGTAGAAGTTCAAAATTGATGGCGGTGACATTTCTCTTGTTGTCACACTGCTTCTGGAGAACGGTGTAAGTGAACTGTTGTTGTTATTAAATAGAATTTCGGGTGACTGATGTGTTTTCAATTATAGCTGTGGTTAAAAGACAAAACCTGTGACTTGTGCATAACCTACAATCAGTGGATTACAGGCAATTACACAACTTTAAACGTGGTTGTTGACGGGTGCTTTTAACAAATCCAGCCCCCGTTTTGAATAGAAAAGCAAAGGAAATGGAACATTATTCGGTATGAGGTATGTTCTGATTGGCTTCCCTGTATTGTGTCTCATTCACAAAGCAGTGGAGCCCAAAACACTCTGTTTACTGTCTGCAGAAATGGACGAGGCTCAACTTGTATAGGCTGAACAGGTAGCTATATGCAAATGCATTTACCTTTGTGACATCAGAAAAACAAAGATTTACATTAACAATGGTGAAAGTGTGTTTTTACCAGTGTTACGTTCTATGATTTATTTATGTTTAACTGATTTGGTTGTAACAAATTGTGCTGTTTTCTTTGTTTTCCTTTGTGTATCATGTGAGTTTTTTGTAGGAACCTACCTGGAGTGAACTTGGATGATTGGCCCAGATCTGATTGGTTGCTAACTGGGGACATGCCTTGATACGTGCCCGTGGAAAAGCCACTGGCTTTGTCCCCTTTGCTTGCGTGTTGTGATCCATGTATGATGTATGAGAACGCTCCCACATGTTGTGTTTTGGGTTTCTTCTACCCCACCCCCCTCTCGTGTTGTTTAAGATTCAAGATTCAAGAGTTTTCTTGTCATATGCACAGCATATGACAGTTCCTCCATTCACCAATAGATAAAGATAACAAAAAAAAGAAATAATACAAATATATACAAAATATATGAAGTATAATAATATAAGTTAAAGTAAATAAAAGTATTTTTTATATAGTAAAAAAAGTTTCCTTCAGTTGGTTTGACTTACTTGTTTCTCTTGTGTTCTTAGCCTTTACGGCTGTTTAGATGTTCTGGTGCATTACTTGTTGTGCTAAGATTCACACGGCTACGACTGGTGTGTGTGTTGGTATAGTGTTCACAGATTTTGTGTATAAATCAGAGGCTGTAAGCTAGATCAGTGTTAACCTGTAGGGGTGAGTGATGTTTTCTTTTAGGTTTGAGTTTTCTTATGTTTTGGTTTTAGGTAGCTAGGTAAGTTTTTGTGTAGTTTTGTTTATATTTTTTTTGTTTAGGTAAGATAAGCTGGAGTGGGATTTTAGTCTATTTTTGGTTTATTGTTTTGGCATTAGCTCACCTTGACGTCTCATCTTGTAAAACACAAATGTATTTATTACAATACAATATTTCATGATTGCATATGACAAACTTGTGTTTGTTTTTTCTTGTTTATGTTACAAGATTTCAGAATAACCTCTAGACTTGTGCTAAAACAAAGTCATAACAACCAGTAAGAATACCAAAATATCATTGGAACAGATGCAAATAAGCATAAATACAATACAAAGTATTTTAAAACAAGTCGATAATATATTGAAATTCCTTCAGCAGCAATCTTGATTTAGCTTAATGAAGTACTGAGTAGTCGAAGCAGGTATTAGATGAAAACTGTTAATAATACTGGGTTGTTTCCACAAAAAGAAGCTTGGAAAGGGTTAAATAAACACACTGATGTATGTAAAAGCACTACTTACTGTATTAATACTACTTAATTTTTTTAAATGAAGAATTTCTTGCTGAGCAAATAAAAGCTTCCTGGAAAAATAGCTTTTAAAATATTATGTGCCTAAAACTTTTGCACAGTGCTGTATATCATAGGTCTGTACTGATCGCCTGATTGTCTGTTTTAGAATTTGAAGCTACAGACAATTCAGTATGAATTGTCAGCGCTCAGTGAGGCCTTACACTGTTCACTTTCTCTAAGCATCACAGCGCACTGCTCAGCATTTTGAAATGAGTGATGTCAACTGAAAATTAATGTGATTAATTCACTAAACGATGGTGGAAGTTTAATTCCATTAAATATCTACAAGTAGAGTATAAAATGATCTTGAGCTTAATGTTTACTGCTGCACATGCTGTGTTGTTTATCTGTGCCTATAACTGTAACTATAGTTAAATGGGGAAGGAAACAGGGAGGTTTCTCTTGCCAAAATGACCCATATTGCAATTTTTTTAGATAAAATAGCTTTTTCTTACTTTCTTATCTCAACCTTATACATAATTATAACAAATACCGCACTTTCTCGCTTCTCACCAAAAGAAAATGCCGTCGCTGAAGTGATATCGCAGAGAGCCACGGATATCCTGGATAAAGAGAACATGGAAGCCTGTTGAGTTTACTTTAACCAACCACAGTGTTACACAGTGTTGCTTTGACAAAACATGCACTTATTAAGTAAATCTAAAAACTCAACTGTATTTCAACAACACAACCCAGCTGACTCAAGGTTAATTCTCTAACACTAAGTATCCTTAGTGAAAAAAACGTAAGTAAAAACAACGACAGCTTGAATTTACTTTTTTGAGTGTAGTTCATGTTTGATGGCGGCTTTGTTTTAAAGAACCTCATCAAGAAAGAAATGCTCACAGTGGTGGTGACAGGAACCAGACATTTGATGTGTTTAAGGTCTCATAGACAGTCAGTACAGTAAATAGTGATGAATACACTAACACTTGAGAAACTGCTTTATAAGGGTTTAGAGATGGCTTTGGACTAAAGTGTGTCATTCATATATTTTTATAGATGAATAGTATATGTGTAGTGGTTAGCACTGTCACCTTACAGCAACACGATCCAGGCTGTTCTGTGTGGAGCGGGCATGTTCTCCTGGTGCTTGAGTGGGTTTCCTCCGGGCGCTTTGGTTTCCTCCCACAGTCCAAACACATTCATGTTAGGTTGATCTGTCACTTTAAATTGACCATAGATGTGTGTGTGTGTGTGTTGGCCATGCCATGGACTGGTGAACTTTCCATGGTGTACCCTGCCTTTGCCCGATGATGCTGGGATTGGCTGTAGCCAATTGGAAGCCTAAGCGAAAGATAGTGGATGGATGGATGGTATATACAGATTGTTGTAAAAATGTTATTTTCACACAAACAGTGTGTGAAATACCCCCTGGAATGCAGGGGCTCCCATGTTGACTTGCTATTCCAGAGTTGGCTGACTGCTCATGTGCCATATTAGGGCCTCAATGCCAACAAAATATTTGCTTTAACAATTCTTTCGTAGATAAATGTGGTTTTCCACAGATTTATTATGAGCTTCTCTTCTGGGTTTTTGGGTTTTCTGGGCCACCCGGATGAACCAATTTGCTACAGCGCCACCCTGAGGCGCACCAATGTGGCAGCTCGAGTATTTAAAGGAAGACAGGAGCTCATTGATTGTGCACGAAGCAGATAGTCACAGCATAACATCATATTACGTTTATTTTCAGTGACTTTTGATTTGGTGACTTTCAGGGTCTCTAAAAGGTTAATTAGGGGTCTGAGACCTGTATTTCGCACCTTGTTTCTAAACATTGCAGAGAAACGCATATAGGTTCACTGGTCATTTTGGACAGTGAGTAAATGGCTGTATTTGTGTTGCAGACGTGGCAAGTGCCTGGTTCCCATTAACACCACTGTGGATAACCAAGCGGCTGTGTTTCTCTAATGCAGCATTTCATGTCACATCACTCTGGATGATTTTGTTGACATCTCCGTGTGACTGAATTATGTAGAAGGTGTGAAAATAATAACTCTTTAAAAATGCGAGGATTCTTGTTTCCGTGATAGGGGTTCTTTAAACGGCATACTAATTTTGTAGCCACAAAAAGGCACGAGAGGGTGGCATCTTCCAGTGCAGTGATAATACGCACACTTGGAGGTGAAAGCATCAAGCCTCATTTCCATAAACAGGCGGCCCCGGCGATGTCAGGGCTGTAGCAATTTACCGCCGAACAACCCACACAGATGCCAAAGGTGCCTTCTGCGCAGCCCCATAAATAAGGCATAAGCGTTTGTGATTGGAATGAATATATACATGCGGGGTGTGTGCAGTAGAGTTGAGGGGGGATGCGTGAAGTGTGTGAAGTGCTGACAGGGCTGGGAGGCCGAGAGGCTCTGCCACATGATTTATAGGTGCTGAGTGGAGAGCCCCTCTGTGTTGTGTGTGCGTGTGTGTGTGTGCAGGAATGGGGTGCTGGGTGTGTGTGTAGGCATGCAAATGCTTTTTTGTACGTTTTTGTTTTTGACAGAGGGATAACTGGTATGTGAGGGGGTGGGGTATAGATAGCGGGGCATAGGACCCCAAATTTCTGACTTCTCTAAAAGAAAGTGCTCTGGTGGGCTTTGGTTTGCAATTTCATAATATAGGTGGAACCAAAAAAGCACTGTATTTTCTACCTTGCATGAATTTATCATCACTGATTTTTGGCTGCATGCTGTAAGTTTTTTAAACCAGTTCTGCTATAAGACACGGGATGTTGGCAATATGCCAACACAGATTTACCCAGCCCCACTATTTCAGCAGATTATGTTAAGGAACTTAGCTAAACTGTGGTGGTTTCACAGCGACTTAGCTATCTAACAAAACAGGGGAATAGTAAAGTTGGCCAGTATATAGAAAACTGTAAGCACCACCAGAGGTCTCTGTCCCCAGAATACTAAAGTAGCCTAGAACACACCACACCTGCCCCTTGTTTCAGCCACCTGCTCCTCATCATCCTCTCCCTGCATATAGCCCTCACTGCTAGGTATTGTTTGTACCATTGTAGGTGCAGGCCAAGCCCCTTTTAGTTTCTGCTAAGCTAAGTTATGCTAAAGCCATACCAAGCCAAGCTGAGCTGAAACCAAGCCAAACCCAGCCAAGCCAAGTCCAGCCAAGTTATCCTGAAGTCAAGCCAAACCAAACCAATCAAGCCAGGTTCAGTCAAGCCACCTGTAACCGAGCCACACCAAGTCAAGGTTTACCTAGTCATGCCAGTTCAAGCCGAGTCTACCCAGCCACACCACTCCCATCGTCAGCCAGTTGGGCCACGGCGAGCCTGGCCAGACCAGGCCGGGCTATTCTGTGTCTCGCCACACAAGTGTTTACTAACTCTGCCCTTTTGTTAAGGTCTCTGCTCCATTTCTGCTCCTACAGGACTTATCTCCTGGAACTAAACCCCTCTGAGGGAATCTGCTCTAACCACTGCTCTTACAGGAAGCCAACACCTGGAATCTCCAGTCTGAGCTTGGGTAACAATCCATTGCTGTTAACTTTCCACTCTGCTCAGCCTGCTTGCCTGGAAATCTCCGCCAGGCTCCCCTTGCTGGCTATCATGCCTCCGCCCTGCCCAGTACACTGCTCACTATGTTTCACTGTTGTTCTCAATAAAACTGCCTGCTTATAGATCTTACCTTTGTCTCAGAGCCTTGTGAATCATTACAAAAACAAAGCTGAAAACTTCAACTTTTCATCCCAGACCTCAATGAGTGCTATAAACAGTTAGTAGTCTGGTTATTTAGGCTTTACCTTTTGTGGCATTCTGTCATTTGAGAGAAGACCCAATGATTTTTGTTGTTTTTGTCAGCAAACATGCTTGTTGTATTGTTAAAGTTATAGTTGGAAACAAAAGGTTTAATTGCTTGAACAGTACAAGAACATTACCCAAATTACCTACTGAATCGAGGGACATTTATAGTATGTGACTGCAGCACAATCATGCTATCCCATGATTCAACTGGCACCACAGACAAGTTCAAAGCAGAGGAAAAATATGGCGGAACGCTGACTGTGTGTATGTAGCTAATGCTGGTGACCTGCCGCTACAGAAAGAAGTTAGCACTGTCATGTTTCCTTTGAGATAAAAAATGATTATATTCCTTCTAGTTTGTCTTCTCAGAGCCACAGCTCAATAGATTTAGAAAAAAACACAGTTTAGTGTCACAAAAAGTATCTAAAACGACTGTAAATGGGACTTTTAATGAATAGTTTTTACAGTGGTGGTCTGATGTATTGCTTCACAGCATGTTGGAAAGTTGGTGGATGTGGTGCGTCTGAGGTTGTGTCAATACTAAGCACTCGCTTAGTATGCTGCCTACTAGTCTACCTCTTGAGCAGTAAGTGCTGGCTCCAGTCTACTACCTACTGACTTAGTAGGCGATTTTAGCCGCACCCAAGCTCTCGTGTTGGTTGGCTGAACAGAAATCCTAACATGACAGGTTAACATAATCAAGAAATGACAATGGAATCAACAGTTATATCAGTGGGATCCTCTTAATATACTTGCTATAAACATCAGACAAAGCATAAACTAATGTTTACAAGCTTAAAATTTATGCATTTAGTCTAGAAATGGCCAATAATGTTCATTTGAATTGCTGTTAGCTTAAAACACTACAAGAAATGTTAGCAGGAATTAGACATTTGCAGTATTGTGTTTTGACATTCATGGTCTGACCTGAGGCCTACCTCATAATATCCAGCTCACCAATAACTTTTTGGCCATGTTAGCCACTAATGTGATATTCATGTCTTGAGATCATAAACTAGCGCCCTCTGTCTTGTCTCAAGTCAGATTTTGAGCGTGGCCTTGTTTCAGCTTTGTTTCGGTTGCTGTGTAAGCTGCAACTTGTTGTCAAGACCAGTCAAGAGCCAAGTCTTGGTTATTATTGATTACATCAGCAAAACCAGAATAAACAGAATCAGAGGCTCTCAAAATGGTCACAAAAGCTGCTGCTGATTTAAGTGAAGTCGGGCTGAGAAGGCTGATTAGCAGCTATGGAGTGCTGGATGTCAGGCTGAAGAGAAGAAAGCTGGTTCAGGCTCAGTTTGACAGGAGTGATGGTGTAAACTTCTTAAACCTTCATTTGAAAAGAGCTCAGAGCAAACAGCACTAAGCTGTAGTTGCACATTTTCAGTTGTCAAGCGTTTAAAATCTTTGCTCTAAGAAAACTGCAGTACCGCTACAGACCACTGGGGGCCGCAGCCCATGGGTTGAAACCCAACCCTAGTTTTATATGTTATAATAAAATCTGTTGGCTGAGATCCTACTTGTTTCAAGCATCCTCTGAGAGCAGATAGACATTGTTATTAATAATAGGAGTCCTTATTAACAATACGTAATCACTCACAGCTCCATTTATCATCCAGAATGTCTTCATTTTCAAACGTCCTGATTGAGACTTGTAAGAAATTAGTTTCATCATTATGTTTCTTCACTATCCAAAGGCAAGCAAGTATCTCCAAAAGGGTAACTTTACAGGAAAGGACAAAAACATTGTTTATGTGTAATTAAAAATTATGTGTAAAGAGGTTTTATTCTAAGTGATTTTGGAGCATTTCTATTGGTCCCTTTATCGTAAAACTTGTCAAGCTCAAATAATATATAAATATCAAAATCGCCAAAAATGGAGATACATATTCTTCTTTGGTTTTATATGAATCAAAGCAGTGACCCCAAACTGTGTGGTGGTGTATTCTAAAATATTCTAAAATATTATATATTTGGTCTTGGTTTTGTCCTGACTTGGGCTACCAAAAGTCTTGGGGCAGTCTCAATGTGTCCCAGTCTTGATCTTGACTTGGCCTTAGCACTTTTGACTACAACACAAACAAAGTAAGCAATGTGGCTAGTTGGTGGTTGTAATCCTCACTGTAGTGATGTCTCTGGCCCATAATGCTTCCTAGCTGGACCCCTTAACCTGTAGTCAGACCCCTTTCAAATGAAATTCCAGCTACACCATTGGTATAAACCATGCATGTGCAATACTGGGGAAGATTTATAGATTCGGACTTGATTTCCATGGGGTTGAGCTTTTTGCTCCTCTGAGCCTCGCCTTCCAAGATGAAAAGAAAGGCTGAGCGTTTGTGTGTGTGTTCTTGTGCGGTGCTGTGTGGGAGGATGAGTAGGAGGTTGTTTATGTATGTAAGTTTCTGTGTACGTGTACATTTAGCGCGTCTGTTAGAGGTAGAGGATTTGCATCAGTGTTGTTTTTCCTTGTCTGTGCGCTTCCTGTACCGAGCTATTAATTAATCCATCAGCCTTCTTACACTGACGCAACGGCACACAGCCGCAAAACACACCCTGCCAGCATCTCTGCCTGCTGACCGTCTAAACTCTGCCTTTAATGAACTCCCTTTGTGCGCCCCAATGTTTATCTTTCCCATCATGCATTAGCCGTTCCGCTGGTGGGTTTTAAAGGGTTTAAAGCAAACGCTCAGATCTCAGCCTCGTGAAGCAATGCCCAGTGCCTGAAACTGGAGGGGGCTGCCAAATTCAATAGACCAGGAGTCGCAGAGGGGGGTCATTTTCTTGTTGCCTGTCAACATGTAATTGACTGATTGAGGGTAATTGATTGGATTGTGGATGCTTTCACCTGCACTCTAAATGCTTAATCAGCAGCTGATGTAAAATCATTGCTGCTGAGCACATATGGGGAGGGGGTACTGCGGTAGTAGCTAAGCCATGGTCAGAACAAACGCAAATAAAAATTTATTTGCTTGGAGAAAAAGCCAATTTACTTGAAAGCGAATGCAAGAAAGCAATTTACTCGCAGTGGTGGTTCATTTTGCTTTACACTGAGTTTATACAGGTCAGGTGTGCTCAAATCATATTGTCACAAATAAAAAAAATGCAGGTAGGTTGCAAATTGCTTTAAGACCACTGGCCATAGATGCACTGTGACCACAAGCAGAGCCTCATGGTAGCGCCAGACTTGCAATAAGAAAAACTTAACTCCTATAAGTAAGTTAGCTAAAGGATGTGTGCATGTGCTATTCTGTGCTGGGTTGTGGGGTAGTTTGGTGGGTTTACTGTCTACTTTCAGCCAGCACTGGGCATTCCCTGTGTGTTCTTCTTTGCCGAGACATTAGGGGGCACCGGTAAAGAAGAGCGTTCCCGGCTGAGGACTGTGGAAGAGGAAGAAGCAGCATGGTGAACACAGGAGGCAAGGATTGTGGTTGAAGCAGCATAGCGGCCTGGCAGCACTAACTGCTTCCCTCCAGTAACACTTCAAACAAGCACTGGTGACGTGGCTGGCCCGAGGCTGAGAGTTGGGTATCCAATGGACACATACAGAACTCTCCTTGGCATCTAGGTTGCAGTGGGCAGCAGAGGAAGCGGAGAACAGCCAATGGAACGCTGCTGCTGTTGCTGTGGACCCTCACCAAGTAGTGCAAGGGTATAATGCTGCAAGCTATGAGGAGTTCTGCTGTGAATGGGGAGGAGCAACATGTGGCCTGTGCTGTGTTGGTTTATTGGGGACATTCAGGAACACCCAAGGACTCGTCACAGACTGGTGTCACAAAGTTTCATGCCAGTGTCGTACTCACAGAAAGACAGTCTTAAGTCTTATTAATCAGTTGTTGTTGTTGTTAGCTAAAAGATGGGTACATGAGTTGCCTGTAATGGGGTAATTTGGTGGGCTTACAACTGTTGAGGTGAGTTGTATTGTTAGAAGTGACCTGCCTGCTTTCTGGCCAGTTGAGCCAGGGCTGAGTGGAAGTTCTCTCTGCGGAGGTGTTCAATAAAAGAGTCAAGTTCAACTCAGATGATTGTCTGTGTGATTATGATTGGCTAATTTTGTCAGAGCACTTACTGTAGCTGCTTTAGCTTGCCCACTTTAGCTTATTTTCAAGTCTCTTTGCTACTCGCCTTCTCGCCTGTTCGTTGGCATTGATGCATGCTCTGTTCTATACCCTGTGGGGGGGTCTTTCTGCTGCTCTCCCTGCCTTAGGATGTCCATGGAATGGCAGGTGGGTCCCAAAACATACAACCAAATTTAGCTACTACAAATGGAAATCTAATAGTCACTGAACAAAATTTTCCTGTCAAATGACATTACATGCAATTTCCTAGTTTGATCCTCTGAACTATCCATAGCAGTGCAGTCTGAAGCCTTACAGCTCACTTGCTGTATGTTGCTATGGCTCTGCAACTGTAGACCTCTTCTTCAGATACAGTGGGCATGTTGGCATATTCCACTGATTGCTCTCTTAATAAAACCAAAGTCATTTCCAGCTACTGCAAAACTGTTTTATCATGCATTCATGTGACTTTTATGTTCAGGATCATGTGACCATAGCAAACATAGTGTTATGTAATGATTTTTTCCACTCATATGGCTATAAAAAGAATGAAAACATCTTTTTTAGGGTCAGGTTTCAGCAAATGAATCCGAAGTGATTAATAACAATTAATGATGTGAAATAATGCTATTAACTAATATACTTTTCTCTTTGCATACCATGAAGATATATGTGAAAGGCTTAGTATCAATGAGTAAGTGCATAATAAGTATTAGTATATATATATTCATTGTAGAATTCACAAAGATTTTAAGTACTGGGTTAGTTCGTATTAATATACTACCCTTTTTATTATGTATCATCAAATCAAACATAAAATGAGATGTATCGCCAAACTCACTGTGCATGACGTGGCGTTCATTATTATAATAATAAAAGAATCTAAAACCATTTGAAGGCTTGTAAGCACATTAGTGTGCTGAAAATTTATAGCCATTGTTTCCGCCTGCTGGAGCTAATTGCTGTCCAGACAGTCTAATTAAGCTGAATGACTGGAGTCAGGCTGCTTCAGGAGCTCCGTCTGAGCTGAGGCCTTCTTCTACTATTTAACATCTCAGAGCAGGAAACACCCAAAACTGGCAGTAATTACCCTGTTTTGTCTGTGTGTGTGCGTGTGTGTGTGTGTGTGTGTGCGTGTGTGTGTGTGTGTGTGTGTGTGTGTGCGCTTGTTTTGTGTATTTTTAGGACAAAAATATTAATATTTTGTAGAAAAAACAGAGAAATACAGTGCAAACCTACCACTTCAGGACCAATAAGCTGGCCCTGACTAAAACAGTTCTGATTGGTTATTGAGGTAAAGGTTTTTACATATTATTAACATATGATCACTTGTTTATCGTTTTAATATTATCTGATTATTATCCTTTATATATTAGTAGTTATACTGTATATGAGGAGTTATACACAAGTAGTTATACATCATACTGGTGAAAAGAAAAATACTTTTTAGTACATTTCTATTTGTCCATTTACCATGAAATAGTCACACAAGTTACAATTTTAGACAGTATATACAAATAAATAAATAAATAAATAAATATGTAATTGCCTAGATAAGCAAACATTTTAATATTAAAGTGATATGTATATTAAAATTGTCAAAACTAATTTGTGTTTATAGGAGAACGAAAATACTTCAGTGACTTTTGTAAAAGGTAATATCAAAGGATTTTATTTTATTTATTTATTTTATTTATTTGAGGTATATTTGGATAGTTTCTATTGGACCCCTTTTCATGAAATGTTTACACATTGTAAAGAGCAACTGGACTATTCCAATTATGCAAAACAGTAAAAGAAATGACAGAGACGTAGATATTGTTCAGATATATTGTCCTGTTATATCAGTGCATCTTGATATTGGTGATGTGTAATTAACTTTACTACCTCACTGGACTCTATTTATACACATTGCACAATTTGCACACTACCGGCAATTATTTATTATTCTCTGTCTGTACTGTGTTGTGTTGTCTGTCCGCACTTGTTTGTTCGTGTTGCACTTGTGTCTTGTATGCACTGTCTATGTTGCACCATGGTCCTGGAGGAACGTTGTTACCTCCAAGTAAACATGGGGTCCATAAGTCCATATGGCATTGAAAATTTAACTTCTTTATTACCATATTCGCTAGAATCTTGCTAGTGATGTAACCACAGTCATATTATTTTGAAAATGTTTGCTTATTCTACTTTTTGTTCATGAGTTCCATATATTTTGATGCATATATTTTTATTCTGTAAAAGAAACGGAGGCAGTTGTTGCTGCTGCTGTGTGACCATTAGTCTGCATGTCAGTCTTCAGGGTTAAAGGTCAGTGAATTAGCATTTATATATTAATTTACTGTTAAGACTGTTAAAACTGCTTATTAAAACAATTAGCAAAGCCTTAATGGAGGATTGTTTTAGTTTATTTAACTTAGGTATCTAAGCTCATTGTTTAAAAGCATTTCTATGTGTATGTTCACCAGTAAGAACACCTGATATCATTAGAACAGATGTAAATAATCATAAATAGAAAGAAGCAGATAATATTTTGACATTTAATTATGCTGTGTAGCCACAAGGGGGCAGTAAAAGAGCCACATGTTGACCCAAAGTATGGTGACCATCTGTCCCGCTTTGTGTTGTACTGTACAGCATTTTTACTCTTTGTTCCGCATCACGCCAATTAAGCATTCTGTCCCGCTTTTTCATTCGACCCTACCTAACTAAAAATAAAAACACAGACATGTCCGAGTAGTTCAGAGGAGAGCAATAAAAGTGGTAGTCGACAGACTGAGTCGTATGTCAAGTCGCTGTTGACACGTGTATGAGTGCTTCCTTAACATTGTCAACAATCTCAAATTTGAGAGCGGCTGTTCAGTCCGGTTAGGCAGCCACAAAAAAGAGAACACCAAGAAACATGCAAATCAATGCAAGATTTTGGTTTACCTTACTAAACTTTGTATAGGTGTCATGGCACATATACTGTGGCCTTCCATTTTTCCACTATATGCCACCTTGTGGTGATTTGTTGTAAAATAATTGAACTGCAACTGTATGCTTATTGGTTTATTCAGACCATGTGACTCTAAGGGTAAAGGCTAACCAGGAAGCCTACAGTAGTCAGAAATCTCTCTATGCGGTTAGACAGAGAGCATCTCTTTCCTTTTTCCTTCTTGTTGTGCCGTGGAAAGCATTTGCTTGTAAGTTCATTGTTATTTCATAGTGTGTGTAATAAGTAGGTAAATATGTTGTCAATATTATGTTGGAGTAAAATTAATTGTTTATGTGGGAGAATGCTAAAATGCTAAGATAACCTAAAAAATCCAAACAATTAATTAGGCTAAATTGATGCTTTCTGTAAACATTGAATGACCATGTGTACTGTATTTCAAGTGTACTTTGTAAACAAGCATTGTATGTTTGTGTCCCTTTCAGTTTACACAAAGAACTAATTAATGAATCAAAGAAAGAAGAGAAAGGAACTCAGTAAAGCACTTTAATTACATCCTGTGTTCGACTTTCTCTGGAGTTCATGTGTTAGCTATCTGTCATTGGTGCGTAGAGGGAACGCCCATTAGGGACAGAATAATAGGCTAGGCCTAATATTTTGTTGAACTCGAATAGGCTAGGCCTGATATGTTTTGTGCCTTGTACACACTGAGAGTTTAAACTGAGAGCATGCTTTTAGTTGAATAATGCCTGGTCCTTTGGACAGTTGACTGATTTGATAGTCCCAATGAAGACAAGATGTTGCAAAATTAGTGTTATGCCTTGTATAGGCCTATGCCTTAAACTGTAGCAACATCAAGCTCTCCTTTGGGTCAGGTAGTGTCTTAATCTTTTGGTCAGTGGGGTGGAAATACAATGTTTTTGGTAAATTAGACAGGCATTATATCCTAAGCTTAAAGTTATTACATATGTATAGTCTCACTTAAACTTGCTACTTGTCCCACATTTAGTTTGTCTGGAGTTACTCACCCTAACCTAGAGTAATGTAAGTCAAAACACAATTTCTAGTTGTGCTGGTAGTTAAGCTCATGTCTAAGGCCTTTGGTTCAGCTCCTAACAGCCTAACCAATAGGAAGGTCATCTACCTAGATACCACAGAGAGAGATTATCCTGATTAGATCATTTTCCATTTGGCAATCTAGGAATTTAACCCTTTTGTTTCCAACATAAAATGTGACAATGAAACAGGAGTATTACTACAGTTTTTGTAGGGCAGGGGTATTTAATTAGAGTCCAGTAAGGTCCAGTTAGAGGAGATTTCCTCAGGCCAAGGTCTGGACCATCATCATTTCTAACTTGTGTTATTCAGTGCCATATCCTGTTTACTGAAGTAGCCTAGTATCAGCATCATATACCATCAGCAACTGAAAGACCAACACACCACACATACCGTTCAGTATATTTCAGTTAATTTACTGTTTAAATTCTGAACTGAATGAATTTTTTATAAAGCTCCAAATAAATGTTTTGTCCCTACTTCAAGTAAAAACAAGGGCTACATTTAAAAAAACAGAATGCTTTTGAAAGAAAAATATTTATAGTGATTATTTATAGAGAAAGTAAATATAACATGCATCTTCTTCTTAACTCAGCTTCACAGATTAACATGTTGGTTGTACAGAGCGGTATTCTCCAAAACTAGACGAGCAGGTCCATTCCAGAACTGTTCCTGTTAAACAGTCAATTTTCTCTGTTCACTTTTCTGTTTTTTGAGCTCGTTATTCTTTCTGACTCGTTTTAGTCTCTGGCTGCTGCTCCTCGTTTCATACCTCGCCTGTGTGTGCGTGCCGCATGCCCCAACGTGCACAGATCTGATTGGCTGAGGAGCCTTCGCAGATCTTACAGCGCACGTGATTGGTCTCTGAGTTCACTGCGCCATAAAGCCTTTGTACAGTAAAGACAAGAAAAGATCCGCTGCTTAAAATAAACACAGTCTAAATTA
Source organism: Megaleporinus macrocephalus (assembly GCA_021613375.1). Classification (NCBI taxonomy): domain Eukaryota; kingdom Metazoa; phylum Chordata; class Actinopteri; order Characiformes; family Anostomidae; genus Megaleporinus; species Megaleporinus macrocephalus. Next base: position 34,921,789 of record CM038711.1, on the reverse strand, counting down.
AATCCTTCTCAGTAGTTTATCAGTTTGGGTCCGCATTGGACAACGTCTGGGTCCGGACCCAGGCTGCGGTCCACCTATTAGATAGATAGATAGATAGATAGATAGATAGATAGATAGATAGATAGATAGATAGATCTTTATTGACCTCTGTTGTAGGGTGTTAAAACAACAAGCGTAATACAGTTCCATTAAAAATGAACTACAAATTGCAGACATGTCTATATATTTTTCAGTCTACAGAAATCCGTGGACCCTTTCTGGTCCCCCCCGCCGATACTGTATGTTTGACTCCATGTCCTGACATGGTATGAAAACCAATCATCGCGTGAGTGTGTGTCTGCGATAGCCCCCAGGCATGATAAAGATCACTTTTATCATACTGTTACAGTGTAGGCGTTTTAGCCCCATGTAGCCCCCGAAATCCGCCCAATAAAGCTGTGCTGCTGATTCGAAATGGTAAACCCCCGGAGCATTGTTGATGTTATGTATTGTTTATTACAGTGCCTCTGACAAAATGTCCGCCGCCCATTACTCCTATAAGCCCCACGCCCTGATGTGTGCGTCTCTGGTGACTCAATGGGCCGACTCTGCTCTGCCCTGGAGCGCTGTAAAGTTTGACTCATGCTACATTAGACACAGCGCTGTCAGCACCGGGCAAAAACCAAGACGAGAGAGCAAGAGATAGAGGGGGAGAGAGATAGAGAGAGAGACATTAAGACAGAGAAAGAAAGAGAGACAGAGAATGAAAGAGAGGTGAGGGGGAGTGAGGAAAGCTCCCCTGGAAGCATAAGAATCAAACACTAAGGAAGGGAGGGAGCGGATCGGCGCGAGACAGAGTTAGCCTGACTTGAGAGGAATTACCTCTGGGAAGAAGTGAGCAGAGCACACTGGTGGAGCACTCTCAAAGCAGGTCAGGCTAAAAAGGAGACCGGGGGTATTCCACATTGCGCTACAACTGCCCTTCACTTGAAATACGTGAGCGTAGAGGCTGTGTGCAAACCTGGATATGGTGCCGCCTCATAAATAGACAATAGTGTTGTGTTGCTTTTAAGTCTCAGAGTCAATAGTTTGAATTGTTTTTCACTCCGCAACATGTTCTTACAAGTACATTGAGCTTGTTTACACCTTGAATGAACACGAGCAGTAAGTAATTACTCATAAAGCACAGAGAAAACAACAGCCATTCAGCAAAGTGCTGTACATAAATAGAAACACATATGAAAAATCAAACCAAAGAGTTGACTAATAAAAATAAAAACAGAAATTTACAAAAAAATGTCTGTTTATAACATTTTGAAACATCCGTTGAGCTTGTTTACACCTTGAATGAACATGTGCCGTAAGTAATTAAAGTCCATTTGATTCAAAAACAGCCGTTGACCAAAATGCTGTATGGAAATATAAATAAATATGAACAAACAAGCTGAAAAGATGACTAATAAAATAATAATTAGAATAAATAATGGCTATTAATAATACTTAGTATTGTGTAATATAATTGGGGCTTAAGTCTTGATTTAAATGTGCCATAGAGAAAATGAGTCTGAAATTGGCTTCTAGTTTGGCAGCTTGTCCATTCCACCTTAAACGCTGTAGCTTGCAAAGAAGATCTTTAATAAGATCCTGGACCACTTTAATTCCAAGCTGTCAGTTTGCTTTGCACATTTCACTCCAGACAGTTTCAGACTGTAAACATTTATATAATATTTAAATATAATATAATACAGTCTAATAACTGATACAGAGGTCCAGAATAAAACAGTGTCTGATAACTGATACAGAGGTCCAGAATAAAACAGTGTCTGATAACTGATACAGAGGTCGCGAGTATAACAGTGTCTGATAACTGATACAGAGGTCCGGAGTATAACAGTGTCTGATAACTGATACAGAGGTCCAGAATAAAACAGTGTCTGATAACTGATACAGAGGTCCAGAATAAAACAGTGTCTGATAACTGATACAGAGGTCCAGAATAAAACAGTGTCTGATAACTGATACAGAGGTCCGGAGTATAACAGTGTCTGATAACTGATATGGGGTCCAGAGTATAATAGTTTCTGATAACTGATACAGAGGTCCGGAGTATAACAATGTCTGATAACTGATATGCGGTCCAGAGTATAACAGTGTCTGATAACTGATATGCGGTCCAGAGTATAACAGTGTCTGATAACTGATATGGGGTCCAGAGTATAATAGTTTCTGATAACTGATACAGAGGTCCGGAGTATAACAATGTCTGATAACTGATATGCGGTCCAGAGTATAACAGTGTCTGATAACTGATATGCGGTCCAGAGTATAACAGTGTCTGATAACTGATATGCGGTCCAGAGTATAACAGTGTCTGATAACTGATATGGGCTCTGGAGTATAACAGTGTATGATAACTAATATAGAGGTCCAGAGTCCCTCGGCATTGACTTTGGGCAATACTCAGCATTTGACACTGAGGAGACTAAAGAGAGAAGCAGTTCTATGTTTATTAGCATCACAACCCAAACAGCAACATATAAGTAGCAGCCATGCTGTGTGATTTTATCTCGATTGTCTTAAGCTGAAAGCTTCATAGTGAGTAAACATCATTTACCGTGTGCTGTAGAGATCGAAATGTCACCCAGTACAATGTTAGTTACTAGCAAGCTCCAAGTAACTTAGTTATTCAAATAGACTTTACTTTACACAGAGGTTAACTGTATTTTCCTGCCCGTGTCTATTATGACATGTTTCTGCTGTGTGATCGTCATGGTGTTTCACTGTAACCAGCCAATCAGAGCAGAGCTTTTCAAATAATTCATGAGATCACCAAAGGAACAGCTTATGGAACAGCTTGTTTCATTCTAAAGACAAATCATAGGGCCAATCATCTGGACGTTATACCCCTATGTAGAACATCAGAGAACAATTTAAAACAACACTCCATAAATGCCTGATATAATACCTTTAAATAGATCACCAGGGAAGCATTACTAATATTTAGAGGAGGGTCTAAAAGACCTCTCTTTCAGAGTCTTTTAGAGTGAGGGTGCAGCAAGTCAGGAAGGCTATTAAGATGTTTTTTAAATACATTTTTCTAAAGGGCTAATATAGGAGCAGGTGGGGCTAAGAACCACCTCAGGAGGTGTGAGGGTGCGTGAGGAGACACAGTGAGAGAAGAAAGATGTAAGTCTATCACACCAGCTGTGACTGTTCACCTCTCGTCACCCCAGTTCGCTGGTCGCTCAATGCTAGTGAGTGTTTCTGATCTTGAACTGACCATTGTTTTCCATTCTACTGAAGCCAAGCACACATTCAATGCATTTAAATCTTAGATAGAAATAGCTTTAAAAAATAGCTTTAGTACCACCGTAGTGCATCACTGTCTGTGCAGTCAGTGTTTGGTCCTTGCTAGCCTAGAAGAAAGCGCCTCTGCCATTCCTCTGCCTTGGAACCTAAGAAGGCACATACCTTTTCACAGTGACAAAGATAAAGCGTGTACAACCCCGTTCAGTTTTATTGGTAAAGTTAAACTTTTCTCAACTTCGTCTGCTATTTTGCCATCATCTGCGCTCCCTGCTGTCAGCTGTCATTGAAAATGAATACATTCTGGCTGCTTTGTCTTGTTGTGACGTTGTGAGGATACACCAACGACGGTTAGGGATGCAACAAAGGTTAGGGATCCGGTCTTATGACCAGAAGGTCGCCAGTTCAATCCCAGGGACCAGCAGGACACAACAAAAGTGCCCTTGAGCAAGGCACCTAACCTCCAACAGCTCCCCAGGCACAGTGGATTGGGCTGCCCACCGCTCTGGGCACATGTGCTGACTGCCCCCTAGTGTGAATGTTTACTAGTGTGTGTGTATATGTGGGTGTTTCAGTGCAAGGATGGGTTAAATGCGGAAGTTTTGCTGTGTGCAAACACAGAATCATTCTAAACTTCAACTTAAACAAGGCTACAGAAATACTCCACTTATGTATGGCTTTAAGCACTTCCTTTCAGCGCCTGCAGAGGTCGTAGTCTCCGGAACTCTAGGTAGCTCCGGACACACACTCACACACACCCTCCTACATGCCCTCACACAGTCACTCACCACACACACCTGACACTCATTACAACTCACAGCAGTAGCTCATTAGCACAGCCCATGTAACCTAGCCAGTGCGTGGCATTGTTTGTGAAAACTCCTTACCCGTTCCGTGGTCACAGGCCAGCGTCAGACGAGTCCAGCATGACATCTCATCTCCACAGCGGGGTCCTGCTGTTCTCCCTGGAGCCCTCGAGGCCTGCAGACTCGCCGACCTGCCTGAGCACTCACCTCCCGTCGTCTGAAATCACCCCTGGCATTTCTACCCCATGGGTCTCCACACTGTGAGGTTGGTGTGGCCACCAGACAGTGTGTTTGGGCTCGCTCCCTCAAGGGAGCTTTCTCCCTGGCTCACAACGGTCCTCAAGTGATATTTAAACCTAGCGAATGTAAACTGGGAACAGAGGGAGTGGTTTAACCCCCAACACGAATCCTCTCCTGGCGAGCTCTGGGACGACGCAAACTGGGCCTACCTCCGGGTTTTTTTCTCCGGCACTTAGGGAGCTACCCCGTCTTCCACTGCTTAGATGGGAGAACCACTCCTACCAACAGCGGCTACCCCAACACCTACCAATTCACCTACTCCAGTAGCCACTTTCTCCAGGCTGCCTCAGACGCCAGCTCAACTGGTCTTCCGAGACTCCCCCCTCCGTGGGCCCAGCTCTGTGCTTTGTGTTCACATTTCATACCCTTGTTTGAGTTAATAAAGCCTTGCATATGGATCGTAACGTCATGTCCGAGTTTGATTCGTTACAATGGTGTAGCTGTGGCCGACAGCAACCAGAAAAGCAAAGCAGCATGACTTATGGGAAAGCCATGCTTCTTGTAAAAGCATGCAACATCATTTTCAACTGTGGTACAAAAAGTGCTGGCATAGCTTTCTCCACTTATAATCCCTCAGATCTCCTGACCTGTTGGTGTTGTTTCTGCTGGGCTGAAATGTGAGCCGGTATATGTAAATTTTGAATGTGTTATTTTGAGTGGAATCAGGACTGTTACATATCAGTCATGGATTTTGGAACAGCTTGTTTTTCAGCCATCTTTTATGAACATCTTTTATGTTTGTATTTGAAGGGGGAACAACAGTGTTCACAGCTTGTAAGTCATATATACTGAACTCTTATTATTGAAGTATAACAATGTAACAGTACAGTTTTTACTATATGCTATATACTATAGCCCCTTAAAAATAATGGTTAACTACGAAGCATAAACATTATGGAGTGATAAACTAACTAGTATAGAAAGACTGCTGACTGAAAACGTAGACCGATACAAGGTCCAAACAGCCTCAGTGATTCAATGAGCAGCTTGTAGAAAAGGGCTGACTAAGGCAGGACAGTCATGCTTGAAATTGCAGGGATATGTCTGTACATGACAAGACCAAAAACAACCCATAGAAAATCATTGACCAATGCAGGTCCTTATAACACTTATAGGAAGACATTAAACAATAGACTAACACTTTACTGTAACCTATCAATGTCTCATTCCTCCTTAACATTGGGTCCAGATAGAAGACAGATTCAAGTAGATATCCAAAGTAGTGTAGATGTTTGTTTATTACTCATTTGTATTATTGTTGATAGGCCATGTTAACTGTTATATAGCTCTGTTCTGTATATATTCCTTCTGTATATATGTATATATATAATTTGTGTATGTTTTGTATATTCCCTTATATATTTCAGTTATTACTAAATGTAGATATTCTAGCTTATTTCTACTTTATTATTGTCTATGTATTGTTATGTTTACACTGTTTTTTGTCCTGACATGATGTGCAATTGACAAATAAACTTGAACATGAAAACTTATGCTGTAGGCAGTTGTGTATATTTGCTGTGATCCGTAACTGTATGGTTGCTTTGGGGGTTTATGTGATCAGGAAGCATTTTGTTTTACTGTAACTGAAGCATAGAAATTATTGCAATGTCAATGGATAGTTGTAGATACTACAGCTCCCATGAGTGTGGACTATACTTCGCATGGCAGCACTTCCTTTGCTAGGCTAATGAAAACCACTGAAGGTTAACTTTGGCTAATGTGCTGTGTGCCATGCTAGCAATAATTGCAAGCATAATTGGCAAGCTAATGGACTTGTAAGTTTGAGCGAATGCTATGAAGATTATCCAGAGTAGCCGCTGTGTGTAGCATGGACAGCAACTTGACGGGCTGGGAGACTCAATAAGGTCCTGGTAGGCTGTCTCAGGTATCTGGAGCCATGCTGACTGCAGTGCATCCCACAGTTGCTGAAGGGGGCATGGGGGAGGATCCATTGAGCCAACACAAGGATTAAGGTGGTCCCACAAATGCTCGATTGGGTTCAAGTCTGGGAAATTAAGGGTCCAGGGTAATGCTTGGTCTTGGTCAGATATTCCAACCAATGTGGGACATTTCTAGCCATGTAACGTGTCTCATTGCCTTGCTGGAAGATCCCATCAGCCCCAGGGAAGACAATTGTCGTAAGTTAGTTTTTGCCATCAGGATAAAGAGGGAGACCAGTTCAGAGTAAAAGCTTTTATTCTTTGGACTGCAGTACCAACATTCTCTGAGCCGTCAAAACCTGGTCTCAATCGTGTCCCCAACTGCATTGTCTTTTAAAGGCCTGCCTTCCTGCTACTTCTGGCCCATGTGGTACACCTGGTCATAATTCTCCGGGCTTGGGTCTTGTTCTTAGTTCCCTAAAATAAAGCCAGGGCTTGTGTGAAGCCCTATATGGCGGGGGTCCATCAGCATGTATGGGTGTACAGGATTTGCAAGGATGGATTCACACCCAAAGCGGTTGAGAGTGCCTTCCACATGGATAAGTGGGTCCAGAGAAAACATTTCCCAGACCATACCACTGCCATCTACCATGGTGGTGCTGCCGTCAAAATTAAGAAGCAGTCATAATTATGTGACTCGACTGTGTAGTTGGCTTGTTTCTTTTAATTACAGCACTGCTGCTTGGGAAGAAATGGGATTGCGTGTGATACAATAAATGTCTGGTTTTGAACACTGAGTGTTTATATACCTGTCTCTGATTGGACAGCCATAGTGATTGTCAGTTTTAGGGAACAGCTTTGGAATATCTGTTTGTTTGTATGTATGTATGTATGTATGCATGTATGAATGTATGTAATTAACATCTTGGGACATCAACCCTCGTGTAAGATATGAGTATAATCTGGGCTGGGCTTCTGCAATAAGAGCTCTCAGGGTTCATTCACCTGGGGTCTTCTCACCCACCTGTCGTGGGAGCGATATGTAGGCCTTTTGAACAATGTACCGCTTTTAGCTGCTTGTAATGGCGAGTCTATTGACTGTCGTGAGGAGGGCGAGCTTTGTGGCGAAGCCTCAAGGTACTGTTTATTTTTTTTTTACTTGGAAACTAGGATCTTGTCTGCTCGTGTCCACACCCACACCTATAGTACACGGTCGTATGTAAATCCCGGTGAATCTTGTTTTGGTGGTTCCACCGTGTTACCCCGAAAAGAGATTCCCCAGGTTTTATGTATGATCGTGTATGTGCACTACAGGTATGGATGTGGTTATAAGGAGACACGATTCCAAACTTCAAGTGCACAGGTGTTTTAATCGAACACACACAAAGACAAACAAAGACTGAATCAAACGGAAGATGAATGAAACGTAAAAGTAAGAATATCTGTTAGTGAATCCAAGCATCTCTTTCACACAGCGTATTAGCAACACTAAAAGACTGAGGGGCTTTAAAGATTTGTGACATTTAAGATGTTTTAAAACTGGTAATTAACGCAGGCACTGGTCGACATCAGAGAAAAAGTGGATACAATTTCCTGCCTTACTTAGAATAATTAACACCGCAGACAATTGAGCAAGTGACTTTAAGTCGTGTAATCCAATTTGCGATAAATTTGAACTCCAGAGTGGCTTGTTTTTGAATGAAGCATGTTCTAATTGTGTTGACTGGTGAGGGGCAATTAGCAGCTCTCGAAACAGCTCATGCTGGTGATGGTGGTGTGGGGGGCGGGAGGAGGGAGGTGGCTGGGGGAGCTTTCATTCCAGTGTTTAGATGTCGTCTGTCGCTGGCAGCAGAATCGACAGGCCACAGTCTGTCAGAGTTTGAATCACGACTTTTCCCCGCAGTAGTACAACTGACCTGAAGTGCTTGCCAGGGGCTAAGGCTATGAGCAGAGCCGGTCAGCTCGCTCGCAATATTGGGTCACATTTGAGTGACAACATGTAATAAAACATTAGAGCAATCCTAGCATCTGGGAACTGTTGCTTGGCCGGCAGAGTAATTAATTCTGTTCCAATTCTTTATCGGTTTATTCGTTCATTTGCTTATTTATTAGATTTTTTACCTTTATTTTTATCCCTCCACCTCAGTTTTATGATCCAATCATAATTTAAACACAGTGTCCAGTTACAATATTTATACTATGAAGATGTTAAAAGATAGGGCTGATATGATTAGAATATTATCGTCTTTTAATATTTGTGATGTCAACCAACAGAATATTGCCTCACAGGAACTGTATTCTGTATTAATGCGGCATGTCACTAAAAAGGTTACGCAATGAATGGACTATGATGTTGCTTACATGGGCCACCGAGTTTAACGGTGGAGGAGACGGAGGAGACGGATACACACACAGATGAGGATCAAAGGTTTTAATAAAGTCCATGGTGACAAAAACCGACAGGCGCAAAACAGAACTCACAGAAACGAAATAGAAAATGTCGGACAAACACAGACAGCAAACACAGGGTATATAACAAGACAAAAACATGAAACACCTGGACGCAGGAGTGGTTACCGATACAAACCAGGTGGGGGGCGGAGACACTAGGAGCACATGATCAAAACAAACACCACACGGACATGACAGAATGTAAACAAGGACAAGACAGGGGAGGACGAGCAGGGCGGGACAGTAAGGACCTCATTTAGTTTAAACAAGGGGCAGAGGACTGATAACTAGGCTAAAAGATAGCAGGCTGTCAGGCTTTTAGCAGGTTCGGACACAAACGCAAGCTTTAAAAACACAATACTTTTAATGAACCAAAACAAACATAAACAAAAGGGTAAACAAACGGGATACATACACAGAGCTAACATGAAACAACCACGACATTAACTAGACAATGACCATATAAGACAAGACAGGGAATACGAAACACCTGGACACGGGAGGGGTTACAGATATGGGCCAGGTGGGAGGCGGAGACACTAGGAGCACATGATAACAACAGAAGCACATGGACAGGATGTAAACAAACAGGCGAGGGACGAGGGGAACATGGCGGAACATGACACAGGCTAACAGACAGCTCACTGGCTAAAATTTAGAACTGTTACGCTGGAACCCCTGTGTCTCTGGTATTAACAGTACCAACCTGAATGTTTAACTTCAAATGCTATGTTGCAGGTGTTCTGATGCAAGGTAAATGGGAGGTATAGGGAGCTGGGACTTCTTATTTCTGTTGGGCTGATCCACCACAGGATGGAGAGGGTCCTCAGTGTCCTGGGGGGGTGAAGAAAACCACGTAAGAGAAAGTAAATTAGTAAATGAAGACGTGTTAGAATACTTACCGGTAATGTTTAAAGATGCATCATGACATGTAACAGTGGTGTGTGTGTGTGTGTGTGTGTGTATGTATGTATGTATGTATGTGTATGTATGTATGTATGTATGTATGTATGTTTGTATGTATGTATGTATGTATGTTTGTATGTATGTATGTATGTGTTTAATTAACATCTTGGGACATCAACCCTCATGTGAGGTATTAGTTTAATCTGGGCTGGGCTTCTGCAATAAGAGCTCTCAGGGTTCATTCACCTGGGGTCTTCTCACCCACTTGTTGGGGGAGCGATATGTAGGCTTCCTGAACAATGTACCGCTGTTAGCTGCTTGTAATGGCGAGTCTATTGACTATTGTGAGGAGGGCGAGCCTTGTGGCGAAGCCTCAAATGACTGTTTCAGGGTTTTTTTTTGTTTATCAACGTTAATAAATCACCTGTGCGCTTAGAATCTTGTCTGCTCGTGACCACACCCACACCTATAGTACCTTACACGGTTGTATTTAAATCCCGGTAAATCTCCTTTTGGTGGTTCCACCCCAAAAAGAGATTCCCCAGGTTTTATGTATGGCCGTGTATGTGCACTACAGGTGACAATGTGGTTATAAGGAGACACGATTCCAAACTTCCAAATGTACAGGTGTTTTAATCTGATACACACACGAAAACAAACAAAGACTGAATCAAACGGAAGATAAATGAAACGTAAAAGTGAGAAATAACGTGAGGCTTCGCCACAAGGCTCATAACAGCTATGTTCTCTCTCTACACACACACGCGCTGCTACAGGTGGCTGACAGCTATGTCTTTTATTGAGGCACATATGGCAAGAGACCAGCACGCATGAGAGAAGCCACCCTACTGAACATACCTGACAGGCTCTTATCTCTGAAGCCCTGCCCCCGACTAAACCAACATCTTATAAGGTGGTTGATGTCCCATGATGTTACTTACACTTCTATACATACACATTTACATACATAGCACTGTTCATTTGTCATGACTCACTGTCTCTAGTCATTTTCCTCTTTTACAGTTTTTTTACCCCCCAGGACACCAAGGACCCACTCCCTGACTGAAGGTGGATCAGCCCAAACAGGAATAAGCAGTCCCAGTTCCCTTTGCCTACCATATGTCCCACATCCCCTTCTACACCAGGACTCAAAGGTAAGTACATAAAACCTGCTACCATACTACCATTTTAAGTTCACACCAGTAATGTTCATACTGGTGACGGGCTACTTTACTTACAAGAACTATTTTCCACTTGTGTTTGCACACATTTGACATCTGGATTCAACTCATCTGTGCAGTGAAACACCCACACACACACACTGCTGAACACACACGCACAAGAGGACAGTGAGCACACATGCTCACTGTCCAGAACGGTGAGCAGCTCCATCCACAGTGCCCAGGCTCAAGGGCACTTCAGTCGTGTCCTGGCAGTTCAAGGCAAGGGCGTAGGAGCAGGTTTGACAATGGGGGGACACATTAGCTAATATGAATCAAAGCAAGAGCTAAAGCTAACCCACCATAACTTAAATGCTAGCAAACTGGACCACCAATTTGTGGCTTGTCGCTCACTCATTTATCCATATACCAACCTTGTTCCTGCGTTCATGCATTGGTTTATCCATCCGTCCGTCTGTTTGTTTGTCGGACTTTTGTCATCCAGTTAGCATCCCATAAAATCTGAATGATGGTTTTAGATCTGTATGAGTGGCGAAGCAGGTTAGGAGTGTTGGATGAGCAGTGTCAATCCTTGGCCATGGCCACGCCCACTACAGCCAGTGAAGTTGAAAGTACTGCTAAGAGCATGAATGTGAGGTCCCAAGAAAGCACACTGTTTTAAATGACTACAATAACTGGCGACTGAAAGTTCCTGTTGTCCAATAGCATTTCTCGGTTACTCAAAACAAACTTGGTGGGAAAAAAAAGTTTTAATATAAAATGTTTTATTCTAAGCAGTTGTTGAGCATCGGTATGGGTCCATCCATCAAGACATTTTCACTAAAGCTGTACATCTCAAACGATGTAGAAAAACGAAAATTGCAAAAATAAATAATAAATAAATAAATTAAAATGGGCAGTGACAATATGTGTGGCAGTGTTTGCTTCAGAAATGCAAAGCTAAAACACATCAAGCCAGTTTTGGCAGAGGCCCCGTCTCTGACTGATTGCCATTTGTGGCTGAGAGAGAAACAGCAGAAGTGGCGAGCTTGTAGAAGGCAGCAGGAGTTTACCCCCTGCGGGCTGCAGGCAGGACGAAATGGGACCGAAACTGGTGGTGGAAAGGGGCCTGAAAACACAAGCCCACTGATGCGGAGAAGAGTTAGAAAGGAGGGGGGTATAAATATCTGCTTGTCGCATAATGGCTGAGCGAGCTTGATCAATAAGCTGTTCTCCCTCGTTGAACTAGTGCTGGATCTTTTGTGTATGATGCCTGCACGCAAGCCAGCGCATGTTCGTGTTCACAGGGATATTAATATTAGTTAACTTTTCAGGGAGTCTCTACTTAGCCTACTAATTGGACAATTAAGATGAATTTCATCCATGATGAGTCAATCTGCATGAAAGTATCCATCTCTCCTTCTCACCATCTGTCTGGAAAAGCATGGGGAATAGCGGGATCTCCTGAGGAGGAGGCAGCGCCAGGAGAAGGCGCTCAGGAAAGCTCTGAAAAGCTGCACTTTATTTAAAGGAGGTTTGCGTTGGGATTTTGGAATTTGTGGCTTTAAAAAACAACGTATTTGTGCTGATGTTCTCAGTGGGCCTGGAGATATGCACAGTTCACACATTATTACACAACTCCTGTTTTGTAGGGTTGGTATGCTTTAAAATTCACTTCTGAGCAATCGATTGTAGGAAAAAGCATGGGTGGGCAGATGCTCGGTGGACCTTAAGGTCAGTTATTCAGATTATAACACTGGTCAGTGAACATTTATAAAGACTAGTACTGAATGTTTTAGAAGTGGATTATGGGATACAGTGTTGCCTTAAATCTGGGGCATGAAAGGTATATTGAAAATCTTAATTGTATCAACTGTCGGTCGGAAAAAGATTAATTGTCTTTGCAGCTTCATATTTTATATTTTCGCTCATTTATTTATCTGTATACGAACCTCATTCCTTCATTTATGCATTGGTTCATCCATCTGTCCGTCTGCGTGTCTGTTTGTCTGTTTCGTCATGCATTGCTTCATCCATTCCTTTGCTTATTTGTTCATCTGTCCGTCCATCAGCACGTTTGTTTGTCAACACTTTTGTCATCCAGTTAGCATCACATAGAATCTGGATGATGGTTTTAAATGTGTATAAGTGGCGAAACAAGCCAGGAGTGTTGGATGAGTGGTGTCAGTCAAGCTGCTCTTTGGCTACGCCCATTACAGCCAAGTAAAGTTGAAAGTACTGCAAAGAGTGTGAATGTGAGGTCCCAAGAAAGCACACTGTTTGACTACAATGACTGCCGACTGAAAGTTCCTGTGGTCCTATAGCAGTTCTCGGTTACTCAAAACCAACTTATCTTGGTGGCAAGAACATATTTTACTTTTAATCTGAGGCAAGAAAGGTATTTTGAAAACCTTAATTGTATCAACTGTTGGTCGGAAAAAGATGATTCATTGTCTTTGGAGCTACATATTTCATATTTTCGCTCATTCATTCATCTGTATACGAACCTCATTCCTTCATTCATGCATTGGTTCATCCATCTGTCCGTCTGCTTGTCTGTTTGTATGTTTCTTCGCTCATTGCTTCATCCATTACTTTGCTTATTTGTTCATCTGTCTGTCCATCAGCACGTTTGTTTGTCTGTGACTTTTGTTATCCAGTTAGCATCACATAGAATCTGGATGATGGTTCTAGATGTGTATAAGTGGCGAAGCAAGCTAGGAGTGTTGGATGAGAGGTATCAATCAAGCTGCTCATTGGCCACGCCCACTATAGTCAGTGAAGTTAAAAGTACTGCAAAGAGCACGAAAGTGAGGTCCCAAAAAAGGACACTGTTTCAAATGACTACAATGACTGCCGACTGAAAGTTCCTGTTGTCCTATAGCAGTTCTAGGTTCCTAAAAACAAACTTATCTTGGTGGCAAGAACATATTTTACTTTTAATCTGGGGCATGAAAGGTATTTTGAAAATTGTAAAATTAATGATATCATGTGTCGGTGGTAAAAAGATGATTAATTGCCGTTGGAGCTACCTGTTTCGGTTACAGATTATAAATCATGTAACGCAGTTCACTTTGTGTGGCTACGACTGAAGCACAGGTCTATTGTACTAATTGGAAAGTGATGATCGTCTGGTGCCGATGCCGCTAATTAAACTCTGTGAAACGCACGTCGGTTCCTTTTACTCCTACTTTACTCTGTGGATGCTTTTCCTCATGCAACGTGCATGAGCTGATGATGCGCAGTTGTCAGTGATCCTTTTGAAGAACAGAGCGAGGGGGACTCGCGCTTTGAAGGATGACAGGTCTGTGTCTAGGTGTCACAAAGCCTCTGCCTCTCAGGCTGTTTGATTACCACCGGCAAGATATTCTTTTAGATCCTGTGACTTCTGATAAACAACACTTCTCTAACTAATGCGGGGGAGCTGGCTGACAAGGTAGGGATAGAAAGTACAGGTGGAAAAAGAAAAGGGATCGAACAGAAACAATCAGAGCAAGACATAAAACATGACCTTCACATTTATCATACTTCATGAGAAGATATGATGGGTATTCGGTGAGAGCATAATATATTGGTTTCTTCCAGCACTGCACATTAACTACATTCCTAAAAATAAATGCATAAGAAAACGTTCTTTGGAGCAATGCCATAGAACCCACTTTGGTTTCCTATATATATATATATATATATATATATATATATATATATATATACACTTACCGCTCAAAAATTTTGGATTACTTTAGAATTTCATTTCATGCTATTTTCATGCAATTCATGCAATTTTCATGCAATTCACAAACAATATTGTCCATTTCACAATTAATGTAAGTGTATCAGATGATTTTTAAAAAATAAAAATTTTTGTATTAAAGTCTATTTTTGTATAGAAGCTTATTTTGCATATAGTCCTATTATCAGTCCTCTGTCTAAAGGAAGGAAGATACTCCATTGAAAACAAGAACATTTCACTGTGATCCCAAACTTTTGAGCGGTAGTGTATATACATCCCTGCTCGTGTGGCGTGGGAGGGTGTGGAAATAACCGCACGCATCAAGTTAGGCTTCTCTTTGATTATTTAGTTATGACTTCAAGGGGCATTACGCTTAAGATTGCCTAGCTACAGCACCCGAACTACTTACGGGGGTCAATGCTGGGGCTGTACGGTGAGTCTCTATGACAGCAACTGCTTAGTACGACTGAGGGAGTGACTATATATATATATCAGCAGAGGTGCATTTCAATTGGCTATGCTAAACATTCCTCCCATTCCACCACTACACTATATATATATATATATATATATATATGCCGGTATTCCAGTCTTGCTAGGTATTGCATTGTGTCTAATCTTATATTCTATATATTTATTATTTATATAATCTTCCTTCTAGGTATCAGCACTGGCACTTCTTATATATATATATATATATCAGCTCCACTCACCATATATATTATCAGCTCCACTCACCATAGTTTGTAGTTCTACAATTATAATCTGTAGTCCATCTGATTCTCTGTATACTTTATCCCTCTTTTACCTTGTTGATCAATGGTCAGCACCCCACAGGACCACCAATTGGGTGGTGGGTCATTTTCAGCACAGTGGTGACACTGATGTCACTGTGCCAGTTTGTTCTGTGCTGGTATGAGCGGATCAAACGCAGCAGCGCTGCTGGAGTCTGCTCAGCTGAGAAAAGTCCACCCACCAAAAGGATCCTGCGGTCAGCGTCCACTGATGAAGGACTGGAGGATGACCAAAACAAACTGTGCAGCAGCAGATAAGCTGCTGTCTTTGACTTTACATCTACAAGGTGGACCAGCAAAATAGGAGTTCCAATCAGAGTGAACACAATGTTTTAAAACTTTCCAGCAGTGCTTAACATGCTCAAACACCACCACCACAACGTCAGTGTCACTGCAGTGCTGAGAGAGATACACCACCCAAATTATACCTGCTCTGTGGTAGAACAAGACACGGGAAGCATAATGCTGAAAGCAAATGTTCTTGCACTCAGCACAGCAGCAGGGGAGAAGTACTCGCGGAAACGGCCAAGATCATTTCTAGCCACACATTTACAGTTAATGGTAGACACTCAAACCTGCGATTAACCCATAGCCCAGCCCAGAATATCACATTCAGCACTGCTGCACATTGTTAAACTAAAATGGGTAACTTATAATTTAAAGGTCTCTTCTAACGCAGCCACAGAGGCTCCTGAGAGGCATTCATAGTGGTGAGAGCCATAGCAGGACACTACAGTACTAAAGCATACTTTACAATCATTACATTAAAACATACTTTGAGTCAATGACAAGTAAATATGTCATTTTGTGCAGGCATTGCAGCTTATAGTGGGGCAGTCATGGGCTGAAGGTTAGGGAGCCAGTCTTGTGAGCAGAAGGTCACCAGTTTGATCAACAGCACACGACTGAAGTGCCCTTGAGCAAGGCACCTTACCCCCAACTGCTCCCCAGGCGCTGTGGATGGGGCTGCCCACTGCTGGGTAAGTGTGCTCGCTGCCCCCTAGTGTGCTTGTTTACTAGTGTGTGTATATGGGGATGTTTCATGCAGCGGTCAAATTCCACTGTGTGCAAACACAATTGGCAAATAGTTCTAAATTCTGAATAATAAAGATTTTGAAATGTTTTTAGTTTGCTGTATGCTATTAAGCGTTGGCGTAGAAACTGTGGGTGATGGGGGGGCATGTCCCACCCAATATCAGAAACTGATAGATTTGCCCTACTCAAAAATTAAACCACAGAAAAATGAGAAACTGTTTAACTTTCATTTTAAAAGAGCGTTTAGCTCTGTGTTTGTTAGCAACTGGCTCTGGTTGTTTGGTGGTCTGGGTCTTTCACTTTGTTAAGGCTTGTGTTGAAGGCTGTTCACTGACCCAAGCTCTCCCCTTGCTGGAGTGTCAGGTAGCTCACGCCAGCATTAAACGCGAGGCCAATGATAAGAGCAATGAATAGAAACGATGACCATCTATACTACAATAAAACACAGTCACATCGGACACCATCATTAGAAGTGCTTTCAGTAGTGCAGTATGTAATGTTCCAGGAGGTGCTGTTTGGAACACAGCCTTAATGTTAGTCTTGTCTAGTCAGAAAACCTTAACATTAATTTTTTTGTCATTTCATTTCAACAATTTGCCACAAAAAAAAAATTATATATTATCCAGACATTGTACGCATAATTTAAAAGTTTTCTGACAGCAGTACCGTGTAATGTGGAATATCATGTTTAGTTTGTAAAGTGATCTTTGATTGGATTTGTCTAATAATAAACAGAAGTACGGATAATGTTATATTAAGTTTGCTTATTTGTAATTTACTGTAATTCCACAAATGTTGTTGTATGTCACTATACATACAGTAAATTACTACCTAACCTACTGTGGAATCAACTTATAAGTAATATTTTAGGGGATAGGGTGGGCTTTGATTCATATTAGCAAATGTGCCCCCCCCCACCCCCCGGAATGTCAAACACGCTCCTACGCCCTTGCTATTTAGTATATTATTGATCAATGATGGCATAGTTACCTTGAAAAAGTGATCAGATTTTTCCTTTAAAAAGTGACTTAGTTACTTCATTGATTACTTGATTTTAAAAGTAACTAAGTTAGACTACAAGTTACTACAAAAACACCCCCCGCCGCCTCAACCTAACAATGAAAACCAGTGTTGCCCATATTCACTTTATTGGAAGTGCGTTTTTAACAGTAACACTGAATCTTCTGACACTGAACTTAAAAACTATTTCCTGAACAAAAACATGTTTCTATTTAAATAAAATAAATACATTTTATCTTGAATTAACATAACATAAAGTTTTTATAAAATAAAAAATAAAGACAGTCCTTCTTGACCTGACATATTTAACTGTTACCACTGTAATGGCAACACTAAACATTGAACCTGGTTACAGCATTAGAGCAGCAAGGAGGGGTGTTACAAAACTAAAATGGTGTATAACACCACTTATAGGCTGACATCATGTTTACTTTCTTACTTTGGCCTAATCTTATGTTGTAATCGCATGTTCTGAGTGAACCAGTGGATTGGGGTGAGTAAAGCAGTGGTTGTATCTCATTACCAGAAGCATTAGTCGCAGTTCTCTGCTTTGCACCACCTGGTGGGACTTGCTCTGTAAGTTTAACTGTGTCGTGCTGCGACTCCAAATGTTTCTTCAAATTTGACATAGTGTTTTTAAAGCTAGATAGCACTTGGTCGCCGGGCCAGCACAGCAGGTACAACAAACCTTGATATTGTCATCTTTAGCTGACACAAATTCAAAACAGTGCCTGTATTTCCAGCTATAAATGTGCATCTCTCTCCTCCCTTCATTGTTTACGTTTGTGTTGCTGTGTGGTAATACACGTGAGTTGTTTAATTGACTTAATTGTTGCATAGGCCAGAGGTCACTCCCCGAGACGCAAGAAGAAAGCAAAAATATATCTTTTCACTGAGAAAAATACCAAAAATAGAAACGCACAGTGACTTGGATAATTAACTTTAATCTGATTACTGGATTCAAAATAGCAAAGGTGTCAAAAATATTTACATTCATTACTCAGGTAGAAATATAAATACTAGGGTTTAAAAATACTTTTGTACAAGTTGAAGTCAACTCCAGTAAAAGTGTAAAAGTACTGCTTTCAAAACTACTTCAAGAATAAAAGTAAAAGTAATGTAAGGGAAAAAATGCCATTAAGGACAAAAGCTTAGGTCGCACCCCAGAGGTCTATAGTGCACTAGCCTACCTCCTCCCCCCAAAAAAACAATCTTCTAAAAGCATTAATGACTATAATGTTATATTAAAATGTTAATGTTAGAAAATTTGGGATGCACTAGGCTATAGGTTATAGTATTGTAATGGTGTTATCAATAACCTTTACTGGAATGTAAAAGCTCTTGCTGGATCAGTTTACAGCCGAGTGTAAAGCGGCTGGGAAGAAAATCAGCACCTCCAAATCCGTGACCATGGTCCTCAGTCGGTAAAGGGTGGAGTGCCCTCTCCAGGTTGGAAAAAATGACCTCCTGCCTCAAGTGGAGGAGTTTAAGTATCTCGGGGTCTTGTTCACGAGTGAGGGAAGGATGGAGCGGGAGGTTGAGAGAGAGAGCTGAGCCAAAAGGAGATGCTCTCGATTTACTGGTCAACCTACATTACTACTCTCAGCTGTGGTCACAAGCTCTGGGTAGTGACCGAAAGAACGAGATCGCGGATGCAAGCTGCTGAAATGAGTTTACTCCATAGGGTGTCGGGTCTCACCCTCAGAGATAGGGTGAGGAGCTTGATTATACAGGTGAGCCTCAGAGTCGAGCTGCTACTCTTCCACGTCAAGAGGAACCAGCTGAGGTGGTTCAGGCATTTGGTTAGGATGCCTTCTGGACGCCTACCTTTGGAGGTGTTCCAGACATGCCAGACCAGGAGGAGACCCCGAGGAAGACCTAGGACATGCTGAAAGGATTATATTTCTCGGCTGGCCTGGGAACGCCTTGGTATCCCCCGGAGAAGCTAGAGGAGGTGGCTGGGGAGATGGAAGTCTGGGTTTCTCTGCTTAGACTGCTGCCCCTGTGACCCGGATCCCTGGAAAAGTGGTAAATAATGGATGGATGGATGGATAGAATGTAAATGTACATGACTGAAAACAAGCTGAAATTAATCAGAATCTGACTTTATTTGCCAAGTATACTCACACAAGGAATTTGTTTTTGGTTACAGTAGCTCACAGTGCACGATAACTGACATTACAGAAGTAACAAACACACCCAACCTAGCCATCCTCCTACACACACACACACACACACACACACGCACAGACACACACACAGTGACATACACGCACAGACACACCTGTAAACTTAACATGTGCAGAGTTGTATGTTTAGAGTAAAGTGCTGAGTGCAGCAGTGAAGGACAGTGCAGACTGAATTAAATAGATATAAATATGAAGAACAGAAGAGTCACTGGTGGAGACGGTGGTACAGAGAGTTCTGAGACTCTATCAGATAAATAAAAGTTCAGTACAGAGAAAGAAGAGTGAGAGAACATCTGGATATGGATGTATGTATCTAATAGACTGTACAGAGAAAGAAGAGTGAGAGAACATCTGGATATGGATGTGTGTATGTAGTAGACTGTACAGAGGAAGAAGAGTGAGAGAACATCTGGATATGGATGTATGTATGTAGTAGACTGTACAGAGGAAGAAGAGTGAGAGAACATCTGGATATGGATGTATGTATGTAGTAGACTGTACAGAGAAAGAAGAGTGAGAGAACATCTGGATATGGATGTATGTATGTAGTAGACTGTACAGAGAAAGAAGAGTGAGAGAACATCTGGATATGGATGTATGTAGTAGACTGTACAGAGAAAGAAGAGTGAGAGAACATCTGTATATGGATGTATGTATGTGGTAGACTGTACAGAGGAAGAAGAGTGAGAGAACATCTGGATATGGATGTATGTATGTAGTAGACTGTACAGAGAAAGAAGAGCGAGAGAACATCTGGATATGGATGTGTGTATGTAGTAGACTGTACAAAGAAAGAAGAGTGAGAGAACATCTGGATATGGATGTATGTATGTGGTAGACTGTACAGAGAAAGAAGAGTGAGAGAACATCTGGATATGGATGTATGTATGTAGTAGACTGTACAGAGAAAGAAGAGTGAGAGAACATCTGGATATGGATGTATGTATGTAGTAGACTGTACAGAGGAAGAAGAGTGAGAGAACATCTGGATATGGATGTATGTATGTAGTAGACTGTACAGAGAAAGAAGAGTGAGAGAACATCTGGATATGGTGTATGTATGTAGTAGACTGTACAGAGGAAGAAGAGTGAGAGAACATCTGGATATGGATGTATGTATGTAGTAGACTGTACAGAGAAAGAAGAGTGAGAGAACATCTGGATATGGATGTATGTATGTGGTAGACTGTACAGAGAAAGAAGAGTGAGAGAACATCTGGATATGGATGTATGTATATAGTAGACTGTACAGAGAAAGAAGAGTGAGAGAACATCTGGATATGGATGTATGTATGTAGTAGACTGTACAGAAAAAGAAGAGTAAGAGAACATCTGGATATGATGTATGTATGTAGTAGACTGTATTTAGAATGTAGTGTGTGATGTTCAGTTGTTCGTGAGTGTGATGGCATGTGGGAAGAAGCTTTTCTGAAGTCTGAAGGTCTTGATCCACAACTGGCTGAAACACCGACCTGAGGGAAGATGCTGGAACAGGTGATGTCCAGAGTGTGACGAATCACGAACGATGTTCTCGGCATGCTTCCTGGTTCTGGCCATGTGCAGGTCCAGTAGGGAGGGTAACTTCACACTGATGGTTCTCTCTGCAGACCTGATGATGCGCTGCAGTCTGTGGGAGTAACGAGGCTATTTTTAAATGTAAGGAGTAGAAAGTACAGATAATGGAGTGTAAATGTAAGGAGTAGAAGTAAAAAGTCATCTGAAAATTAATTACTCCAGTAAAGTATAAATAACCAACATTTCTACTTGAGTAAGGTAAAAAAGTTTCTGTTTTTCATTACTTGACACCTCTGAAAAATAGTAACTAGTTAGATTACTTATTACTGAAAAGTGGTCAGATTAGAGTAACGCGTTACTAAGTAACTGTTATTGATGTACTTAAGTATAAATTATGTTTTGTAAGGGCAGGTATTATTTCATTAATTAATGCTAGACTTCTCATGAGAAAGTTTGAAATAGTTTAAATGAACAGAAAACCTGTACTTACTGTTATTCTGTGTATTTTAATAGATTTTCTGAGCAAGCAAATGCGTATTCCTTTTACCGCTTTTTAAATCTAAATATCTTCATTGCTTATCACATGACTAGCTTCAGGCTTCAGAGGATAATCATCTGCAGCTCAACCAATCAAACAAAAGACTCCAACATAAACACATTAAACCTGACAAGTGAGCTCTATTGCTGCACTAACCTCTAACCTTGTATTTTGTGGTCTTCTTTCTAGGTATCAGCATTGGCCCTTGTTTCTGGTAGTGGTTGAGTGCAAGGATAGTTTGGACTTAAACCTGTTTGCTCTAGCTAGAGATACAAACTCTGACCGGCCGCAAAGCACTTATGTAAGTCACTCTGGACAAGAGTGTTTACTAAATGCCGTCACTCTGCTACAGAAATAGCTGCTAAAAGAGATAAAGGATCAAAACTATGAAACATACCTACAGCTGTAGAGAAGTCTTTTTTTGATGTGTTACGCAATCTAACGTAATAACAGAGTCGAGTCAAGTTTATTTGTATAGCGCTTTTTACAGCGATGTTGTCACAAAGCAGCTTTACAGGACTTTAAAAGCATGAAAACATGAAATCACACACTTTATCCACTGTGAGCAAGCCAGAGGTGATGGTAGCAAGAACAACTCCCTCAACTGGAGGGAGAAACCTTGGGAGGAACCAGACTTACAAGGGGAGACCCATCCTCCTCTGGTCGAACAGTATTTACAGTTTATTAAACTAAAGCTGAGTCTGAAGGTAAAAGCTTTAGAAGCTGCACAGGTGCTACATCAGGTGGATGATACAGCGATGCAGTCAAGGATGGAGCAAATGGCACCAAGGGAGAAGAGAGCTGGTTGGTGCCAGGTGACAGGGGGGCCCTGGTGGTCAGTCCTTTACAGTATTCGGCGGGACAAGTGGGCGGTTATTACCTCGGAAAGAGAAAAGAGACTGAGTTAGTTCTGGTTTGGGTTAGTATAGAGACAGAGTTAGTTCTGGTTTAGGTTAGTACAGAGACAGAGTTAGTTCTGGTTTGGGTTAGTACAGAGACATAGTTCTTGTTTGGGTTAGTACAGAGACAGAGTTAGATCTGGTTTGGGTTAGTACAGAGACATAGTTCTTGTTTGGGTTAGTACAGAGACAGAATTAGTTCTGGTTTAGGTTAGTACAGAGACAGAGTTAGTTCTGGTTTGGGTTAGTACAGAGACATAGTTCTTGTTTGGGTTAGTACAGAGACAGAATTAGTTCTGGTTTGGGTTAGTATAGAGACAGAGTTAGTTCTGGTTTAGGTTAGTACAGAGACAGAGTTAGTTCTGGTTTGGGTTAGTATAGAGACAAAGTTAGTTCTGGTTTAGGTTAGTACAGAGACAGAGTTAGTTCTGGTTTGGGTTAGTACAGAGACATAGTTCTTGTTTGGGTTAGTACAGAGACAGAGTTAGTTCTTGTTTGGGTTAGTACAGAGACTGAGTTAGTTCTGGTTTAGGTTAGTACAGAGACATAATTCTTGTTTGGGTTAGTACAGAGACAGAGTTAGTTCTGGTTTGGGTTAGTAAAGAGACAGAGTTAGTTCTGGTTTGGGTTAGTACAGAGACATAGTTCTTGTTTAGGTTAGTACAGAGACAGAGTTAGTTCTGGTTTGGGTTAGTAAAGAGACAGAGTTAGTTCTGGTTTGGGTTAGTACAGAGACATAGTTCTTGTTTAGGTTAGTACAGAGACAGAGTTAGTTCTGGTTTGGGTTAATACAGAGACAGAGTTAGTTCTGGTTTGGGTTAGTATAGAGACAGAGTTAGTTCTGGTTTGGGTTAGTACAGAGACATAGTTCTTGTTTAGGTTAGTACAGAGACAGAGTTAGTTCTGGTTTGGGTTAATACAGAGACAGAGTTAGTTCTGGTTTGGGTTAGTACAGAGACATAGTTCTTGTTTAGGTTAGTACAGAGACAGAGTTAGTTCTGGTTTGGGTTAGTAAAGAGACAGAGTTAGTTCTGGTTTGGGTTAGTACAGAGACATAGTTCTTGTTTAGGTTAGTACAGAGACAGAGTTAGTTCTGGTTTGGGTTAATACAGAGACAGAGTTAGTTCTGGTTTGGGTTAGTATAGAGACAGAGTTAGTTCTGGTTTGAATTAGTACAGAGACATAGTTCTTGTTTGGGTTAGTACAGAGACAGAGTTAGTTCTGGTTTGGGTTAATACAGAGACAGAGTCAGTTCTGGCGACTCTGGCAGATCTGATTATAAACAGAATGAACTAAAAGGAGACAAGCTGCACAAGTGCTACATCTGGACGAAACAGTAATGCAGTGGAGGTGTAGCAGAGAGAGGAGAGCTGGTTGGTGCCAGGTGATGAGTAGGCTCTGACAGTCGGACCTCCAACAGTATTTGGCGGGACAGGTAAGCGGTTATTACTTCAGACAGAGAGAGAGAGAGAGAGAGAAGAAAACAAAGTTAGTTCTGGTTTGGGGTAGTACAGAGGAGTCAAGGTGTAACAGAAAGAGGAGAGCTGGTTGATTTACATTCAGTTCAGGTGTTCCAATCACTTCCATGGCCACAGGTGTATAAAACAAAGCACCTAGACATGCAGACTGCTTCTACAAACATTAGTGAAAGAATGGGTCTCTCTCAGGAGCTCAGCGAATTCCAGCGTGGTACCGTGATAGGATGCCAACTGTGCAACAAGCCCGGTCATGAAATTTCTTCAGTACTAAATATTCCACAGTCAACTGTAAGTGCTATTATAACCAAGCGAAAGTGATTGGGAACGACAGCAACTGAGCCACAAAGTGGTAGTCATGTAAAATGACAGAGCGGGGTCAGCGTATGCTGAGGCACATAGACCTCCAAACTTCATGTGTCCTTCAGATTAGCTCAAGAACAGTGCATAGAATGGGCATAGATTCATGGAATGGACTTCCATGACCAAGCAGCTGCATCCAAGCCTTACTATCCCAAGCGTCTGCTTAATGCCACAAAAATGTAAATGTAATGTGATTCCTGCTGTCACTCTGCTACAGAAACAGCTGCCTAAAGAAACAGAGGATCAAAACTATGAAACATACCCACAGCTGCAGAGAAGTATTTTTCTGATATGGAACAAAGGCCTTTCAGTGTTATACAATCTAAGGTAATAACAAAGATAGCCAAACACTAAGATTCTGTCAGTGGTTGTTTTCTTCCCAACAAAGCAGCAGATCACATAATCAGTTGTTGATGTCTGAGCCTAACTGATTAAACAAGTGAAATCCTGCTGTCTGTGCAGACTCAAACAATTTAATCACAGACATTGCTTCCCTTGCCTCACAATCCATAGAACTCTTCTCATATACTTAACTAACAGATCATCACTGAAAGCTTCCAATGTATTAAATCACTGTGATGCACTCAGAACTCAATGGTTTTCACTGTAAACAATGATTGATAGATTCATATATCTATTTCTCATAGTTACTCTGATAGGACTCTAAGAAAAGTCATTGGTTATGATTGGTTAAATGTCTGTCTAATCACAGGCTGCTTTCTTTTGAGGGCTTGGACTCTCTATATTATTTCTGTACAGCAGCTTTTTGGCCACATCTGTTGCAAAAGGCGTCATAAAAATGAACTTGGACTTGACTTGAATCCAAAAATTTGCAAGTACCAGTCCTATTTTGTGGATACGACTCTTAGTGGACCAGACACAGCAGTGCTGCTGGAGTTGTTAAACACTGCACATGCTTACTGTCCACTTTATTACACCCACCTACCTTGGTGGGCCACCTTGGAGAAGTACATTTAAAGACAATAGCCCATCTGTTGCTGTACCTCCACTCACTGTATATTTTATTAGGTCCATTTACCATTTAGCTTCACTTTATAGTTCTGCAATCGCAGATCATAGTCCATCTGTTTCTCTGTGTGATCCGCCTTTTGCTCCAATCACCAATAACCGGGCCTCCCCTGGGCCACCACTGAGCACCTATTATTTGGGTGGACCATGAGCTAGGTCTTCAGTTTAGGCCATTATTGTCAAAAGGGCAGTGGAGACCACCACTACTGAACAGCTGGGATAGCAGAAAGGTCACCTCATTGCACCCGCACTGCACCACTAGCCCCACATCCCAGAATAGCATGATAAGCACTTTTATACAGCTTTAAGCTAACAGCCACTCTTTCCACATGTTCATTGCTCCATGCTAGTCAGTAGTTAGTTTTTAGCAAGTTTGCAACTTTTATGTCTACAGTCTGTTTGGAAAGTTCTGAGAGGGCCAGGAGATGTACATGGTTCACAGATTATACAAGCTGTTTTTAGTGGGCTGGTATGCTTGCAAGAAAGCCCACCTATATTTGTCGCTTTATTCAAAGAAATATTATATAATGTATGTTGCGTATGAAACCAGGTCGTTGGTGTTCAGATGACTGGTGGAGATCAGGGTCAGCTAGTCCGATTATTCCACTGGCCATTGCACTTATACAGACCTTTTTCTAGCATATAAATAAACACATACCTTTAGGTTCGCTCTGAGGTGTGTCTTTTCCTTCTGCTGTACACAGAACCTTCAAACGCACCCACTGCCCAATGCGTGGTACGTATGTGAATAAATTCCTTCAGGTCTGCTCTAAGGTGTGTAATAGAAATCCGTTTTTTTCACTGATGTAGTAGAACACGATCTGTAGGACCTACAAAGAGACCCGCTGTTCCTCTGCAGGTGCCACTGGTATTCCTCAGGGGCGTAATTAAACCTCTACCTCAAAGCTGACACAACACAGAAAGTGTATCGGGCTCCACACAAGCAACCCCAGCCAAGCCCTCGCTATTAAAATGGGCCTTCTAACTCTGAGCCCTGATGCCTGGCTTTAGAAATGGGACTCTGTCTTTAATACTGCTGCTAATCTCTGTTAATAAACCCCATGTCCTTAAAATGTGCATTCATTTGAAACATTCTCATGGGCAACAGGCACATCCCGAAGACTGAATGTAATTAATTATGGTAATAGACCAAATATTTTATGCATGAACTGAGTTCCTGAACAGTGCGTCAGGCTTAAGAAGTTATTTTTAACCCCTTAAATTCTCAGGCTCATAAAGTCCTAAGGCTTATTGTTTAATAATTACATGAATTACAAGGCAAACTGGCCCAATCTGGGTGGGTTATATGTAAAGCACTTAAATTACAGTAAGGAATGATAGATTGGGCTGCTGGCCTTTTTAAGGGGTTGTTATTGTTGGTGCATCACAATCAACATGCAGGAAAATAATATAATAATACATGTTAAAAACATGGAATGCATAGACTATGCTGAATTCTAATGTGTATGTCAGGTTGTGTGAAAATTTTATATAGAATGGGCCAATGAAAGTGCTCTGGTTTTGACTGGCACATATGTAAGCTTCAGTCAGAAGCTCACAGGTAATGCTTCATGGTGTCTGTGTTCTCTATTGTTTAAGTAAACACAGTGACAAAATATCCACTAAACTAATATTTACTCCTCTTTCAAGGTTAGTCAGGTATGCCTATGACAAAATTCCTTATTTAAAAGTATTTTTTATTAACTTTTGTCTATTTCTATCTTTGTTATGCTGCATTGGCCAGTGTTCACTTGTTAAACAGTTTCACTCTCAATGTGATTACCCTGGTTTAAGCAAAGGCTAAATAAAAAAATAAATTAAAATGTCACAATGTCACATTCATTATTAAGATACTGTATGAATAACTACAGTAAAATGCAGATTTTCTAAAAATAATAATAATAAAGTTTGCAAAATAATTGAGGAAACAAACTGTTTCTGTTATTTAATTGGTTTGGTCTTGCAGTCCTGTCCCCGGACCTTCTACCGTTTTTTTGTATTTTTGCTATAATAAATAAATAAGCTGTAAATGTGTCAAGATTTATGACTTAAGCCACATAATTGTTTGCATCTTTATGCTTTTGTGTGTGTGTATATTCTGTTCTTACCCAGAAACAAATCCCATTAAGAAAACACTGGTGAATGAATCTTGCTGAAAACTGTGAGTGGGTTTAAAGAAGGATATTCTTCCTAAGAAAGATGGCTGAATGAGACCCATTGTATTCACTGTGTGAATGAACATGAAAACCATGTCCATTGCGTGTCCATGTCCATGGAGTGAAAACAGTTCCCAGTCTTTAACACCAACGTCCAGAGAGCAACAGTCCAGGCAATAACTGTGCATATAATTCAGCATGTGTATATGATATACAAAGTCAATGGTTCCAACTCATCCCCCTGCAGCTCTGCCCCTAGCTCCCATCCCACAGCCTGTGGAATCTCCTAGCCTGTAGTACACTTTAATGTTTTCTGTATAAGTTCAATGCTTGTTGATTTATTAACAGGCTTCCCCTGAGCACTGTCCACTGCACGCTAAAGGCCATTTAACAGCCATATTTGAATAAGGGAGCTATAATTGTGGAGTCTAGAAAAGCAGCATACAGCACACAAGCGTGCACTACTTCAGGATGTTCAAGCTAGAAAACTGCATTAAATAAATGTGGGCCAGTGATAATGTATTGCCGTAACATGTTAACACATTAACTTACTCAGCCATACCAAACTCATTTGTTAGTAACCTTTTGGAACCACAGGACATTGGAATCTTATTTTCTCAAGTCTTTGAGTACTTTCTCATATAGACTAATGCCTGGTTTACACTACACGACTGTTTGAGGGGTCAGGTTTTTGTGCCGTTCACACTACATGATGGGCACATATGTAAGTTTCAGTTAGAAGCACACAGGTAATGCTTCATGGTGTCTGTGTTCTCTATTGTTTAAGTAAACACAGTGACAAAATATCCACTTATACTTACTCCTCGCTCAAGGTTAGTCAGGTATGCCATTGAGAAAATTCCTTTTTTAAGAAATTTCTTTTTAAATTCCTGTCTATTTCTATCATTGTTGTGCTGCATTGGCCAGTGTTCACTTGTGAAACAGTTTCAGTCTCAATGTGATTACCCTGGTTTAAGCAAAGGCTAAATAAAAAAATTAATTAAAATGTCACAATGTCACATTCATTATTAAGATACTGTATAAATAACTAGATTGAATAGTAAAAATGTTGAATGACTGGTTGTGCTGTAATGGTGAGGTTTCAGTTGTTGTGGGTTTCACACTACATGACGGGGTCACGAATTACACGACTTTCACTCTGGGGAATCGCCGACTCATCTGGCTTCAAAACAAAAACATGTTTTTGTCACGAAAACACACAAGAACTAAACACATGTGAGAGCTAGCGATACCATGTAGAACACATTATTTCCAAAACTGACGTTAACAAACCCATACGAGTTGTCACTGTGCTGACCAGGGACTGGCTGTTCTGCAGAGAGAGTTGGAGGTAAATATTTTTTCAATGAAAACAGACATATCGCCCGCAGACGCAGAGAGATTGCGTGAACGGTGGCTTTGTTCTCTCGCTACGTGATTCCATTGGCTGTAGCTAGACGCTGCTGTTGACTCACAGTCACCAACTGGCCTAGATATTAAACATGCTAGATGTTTGCCGGGCGTCTATGATTAGTCGGCGAGCACATAGCGACAGGTCGGTGAGCGTCTTTCAGCACTTCACACTACACGACTGAGCGAGCACCGAGTGGTCGCTGATTTGCCTCCAAGCAGAGGTTTTTGTCGGCAATCTACAAACAACAGTTGGCGTCTAAAAAAACAGTAAATGTAAAGTTTATGTAAAGTTATTTTGGAGCAACAGAATAGTTTACATTAACATTGCTGGTATTAATTAACAGAGATAGAATGTAAGTTTAGCAAAAAACAAAAAGAAAGGCATTATTTCACAGATGTACGGTGATGTAGTGGTTAGGTTTCAGGTCTATTATACTTTCAAGGTTGCAGAGCGGTTTAGTGGTTAGCACTGCAAGACGATCCGGGTTTGATTCCTGGTTTGGGCCATTCTGTGTGGAGTTTGCTTGATTGGGTTTCCTCCAGGTACTCTGGTTACCTCCCACACGTCCAAAGACATGCATGTTTGATTATTCAATGACTCTAAGTTGCCTGTAGGTGTGAGTGTGTGTTGGCTACTGGCCATGTGTCCGTGTACCCCGCCTTCGCCCAATGATGCTGGGATCGGCAGCAGTCCCCCCGTAACCCCGACTAGCAGGATAAAGCGTAAGATAATGGATGGATGTAATTTTTATCACAGTCATTATTAGGATAATGTATATGTAATTAGTTTGACTAGTGAAAATGTTGAATTGCAATAAAAGACAGATGCTTCTGAGCAGTTCTCTCAGCTCTATCCAGCCATGTGGATTAACACAGTTTGATCTTGCATTGTACTTTCAAGACGCCTGACGCTGACGCCTCACAGAAAGACGACCCATGTTGGATTCCCGGTCCGGGCTGTTCTGTGTGGAGTTTGCATGCTCTACCCGTGCTTGAGTGGGTTTCCTCCACAGTCCAAAGACATGGATGTTAGGCTGATGGGTCACTCTAAGTTGCCTGTTAGTGTGTGTTGGCCATGCAATGGACTGGTGACCTGTTGATAGTGTACCTCGCCTTTGCCCGATGACGCTGGGATTGGCTTCAGCCCCCATGCCCCCTACTAGCGGGATAAAGTGGAAGATAATGGATGGATAAAGAACAATTAACTTTCCACTCTGTTGACATAATAAATTTCATACATGTGGAGACGATGTACACATCAACAAACTCAATGCGCTATTTCCTGCTGTGCATGCCATGCAATCAAATCATTTTTAGCAGGTAATATTAGTAGTATTTTCTTCATGTTGTCTTCTCAGTGTCTTTTTGAAAGTTTCGCATGATAAATACATCACTCAGAATAAAATAACACTGATACCGTTATCAGGAGGCAGGCTGGTTAACCCCGGGTGCAGCTGCGCCTCTTCCTTTCCTCGCTTTGAGCCCAAACAGGTCTTGAAGCTCTGCCATTTACAAAGTAAAAAGGTTCATTACGCACAGCTAAAGCACCTTGCCGGGATAAATTACAGGGTAGTGATTTTTTTTAGGAACTGCTCTTGCTTTATAATGGCCTACCAATTGTGCAGGGGTGTGCTCTCCCTCCACAATCATTTATCTGCTCCCTATCTTCCAGAAACTGTTCAATTGAAAGGGCCTGCCTTTCAGCTGGCCTTGATAGATACGGTTCATGTGAAAGCCTGACTTCACACGGGCCTGATTTCACGCATATCACAGCATTTAAAGCAGCGGGGGGCATGCGTGAAAATCTGGCCTAAGCACACCTATCTAAGGTTAGACTGTGGACCGCTGGTTTTGCAGCTCCGGCTCTGTTTTTCTGCACCCTTTCACAGCTACTCCACAATCGAGCAGCTTTTTTAGAGCTGAGAAAAGTCAGAGAGGAAAGAACACCTACAGCCGCTTTAAACAGCCTGCAGCATGAAAAACACCTCACCCTTAAAATAAGAGATTGATTTTATATGCAAATATACTCAAATTTTCAAAGTGTACCAGCCACTCCCTTGTTCAGGGGTGCCCAAACGTTTTTCAAAAGGCTCCAGATTGGACAATACCAAAGGGCTGGTCTCTCTTTCCAAAAGTCTTCTTCTTCTTCTTCTTTCAGCTTCAGTGAGTCAACTCGCATACTAGCTTTGGCTAAGTCTTTTACGTTGGATGCCCTTCCTGACACAACCCTCGCCACGCAACCGGACTACACACACTCACACCTATGGGTAATTTAGAGTGCCCTGTCAACCTAACATGCATGTGTTTGGACTGTGGGAGGAAACCGGAGTACCCGGAGGAAACCCACTCAAGCACAGGGAGAACATGCACACTCCACACAGACTGGCCCGGACCGGGAATCCAACCCAGATCATCTTGCTGTGAGGCGACAGTGCTAACTACACAGTGCCGCCCTCTCTCTTTCCAAAAGTATTGTTTATAAATTGTATATTGCATTCAAAATATGAAAAAACACAAATGTACAGAAGAATGAATAACTACTTAACTAATGAATTTAATTATAATTAATAATAATAATAATAATAATAATAATAATAATAATAATAATGTGTAACTCAATAACAGCAGGTCTTATATTTCTTAAGTCACATAATCTATTATGGTATGGAGAGCATTTCTCTGATGGGGACATGGTGGTGTGTTGTGTGTTGTGCTGGTGTGAGCGGATCAGATACAGCAGTGCGGTTGGAGTGTTGAAACACCTCACTGTCACTGCTTAGCGACTAGCATAGCCACCTCATACCTCGCTCTGGTCATGTTCTTCTGTGCCCCACATCCCCTGAAGAACAATTGCTGCTGTGAGACCAGGTCTCTCTCTCATCTCCTGAGTGTTTACTATAATGTCCATGCTTTGTTTCATAATGTCTCTTCATACGTCACTGCATGCTGTTCCGTAAATTCAGGACGCCCAGTCAGAAGAAAAATGGCTTTTAAGTTTAGATAGCTTTGATTGCTAACACAGCGGTGAACGTATTATACATGTACTGTATATTGTTCTGAACAGAATCTCTGATTTCAACTCTTTTCTTCGTAACAGCTTCTTGACAGCTAGATATCCTTTCAGACCCGTAGTGCTGAGTTGTCTCCTTGCAGTGAACGGATGGACAGACACACCTGTGGATGTTTTCATATCTGAAGTAAGAGTGGAGCTTGAGTTTCTTCTCTCTCTTAAAGACCAAATCTTTTTGTACTGTTTATCTGACAGTAAGATGTTCTGTTGTGTTATATGGTCGTTAAGAGTCCCATTTAATGTTGTGAAAAAATAAAAACTCATATTCAATGGTTACACATGACTGCAGTTAAAGGGGTCTTGCCGGCGGGCCACAAATAATGTATTCGAGTGAGGTCGCAGGCCAATAAAAATCTGTCTACAGGCCACATTTGGACATCCCTACCTAGTTCATACGGTTTGTATCTTTTCAATTGAGCATGGTTGTGATGTCATAACTCTAAAAACATGTACACATTGATTTTATTTTAATATGGTGGTTATGGGAACCAGAGTCATAAAGTCTACAACACAAATATAGCCATCATATTTACTTTACTGTCTTAACGGGAGCATGATCTGGACCCCCCAAAGGACCACCACAGAGCGAATATTATTTGGGTGATGGGTATTTCTCATTCACTGCAGTAACACAGACATAATGTTGTACTGGTATGAGTGCATCAGACACAGAAATGCTGCTGGAGTTTTTAAACACTGTGTCCACTCACTGTCCACTCTATTAGACGCTCCTACCTTGCTGCTTCACCATGTAGATGTAAAGTCAGAGACAGTAGCTTGTTTCCTTAATTAGTGGTTACAGGACGCTGCCCACAGGACACTGTTGGCTGGATGTTGCTGGTTGGTGGACTGTTATCAGTCCAGCAATGACATTGAGGTGTTTAAACACTCCAGCAGCACTGCTGTGTCTGATCCACTCACACCAGCGCAACACACACTACCACACCACCACCATGTCAGTGTCACTGCAGTGCTGAGAGTGTTCCTATAACACTGAGCTTGTGTGCCTTTTGTACCTGCATATACATACACCGATAAACCACTCCACCTAAAAATACACTTTAATGAACAACGTCTGGGTCCGGACTCGGACCGCGGCCCGCCTTTTAGTGACCTCAGCTTTAGACCAAAAGCTTAAAACATGGCGGGTATTAGTCAGTGTATTTGATGCAGTAATTACATGTAGTAACTTTCTGTGAGGCAGCTTGTAGACCCATTAAATACTTCAGATGTCTGGTTCCTATTACCCCCACTGTGAAAAAGTCTACCTTGGTAAGTTTCTCTAGAATAGATTATTCCACATCAAACCATCCTGAATAACTTTAACCATTTAATTAAGTAGATATTTTTAAAAATCTGCACGAAAAACACTTCATGTTGCATACAGCATGATCAGTTACTGTTTAATTAATTGTTGTCTTTAATTTGTCGGCAGTTCTTAATATATAATTGAGTGTCTTTACATGTGAAGCTATGTAAATGAATGCTCAAGTAACATTAGCTGTTACGTTTATAGCCTACCTGATGTCTCACTCATTCTGTCCTAGAACTCATCAAGGAACGCGTCTCAGGCTCCCCTTCGGTAATAATTGTTATCCTTCGGTTTCCAAATAAATCTGAGCACTGTGTAAAATTAACAGGTGTCAGGAGAGAAGAAAATGAATTAGATCACAAGAACAGCAGGCTAATAAAGAGGAAATAATAAAACAACTAGCACAAGCAGCAGCTTTAAACAGCTGTTAGTGTTAGCTGCCTGGTTAACACCGCTGCTTACTGAAACATTAGCTTCGTGAAACTCATGTTTGTTGTTATGACTATATAAAACTGACCAGATGAAATACTGTCAACCTTGAACCATAGGGCTCTCTTCTTCTGTCTGTTTTCTTGTTCAGTGACCCGATAAGTCATGATCTTATGACTCGTTATCGTTGTTTCGATTGACTGTTTCATGAAATTTATTCCAAGTGTTGAGGTGCTTACAGCTGTTGAGTTGCATGCAAGTTTCACAGGGCAAAGCCAGCAAAAGAGATAAAAAGACCTGGAAAATTGGACAGGTAGTGCTTTTAAAGACAGTTTCAAATCATAAGAACAGTTCAGAACACTTTAGAAGTATAAATCTACAGCACTGGAGCCTCTTAATGATCTAAAATACTAATTATGAAAAAAATATATGTTAAATATTGCATGAAGAGGAACTGTCATGCTACTAGATTTGATAGTATTAGTGTAAATATGAGGTCTTTAAAGAGTTTTAGAGGAGATAAATATTTTATATATATTTTACAATGAAAAGAGTCAAACATCATAGGTGTCCGTGGAGCTTCTGACCAATGAGGATGAAGCTCTGTCGTCATCAAGCCGTCTCTCAGCTTGCGCAGTTCGTGGAGAGCAACCGTAGCGACTGTGTGTAAATCCTGCAGCCACCTCGCAACATCGTATGTCATCGTGAAGCGTCAGTGGCGCCTTCTCAAGTTGCCTTCTTTGTCACGTGCTCCTTGTCTCCACCCTAGTCCCACCTGCCTCACTGTTTCCTCTCGTTATCCTGTGTATTTATTTCTCCAGGTTCCTCTCGTGTTTGTCGTTGGTGTTCTGTTTTTTCGGCTCGTCTTTCTGTTCCGTTTCCATGTTTCCCATTTTCTCTGTTTCCGCCTAGTTTTGTTAGTCATTGTTTTCTTTTGTTAATTTTGCATCGTGACTTCTTTTGTTAATAAAAGAGCTTTGCATGTGGATCTGCCTCCTGTGTTTCCTTACCATCGCCCTTCGTCACAGCAAGTAACAGGGAACACCTGGGACAGGGAGGAGACACAAACTAGGAGCAGGTGAGCGATGTAACAAGAGGGCAAAGACAAGAAGGAGAAAGCAACCTAAACTGATAGAAGCGTGACAGCTCTTTCTGTGATTCTTTACTATTTGGGCGATCTTGCATACAAAAGACAGGAGTGAAGTCACATGACTTTGCTTTTAACTTTGAAATCCTTTTAAAGATAGTTACAAATCATAAGAGCAGTTCAGAACACTTAAAAGAACAGAGTATATATCTACAGCACTGGAGCCTCTTCATATGAAATGCTAATTATGAAAAAAGAAATATGTTGAATACTGCATGTAAATGAATTTCTTGTTACTAGATATGATAGTAATAGTGTAAATATGAGGTTTTTAAAGAGCTTTAGAGGAGATAAATATTTTATATATATTTTACATTGAAAAGAGTCAAACGATGCAAACTAGGAGCAGGTGAGCGATGTAACAAGAGGGCAAAGACAAGAAGGGGAAAGCAACCAAAACAAACATAAGCACATGGAACAATGACATGATAGAAGAGTGTCAAGAGAAGCATAGCCTGATAGAAGCGTGACAGCTCTTTAAAAATCTGTGATTCTTTACTATTTGGGCAATCTTGCATATAAAAGACAGGAGTGAATTCACATTACTTTGCTTTCAACTTTGAAATCCTGTATGCATTTTGAAGTTTTTCCAGGGTTTTCTTTTTTGGGGGTTTGTATTGTTTACCGAGGCTTCTGAAAGCTTTTCATACGGTGCGTTACTGAGGAAAAAGTAAGAACAGTGTATGACAGCTTAGACTTCCTTTGTTGGGACGGTATCCCACAGAGCCTGCAGGGCACATCAAAATTTGAATCCAGAACACAATTCCCCCTCGCCTTCTCTGGAGTCTTTGGGAATGCTGAAAATAATAGGCTGTAATTCCGTTTAACAAAGCGTCTCTGGGCCGTGTACTCTCTGGCTGCTGCGAGAACACGACGGCATGCGTTTGGTGTTGAGAGAGGCTTTAGATGGTAACACTGGAAGGAACATTTAATTCATGTGTTTACTTTGGTGAAACACTCTCAGGGGTGGCGTGCAATGCTGATTGCATTTCCTGCGCTTGTCAGAGAGGAGCGGTGCAGCAAGAGGCTTTAGATTAAAGCGCCTCTCCAGAGGAGGTGAGGAGAGGACTTCATTAAATCATTGACGCGCCTCCTCTCTGTACTGCTCGACATTAGACTCCGGCCGGCCTGGCCCCTCTTGCCTTCTCTTCTCCCCACCCCATCCTCCTCCTCCTCCTCCTCCTCCTCTTCCTCCTCCACACTCCCAAGCACTGACCATCTGTTTCCCTGACCCGTTCCGCCTGTGTTTCTCTGACCGTCGAGAGTGCTAGGTTTGGCCTCCTACGCACACCGGCTTATTGTTTATTACCCT
The DNA here is from genome assembly GCA_021613375.1 of Megaleporinus macrocephalus. Lineage (NCBI taxonomy): Eukaryota > Metazoa > Chordata > Actinopteri > Characiformes > Anostomidae > Megaleporinus > Megaleporinus macrocephalus. The sequence goes on along the minus strand of CM038711.1, from coordinate 34,885,569 downwards.
GCAGGTGACTGGCTACTCTATGAGCCACTGAAAAAAAAAGAAAGTGGGCAGTAAGTGTAACGCTGACATTTCAGTGTTAACTCCCACTCTCAGCGCGACGTCTCGCTTCATGTTAAATTACACGAGGCATGTTGAGATTCCCCGAAAGAAGCCCTCAGCACCTTGACCCGCTCCTGGGAGTCTGCTTGCATGATCACGTCAGCGATGCTTCTGATTATTTCACTGATGCGATCGTTAATTAAGAGAAGCGGAGATTGTACATTTCCATGCATATTCATAACGCACACTTGAGGAACGGCTTCGATTCGTGAGGCCTCTGTGACGCGACTGAGTTCTTGCAGAAGGCTCAAACCCTTTGGAAAATAACAATACAAGACAACAACAACAATAAAAAAAAGAATTTGTTGACTTCTCGGCATGCGCATTTCCTCAACAGCACCGTTTCTAATGAGAAAGCCTTGATTTACACTCAGTGGGTACACTGAGGAGTAGACTGCGCTAATGCAGTAATCGCGACCCTTTATGATTAGCAATTATGGCAGTTGAAATTATGATATAATTAATGTAATTATAACAGCACAACTTTTCTCTACATTAGGAAACAGCAGCCAGTCTCACTCACACTTTCATACTATTCTGTCCCAGTTTGAACTGTTTCTCAATATTTGGTTAACCATGAAACCCTGCATTTTATTTGCGTTGCTAGATTAATGAGAAATTCCAGCATTCTTTGGAAAATATTTGCATAATTCAGTAAATGGGATGTAAACAAAGTCATTTAGAGTGGTTCGATGTGAAACGGTTCATTGTAGGGAAACTTACTGACTCAGGTTTCTTTGCAATAGTGCTGATAGGAACCCTGGCATTGCAATGTCCACTTATATTACAGTAGTCGGAGTTATATTTGTTCTCCAGCTCTGTGTATGAAGTAGAGCTTGTTTACCAAACTGAAATGAGTTGAAAGATGTGGCTGTGATGAGCATGGGTGGAGTGGAGGCACAGATGGAGCACGCCAGCCTAATGTCGGTCTGGCAAACAATACTGTACAGATCATGGAGTTAACCATTTCAGTCCCCGGCTTATTGTTCAGTGGTTAACTATTTTATAGTACTGAACAACACTCCTTCAACTGCAGTCATGTGTAACCACTGAATATGAGTTTTTATTTTTTCACAACATTAATTGGGACTCTTAAGGACCATATAACACAACAGAAGCTCTTACTGTCAGATAAACAGTACAAAAAGAGAGAAGAAACTCAAGCTCCACTCTTACTTCAGATATGAAAACATCCACAGTCTGTCCATCCGTTCACTGCAAGAAGTCTGAAAGGATATCTAGCTGTCAAGAGGCTGTTACTAAGAAAAGGATTTAAATCAGAGATTCTGTTCAGGACAATATGCTGTATGCTCCCGAGTCCAGATCTTAATGGAACATGAATAAGGTACTGTGAGAAGCAGAAAATGTAACCAACGTGTAAGACTGAACTTTGGAGGGTTGGAAAAATATCACTACAACTACACCAAAACTGAAACAACGGAAATTGTGATACAGTGTGACACCAATGCTGCAGGTAGTGTTATTTTTACTTGTTGAGGCTTCTGTGTAATCAATACATCCATTATCTTCCACTTTGTCCTGGTAGTCGGGGCATTGGCCAATCCCAGCATCATCGGGTGAAGGCGGCGTATGCCATGGACAGGTCACCGGTCCATCGAATGGCCAACACACACTCACACCAATGGGCAATTTAGAGTAAGTGATCAACCTAACATGCATGTGTTTAGACTGTGGGAGGAAACCAGAGTACCCGGAGGAAACCCACTCAAGCACGGGGAGAACATACACACTCCACACAGAATCGAACCTGGATCGTCTTGCTGTGAGGCGACAGTGCTAA